>CM067172.1:116949374-117171874 GCA_034093135.1 Erigeron breviscapus | reverse complement strand
AGAGAAGAAAGTTTAAGAGTAGTAGATAGGACAGTCACTATAGATTTATTTTCCCCAGACACCATACAAAAAATAAAACAATCGGGTAAACATTTTTCACATATAGGATTAGTGGTTATAGGAGTCAAAGCTTTAGGTAGAAAAAATTTAGGAACAAAATTATTAGCATTATTATTAGATAAAAGTTGGAAAATAGAATTAAAAAAGGCAATAATTTCAGGAATGGAAGTAGACCTTAGCCAAAATACAGCTTTATTTTATTGTGCACCAGATATATTAAAAGATATAAAAGATTTAAAAAATATAAAAATAGCATTGCAAACTAAAGGATACGAAAATTATGACGGAAATAATCTTGTAATAAGCATAGGAGTATTAGGTAGAGCAAGTAATAAATCAGGAATGAAATATAAAGTAAATATAGAAGGAATAGTAAACACTATAGCTTCAAAATCAATACAAATGATAAATCCAATTAAAATAGACCCTGAAGAATTAGCAGGATTAGAATGGCAATTAGATGAATTAAAAGAACAAGAAAATGAAGTATTAGTACCTAAACAAAGCATCATATATGAAGGATTAGATGGAACACAGAGTCTTAGATTTGTTAATTTTACAAAAGAAACACCTAAAGATGAAAATGATACTGAAACAGAATATAGTTATATGAATACAGAATATGATACAGAACCAGTATATGATACAGAGGAAGATGAAAATATATTAGATATAGGTTTTAGTAAATTTGAAGAAGAAGAATGTGATTATAGTCTATGGGAATATTTAGAAGAAGAAACAACAGTCTTTAAAACAGAAGAAACTAATAAAACCATAAATCAAATAATAGATAGAAAATTTACAGAATTTAATATACAAGAAGAAATAGATGATATGTTAATGGAATGTATGACTGAGTTAGGATTAACATATGAAGAAAGTTACAATAAATTACAAGAATACTTTAATTTACCATTAGCTACAGATATATCACAAGGAAAAATTATGATATCAGACTTTTATAAACAAGAACAAACTTTAGTGGGAGATACATATATAGTTCCACAATTTAAAAGACAAAAAATCCAGAAGAAATAAATAATTTAAAAGCCATGGGAGATAACCCATTCAACTTTACTTCACAAATTAGAACATTAATATTAGGAGTAGACCCAGCAAAAAATAATACATTATTACAAGATTCAGCTATCAGAAATTTAGAACAATTAAGTATAGCAAATATGAAATATATTAATGAATATACTCAAGATTTTATTAGATTATTAGCACAAACAGGTCAGGCAGTTAATAATGATTTATGTGATAAATATTTCATTAAATTACCAGGAGATTTAGGAAAAGCAATACATGAATCTTGGATTCAATCATATGGTAAAACACAAGATTTAGGATTAGGACCTAGAGTAACACATACATTTCAAATATTAGAAGAAAAATGTAAAGAATTAGTATTACAAGAACAAATTAAAAAGAATGCATTTGCCTTTTGTAAAACAGCAATTTATACACCACAAGCCTATGGGCATAAAGATTATAAAAAGAAAAAACTTAGAAAAAGTACTACATTATTACAAAATTCAGCTATCAGAAATTTAGAACAATTAAGTATAGCAAATATGAAATATATTAATGAATATACTCAAGATTTTATTAGATTATTAGCACAAACAGGTCAGGCAGTTAATAATGATTTATGTGATAAATATTTCATTAAATTACCAGGAGATTTAGGAAAAGCAATACATGAATCTTGGATTCAATCATATGGTAAAACACAAGATTTAGGATTAGGACCTAGAGTAACACATACATTTCAAATATTAGAAGAAAAATGTAAAGAATTAGTATTACAAGAACAAATTAAAAAGAATGCATTTGCCTTTTGTAAAACAGCAATTTATACACCACAAGCCTATGGGCATAAAGATTATAAAAAGAAAAAACTTAGAAAAAATACTACATACAAAAAAGAATACAAACCTTATTATAAAAATAAATATGTTAGAAAACCACAGACAAGAAAATGTAAATGTTTTATATGTGGAAATGAAAATCATTTAGCAAATAAATGTCCTGATAGAGGTAAAAATATAGAAAGAAGTAATTTAGTAGAACAAATAGGAGAATATGAAATAGAATTAGTAGAAGCAGGAGATCCAGATAATGAATCAGTTTACAGTATATATAGCGATAATGAAGAAGATAAAGCAGTATCTAAAGTTACATATACATATGTTAATACAGAACAAGAATGCACGCATAAATGGATAAATAGAAGAGGTAGTAATCACATAACATGTTTTATATGTGGAAAATGGCCAAGTATAGAAAAAAGATCACAATGTGCAGAATGTTTTAAAGAGATATGTTGTATATGTCTCAGAGAAATATTTAATGTAGATATGATAGAAGAACAGGAAGTACAAGTAAATATAGGAACAAGTACACAAAATGATAAAATAAAATACTTAGAAGTAAAAATAGAGTTACACGATTATAAACTAAAAGAAATAGAAAATAAATTAAACCAATTAGATGATTTAGTAAATAAAAAGAAATATGTAGAACAAGAAACATCACAAATGAGTGAATTAGTTCCAGAAGAAAGTATATATTTACAAACAAACACTGGAAATACAAATATGATAAATTTACAGTGTAGATTATGGATAGATAATAATATATTTTTTGACTTAAAAGGAATATTAGATACAGGAGCTACAAAAAGTTTAATATCATATAGCTTAATACCAAATATTTATCATAAAAAATTACCTTATAAACTAAATAATAGAACAATAGAAGATAGAGTAATACAAATTACACATTGCTTAGAACAAACTAAAATACAATTCTTAGATTTCTCAGGAAATTATAGTATTAAATATGATATGCCACAAATAGTAATAAATCCTGAAAATATAAAATCACGAGATTTTGTTATAGGATTAAATTTTATCTTTAATTTACAAGGATCAATTACAATTTCAAAAAATATGATTACACTTAGTAAAAATACATATAGTTACCCTACACTTAGATATACACAGACATCAGAGTTTGCACAGAAGCGTGGTGGACAAGGAAATTTAGAATTTTTAAAAACACAAAATCAAAATTATTCACCAAAAGTAGAAAATGAAGCCATAAAACTATTAACAGAATTCATGTCACATGAATTAGAGAAAGGTAAAGATGTTAGTAAAAGTATAAATTATCCTATGATATTACATTTAGAAAAAAGAGGATTAATAGGAGAAGATATTAAAAAGTCAACAGTGAAATATACTTGTAAATTTAAACTAAAGAATTCAGACATTATAATTAGAACAGCAAATATAGAATATAGCCCTTTAGATAAAGAAGAATTTAGAAAACAAATACCAGAAATGTTAGAACAAAAATTGATTAGAAAATCTGAAAGTCCTCATAGATCAGCAGCTTTTGTAGTAAGAAACCATAGTGAAATTAAAAGAGGAAAAGCTAGAATAGTATATAATTACAAAAGATTAAATGATAATACAGAAGATGATGGATATAATATTCCAAATAAAGATAGTTTAATTAATTTAATACAGAAAAAGAAAGTATTTTCAAAATTTGATTTAAAATCAGGATATAACCAATTACAGTTAGAAGAAAATTTTAAACCATGGACAGCTTTTACATGCTCTGAAGGTCAATTTGAATGGAATGTTCTTAGTTTTGGTCTAAAGAATGCACCATCAATCTTTCAAAGATTTATGGATAGTATATTTCTTAAATATGATTTTTGTTTAGTTTATATTGATGATATTTTAGTTGCCAGCGAAACAGTGCAGGAACATGAGAGACATTTACAACAGATCTTCGAAGAGATTAAAAAGAATGGTATAGTAGTTTCAAAAAGAAAAATGGAATTATTTAAAAGAAAAATATCGTTTTTAGGATTAGAAATAGGTAATGGTAAAATAGAATTACAACCACATATTTCTACAAAAATATTAGAATTTCCAGAAAAATTTGAAAATCTTAAACAAATTCAAGCATTTTTGGGATTAGTTAATTATGCTAGAAAATTTATCCCAAATCTTTCAAAATTAGTAGGACCATTATATAGTAAAACAACAAAAAATGGTCAAAGACATTTTAACACAGAAGATATAAAATTAGTTAAAACAATTAAAGAAGCAGTAAAAAAGATAAAACCTTTAGAATTACCATTAGTAACAGATTATATAATTATAGAAGTAGACGGATGTAAAGAAGGATGGGGAGCAGTTCTTCTTAGTAAACCCGATAAATATAGCTCTAAAAATACAGAAAAAATTTGTTCATACACAAGTGGAAGTTTTAATAAAGCAGGAACAAATTGGACAAGTTTAGATTTTGAAATACAAGCATTAATTAATGCAATAGAAAAATTTAAAATATTTTTACATAAAGAATTTACAGTTAGAACAGATTGTGAAGCAATAGTAAAATTTATTAAAAATGATCAAAGTAAAAAAGTTAATAGAACAAGATGGGTAAATCTACAAAAATATTAGAATTTCCAGAAAAATTTGAAAATCTTAAACAAATTCAAGCATTTTTGGGATTAGTTAATTATGCTAGAAAATTTATCCCAAATCTTTCAAAATTAGTAGGACCATTATATAGTAAAACAACAAAAAATGGTCAAAGACATTTTAACACAGAAGATATAAAAATCTTCCAATCACAAATTCCTACAGTTTATCCCGATCCTCATTTGAGAATTAGACCACAGTTTCAACAGTATAAAAATACACAAGGAAGGCAGTTTGAAACAGCAACTCCTTCATATGTGTCACAGTCTAAACAGCCTACAGATTCCATATTTTTTGGAAACTATGCACTTCAAAAGTGTACAGATATAAACAGAAAGTTCAGACCTCTTGTGGGTGTAGAACTTACAGAAAAACAACAGTGTTTAGTAGATAATCTTTGGCATGTCCAAACCATGCCAAATGCAGCGTCCTTTAAAGTACAGATTTTAAACGCTTTAAGCATTTATTTTAGTGAACAAACCATAAAACAGTCTGAACAACAACAGAAAAAATTTACTCATTATGTTATATTCCGAGGATCAAAACTTGGAATCTTTAACAAATGGGAAACAGTTGTACAACATATACAGGTTCCAAAACCTTTGTATAAAGGTTTTTACAGTTTTACAGATGCTTTAACAGCAGCCAGAAACCAGTTTGGCTTAAAAAATTATTTTATAGAACCTGAAGAGGTTAAATCTTTTTCAGAAATGGCAAAAATTCATCCTGAGCAAATTATCAAAGCTCAAGAAGAAACTATTGCAAATTTACAAAAACAACTTTTAGAACAAAAAACAGATGCAGAATTTTCACAGTGCAAAATAGAAAATAAAGTTTTAAAAGAAAAAGAAAAAATTCTTTTAGAAAAGTTAGAAGTTCTTCAAAGGAAGCTTGAAGAAAAAGAAAAAGAAACAAATACATTTATCTACAGAGATCTCGATAGTTTCAAAGCAAGGCTCTTAGATATTCCTTTTCAAGAAACTCTAAAGCCACTCATAGAAGAATTTCCAGAAGCAAAACAAATTATAGCAGACAAAGTTCGAAGAGAATTTCCTTTAATTCTCTTTGATTTACAATTGGAAATATTGGATATAACGTTCAAAGAAAAACACTATAATGGTGTAAAGGTGGTACAGAGTTACAGAAATGAAGAAGTTTCATACATGTTACTACAGATTAACTACGATCAAACAAGTATGACAGATGATCAAATAGCTACATGTAACATCCGTGAAATTTGACCGTTTGACTTTACGTGCAATTTGACTAACAATTTAAGTTAATGAAATATTGGGTCGTTTTGTGACTAAATGACAACGTGGTATATTCGTCGGGTCGATAATATGTTTTAATCGGTGTTTAAATGCCTAACGTTTGTAATTTGGCTTGGGAGGAGAAGCGGGTCGGCCCGTGGGTAGTCCACGACCCACCAGCCACCCAAGACCCAACCTCCCTCCTTATCCCTTCTCCCCCTCTCATTTTCTATCTTTTCTCTCTTTCCCTCTTTTCTCCTCCAAGAAGCACACACAAACACACATCTCTCTCTCTCTAGATTTCTATCTCATATATTGGGAATTAAGCAAGATTTTGTTTGGGGTTTTCATCATCAACCTCATCTTAACAACATATCAAAAATTTGGGTTTCAAAGTGCAAGATTTCTAGCCATTTCGGGTCAAATTCGGGTTAGAGACTAGGTGAAGGTTTTGGTAAGTCAAATTCATCCCATTTACTTCTATTTATGCTTGTTCTTATGTTTCTAGTCGTTTTATGGGATTCCAAGACTTGAAAATGGTAAAAATGGAAATTAGGGTTAGGGTTAGGGTTTGAATGATTCATGAGTGATTTTGATGTTTTGGTCGAAATTGTGGGTTGGGTTATGTGTATTTATGGTCATTAATGTTTAGTTATGCTTCAAAATGGGTTACAAATCATTTTGGTGTGGTTTGGGTCGAATTTGGGGGTTTGGGTTCGTTTTTCTGCACTTGATGCTGCTGGTGTAGTTGCTGCCCAGTATGGGGCGTAACCTACGCCCCTTGGGGCCGTAGGTTACGCTAGTTGTATTTCCTTGGGCGTAGGCTACGCCCATTTGGGCCGTAGCTTACGCTTATCCCCATCTTTAATTTGGACCTTACGCCAAAATGCTTCTGTCTACGCCAACTTTTACGCCAAAAATGTATTTTCTAGAGGACCGTAGGTTACGCCCTGTTGACCGTACCTTACGCCCATCCAGACTTTGCCTAGCGTAGCTTACGCCCCTTGCCACCGTACCTTACGCCTGTTGAATTCTGACCGCCGTAACCTACGCCCTTGTTGGCCGTAAGTTACGGCAGTTGTTTTCTGAAATGTTCCTTGTTTGACCTAGTTTGACCTTCTAGACCGTTTTACGCGCCGAGTCTTAATCTAATTCACTTCTTATCTTGTATAACATTGATTAAGAGTCGTAGGAAGTCATTTAACGTCGGAAAGCATTTTGGAAACCTAATTAGGGTTTTGTCGAGAAATTGATAAGTTACGTATATGTGTTCATGCGTGTTAATGTGTATGTATATGACCGATATTTAGGTGTTGGACGCGAGGAGGACATTGTACGGCAATAACTTGACCTTATATCAATCTTAACTTTCTTAGCCAATCGAGGTGAGTTTCGTATCTCCCTACTCACTTGAGATCCGGGCTGAAAAGTGTAAACCTGGTGTGTTTACTTGCATTTATTGTTTGATTGATTGATTGATTGTTTTAGTTGTTGGATTGGTGTGATGTTTCCTTTCGTTTGATTGGTTAAATTGGTTGGAGTATTGAATTGTTGAGATGATTTTCACGTTCGAAGGACTTAGTTTATATTTGTTAAGTATCTAGTAATTTTAGGATAGATGTACATACATGAAAGTCGGTTATGCCTTCGTCGGGTTTTAGATGTGGTGGGAAGGCTGCGGGTGACCCTATATATAAGCATCTGAGACTCGAAGGAAGTAGAATCCTCTGAAGTATATGTGCGTATAGTTGGTTTGAATTGTGGTTAGTGGCTTATGGTGGTCGAATGTTGATTAGTGGGTTAAGATTGACGATTATTGATTGATGGCTCAGGTTGGCGAATATTGATTATTGATTCATATTCATCGTATATCGATCGTTGGTTTATGATTTATGCATTTACATATGATTGTAAGCATTGCATACATTATTGTTGGACCCTCGGCAGGGGATTTGCCGGCATCCTGGTGCATAGATGTATGCACCCATTTTGGATGTAGTTCCTGACCCCGAGTATATAGACATATATATCTCGATGATTTTGAGATACAGCCTTGTCCATAGCGATGACAGAAGGGTATCGTTGCATAGGTGACTGAAGGTCACGCTCAGGATAGGCATATTGGCTTATTCATGCATTCCGGCATTTGCGTTGATACTCATATCATTTATGCATTCCTCATTACACATTTACTTGTCTTGTGTAATCTTGTTGTTGGACGATGTTGTATTATGTAGAGGCTCACTGTAAGTCATGTCTAGCCTCTATTCTTATATTGTGATTATTGATGTTGGTTCTTTACGAACCATTACTACGAACTCACCAACCTTGTGTTGACTATGCTTAGTACACTTTTCAGGTAACCAGGTTATTCAGGACGTGGAGGTTGATTGTTTGCTTACTGTTGAACCCGGACTGGACTGATATGGATCAAGGATCCATTTGCCTTATGTTGCATTGTATTTAGGATTGATAGTCTTCTTTTGTTGTCGTTTGTAATCTTGATGTTTACTTGCTCCTGTTGTATTTTGTTACTTGTTTATCGTTTGTATGGATTCACTGAATCCTCTTATTGCATTTAGCTGTTCTATTGTAATTCCACCTGGTGCTATGTGATTTCCGTGATATTCCGAGCCTCGGCTTGGGGTGTTACACTACATTCTATCATTATGGAATGATAGACTATTTCGAATTTAAATACAGCAGAAGAGTAGAACTCCTTCTCAATAAATTAGGAGAAAAGATACTTCTCACAGCAGGAAACATAGCAACACAAAGCATGGAAATAGTCGGGTGTAAAATCCTCTCTTCATTTCCAGAAATGGATAATCACACCTACAGACCTGCAAGAAAAAGAATCTTTGTTAGTGAAATACCAGAAAATAGACAAAGATTAAAACAAGCAAATTGTAGTTCAAACATAGAGGTAGAATGGTGGCAATATCGTCCAGATGAAATTATAACTTCAAATCCACAAGAACAAATAACATTAGCAAGAAAATGGATAACAGAAGGACAGAAAACACCATTAGTCAATAGAAGTATAATCCTACACCCCAGAATTTCTCCATATAAATTATTAGCAGAAGGACATTACATACAAATATGGGGACATAGCCATTGGCAAATGACCTTACCATTTGTAGGAGAAAGTGAACAGATTAATATTGGGGACATAATCAATACAGAAGAAGTAAACTATGAAGACAATGAAGATGTACATTCACCCGTATCAATCGACAGTACACACAGAGACTTCTAGAAGATGACGTAAACCATGACGTTTTAATCTCAATAATTCAAGATTCGGTGGACAACATAGTGGACGACATATTCTTTTTCAAAGTTGTCTTTTTGTAATCAATAATTTTCCTTTTTGTTGTACACGTCAATTTAAAATTATTAGATAGTGATATCTATTGTATTGTAATGCCTATATAAGGCACCTTATGTTTTCAGTTGTACACACACAACAAGTTCATATCAATAATAATTTTCAAGTTTTTATGGCAGCTTAATTTCCTATCCAAGTCTCTTAGTTCAAATCCCTTATTCCCTTAAATCCCTTTAGCACTTCATAATATATCCTACCAAAAACATCAAAAAACTATAAAAAAAAATAAAAAAAAATAATATATATATATAATAATATAAAAAAAGATATATATATATATTAATAATAATCATCCTTCGTCTTAATCATCCGCTGTGTATACATCCACTGTAAGTACTCTTAAACTATGTATATATGTATTAAACAATATATATGGTTTAATATTTATGTTTATTTTAAATTAACAATTAATATAAATTTATCTATAACTATATTATTAGGATATGTAAATAAAAATATTAGATATATATAAATATATATGTATTATATATATATATATTATATATATATATATATTTAGGAAAATGATAAATCCTCCTAAAGATTAGCCTAAAAATCCTCCTAAAACTATAAGAAGGTGACATGTGGTATCCACTAATTCTCTTTCCTAATCTTGCCCTGATTTTTCCACATGTCATCATCTATTAGTTAGGAGGATTTTTAAGCTATTAATTTAGGAGGATGAATCATTTCCCATATATTTATCATCATTTGTGCCTCTTAAACAAATTGCTTTGTAAGTCTTTTATTAGGACCAAATGCTATGAAAGGCTTGTTGACATTAGAATTAAAATTTTAGCCACATCCAAGAGGGTGAACTTAATAGCATTGATCGTTTGACGTCTTCTATTCCTTTCTAAGGGCATTTGTAATGAGCACTTGTTCACACCACGCCACATCAAAATCGTGTCTCACCTTAGTCTTATATTTACAACATCACCTAATAACCACACTATATATTCATTTCAATAACTTAAAAATTAGACCTTTTACATGCTTTTATCTTTATATTAGAAAGTAACACATTTTTATATATTTAAATAACACCTAATCGATATTAAAATAATTATAATTAAAAAAAAGTAGAATAATATATAAAGAGTAAAACTTAATTATAAACCATCTACCCCTCTTGTAGATATACGAGAATGGTACCCGCCCGTTGCCCTGGTGGTGGAGGTGGCGCCGGTGGTGGTGATGTGATGGCGGTGGTGGCGAGTAGTGTAGATTATTGATGTAATGTGGTTTAGATGTATTGTACATCATGCATTAGCATGTGTACATTGTTGAAAGTTGAAAATTCTATTTGCTTTATAATATAGTATAGATAAAAAGTATGGGGTTTAACTTGTAACCTTAATATAAAGTTTAGAGAAAAATAAAACGTAACAATGTCTTTTCTTTCACTACACTTACCGAATCACGTACATGTCCATCTTGTCGTGGACCCAACATCTGCCCTTCCACCCCATGATGACGAGCCGTACTGGTCGAGCCAATGACCTTGGGGTCGGGACGATGACTCCAACGACACCGGCCTGGATCCATTACAAACGAGCGCTATAAATAATTCTATTTTCTTCTATTTAGTTTAATTGTTACAAAAACACACCGTCTTTGTATTTAGTTACACTTTCATCTTGAGTTCATTAGTCACCAAAAACAGGAGAATGCCCGACATATGATACTGTATAATCGAATGCCAAAGTTGGTTACACCTAAGTTCCAAAACTTATTAAGTGGTTATAACGAAAAGGTTAACTATGGAACAAGTATGATTTTTGGTGTACTCTACAATGTTGAAGTCTTTTGAGCACATAAAGAGGTCAATATGCAAGTTGGTTGACTTCTACAAAGTAAACCCCAATTATTTAATCAAATAATTAAACTCAACTCTTTCTTTAAAGTATGCTGCTGGCCATAATACCCATGAGCCCATAAGGCTTTCACAAATCACATTGATGAATATCTACTTGCACTAGTTTTGATTATTCCATTTATTTCATGTAACTACTAACGAAAGCTACATCCACATTTTATTGAAAAAACAAAAAACTCAAAAGAATATATAAAAACGATAAAGGATTAGAATATGATTGTACATGTTAGTAAATGATCACGTAAAAATGAACGTATGTCCAGAAATGATTTAAGCCTACGGGGTCACACGTCTCGACACAAATGTATTTAATATTAATTAATATATTTAATGTATTTAATTAATATGATCACGATTTCAATTAACGAATGGTCGTTAAAAACTAACGGTTACTAGCTAACGGCGTTAGTTAAGGAGGACTTAATTGTAATTTGATAATTAAATTAAGTATTCTAGATTATTCTAGAATAGGGGGCCGGTTTTTGTTAATGAGTTTTTAACTCATTAACTTAACTTGTTTTCCTAATTTATATCAAATACTAATCCTAATTTGTATCAAATACGAAAAGGGTTTTAGAGGTATTATAAAAAGGGAAATACAAAGCTCCTCCTTAACTTCTTCCTCCTCCCTCCTCTCTTGGTTTCGGCCGAGCTTCCCAAAGACAAAGAGTTTCGAGTTTTGGTTGGTTCGATTATTAGGGAGAATAACAAACGTTGTTCGGTTCGTGATCAAGTACTAGCATACGTACATCCGTGTGTCGTGTGTGCAAACGTAGAGGGATTTACTTCAAATCCTCATAAAGTTTCTTACTTTATTTTTCTTCAAATCAAAGGTACATGTTTCTATCCTTGGTTAATTAATTAATTACATAGATTAATTTTCCGCTGCGTGCTTTGTGATTTAATTTGATAATTGTTATATAACCCAACAGTGGTATCACGAGCCTACTATGTGATGATTAATTACCAAAAAAGATCAAAATTTGAGGGGGGTTAGGGTTTTATATTTTTTAGAATTTTATGTAATTCTTTTGATTATTTTATTAATTAATTTGTTTAATTGTAATAAAATAATGGAAAAAATATATATATAATTTTTTTATTTTTTTTCGAAATCAGATCTGAAATAAATAAATAAAAAAAAAAAATTTTTTACCCTAATTCCAAGTTTTGATCTTTAAGCATTATTATATGATAATTGCATGCGTTTATGATGTACCTTTTAATTATTTAATTGTTAAAAAGAAGTAAAAATCATGAATTTTTCATGCAAATTATTCATGATTATTACTTAGATATATTGATATGAAATCTTGATCATTAGGGTTAATTATGCTAGATAATTGAATAACTAATTGTGTGACAATGTGATTATGTTTTGTGAAAGTTCCTGTTTGACACCAGTTCACTAAAAACATCATAACTAATCAACCGTAAGGAGTTAGAATCTGAAATCTTTACAGTAGATGTTTGACTCATAGGGCTACAACTTTTGTGTTTTGTGCTAAGCCCAGTTCGGTCTTCTTCAGGTCCATATTTGGTCGTGAAGCTGCTGGATTTTCCAGATCAGCATCTTATATTTATGGTAGATAATTTGTTATAGAAATTTTGGCTTACGCAATCAAGGCAACTTGATGTATGTGGTCTCTTTCCATATGAAAGAGGAGCCAATCTTATACCATAGTGACCAAAATTAGGTTGATTACCTTAATTGTTAAGTTGTAAATTTAGTAAGTTTAATTTTGCCTTTTATGAAAATTGTGTGCAAAATTGTTTTTGGAAAAATAAACTTGACTAATGACTATCGAAATAAGATTTTGTTTATAAAATTTGTGTCCTAAAATCAAAAGATACACCGGCTCACCCATTTGAACAAACTCTAAGAGAGGTATAAGTCGGAGTGCGTTAGCCTCCTAAAAGGGCGGGTTTTTAATTGCGTTCATCGCAAACCTTTGCCCTTGCGTTTCTTTGTGCGTTCAAATGGAGCTACCGAGCTCTTTTGTATTTTAAGGCAATAAAAATGAGTTTTATAAACATATTATGTCTAGAAGATATGCATGAATCTTCAAACATAACTTTTTGATCAAACATCAAATTGATTGACCCAATAAACTTAAGTCATTTGCCATCCAACTTGCAAAGGACACTTGTGGCTGTTGTTTTACTCACTGGTACACAGTGGTGAAATGGCAGTTGCATGACAAATCCCACTCACTGGTACACAGTGGTGGACAAATTTGCGCGTTCTTGGTTGGACGACTTAAAGCGAGTTAAACGGTGAGACCTTGACCCGTGGCAAAAGATGGGACAAAACATGACTACAAATCGCTTGATGAATCGAGTGTTATTTGTAAGTCCCATTCTTACTAGGAATTGCACATGTAATGCAATTACTGCTCGTCACTTACCTTTTGAGTACAATCATTTCTAGCAGATCAACTGATGAAATGTTTGTATGTCAATTGGATCTTAGCCTTAATGAAATTAATTGTTTATTTTATAAACATTGGGTAATTGATTTCTTAAGGATTTATTATCGAAAATACTGATTTTTGAACTTAATCTGTTTTGTAGATGGCAATGAATCCTTCCACAAACACCAATGCTTTTCGGCAAATGTTTGAAAGAGAAAAGCTTAATGGATCAAATTTCAATGACTGGTATCGCCAACTGAGAATTGTTCTAAGAGTTGAAGAACGCATGGATGTCATTGAAAGGCAATGGCCAACCGAACCAAGTGTTGAATCCACAGCAGCTGAAAAAGCTGAATATAGGATTCAGTACACTAGATTCAATGAAGTTTGTTGTTTGATGCTTGCGAGCATGTCTCCCGAGCTTCAAAAACAATTCGAGCTCTACACTCCATATGATATGATCAGAGAACTTAGATCCTTGTATGAAAAACAAGCTGGAGTGGAACTATTCGACTTAGTCGTGGAACTCCATGACATGAAACTTGAATCTGGAAAATCGGTTAGCAGTCATGTGCTCAAGATGAAGAGCATCTTTGACAAATTGGATTCGATGGAGTACGCTTATCATAAAGAGGTAAAAGTTGGCATGATTCTCAAATCCCTTACTAAGGAATTTGAGGGTTTTGTGCAAAACTATACCATGCACTCTATGAAAAAGAGCGTCACTAAACTTCATGCTATGCTCATTGAATATGAGAAGACGATTCCAAAGAAGGCCAATGACCCAAATGTCCTTATGATAAAGGGGGGTCGGATCCAGAAAGCTAAGAAATCGCACCAAGCTAAAGGCAAGTTTGATGGTAAAGGCAAGGGTAAGCAAGCTGCTTATGCTTCCAAACCAAAGAAAACCCCTCCGGCTAAGAAAGAGCATCCGGCTAAAGACCAGACCTGACATCATTGTAATGAAGTCGGGCACTGGAAGAGGAACTGTCCCAAGTATCTTGCCGAGTTGAATGTGAAGAAGAAGCAAGCTAGCGTTGCTAGTACTTCAGGTATCTTCACTATTGAATTATTTTCCTTTACTAAGCGTAAATCATGGGTTTATGACACTGGCTATGGAACTCATATCTGTAATGAATTACATGCACTTAGGAAAAGGAGGAAGCTGAAGCCCGGAGCTTTGCAGCTGTTCGTGGGCAATGGTCTACCAGCACCTGTTGAAGCTATTGGAGAATATCATTTAGTTCTTCCTTCCGGTTTAATTATTGTTTTAGACAATTGTCATTATGCACCTTCTATTACTAGAGGTGTAGTTTCAGTTTCTTTGTTGAAAGACAACGGATTCATTAATGTTTTTAATGATTATGGTATTTCAGTTTCTAAAAATAATGTTCATTATTTTGATGCTATTGCTTGTGATGGTATTTATGAAATTGATATGCGTGGTTGTGATTCAAATAATTCAATGTATAATGTTAGCAAAAGAGCCAAGACTAACTTGGACTCTACTTATCTGTGGCACTGTCGTCTTGGACACATTGGCAAAAATCGCATTGAAAGACTTCAACGTGAAGGGATTTTATAATTAAATGATGAATCATTTGATAAATGCGAGTTATGTGTTTCCGGCAAAATGACAAGAAAACCTTTTCTGAATAAACCAGAGAGGGCTAAAGATCTTCTTGGACTCATTCATACCGATGTTTGCGGCCCATTTAGACATGTGTCAAGAAAAGGAGCTAGCTACTTCATAACTTTTACGGATGATTTCAGTCGTTATGGTTATGTTTACTTGCTTAAACATAAACATGAAGTGTTTGAAACATTCAAAGAGTTTAAAAATGAAGTAGAAAATCAACTCGGCAAAACCATCAAGATTCTTCGTTCGGATCGAGGTGGTGAATACTTAAGCCAAGAGTTTAAGGATTATCTGAAAGCATGTGGAATTGTCCAACAGCTTACTCCTCCATACACTCCTCAACATAATGGAGTGTCAGAAAGGAGAAATCGAACCTTGCTAGACATGGTGAGATCTATGATGAGCCTTACGACTCTCCCATTTTCGTTTTGGGATTATGCTCTTGAGACTGCTGTACGCATTCTCAATATGGTTCCAACCAAGAAGGTTGACAAGACACCATATGAATTATGGCATGGAAATGTTCCTAATCTGTCTTACTTAAGAGTCTGGGGATGTGAGGCACTTATGAAGCGCGATACGCCTGACAAACTTGAACCCAGAACTACTAAGTGCATCTTTGTCGGATACCCTAAGGAAACGATGGGTTACGACTTCTATGATCCCGTAAAAAACACTGTTCGCGTTGCTCGATATGCTGAATTCTTTGAAAAGAAATTAGTTCCAGAGAACAGTGGGAGGGTTGTAGAACTTGATGAGACTCAAGAGGATGTTCAAAGTGATGAACCTCTGAAGCTTCTGAAGCTTCAGAGGATGTGTCACCTTCTGAAGCTCCTAGCAATCATCAACTTGGGGGGGGAAAATGTTCAAAGTGATGAACCTCAAGTCGATGATGATGAAGCGATTCCACTTCGTAGGTCCGAAAGGACAAGACGTCCTACTGACAGATTATGTCTGATGGTAGAAGAAAACGTTTTAGGAGATCTCGATGAGCCTCCGAATTTCAAAGCTGCATTATCAGATCCGGAATCTGAAAAATGGCTTGAAGCTACGAAGGTGGAAATGAAATCCATGAAAGACAATCAAGTCTGGAGCTTGGTTGATCTTCCACCAAATGCTCAAACTGTTGGGTGTAAGTGGATCTTCAAGAACAAGACGGACATGGATGGAAATGTACACACCTATAAAGCTCGTCTCGTGGCGAAAGGTTATACTCAACGTTTCGGTGTTGACTATGATGAGACCTTTTCTCCAGTTGCGGACATTAGAGCTATTAGGATTCTCTTAGCCATAGCTGCGTACTATGACTTTGAGATATGGCAAATGCATGTTAAGACTGCCTTCTTAAATGGTTACTTGGATGAAGAAGTCTATATGGATCAACCTGAAGGTTTTATTGATCCAAAACATCCCAACAAAGTATGCAAGCTTCAAAGGTCCATTTATGGACTAAAGCAAGCATCAAGAAGTTGGAACAAGAGGTTTGATGAAGAAATCAAAAAGTTTGGTTTCGTTCAAATCCCGATGAGCCATGTGTATATCGCAAAGCTAGTGGGAGTAATGTTACTTTCCTTGTCTTGTATGTTGATGACATATTGATCATAGGAAAACACATTCCAATGTTGCAAGATGTTAAATCCCATCTTGGAAAGTGTTTTGCCATAAAAGATTTAGGAGAAGCGGCATTTATTCTTGGAATCAAGATCTACCGAGATAGATCAAAGCGATTAATTGGACTAAGTCAAAGTGCTTATATTGATAAGGTCTTGAAGCGATTCAAGATGGAAAATTCTAAGCGTGGGTTTACACCTATGCAAGAAGGACTTAGTTTATCTGTCAAACAGGGTGCTACTACACCTAATGAGGTGGAGCGTATGCGAAGAGTCCCTTATGCTTCGGCTGTGGGATCTATTATGTATGCGGTTAGATGTACTAGACCCGATGTGGCGTCGCGCAAAACATCGTTAGCCGATATCAACAGAATCCAGGTGAAAGTCACTGGACTGCTATTAAGAGCATTCTAAAGTACCTACGGGCTACTAAAGATATGTTTTTGGTGTACGGAGGAAATCCAGACTTAGAGCTCAAAGTGACCGGATACTGTGATGCTGGATTTCAAACTGATAGAGATGATACGAAGTCTCAGTCAGGATTCGTCTTCGTTCTTAACGGAGGTGCTATGGATTGGAAAAGCAAGAAGCAAACTACAGTTGCCATGTCTGCAACAGAGTCTGAGTACATTGCCGCCTCTGAAGCCGCAATGGAAGCAGTCTGGATAAGGAAGTTCATTAGCGGGCTTGACGTGATCCCCTCAAGTGACTTACCCACTGATATGTACTGTGATAATACTGGTGCATTAATCATTGCCAACGAACCCGGAGTTCAGAAAGGTGCCAGACATTATGCTAGACGATATCACTATGTTCGTGAGCAGATCGAACTAGGTGAAATCAAATTACTCAAAGTTCACACAGATTTTAACTTAGCTGATCCTTTCACAAAAGCTTTGTCTAGGCCCAAGCTTGAAAGGCATGCCGAGGGCATAGGACTTAAATTAGCTAGTTATTTCATGTAAATCTGTTGTTTCGGTATTTGGATAAGGGATGTTAAACAATTTATATTTTTCATAATGAAATAAAGTACTTGATATGTTTGATTTCATTTAATATTAATTGTATCCTATATTTGCATGTTTAATCCTTGAATATTTTATAATATTCTAAATTGTCCATTGTCGATTAATTATATGGGAATATAATTAAACTAAGACAAATCTGAGCGATTGGTTATATTCTTGGAATATATAATGGATGGTCCCACCAAACTCAAATGATATCCATAGTTGATGCATATCGGACTACCCCACTAACGAATTTATCACTTTATGGATCAGCGTCATTAAGTGAAATTCGTAAATGGTTACTTTATTGATCCTTTGACTTGAGATACAAGCAGGTCAGCATGTATGGATTGCACTTACTTGATATAGTTCTAACTCTCCTGAATAAGGGAGTACATAAAGGGCTATTTTCAGAAAGTGTATTGAAGTATGATGACTGACACGTGTAGTCAATACAGGATTTGTTCCTCCAATTGATAGTTGGAGAATGATACCACTGGCCCCTCATTAGGACTAATTAAGATGTTTGCATGGCCGTGCCCAAATAAATCCAGATGGTTCTCGATTATATTTGGTAATCATTAATTAGTTATGGAATGAGAAACAGAATCGTTAAATCATGAAATGACATTGATCCATATTCATGTTTAACACGGTATCTGAACAAAGGGATAATAAATGCCTTAACCATTTAAATATACTTTAAGAAACTATACTTAAATATTTCTGGGAGCATTGGCGTGTTGCTAGACGCTAACCAATGTTATTACCTTCATTTGTTACGAGCTCAAGTGGGAGCTGTTAGTATATGATCACGATTTCAATTAACGAATGGTCGTTAAAACTAACGGTTACTAGCTAACGGCGTTAGTTAAGGAGGACTTAATTGTAATTTGATAATTAAATTAAGTATTCTAGATTATTCTAGAATAGGGGGCCGGTTTTTGTTAATGAGTTTTTAACTCATTAACTTAACTTGTTTTCCTAATTTATATCAAATACTAATCCTAATTTGTATCAAATACGAAAAGGGTTTTAGAGGTATTATAAAAAGGGAAATACAAAGCTCCTCCTTAACTTCTTCCTCCTCCCTCCTCTCTTGGTTTCGGCCGAGCTTCCCAAAGACAAAGAGTTTCGAGTTTTGGTTGGTTCGATTATTAGGGAGAATAACAAACGTTGTTCGGTTCGTGATCAAGTACTAGCATACGTACATCCGCGTGTCGTGTGTGCAAACGTAGAGGGATTTACTTCAAATCCTCATAAAGTTTCTTACTTTATTTTTCTTCAAATCAAAGGTACATGTTTCTATCCTTGGTTAATTAATTAATTACATAGATTAATTTTCCGCTGCGTGCTTTGTGATTTAATTTGATAATTGTTATATAACCCAATAGTACATACCTCCCATGTTCCTAAATTTTTATATTGTTATTCTTTATAAAGATAGCACTAGGTCAACTGTTTCATACTTTCATACTTGCGCCTACATTTCTTCGATCAATAATTCACTCCATGGGTTAGGTTTATCTAAACTTCTTTTATTTTCAAGAACTGTGAAAATTTTCAGATCATGTTATATCCCATATAATCTATTTATTTATTTAAAAAATACAATAAAAATTGATATGATCATAAGTACCAATAACTTTGTAAAATACATGTAAAGATATATATATATATATTTGGTATGTTTACATTTGAATGACACATTTGAATAAATTTATTTATATGTGATTACAAAACTAACTTAGTGGTTTTGAATTTTTTCTTTTCAGGTATCAAATAAACCTATTAATTCAAAATATAGGTGATTTAATAAATAATTCATAAGGTTTTTACTGTTCTTCAAAAAAAAAAATTCTTGAATGATCCTCACGCTGATCACTTCATTAGTATACATATGGTATCATTGTATCAATGATGAGTTATACATGTCTTGTTCATAGTATATTATATGTAACATCGCATTTTTGTAGTTCTAATCTGGTGGGAAGTTGCAACATTTCAGCTCACCAACCAAACACATTAAGGGGGTGTTTGGCCTAGCTTTTGATTTTTGGCTTATGCTTTTTTGCTTATGCTTTTATTTCATAAGCTTATAAGCTTTTTTATGGTGTTTGGATTAGCTTATGTTGTATAAGCTGATAAGCCATTTTAGAGAGTTTGGCCTAGCTTTTTTTTTGGCTTATGCTTTTTTGCTTATGCTTTTATTTCATAAGCTTATAAGTTTTTTTATGGTGTTTGGATTAGCTTATGTTGTATAAGCTGATAAGCTATTTTAGAGTGTTTGGCCTAGCTTTTGATTTTTGGCTTATGCTTTTTTGCTTATGCTTTTATTTCATAAGCTTATAAGCTTTTTTATGGTGTTTGGATTAGCTTATGTTGTATAAGCTGATAAGCCATTTTAGAGAGTTTGGCCTAGCTTTTTTTAACTTCAACTTTTATAATATTCCAAATGATGAGTACTAAAATTAAATAACATACATCAATATTCAATAAAAACATTCATCTTGATTGGATTAGTTCTCCTGCAATTATATCTCTAATCGCACTCATATATAAATCATCATGTCTACGTTGTGCACTTGTGTCTTCATCTATTTCAGTAATGCTACTAGATCCCCGACCATGAATACCGTTATTTGGAGTGTAAGATTCTCGTTGCGCCCTTCATCTACATTTTTAAGCTTAAAAACATTTATTAGCTCTTACACCTACACATTTATTATCAACCAACCAAGATTACTATGAAGCACAACAAATAGCTATATCTGCCAACGAAGCACAAAAAATATAGTGTATACATATACATATACACAAAGATAGATACAACAATAATAATAATAACAATAATAATAATAATAATAATGATGAATTGCAAGTAAAAAGATCGAGTTATGTAAATACAATACTACTTTTTCATAGATGATTTATTTGTTGTTGTTTAATTCAAAAGAGAAATTGAAAGGATAAAAATACAACATATAATGCATTTGATACAAAAAAAGGAAAAAAATTACCAAGGAGGAAGGAGGCGATGGGGAGAAACAATTAGAGAGGGCAAAAAAGGGATGTACTTGTACAGATGAAAAAAGCTAATGGCTTTTGTTTAAAAACCAATGTCACAATGACTTTTATAAAATACCTTTTATAAGCCTCAGAGTCATAAGCCCAAAAGCCAGACCAAGCACTAAAAGAGTTTTTATTCTTCAACATAAGAAAAAAAGGTAAGGGCGCGTTTGGTTGCAGAAAACACCGCTTGTTTTCTATTTTTGTTTTCCAACAAAACATGAAAAACAGAAAACGCGTTTTAATCATAGTTTTTTAAAATTTTTTTCCAAGAAAACAAAAAACAATGTTTTCCGCTTTTCATTAGAAAACTTGAAAACATCTTTTTTTTGTTTTCCATTTTCATTTTTCATTTCCTCCCTTCCCCTCCCCTCACATCTCTTACATGTTTTCTAATTAGAACGCGTTTTTAAAATTTTTATTTATTTTCCAAGAAATAAAAACCCCTTTCATTTTTTAGAAGAAATGAAAAACTAAAAACATTTTCTACGACCAAACGAACCCTAAAAGTGTTGCAAAAAAAGCTAGGCCAAACACCCCCAAACCTTCAATGGAGCCCATTCATTCCAAGCCAAAGTTTCTGGGTATGGGCGGGCCAAGGTGCACTCGAGATAAAGCCATCCAAACTGATTTAACTGAGTATTGAGCGTTCCTTTCACCATTCCGTTTCCACCGGTTGTTAGTGAATTCCACGTTTCTTAGCTTTGATGTGAGGCTGTTAATTTGTTGTACTTCTATTTGGGAAGCAGGAGATATCGACCAAATGACCAATTCATGCATCGACTATAGTTAAAGTTCAAACAAAATAGACTATTGTTTTGATAAAATAGACAATTAATTAAATTGAGACAAAGGGAATACTAACTTAACATTATAGCTTTGTAATTATATTCATGCATCGACTATTGTTAAAGTTCAAACAAAATGAACATACCTTCAATATAACTAACCAAACGTATTTTCTACTGGCACTATAATAAGTTGTATCTTTTTCTTAATGATCCAACCTGCTTATGCGTTGTAAATTGGACCATTTGATTTGAATGTTATGATTGGACCATTTAACCCAACAAACTAAGAAATTATTCGATGGTTGATCTAGCTAATTTTCCCGGCTAGTCTTACTTTTTAATATTTTTTTTTTAATTTCATTTTACATTTGATGTCATTCCTTACTTCATTTTCTTTTGGTTTCATGAATGCCTAGCATTTTATAGATTCCTAATTAAATTAACAAGAACTTAAATAGTTTATCTTTGTAATCATCAAATGTGGAATCTTTCTGACAAACTTTACAAATAAAATTTTAATCTTACACATTGTCTTGAGTATGCTCTTCTTAATTCTTTAATCTATCTTTAAAGCATTTTTGTTAATATTTCATTACTTTTCTCTTAACAAAAATATTTAGAGTCACATGATATATCGGCTTTGGTTACTTGGCATTAATTGCTCCTGCATTATAATTTCACATGGAAGATTTTGTGTGATGTCAATAACGTGTTTTTGGCATCTCGATATACTATAAGTTCTAAAAACAATATAAAAAAACGTATAATAAATAAATATTCTTATGAAGAAACTAATATTCTCATATACCCTAACAATAAAAGAGCTAAACGGAACAAATTTAAAAGAAGAAGAATACAACACATGACAGCTGACCGATACACATTAGTATACAATATTTATTTCTTTTAAAAAGAGGATTTTGCTAATAATATGAAGAAAAAAATATATAATTCTTTTATTGAGAAAATCGCGACAATAATCAATTTTCGTTGCAATCGTACCAAAATACCCAAGTTTTTTCGGATTATCACAAAATAGCCAACAAAATCGCAAGAATAAAGCCAAAATCACAACAAGAAATGCCAAATCGCAACAAGAAATGCCAAAATCGCAACAAGAAATGGCAAACTCGCAACTCGCAATAAGTTTGACTTTGACTTTTTTTTTAATTTAAGATTTATTGCGATTTTGTCCTTAAAAGGATAAGCTTTCTTGCGATTTTATCCATAAAAAGATATTTGCAAGATTTTCTGAACATGCAAGTACAAAAATTAACCAGTATATCATGTTCATTGTATCTGTTCTAGTAACATAATTATCATTCCAAAATTTCTCTTCTCAATTTCTCTCCCAATTCCAAATTAAAGGTATGCTTTTTATTTACTTAGTTTTGTACAAGTAATTAATTCGTTATTTAGTCTTTCTTACATAATGGAACCATCAAATGTCGTGATTGTTTGGGTAGATTTGTGTTTTGGATGATCATGGGAGAATGTGAATGGTTATTTACAGTATTTACCATTACCTATGAATGTTTCATTAAAACTGTCATTTAAAAAGTTAACTTATAAAGGATTAGTGTTACGTGTTGCAAAGAAGTTGAGTATAGAGCCTGATAGTGGGTTTAAGCTATCTTATTTGAAAGGTGCTGAAGTTTATTTGTTAAATGACAACGAAGATGTTGATCGATTCATGGCTTATATTAGTGTTTCAAGAGACAACGTTGCATTGTATGTTGTTCAACCTAAAAGTAGTGAAATTGGGTCAGAAACCGGAAGTAATCAATTAAATGTTTCAGCCCCCGTTTATAGTAATCACAATGTACAACAAGATAATTACAACATCAAAGTTTCATGATTCCAACACAATTTCATCACCAACAAAGTTTTGTTCCACCATATTTTCAAAACCAAAGACCATATGAAATACATACAACTCGTCGTTCGAAAAAAAAAATACATACAACTCGGTTTGGTATTCCACCTGTCCAATATATCCAACACTCTGAAAACCCACAATATATCCCTTATAATCCAAATGTCAACCACTATATAGACCCAAATGCAAGTTTCCGAATGGAACCCTTAGATGATAATGATGAGCCAACGGATAACAATGTCACAGATCCTTTTGATCTTAGACAATACTCTGATTTTGAAGATGACACGATTCATTTTTTGGGTGAAAGAAAAACAGAAGAGGTTGTTGCTAGTCATTTTGATACTTTTGATCTTACTGAATATGATGATTTGAACGATAACTCGGATGATGTTTGGGGTCAACGTAAAGAAGAAGAAGAAGATCTGAAACCTCTGAATCGTGGACATGGTTTATGGGGCATCTTAGTGATTGCATAGGTAATGTTAGCAATTTGACAATCATTTCTGATAGGGCAAACTCAATTGATATGGCTATTAGAAGGTGTTTTCCAGATGCTTTTCATGGGTTTTGTGTTGTTCATTTGTTTAGAAATCAAAAAGCAAGGTCTGCCAATATAAAACATCACAAATGGACATACTGGAAAGGGGTGAAAGCTTATCGAGAAGTGGATTTTAATAGGCATATAAATCGTTTGACACATGTTATCCCTCAGTGTGCTCAAACACTACAAGAGGTTGGGTTTGAAGATGGTCAAGAGTACACGCACTTGGAGCAAGGTATGGTTTCATGACATCTAATAGTGCAGAATCAATCAACTCTCTAAGTCGTCATTCAAGAAAATTACCCATTACTATGTTAATGGAGTTTTTTCGTGCATCTCTTCAAGAGTGGTATTATAGGAAAAGAAACGTTGCAGGTATTATTTGTTTAACAATCTCGCTTATTATTACTACTGTTTATAAATGATGATATATTGTAACTAAATTTCTTCTTTAAATGTACAGAAACATTGGAACATCGTGTTACACTATGGACCGAAAAAAAGATTACAAAACGTGTTGTGAACTCAACATCATGGAGAGTTGAACCATGTTCAAACACATTGTTTCAAGTTATAGATCATAAGCTGAATGGACTTGTCGATCTTGATGCAAAGACGTGTACTTGTGGGAAATGGCAAATTTCTGGTTTTCCATGTAGCCATGCTATAAAAGTTGCTCTTCATCTAAACCAAGATGATTCAACTGTATATGCTATGGACTGCTACACTTCAGAAGTATACCGACAGACTTATGCCGAGATTGTATATCCCATACCACATGCTTTTGAATGGGAGATACTAGATGACTTACAAACAGTTCTGCCACCAGTCATGGACAAAAGGCTGCCTGGCCGACCCAAAAACCGCGATCGTATACCGTCTAAGGGTGAAGAGAGGAAGACAACAACATGCAGTCGTTGTAAGGAACGTGGTCATACAAGGCTGACTTGTGGTGCACCCATGCCATCACAAACATCTTTCCTCCACCGAGAGGGTAAGAGGGAGGGAGGGTAAATGGGTGGGAACCCTCTGGTCCCATGTACCATTTTTGGTACCCAGAGCGCACACCGCATAAAACTCATGCCCGGTGACTCACCATTCTCACACATGGGTCACTAAATATGGATCTTCATAAAGATAAAAAACAATAGGGAAATCAAAATCGACTTCACAATCATCTCCTTTCAGGACTGTTAACTTAGGGGATTATTAGTATGTTTCTAGTATGTTTCTTATGTATTTGAAGCTTTGTATTCATGTACTATATAATAAACTAGTATCTTAAAAAAGTCAAAGTCAAACTTATTGCGATTTTGTCATTTCTTGTTGCGATTTTGACATTTCTTGTTGCGATTTGGCATTTCTTGTTGCAATTTTGGCTTTCTTGTTGCGATTTTGTTGGCTATTTTGTGATAATAAAAAAAAACTTGGCTATTTTGGTACGATCGCAACAAAAATTGGTTATTGTTGCGATTTTCTCTTCTTTAATTATGAAAGCCTATTCTTGAATTTAATGACAAAATTTGCAAGACCCCTTAAAAATTATAATGTGAACAATATTCACACGTAACAACGGTCACAAATTCACTTTTTTCTTCTTTTTCACCACACATAAAAATACAATATACAAGATTAATTTTAGAGCAAAATGTACAATACTATGAAAATATGATCTGAATATATTTTTAATGAGAATTTTAACCCCGGGCGTTGCCCCGGGACACATAACGATACGTAAATTGTAGATTGCGTGTAACGTCGGGAATATATACATAACGATAAACGAAGGATAAAAACGCAAATAAGAAACTATATAAAAACTGATCATTTAGTTATACAAAAGGGAACAAATGAAAAAGTTATAAAAAAACCAAATGTTACATATGAAAAAGTTATAAAAACCAAATGTTTAAAAATTAAAAACGAATATATAATGCAAAAAAAAGAGTAAAAAAATAAGTTAAAAAACAAAATATATAGCATTTGAATAAAATATATAGCATTGTAAAAAGTTGTAAAAAAACAAAGTGTAAAGTGTAGAAAAAGGTATAAAAAAACAAATGTTAAAAAAGATAAGAAAAACCCACAAATTATATAAAGTTAGGGGCTAGAAATAATAAAAAGCAAAAAAAGTTATAAAAACCGAATGTTTAAAAATTAAAAACGAATATATAATGCAAAAAAAAGAGTAAAAAAATAAGTTAAAAAACAAAATATATAGCATTTGAATAAAATATATAGCATTGTAAAAAGTTGTAAAAAAACAAAGTGTAAAGTGTAGAAAAAGGTATAAAAAAACAAATGTTAAAAAAGATAAGAAAAACCCACAAATTATATAAAGTTAGGGGCTAGAAATAATAAAAAGCAAAAAAAGTTATAAAAACCGAATGTTAATTAAAAAGTTATAAAAACCAAATGTTAATGAAAAAGTTATAAAAACCAAATGTTACATATGAAAAAGTTATAAAAACCAAATGTTTAAAAATTAAAAACGAATATATAATGCAAAAAAAAGAGTAAAAAAATAAGTTAAAAAACAAAATATATAGCATTTGAATAAAATATATAGCATTCTAAAAACTTATAAAAGAAAAAAATGTAAATTGTAGAAAAAGGTATAAAAAAACAAATGTTAAAAAAGATAAGAAAAACCCACAAATTATATAAAGTTAGGGGCTAGAAATAATAAAAAGCAAACATGAGGGGTAGAAAAGAAAAAAGAAAAAAAAAGAAGGGGCATAAAAGAAGAAGGGAAAAAAAAGAGGGGGCAAAGTGCAAAAGGAAAAAAAAAAAAAAAAAAAAAAGAGAAGGGAGGGGAAAGTTTCGAACCCTTGACCTCCCACTACAAAGGAGTGGACACAAACCACTCTACCAAGTCTCACTTTTATGTTTTTATTTGTCAAATATGGTATTTATGTTAAAACTGCAGATAAAGACAAAATAGCTATTGTAGCTAAGCCTTCTTTAATTGTTATATATATAATTTGGTTATTTCGAAAGACATATATGTAATTACCCAATAAAAGATTATAGTTAAGTTTCAACAACATTATTTATGAGAAGTTATCGTAATTTTAAGTTAACATAGTGTCTAAATCGTATGAATGTGAAACCTTAAGTTACACAACACACACTTGATAGTATCTATGTATAAAAAGTCAAAACCTGCGGCACTAAATAAAAATTAAGTTGGTTGACTATTTACAAAGGGAAGTGATAATCGTACCACATTTTTTGATGCATCTACCACACTGTACATGTTTTATAACATACTGTACAAGTATGTAATGCACCACAGTGGTAAATTAATCAAATTCTGTGGTACGAATATCACTTCCCATTTACAAAGGGTCAAATATCATTTTGAGTTGTGTGCTTTCATCCTTTCAAGTTATGGGAAGGTACAATATTATTTATTTATCTAAAACTTACTTACAATACATATTTATGCATAAAAGATTTTGAGTGTACTATGACAGATTATATAATACACCATCAGAAAATAATATAGTTGTACAATGTCTTGTTTTTTCACCAGAGATATTGGATTTAAAACATGCACTATGTAAATATCGTGAATAATGACTCATTATCTTTGAGTAACCAAAATAAGAAAATATTTTATGCTTATTAACCGATTACAATAAATGACATTTTCAAAAGTCAATACTAGTGAGGATATAAGAAATTTAACCATGGGCGGTGAAAATGGGAAACCAGCCGGCGCCGCAAAGTAAAATATCGACTTGTCACAAAACATGCAACAGTGAAAAAATAAGGAGCGCGTTGATATCGCAATCACGCCACATGCTCACGTGTTCTCATGTGATTGGCTTTATTTGAAGCTAAGCTAACGCCGCCCATCGTCGGCTAAACACTCTCCTTTCGCCACGTGGTCCAATTACAACTACTCCATTCTTTCCTTTCACATTTAATCGGTAACAAACTTTTTACATTATAAAACAACTTTATATTATATTATATCATTTCATATCATATGTTTTGTACATATATAAATATAAGTCACCCCATTAGGCCATCACTTATCATACCACACTTTTCAAAATTCCATCACTT
Source organism: Erigeron breviscapus (assembly GCA_034093135.1). Lineage (NCBI taxonomy): Eukaryota > Viridiplantae > Streptophyta > Magnoliopsida > Asterales > Asteraceae > Erigeron > Erigeron breviscapus. Next base: position 117,143,744 of record CM067172.1, on the reverse strand, counting down.
ATCATCATATATATATCTCTCAAGATGAACTACAAAAAAGGTCCGATCATCGGCCGTGGCTCGACCGCGAACGTCTCGCTAGCCTCCACCGTGACCGGGGACCTTGTCGCGGTCAAGTCCGCCGAGCTTTCTAGCTCACACTTTTTACAAAAAGAGCAACAACTTCTATCAAAATTAAATTCACCACATGTAGTAAAATACATCGGGTCTGATATCGACTATAAAATCGATAACAACCCGATGTATAACTTGGTAATGGAGTATGCAAATGGTGGGAGCATTTTAGATGTGATCAAGAAGAAACAAGGATGTCTTGATGAGTGTTTGATAAAATCTTATACTTATCAAATACTCCTTGGTTTGGATTATATTCATTCCAATAATTTAGTACATTGTGACATTAAATGTTCAAACATTTTGGTTTGTGACAATAATGTTGTCAAAATTGGTGATTTTGGTTGTGCTAAATATGTTGAATTTAATAATGGTGGAGAATACACATCCTCTCATGTGTTTTCGGGTACTCCGGTTTTTATGGCTCCTGAAGTGGCACGAGGGGAAGAGCAAATGTTTGGGGCTGATGTTTGGGCAGTTGGGTGTGCGGTTATTGAAATGGCAACGGGTTGTAACCCGTGGCCCAAGTTAAATAACCCGGTTTCTGCTCTGTATAGAATTGGGTATTCGGATGATATACCTTTGTTTCCAATGTGGTTATCGGTTGAATGTCAAGATTTCTTGAAGAAATGTTTGCAAAGAGATGTCAAAGAAAGATGGACAGTAAAAGAGCTTTTGGATCACCCTTTTGTTAGCTCAAAATCTTGTTTTGAAAAAATTGAAAAATTTTCGAAAAATAATTCTCCGGTTAGTAACTTGGATCAAGGATTTTGGGATTCTTTGGAGGAAACGGATTCTTCACCGGTGATGACCCGGTTATTGAATTTCTCTGGCGGGTTTCATATAGAGAGGATAAAGCAATTGGTAGAAGAAAGTTCTTCATGTTTGCCAAAATGGACTGATGAAGAAGATTGGATCACAGTCAGAATGAACCATATCGATGAAATTTCAAAGATTTCGGAACAAGTTTTATATACAAATGTAGATATGGAAAATGATGATAGTGAGCCAACTTATTCAGATTTGTTTTTGGTTTCAGAATTTGATGTTTTAGAAGAGATGTCAAATTCTTTTCAAGTAATGTTAGGATCTGATGTGTTTGAAACTAGTAGTGCAAGTATAGTTGTTTCAAGATTTCTTGATTGTAATGTTAAGAATATGTATAATGATAATTGTTTGCTAATTGATTCAATTATAAGATGTTTTTGCAATATTTTCTCCTTCACATTTTCTTATTTTTTGATTAACTCATGTACGCCAGTAGTACTATGAATTAGTTTATATTTTTCATCCTAAGTCAGATTATTTTATGTCACACAATAATTTTAACACTAATCTAATACATATTGTCACTGTTTTATTATAGAAAAAGTGTTGTGGACAGCATCTTCCACATTAACAAACCTTAATTAGACGGCTGATTAGCAAAAGATAGATGTGTAAAACAATTATTCCATGCTCATCATTTTAAACTATATTATTTGTTAGATGACAATTAACTGGAAAATGAAAACTAGTGGTAGTAGATATTTTTTGCTGTAAAAATGCCAAAGAAGAGGTTGAAGATGAAAAGTAGATAGTTGACTTGAGGATTGGATTGATTAAAATAGTGGTTGACTTTATGAATATGAACCCACTTTGCAATTTGCATACATGAACCTCATTGTGTGAACACCAAAGACTTCAACTTCCAAAAGTACACCAAATATCATGCTTGTTGCAAGTTGACTTTCTCTAAACAAATCCATTCATTTTGATACAATTAGTATTATCTATACTACTATATAAAAATTATACCCCCATGTTGAAAAGTTAACATTTTTGGGACATGCGAAATTACCATTTTACCCTTAATGAATTTACACAATTATTTCATTATCTTATAGATATCCACTACTCTTTCAAATCAAATATAATTATATCAAATACCTACACTACTTGACGCATCTGCCGCCACCAACGGTTGTCGACGCTGTCACCATCCGTCGATGCCACCACATCACTGTCGCTGTCATCGCCGCCGCATTGCGCGGGTACTATGCTCGTTTCAAACAATTATTTCAATATTTTTGGCAACAAACCCACAAAGCAGAATGAAATGTTAATGGTTGCTTTTTCTAATGAACCAAAAACAGAAAACTAGAATTAGGTAAAAAGGAAAAAGGATAAGAGGTCAATGGGTTAGAGCTGTTCATGTTGGCATGTAGCTCACTTTTGAATTCCAAAGACAACTTTGCATTTAGTCTTGAAAATCATTTATGATAATATAAAAATAATTGCCAACTTGGGTTTAGATACAGACTTCAAATAATTGTTGCAATTTAAGATCATATCTACCTAACAATGGAATATGCTCTATCCTTCTCAACTTGGAATTTAGTGTTTGGCGGGGAGCCTGCTATATGCATACATAGAAGATAGATAAACCTCTCTTAAAAAAGCTTTTTTTCTTTCTTTCTACAATTCTACCTAACCTTATTTGACCGTAAGTTAGTACTTGGCTAATGAGACATTTTGAGAATAGGTTTAAGGGTACCAATACTCATGTTTATAGTATGTGGATGTGGATATGCCTTGAAAAATAACAAATTTTGTCCCGCAACATATCCGTTTTTTTTTTCAGACTCAAAAAGATCTTTTAAACAATTTTAGATACAATATTCCAAGCAATTAGCAATTTATTTTAACTAAAAAGGATTATAAATATCCCAAATGGATTGTAAATATCCCACACAACTCTTAAATCTTCGTATTGATTTGATAGTGATGGTTATGGTTTGATTAGTCATAGATATTAATTGCCGACTAAAGCATTCAATAATACAAAGACTACAAGTAATTCATATGACCTAAGTTCACGGTAAAAATGACGTCATGTCAACGTATATTTACCGCGAGCGTCGCGTTTCATATGACTTTGCCACAAATGTGCGACAGTGGAAAATTTGGAATCAAGCTCACGCCAATATTTTAACATGATTGGTTTGCATTTTAGGCCAAGCAAGCAAAGCAATTAAGCACCACCCACACCCACTCAAACTCATCTCCTTTTGCCACGTGGTTCGTTCACAGCTCACACTTTTGCACTTTTTATATCACCCACAATGCCACATTACACACCTTCTAATTTTTTATTTTTTTTGAAAAGTAAATTTTATTCAAAAATTGCCAACCTCACACAACCGTGGAGTGGCCAAACACATTTACAAGTATACACCAAGAATTACAAATTTACATTAAAAGATGTCCAATCTTGCCAACTAGGGTAACAAAGACTCGACCGATTCTTAAGCCACAAATAACTCATGGTCTTGATCTCGTGTATAATCTTCTCCACCTTACTTCTCTGCCTTCGAACTTCTTCTCGTTCCTTGCCTTCCAAATGCACCAATAAGTAACAAAGACAACCCCTTTAAATACCTTCCTTGTATTCTTCCGAAGTCCCATATGCTTATATAGTTCGAAAATGTCCATGACATAAAAAATAAAGATGGGGCTGACTTTACACCAAACACTAATTTTATACCACACTTCCATAGCAATCTCGCATGAACATAAAATGTGTTCGGTGGATTCATCCGCTTCCTGACATAAACCACATACCAAGCTACCATAACAGCAGTTCCTATCTTTCAATGCCAATAATGTTGGTATCCTATCCATGGAGACTCTCCACATGAAGACATTACACTTCTTCGCAACCCATTTGGACCATTTGAAGATGAAACAATTACTTTGACTTGTCCCGCTTCTAAGATACTCCTTCACTCCTTTGACTGAAAACTCGACATCCTTAATTCCAATCCATTTCCGTTTATCATTCTGTTGGTTTAGAACCGTCCCATTCAACAATCTCTTCAGATCAGACCATTCCTGTAACTCGTCCACAGATGACGGGCCACGAGTCCACAAGAATCAGATCCGAAAATCTTGGAGCTAAGGCCGAACCTTTCCTTGACATAACACTTTTTCTTTTTCTCTAGTTTGAACAGATTAGGGAATGCGTTCCTAAGAGGCTTATCACATGCCCAAACATCTAACCAGAATCGAATCGTGTCCCCTGCCCCACATACTCCTTTGAAACACCCGTTTAGTGATGAATTCCCGACCTTAACTTTATTAATGCAGCTTACAATTGATTTCCAAACCCCCGTCACCCCACTATTAATCAGTAAAGGCTCCCAACATCTCTTAGTATTGTGTAAAGAATCTATAACTCTTTTCCATAATGTTCCTTTTTCATTCCTATATCGCCACATCCATTTGGACAAAAGAGCTATATTTGAGTCTTTTAGTTTGCTTAATCCCAGCCCACCGGATGAGACAGGGGCCACCCTATCCCACGAAACCCAATGGATCTTTTTAGTGTCTCCACCCCCACCCCAAAGAAACTTCCGAATTATAGCCTCGAGCCCATTCACTACCTTTTCCGGTACTTTGAATAAGGAAAAATAGTAAGTAGGTAAGCTTTCCATGACCGATTTGATTAAAGTAACCCTACCAGCCATTGAAATACTTCTCGCCTTCCACACCGCAAGTCTAGATTCAAAAATATTATATAGAAAGTCCCAACTCGCCACACGGTTCATATTACCCCCTATCCGAATACTTAGATGGTCGAAAGGAAGCGAACCACCTTTACAACATAATCGATCAGCCATACTATTGATCTCATTGTTGTCGACCCCCACCCCAATCAAACATGACTTGTTTAAGTTTATTTTCAGACCCGAAACAATATGAAAGACTCTTAACAGAGTAACCTGTTTTAAATTTTCCTCCTCCCAAACCCCCATGAAAGTACAGTCATCTGCATAAAGTAAATGGGAGAGAATTGGACCTTGATTTGGAAGTTGCAGCCCCTGTATGACGCCCGCATCACAAGCTCTTTTCATCATATTCGATAACACTTCCATCACAAGCAAAAAAAGAAACGGTGAAAGAGGATCCCCTGTCTCATCCTTTTTTGGCACTGGAACTCGAAAGTAGGGGCTCCATTAACCAGGACTGAAGCACGAGCAGCTGAAAGTATCCCGTATATCCAAATACACCAACGGGTCGGAAAACCCAGATTCTGCATAATGTTGATCAAGAACCCCCATTTACGTTGTCATACGCCTTATTAAAATCCACCACCTAAATTTTTAATCCATCGTCTTCTAAGTTTACAATTTAATTTTGTGTAACAAACATATAAATGATTTTGAACGATTAAGAAAAAAAGAACATTGCCAAAGTGATTTAATGATTACATTCTAAACTTTTTTTACGAGAAATTTCAATTTTAAATATTAATAAATACAACTTAAGAAGTAGTAAGAAAGAGTTTCAAAAATAGTCATCAAATACTCTGATTAGGTTGTATACATTTATGTAAAAAAATGACTTTTCAAGTAATTTAAATAACGAAAGCCTCATCTGTTATGAACGATTAAGAAAAAGAGAACATTGCCAAAGTGATTTAATAATTAGCCTCATCTATAAATTTAATGTAAAGTAAGTATTGTATACGTTTTGACCCGTCACTTTTTGGAGGGTAGTTGTGTATAAAAGTTACCTTTAATGACAAATTAATTACAAATGTGAATGCTTATCAGAAGTGTAACATCCTAAACTTTTCGTTTAACGGTTGACTTGAGTTGTTAAGTCAACAGTTTGCTTCCGTCAAGTCTCTAGATGATTTATATGCATATGTGTACTTAATGTGTCCATATAGTTAATTATTATTTGATCCAATCTCATTTACATATGTTTTTGTAAAGATTTAAGTATGAAGAAAATGAGTTCATTTGATTTCTATTACATTAGTGATTAAGAGTTGGTACGGGAATTCAAAGATCGAAAGATATATTAATTGCCTTATGGAAATGACAAATAAAAGTTAAAATGATAATTTAATACTTAAGTAAATCAAGTGGGTATCATTTAGTTTTGCTTAGATTTTGTCATTTCAAGGAAAACGTGTTTATGTAACTAATTAAATAAGTCGACTGCAGAAAAACGCTGCTAACTTGTTTTGGCCATAACTTTCAATCCGTAACTCCGTTTTTGACGATTCAAATCGCCACGTTTTCGTAAAAGAGTCTATTTTCCAATAGAAAAATAAGTCTACAGTGTCTAGCTCGACCAGCTGGGTCGAGTTCGACCAAGGTCGAGTTCGACCTTACTATTGCCTATAAATACTAATTGATCTTTTCATTCATTTCTTTGGTTTTAGGATCAAAAGAAAAAACACATACACACATATTCTTCAAGTATTTAGTGTTTATAAACAACAAAAGGATAAGTATTTGTGTTCACCATACTAATCATTTTATTGCGCAATAATCAAACACTTGGTGTATGCAATAGGTCAACTTCGACCATTTGTGTACTCTGGTGTTGAACTTTTGCATAATTGTAATTATGATTATGGGTAACATTTCATGCCATTGATCTTATTGTTGTAAAAATTCTTAAACACTTATGTATGAAATAGGTCAACTTCGACCATTTTTGTACTCTGGTGTTGAACGGTTGTATAAGTATGATTTTTGGGTAACATGGAACGTTGGTGTTAACCTTAGCAGATATTGACTATACTTGTTGTTGGGATCTTGTAACTTGTTCGGTAATCTCGTTGGTGAGTTGTTGTGCATCTTGCGAGGTAAGATAACTACCTTTTGACACGAGGGACACAACGAGAACTTAATTTTTATATTTAACGATTGTTTAAGCCTTTCATACGCTTGTTAAGTTAAGGGAACTTATGGGAGGGCTTATGGTTGACATTAATGCATGCTATGCCTTAGTTAGTTTTTGTTAATAATGTTATGCATGCTATTGTTTGTGTTGAATGATATAATTGATTTGGTAATTGCATAGTCGATATGTCATTTTGATTTGCATGATTAATTGAGATTGTGATTTCATACTTGATGGTTGATTGGCTTATACATGTAGTACACTAGACTCATGTAGGATTGCCATGATTCACGGTTGCACGATAGGGGCCCTAAAATGATGAGATTAATATGGTCGATACAACACAATGTTGAAATAGTTGTTAAAAAAAAACTCGAGTATAACCATACAGTTGAAAGTGTTAAGCTTAACCCATACTATTCCCCCGGTGGGACTAGTGTGCTGAGTTGGTCGGACGGGGTAATCATGATGCCTCTGATGACATGGTCATGTTGATTGAGTATGCCGGGTGATTTGGACCGATCACCACTAGTTGTTAACGGCTTACTCCTAAGTTGGTCAGACGGGGTAAACATGATACCTCTGATGACATGGTCAAGTTGCTTGAGTATACCGGGTGATTAGGACCGATCACTATGAGTTGCTAAACGGTTTGCTCCTGGATTTGGTTATTCATATCCATAACGACGTCGATAGACCCCGAAAGGATAACCCATCATGTCGGGTGCAAGGTTCCTTGAAAGGTCGAATGACCGCCTATGCACAACCTATTGTTGATTACTTATGTGACATAAGTCACTACTATATAGTTGAAAATGGCATAACCTGAGTTTGTTGACTGTGATTGTTGTTGAGATTGATCTTGTCGATTGATGAGATGATTGAGGTTGCTAAGCACAAGTAGGAATGTAATCTTCCTATTGTGTTATATGTTTTATATGTGATGACTGTTATATGCTTGACATGCGTACGAAGTTTTATAAGATGATTTAACTGGCAACAGTTTTATACAACCTGTGGTTATCTTACTCAGCTTTTTAAGCTGACACTTGTTTTTGAAAATGTTGTGTATCCTCAGGTTAAGCAGTGAAGTTGCTAGGTGTGAGGCATGGATAGATGGTAGCATAATGAAGACTTACCGACGCCATAGATTGCCTCATTTACTAGTCTATCTGTATTATATCATATAGACTTTGATAAGGTTTGGTTGTGTAGATTGTTATGGATTTCTTGAATTATCGTGTGATGCAATAAGTAACACCAAAAAACTTTGGTTGACATTTCCGTTAGGAAATGATTTTGTATAAAAGGGACCTTTCCGCAGTAAATGTTTGTTTATAAAAAAAAAAATTTAAATCACATTTTATAAAGTTGGGTGTTACAAATTGGTATCAGAGCGATGGTTTAAGTGAACCATATTCTATGAGGCATAGGATTGGACTTAAACCCTGTGATAAATTACTTTTAGGAGGGGTTGGGATGAGTGAGAGTGTAGGATTGAGACCTATCATACATATTACTCGTAGTGTATAATTCGATCATTGATCCTTAATTCTATTATATCTCGCTATATAAGTCGCTAAAGCTTTCGTCTATTCTCGATAGAATCATGGTGAGTACTCGATGGAATCCTAACCGTCAAGATGATGTGGTTAGTGGTACTTTTCCTGTTAACTCTAAACTGGCTTCTGTTTTATTCGATTCTAGTGCTAGTAAATCTTTTGTATCTCCCTTATTTGCTTCACAACTTGGTGTTCCTATTAGTCGTCTAGCTCATGCATTAGAAATTGAGATAGCTGATGGTCGTATGTCTAAAATTCGTGAGTCATATCGTGATTGTTCTATTGAGATTGAGGGCATGACTTTCCCTATCCATTTATTGCCAATCTCGCTAGCTGGGTTTGATGTGGTTGTTGGTATGGATTGGTTGGGAAAGAATAATGCTACCATTCTCTGTTCTGAAAAGATTGTTCGTATCACTACTCTTGATGGGAAGGTGGTTTCTGTTTATGGTGATAAAAAGCTAGGGGGTCTCAAAATCATTAATTTGATGAAGGCTCTCAAGTATATTCGACAGACGAACACTCATTTTCTTGCCTATGTGATTGATACACGTATGGCTAAACCTTCTGTGTCAGAAATTGATGTTGTTGCTGACTTCCCTGATGTTTTTCCTGATGATCTTCCGGGTCTTCCTCCTGATCGTGAGGTTGAATTTCGAATTGATCTCGTGCCTGGTGCAACTCCTATTGCAAAGGCTCCTTATCGGTTGGCTCCTACAGAAATGAAGGAGTTAATGTCCCAATTGCAAGAGTTGTTAGATAAGGGTTTTATTCGTCCGAGTTCGTCGCCTTGGGGAGCTCCTGTTTTGTTTGTCAAAAAGAAAGATGGTTCGATGAGAATGTGCATTGATTACCGAGAGCTAAATAAGCGAACGGTAAAGAACAAGTATCCTCTTCCGCGAATCGATGACTTGTTCGATCAATTGCAGGGTGCCTCTTACTTTTCTAAGATAGACTTGCGTTCGGGCTATCATCATTTGTAGGTTGAAGAGAAAAGTGTGGCTAAAACTGCTTTCCGTACTCGTTATGGGCATTATGAGTTCCTTGTTATGCCCTTTGGTCTAACCAATGCTCCAGCCGCATTTATGGACTTGATGAATCGAGTTTGTCGGCCTTTCCTTGATCATTTTGTGATAGTATTCATTGACGATATTCTGATCTATTCTAAGTCAGAAATGGAGCATCGGGGTCATTTGCGAGCTGTACTCGAGGTTCTTAGGGCGAAAAGGCTATACTCTAAATTCTCAAAATGCGAGTTCTGGCTTCGAGAAGTTCATTTTCTTGGCCATGTAATTTCCAAAGATGGTATTAAAGTTGACCCTTCGAAGATTGAAGCTGTAATGAAGTGGGAGTAGCCTAAGACTCCTACTGAAATTAAGAGTTTTCTGGGTTTGGCAGGTTATTATAGGAGATTTATACAAGATTTCTCCAGAATTGCTAAACCTATGACAAAATTAACTAAAAAGGGAGTGAAGTACGTGTGGACTGATTCTCAAGAACGAGCTTTTCAGATTTTGAAGAAAAAGTTGTGTGAGGCTCCAATCTTAGCACTACCAGAAGGCACATATGACATGGTTGTTTACAGTGATGCCTCCATTACTGGGTTGGGTTGTGTTCTTATGCAACGCGATAAGGTGATAGCTTATGCTTCTCGTCAGTTGAAACCTCATGAGAAGAATTACCCTACTCATGACTTGGAGCTTGCTGCTGTTGTTTTTGCTCTCAAGATATGGAGACATTATCTGTATGGCACTAAGTGCACTCTTTTCACTGATCATAAGAGCCTACAGTATGTATTTAATCAGAAAGATATGAATGTTCGTCAGAGGAGATGGATGGAACTTCTCAAAGATTATGATTGTGAGATTAAATATCATCCTGGTAAGGCTAATGTGGTTGCAGATGCATTGAGTCGCAAAGTGCAAGGTGCCACTTGTAAGTTGCTTTCTATGGTTGTTCAGGCTGAATCTGGGTTACTCGAGCGGATCAGGTCTGCTCAAGTGGAGGCTTTGTTACCTGCAAATTTTTGTGGTGAAAGAATAGGGAAGAAGAGAGAGCGGTTTAAGGTGAATAGTCGTGGCTATCAGACTTACAAAGGTAGAAAATGGGTGCCATTATTTGGGGGTAATCGAGAGTTGATACTCGAAGAAGCCCATAGATCAAGATATTCTGTTCATCCTGGTGCTACCAAGATGTTTCATGATCTTAAACCTTTGTATTGGTGGCCTAATATGAGAAATGATATCGCTAGCTTTATTAAAAAGTGTGTGATTTGTGCTCAAGTCAAAGCAGAACACCAAAAGCCGTATGGTAAGTTGCAGCAATTGGAAATCCCAGAGTTGAAATGGGACCATATCACCATGGATTTCGTGACCAAATTGCCTAGAACCCGGGATGGTCATGATATGATATGGGTTATTGTGGATAGACTGACCAAGAGTGCTCATTTCTTAGCAACTCGAGAGAATGCTTCACTAGATAAGTTGGCAAAATTGTATATCGATGAGGTAGTTTCGAAGCATGGTGTACCTATGTCTATTGTTTCAGATCGTGATGGTCGCTTTAATTCTAATTTTTGGAGGGGTCTTCAACGAGAATTGGGAACACGAATACACATGAGCACTGCTTTTCATCCTCAGACTGATGGACAGAGTGAGAGGACTATTCAGACACTCGAAGATATGTTACGTGCATGTGCTTTAGAGTATGGGGGTTCGTGGGATGACCATTTACCATTGGTTGAATTTGCTTATAATAATAGTTATCATGCAAGTATTGACATGCCACCCTTTGAGATGTTATACGGACGTAAGTGTCGGACACCTAGTTGTTGGTTAGAACCAGGTGAGAAACAGTTTATTGGGCCAGAAGTTGTTCAAATAACGGCTGATAAGGTGAACATTGCTAGGGATGCCCTAAGAGCTGCTAGAGATCGCCAGAAAGAATATGCTGATAAGAAGAGACGACCAGTGACTTTTGAAGTGGGTGAAATGGTTATGTTAAAAGTTTCTCCTTGGAAGGGTGTTCTTCGATTTGGTAAGCGTGGTAAGTTGAGTCCTCGCTTCATTGGTCCTTTCAAGATTTTGAAACGGATCAAAAGTCCAGCATATCAATTAGAGCTGCCTCCAGAGTTGGATGGTATCCATAATACCTTCCATGTTAGTTATTTGAGGAAGTGCTTGGCAGATGAGATTAATGTGATTCCTATAGAAGATATAAGTATTAATCCTAAGAAAAAGATGATAGATGAACCAATTGCCATCCTTGATCGAAAGAAGAAGAAACTTCGTAAGAAACAAATTGATCTTGCGTTAGTAAAATGGAAGCATAATCGAGGTGAGAGCATGACTTGGGAGACCGAGTCTGTGATGAAGGATCGTTACCCACATCTTTTTGTTGCTAAGCCGATTTTGAGGACAGAATCTTCTTAAGGGGGAGGTAATTGTAACATCCTAAACTTTTCGTTTAACGGTTGACTTGAGTTGTTAAGTCAACAGTTTGCTTCCGTCAAGTCTCTAGATGATTTATATGCATATGTGTACTTAATGTGTCCATATAGTTAATTATTATTTGATCCAATCTCATTTACACATGTTTTTGTAGAGATTTAAGTATGAAAAAAATGAGTTCATTTGATTTCTATTACATTAGTGATTAAGAGTTGGTACGGGAATTCAAGGATCGAAAGATATATTAATTGCCTTATGGAAATGACAAATAAAAGTTAAAATGATAATTTAATACTTAAGTAAATCAAGTGGGTATCATTTAGTTTTGCTTAGATTTTGTCATTTCAAGGAAAACGTGTTTATGTAACTAATTAAATAAGTCGACTGCAGAAAAACGCTGCTAACTTGTTTTGGCCATAACTTTCAATCCGTAACTCCGTTTTTGACGATTCAAATCGCCACGTTTTCGTAAAAGAGTCTATTTTCCAATAGAGAAATAAGTCTACAGTGTTCTAGCTCGACCAGCTGGGTCGAGTTCGACCAAGGTCGAGTTCGACCTTACTATTGCCTATAAATACTAATTGATCTTTTCATTCATTTCTTTGGTTTTAGGATCAAAAGAAAAAATACATACACACATATTCTTCAAGTATTCAGTGTTTATAAACAACAAAAAGATAAGTATTTGTGTTCATCATCCTAATCATTTTATTGTGCTATAATCAAACACTTAGTGTATGCAATAGGTCAACTTCGACCATTTGTGTACTCTGGTGTTGAACTTTTGCATAATTGTAATTATGATTATGGGTAACATTTCATGCCATTGATCTTATTGTTGTACAAATCCTTAAACACTTATGTATGAAATAGGTCAACTTCGACCATTTTTGTACTCTGGTGTTGAACTTTTGCATAATTGTAATTATGATTATGGGTAACATTTCATGCCATTGATCTTATTGTTGTACAAATCCTTAAACACTTATGTATGAAATAGGTCAACTTCGACCATTTTTGTACTCTGGTGTTGAACTTTTGCATAATTGTAATTATGATTATGGGTAACATTTCATGCCATTGATCTTATTGTTGTACAAATCCTTAAACACTTATGTATGAAATAGGTCAACTTCGACCATTTGTGTACTCTGGTGTTGAACTTTTGCATAATTGTAATTATGATTATGGGTAACATTTCATGCCATTGATCTTATTGTTGTACAAATCCTTAAACACTTATGTATGAAATAGGTCAACTTCGACCATTTGTGTACTCTGGTGTTGAACTTTTGCATAATTGTAATTATGATTATGGGTAACATTTCATGCCATTGATCTTATTGTTGTACAAATCCTTAAACACTTATGTATGAAATAGGTCAACTTCGACCATTTGTGTACTCTGGTGTTGAACTTTTGCATAATTGTAATTATGATTATGGGTAACATTTCATGCCATTGATCTTATTGTTGTACAAATCCTTAAACACTTATGTATGAAATAGGTCAACTTCGACCATTTTTGTACTCTGGTGTTGAACTTTTGCATAATTGTAATTATGATTATGGGTAACATTTCATGCCATTGATCTTATTGTTGTACAAATCCTTAAACACTTATGTATGAAATAGGTCAACTTCGACCATTTTTGTACTCTGGTGTTGAACTTTTGCATAATTGTAATTATGATTATGGGTAACATTTCATGCCATTGATCTTATTGTTGTACAAATCCTTAAACACTTATGTATGAAATAGGTCAACTTCGACCATTTTTGTACTCTGGTGTTGAACTGTTGTATAAGTGTAATTATGATTATGGGGGTAAACATGATACCTCTGATGACATGGTCAAGTTGCTTGAGTATACCGGGTGATTAGGACCGATCACTATGAGTTGCTAAACGGTTTGCTCCTGGATTTGGTTATTCATATCCTTAACGACGTCGATGGACCCCGAAAGGACAACCCATCATGTCGGGTGCAAGGTTCCTTGAAAGGTCGAATGACCGCCTATGCACAACCTATTGTTGATTACTTATGTGACATAAGTCACTACTATATAGTTGAAAATGGCATAACCTGAGTTTGTTGACTGTGATTGTTGTTGAGATTGATCTTGTCGATTGATGAGATGATTGAGGTTGCTAGGCACAAGTAGGAATGTAATCTTCCTATTGTGTTATATGTTTTATATGTGATGACTGTTATATGCTTGACATGCGTACGAAGTTTTATAAGATGATTTAACTGGCAACAGTTTTATACAACCTGTGGTTATCTTACTCAGCTTTTTAAGCTGACACTTGTTTTTGAAAATGTTGTGTATCCTCAGGTTAAGCAGTGAAGTTGCTAGGTGTGAGGCATGGATAGATGGTAGCATAATGAAGACTTACCGACGCCATAGATTGCCTCATTTACTAGTCTATCTGTATTATATCATATAGACTTTGATAAGGTTTGGTTGTGTAGATTGTTATGGATTTCTTGAATTATCGTGTGATGCAATAAGTAACACCAAAAAACTTTGGTTGACATTTCCGTTAGGAAATGACTATGTATAAAAGGGACCTTTCCGCAATAAATGTTTGTTTATAAAAAAAAAAATTTGAAATCCATTTTTTTATAAAGTTGGGTGTTACAACGAGAAATTTCAATTTTAAATCTTAAACGATACAATTCTAGAAGTAGTTAAAAAAATTCTCAAAAATAGTCATAAAAAGTAGAGTTAATTACTGAAATGGTACCTAACGTTTGCGCCATATTACTGGTTTCATACATTTCCTTTCGAAATTACGCTGATCATACCCAACGTATGCAAAACTCTACTCGGACCATACTGGAGGCCAACGCCGTCACGTGGCCGTTAAAATCCCCCCCACGTGACTTGCACGTGAGGGGCAAAAACGTAATTTCACACCTGGAAGCTGGTATGATCAGCGTAATTTCGAAAGGAAAGGTATGAAACCAGTAATATGGCGCAAACGTTAGGTACCATTTCAGTAATTAACTCTAAAAAGTAATAATAAATTATACATGACATAGTTTTGTAACCACTAAACATCAAACTGACCAAATGATCAAGATACTTAGGCAAAGGGAGGGAGGGCCCTAGGGATTCCCATAATTCCCCAAACTTATTGGATTTTTACATGTGAACTTTAAGAATTGAGTGAACTTTCTCCTTGGAGTGAGGGGTTCTCATAACCCCTAAATTAAATATATATAAAAAATAAGAAAGGAATGAAAAAGACCATTGGGAAAGGTGCATACAACCGTTGGAGTGTGTGGTCAAAGGGGTAGTGGGCGTTCGAAATGTGACGGGGAGAAATTTGTTTTGCCCATAACGCCCCTGAGGGCAATGTAACAAACGTTATGAGGGCGTTACGTGCACTTTTTGAACGTCCCTTGGAGAGTTAACGCCTCACTCCTTTAGGCCTTATACTATTTCATATTCAAGTACCACTTAGTAACATTTTGGTGATGGTTATGAAAAATGTTCGCAAATGATTACATGAATACTTCAATTAAACCATGTACATTCTAGTCACAAAACTTCACAGAGGTAATCATGGTACATGTTTCCTGGGTTTAAGGTTAGTGCCCCAAAATGTTATGTAGTTATAAAAAAGGTAGCGATATGAATAACTCTTTAAATTTATCTACCATTTGGCCATTCAACTTGTATCTTAAATGAGTGTTTTATATGATATATATATATATATATATATATATATATATATATATATGATGTATTAAATGGAATTGTAGCATGTGTCTATATATAATTTTTATAATACTTAATTTATATTTATTTATCCATAACTTGAAGAATTTTTTAAAATTTACAATCATTTAATTAATTAAAAAAATTTCAACATATGAAATATTGTCTAAAAAATTATTTCAAAACCTAATGACTTATTAACAAATATTAGATTAGATTTTTATAAATTATAAATATTAATATATTAATATTTAATATAAACACATATGAAATATTGTCTAAATATTATTTCAAAACCTAATGACTTATTAACAAATATTAGATTAGATTTTTATAAATTAATATAATAATATTTAGTTTAATATTTTTTTTTTTCTTGATATTAAATAGAGTTAATTACTGAAATGGTACCTAACGTTTGCGCCATATTACTGGTTTCATACATTTCCTTTCGAAATTACGCTGATCATACCACTTCCAGGTGTAAAATTACGTTTTTACCCCTCACGTGCAAGTCACGTGGGGGGGGTGGTTAACGGCCACGTGACGGCGTTGGCCTCCAGTATGGTCCGAGTGGAGATTTGCATACGTTGGGTATGATCAGCGTAATTTCGAAAGAAAAGGTATGAAACCAGTAATATGGCGCAAACGTTAGGTACCATTTCAGTAGTTAACTCTAAAAAGTAATAATAAATTATACATGACATAGTTTTGTAACCACTAAACATCAAACTGACCAAATGATCAAGATACTTAGGCAAAGGGAGGGAGGGCCCTAGGGATTCCCATAATTCCCCAAACTTATTGGATTTTTACATGTGAACTTTAAGAATTGAGTGAACTTTCTCCTTGGAGTGAGGGGTTCTCATAACCCCTAAATTAAATATATATAAAAAATAAGAAAGGAATGAAAAAGACCATTGGGAAAGGTGCATACAACCGTTGGAGTGTGTGGTCAAAGGGGTAGTGGGCGTTCGAAATGTGACGGGGAGAAATTTGTTTTGCCCATAACGCCCCTGAGGGCAATGTAACAAACGTTATGAGGGCGTTACGTGCACTTTTTGAACGTCCCTTGGAGAGTTAACGCCTCACTCCTTTAGGCCTTATACTATTTCATATTCAAGTACCACTTAGTAACATTTTGGTGATGGTTATGAAAAATGTTCGCAAATGATTACATGAATACTTCAATTAAACCATGTACATTCTAGTCACAAAACTTCACAGAGGTAATCATGGTACATGTTTCCTGGGTTTAAGGTTAGTGCCCCAAAATGTTATGTAGTTATAAAAAAGGTAGCGATATGAATAACTCTTTAAATTTATCTACCATTTGGCCATTCAACTTGTATCTTAAATTTATCATTTCTATATATATCTATCTATATATATTAAAACAGTAGGAATCCTAGCCTCTTAAGGCCTTCTTTCAACCTAAAGCTAGCTTTAAACATTGCCACATAGGATTTTATCCTACGTGGCATCTCTATACTTTTTTTACAATATTTATCTTATAACCTCTATTTATTCTCAAACCAATCTAATTTATTTTATTAAATATAATATAAAATATTAAATCAAAACTATATACACAAGATAAAAAAAATTCAAAAACCATATTATGAAGGATAAAAGTCGTCCAATATATATACTAATTTGGCAAAGATATTTGACAAAAATAATATTATTTATTAAATATATAAACTTTGAACTATATAATTTGTTAGGTCCATATTCACTGGACCACTCCAGACTTGAAGACTGGACCCTCACTGAAGATTTGTCCAGAAATATACTGAAGACCATGAGCGACTTACTTGTATAGGAAATCTGGAAGTCACCAGATTTCAGCTCACTGGACTTCACTCCAGTACAGATCTATTCCACTGAAGACATTCTCACTGAAGTCAAAGACTGAAGTCTGAAGAATGAAGACTGACAATATGGCAGAGCCTACTGGAAGTCTTACCAGATCTACGACTGGAGTCCTTATCAGTATTCATGAGGTGATGGAGTTGAACTTGCAATGAGAATGCCAAGTGCAACCTCCATTTTCTCCTTTCTCGACCAGACCCATTGAATTCTCTGTATGAAGGCCTTTACGTCTGGAGACAAATTTGGCTGTCCTTTGAAGAGCAGTCCAATTTCCTTCAGTTCAGACAACCCAAATGCCTGAACAGATGTGAACTTCCTTTCATCAACGAAGTTCCCTTCTCTGGTGAGCTTCACTTCAAACTTTGTAAAATTTTCATGATTTTCAGCTAGTTTGATTTCAGCTCTAATGATCTTCATATATATATATATATATATATATATATATATAAATGGAATTGTAGCATGTGTCTATATATATATATATATATATATATATATATATATATATATAAACATAAAACAACATATATATATATATATATATATATATATATATATATATATATATATATATATATATATATATATATATATATATATATATATATATATATATATATATATATATATATATATATATATATATATATATATATATATATATATATATATATATATATATATATATATATATATATATATATATATATATATATATATATATATATATATATATATATATATATATATATATATATATATATATATATATATATATATATATATATATATATATATATATATATATATATATATATATATATATATATATATATATATATATATATATATATATATATATATATATATATATATATATATATATATATATATATATATATATATATATATATATATATATATATATATATATATATATATATATATATATATATATATATATATATATATATATATATATATATATATATATATATATATATATATATATATATATATATATATATATATATATATATATATATATATATATATATATATATATATATATATATATATATATATATATATATATATATATATATATATATATATATATATATATATATATATATATATATATATATATATATATATATATATATATATATATATATATATATATATATATATATATATATATATATATATATATATATATATATATATATATATATATATATATATATATATATATATATATATATATATATATATATATATATATATATATATATATATATATATATATATATATATATATATATATATATATATATATATATATATATATATATATATATATATATATATATATATATATATATATATATATATATATATATATATATATATATATATATATATATATATATATATATATATATATATATATATATATATATATATATATATATATATATATATATATATATATATATATATATATATATATATATATATATATATATATATATATATATATATATATATATATATATATATATATATATATATATATATATATATATATATATATATATATATATATATATATATATATATATATATATATATATATATATATATATATATATATATATATATATATATATATATATATATATATATATATATATATATATATATATATATATATATATATATATATATATATATATATATATATATATATATATATATATATATATATATATATATATATATATATATATATATATATATATATATATATATATATATATATATATATATATATATATATATATATATATATATATATATATATATATATATATATATATATATATATATATATATATATATATATATATATATATATATATATATATATATATATATATATATATATATATATATATATATATATATATATATATATATATATATATATATATATATATATATATATATATATATATATATATATATATATATATATATATATATATATATATATATATATATATATATATATATATATATATATATATATATATATATATATATATATATATATATATATATATATATATATATATATATATATATATATATATATATATATATATATATATATATATATATATATATATATATATATATATATATATATATATATATATATATATATATATATATATATATATATATATATATATATATATATATATATATATATATATATATATATATATATATATATATATATATATATATATATATATATATATATATATATATATATATATATATATATATATATATAATAAGTTCTCTTCTCTGGTGAGCTTCACTTCAAACTTTGTAAAATTTTCATGATTTTCAGCTAGTTTGATTTCAGCTCCAATGATCTTCCTGACGTCTGCCCTGAACCTCATCAGTTCGTTATACTTTTCTCTGGTTCTGGCAACGCTGATCATTTCTTCAGTTTGTCTGGACACCTTTAAATCTTCCAGAGCCTTTTGAGCTTTGGCTCGATCTATTCTCTGTGTTGTGTCCAATCGGATGAACGTACTGAGGTCTGCATCTCTGGCAGCCTTTGTCTGTCTGACTGGAAGCTTAGACTTGTCTTTTACTTTTCTTTATATTCAGTCTCCAGTGCAGCAGCATTCTTTCTAACTTGCGTTTTCAGTTCAAACAACTCTGCTTTTCTTAACTCAATCAACTCTGGAACAGGACGACCAAAGGTTTCAGCATCAAAAATCTGCTCATCTTCAGAATATCTAAACCTGATGTAAACATTGTCCATAACTTCCAAACACTTATGGACTCAGGATCATTTTTCATTAATTTGTATACCTCAATATGAACGCCCAAATTTCTAGCGTTATATGAGTCCAAGGTTCCCATTATTGCCATCTCCCTTTTATGGGCCAGCAAATCGTCCATTTGTTGTTTCTTGAAGATGTCTATCAGAATCCCTTGCTGTTCTAGTCTCTGATCAGTGCTGACTGGCATACGTTGTGAAGAACCAGCAGTTGTATCCTCAGTCTCTTCTGTACTTTCTATTTCGACTCCAGATACCACATGTTTCTTACGTTTCAGACTTTTCATGGTCTGTGTGATATCTGGGAATTCCTCAAACTGGGGCTCACTGGCTTCAGTACCAGCAGCTTCTTCAGTTTGAACTTGTGTTTCTTGTACAATATTTTCAGGTGCACTGGCATCAGTACCAGTCACCGTTTCAACAGCTTTCTCTGCAACTTCCAACACGTTCTCAGTAGCCTTTTCAGTTTCAACAGACTTTCCAGTGGACTTTTCCCCCTTGGAAGGATCTGTGGTCCTGGACTGAAGATCTTTCCATAATTGTTCCAGCCAGTGACGTTCAGCAGACCCAAAGGTTCGTCCAGCTACTGGAGTGGTGATGTTCACAGTCTGCCTGAGTGCCAGAACTTCCTTTTTGACTATTTCCAATTCTTGAGGCAAGTGCTTTGGCAGCTCAGTAGCAATCATTCTCTCAACCTGAGGCAGAAACCCATCTTGCAAATTTCTAAGTACACTACCAGTGATCTCATCAGAGAGTTCTTTCAGCATCCATCTTTGAACTTCTGAACACATGTATTGCTGATTGTACTGATGACGGTATTCTGATCGATGGTTGGCCTCTTTTCCAGTTCAGTTACAGATCTGGTCAACTTCTGAACTTCTTCTTTCAGACCTGCAATTGGTTGTACAGTCCCAGCTTGTACTACAGTCTGAACAGAACTGACCAGCTTCTCTTCTAACCCCTGGACTGCCACTCTTATAGCTTCAGAGTTTCTGTTGGTGGCCAGTACCAGTTCATCTAATTTTTCAAAGACCATCCTCTCATTCTCAGCAAATATATTCATTTCGAATGGAAGGTTATTTGACAATAAAGATTTAAAGTCCAAAATAACCTGAGAGGATGTCTGCAATGATCTCTCCAGGTCCGCCACCTTATTAAAAAGGCCTTGGACCTCGGTTGAAGGAGTGGAAGGACCAACTGGAGAAGGAGTTGTAATAACTCTAGTAATCTGAGATACTGGAGCAGCAACTCTTTCAGGTGTAATTGCAGCAGAGTCAGTTGTACTGAAGATTGGAAAGTTGGCAATGTTCAGTCTGGTTAGGATTGGTGTATCTGGAGGTGGTTGAAAGTATTGTACATTGGAAGGTATTGATGAGTGTGGTGGTGGTGGTGCATGAGTTGTTGTTTCTGGTGTTGTTGTTGTTGTTGTTTCTGGTGTTGTTGTTGTCTGTGTTGTTGTTGTTGTTTTGTTGTGGTTGTTGTTGTTGTTGTTGTTTCGATTGTTGTTGTTGTTGGTGTTGTTGTTGTTGTTGTTTCTTGTTGTTGTTGTTTCGGTTGTTATTGTTGTTTTGGTGTTGTTGTTGTTGTTGTTTCTTGTTGTTGTTGTTGGTGTTGTTGTTGTTTCTGGTGTTGTTGTGGTTGGGTTGTTGTTGTTTCTGGTGTTGTTGTTGTTGTTTGTGGTGTTGTTGTTGTTTTGGTGTTGTTGTTGTTGTTTCTGGTGGTTGTTGTTTTTTGGTGTTGTGGTGTTGGTTTCTGGTGTTGTTGTTGTATTCTGGTGGAAGGTCAGAAGAAACTTCTTGTACTAGAATTTGTTGTTCTGGAACTGCATCAGTGATGACAGTATCATCAGCGGCCATCACATCACCAGCAGAAGTGCTTTGCACATTTATAACCAACGGTTCAACACTGGCTACAATCACTTCTTCTTGTCTATCAGTACCAGAAGATTGTCCAGCTTCAGTGGGAATACTGGACGATGATGCTCTTACAGTTCTTAGTGGGACAACCAACTGTCCACCTCTTCTCAGACGCCTTGTCTGACCTCTTCTTCTTCTGACTGGTTGAACAGCTAACATATCAACTTCTTGTTCAGGTACCTCAAGTTCTGGTGACCCAACATCAGCTTGTACATTCTCTTCTGGAGCATCTCCAGACTCATCTTGTAAAGATGCATCATTTACTTCACGTACAAAACTTTGTCAGCATATCCTGAGGAATATCCACCTCACCAGGTCTTGAATACCAGATGATTTAAATCCCTCAGATATTCAGCCATTGAGAAGTGTGTTGTCTGGAAGTCATATTCGTTTCCCAGAATATTTTTAAATATAAGGGAAAGGAAACGAATAAAGGGTATGTGAGGTCTTCTATGTTTACCCTTAAGACGTTCCACCAGATCTTCAAAGAAAATCTGACCAAAATCCACACGGATCCAAACCATAAACAGTACGCCATCTGGAGTTGTGTATGATTAATTTGATCTAACCCTCCAGAGCTACCACCCAAGCATTCAACCAGATGTGTGAAGAAATATCTCCATGAGTCAGTGAGTCTGCTCATGTAAATCGTTCCTTTTCGTTTCAGAACACCATGCTCGTCCAAAATATCAGTATGCCCCATCAACCTGCATACTTCCCTATAATTCAGTCCAGTGGGAAGTTCGATGGGCAATTCATTTTCTGCAAAATAGTTTAATTGAAGAACATCTGAAATAGCACCAGCAGTTAATGTCAGATGTCTTCGACCTCTTTGGAGAGAGAAGTGAATGGTGTCATAATCATTATCTGTGAAATGGGCAGTGTACCAGAATTCACAGAGGTAATCATGGTACATGTTTCCTGGGTTTAAGGTTAGTGCCCCATATAATGGAGAACTAAGAAAGAAGGCCTGTAATCTCCCAATGATCGATTGTGGATCATGGGTACCAGAAAGTTTAGCCATCCAATTGTTCATATTGATTCTAATGGTTCCTGGAATGAGATTTATATGTGGTGCCCTAACAACGTTTTAGGAAGGATTATATGCAGCAGTGAGTAGATTTCTTTCAGAAGATGAAGGATTTCGTGGAGCCATTTGAATATAATCAGAAAAGATTGATGATTTTAGGGTTTATAAGAATGAAATTGAGAATTTAATGAAGAACGAGATGAATGATTGGAATTGAATGAAGAATGTAAATTGAATGAAGGAATTTAGTGTTTGGGAGTTAATACATTCGAGATGAAAGTGAAAGTAAATGTTGATTGGGTATATATAGAGGAGAGGGAAAATAAGGATTTCAACCGTTTGTTTGAATTTATCAAATGTATTTTTTGATCGATTTTGAAATCCGCATTTAATGCATCCCATCGTACATTAATGTGAGACGTTTGACAGCCCACACAAACTAACCAACTTGTACTTTTTGTATTCCCAATGTAAATAACCATCATTTGTGTTGAAAAGGTCATGCCACGTAGGATAACTAGATATTTTTACAATTCAAAAAGTTTGTTGACGTGGCACACACTGAGACCAAGTATTTAAAATATTATGACTGTACTAATGCATCTGGAGACCGTTCAGATACTCCAGTATCACTGGTGGATTAGTCCAGTGAATGTATGCACTGATGGTACACTGGAGGACTTCCAGTAAAGTACCAGTAATATTTTCCAGAAAATTCTTCCAGTGGAAAATAGATTCCCCTGAAATTTTAATTCTTTTAAGGACAAAATATTAAGGACTTAAAAATTTATACTGGCAAAGATAGTACACAAAGGCGTTCAATATCTGAGCTGTTATAAATTTTAAGTAAGTTTAAATCAAGGATCCCTGACAGTACACAAAGGCGTTCAATATCAAGGTTCCAGATTTAAGAAGTCATCAGATTAACATTTTTGGCTTTTCCCTGGAATGTTGATTTATAAATTTATAAAAGCATCAGATAGTACATCAAGGCGTTCAATATCTGGACTCTTATAAATCTGTAAATCTTTAAATCAAAGATCCTTGGCAGTACACAAAGGCGTTCTGATGAAAACACAGATAGTACATCAAGGCGTTCAATATCTGGGCATTCAAATACCAGGGTTCCAAATTTAAGGGTTTAACATTCCCAACTCACCAACCAGATATTCAAAAGTTTTTATATCCAGTGGTTTGGTGAATATGTCAGCGAGTTGTTTGTCAGTGGGAATAAAATGAAGTTCAATGTTATTTTTCATAATATGATCACGAATAAAATGATACCTGAGATCAATGTGTTTCCTCTTGGAATGCATGACAGGATTGTTTGAGATAGTAATGGCACTGGTATTATCACAAAAGATTGGAGTCATTGAATACTTAATACCGTAATCAAGCAACTGGTTCTTTATCCAGAGTATCTGAGCACAGCAACTGGCTGCAGACACGTATTCAGCTTCAGCAGTGGATAGTGAAACTGAAGTTTGCTTCTTACTGGTCCAACTGACCAATTTGCCACCAAGGAAATGACATCCACCAGTAGTGGATTTCCTGTCTATCTTACAACCTGCATGATCTGAATCTGAATAACCCATTAGATCCATGCCCGAGCCTTTGGGATACCAAAGACCCAACCTGGGAGCACCTTTAAGGTACTTAAGTATGCGCTTTACAGCATGCATATGAGAGTCTTTTGGATTAGACTGATACCTGACACATAAACATGTTGAAAACATAATATCTGGTCTACTGGCAGTTAAATACATCAGTGAACCTACCATGCCTCTATAGACAGTGGTGTTCACTGGCTTCCCATCTGGATCAGAGTCCAGAGTGAGTGGTGCAGAAATGGGAGTTGGTTTAGGTGAAGCAGAATTCATATCAAATCTTCTTAAAAGATCTCTAACATATTTCTCTTGATTAATAAAAATACCATCAATGGTTTGTTTAATCTGAAGTCCAAGAAAATATGTTAGTTCAACCATTAAACTCATTTCATATTCTGAAGCCATTATTTTTGAAAATTTTCTGCACATTTTCTCATCAGTAGAGCCAAAAACAATATCATCAACATAAATTTGTACCAACAGAACATTACCTTTTTCATGAAGAATGAATAAAGTATTGTCAATTGCACCTCGTTTGAAATTATTTTTCAACAAATGTTTAGTCAAAGTATCATACCAGGCTCGTGGTGCTTGTCTGAGGCCATAAAGTGCCTTGTCCAGATGATATACCCAGTGGGGATGTTTTTCATCAACGAATCCTGGTGGTTGCTTGACATAAACTTCTTCTTCCAATTTGCCATTTAAAAAGGCACTCTTTACGTCCATCTGGTAGACCTTGAACTGATGATGAGCAGCGAATGCTAAGAATATTCTAATCGCTTCAAGTCTAGCCACTGGAGCGAAAGATTCATCAAAATCAACATCTGATTGGCAATAACCCTGTGCAACCAATCTGGCTTTGTTTCTGACTACATTACCATCTTCATCTACTTTGTTTCTGAAGACCTATCGTGTTCCAATTGGTTATTTCTTGCCAACTGGGAAAGGAACCAGATACCAGACCTTGTTCCTTTCAAACTGGTGAAGCTCTTCTTGCATAGCTACCACCCAGCTTGGATCTTCCAGAGCCTCGTCAATCTTTTTTGGTTCTATCATTGATAGAAAACTGACATATAAACATTGTTCAGTAGGAGAGCTTTCCATATTCAATTCATATACATTTCCTCTTCTGGGAGCAACCAATACTACCTTCCAGTCCTTGTTGAATACAGTACCATGAGCAATATTGAACAGTACTTGATAGCCATCATCACAAAGTTGACTTACACTGATCAGGTTATATTTCAAACCATTCACATATGCAACTCATCTGAATTTGACTTGTCCATTGTTCAGAACACCATATCCCTCAGTTTTTCCACAACCATCATTTCCAAAAGTAATGGAGGGTCCATCAGTGATGATGTATTCCTCCATCAGGGTCTTACAACCGGTCATCGTCCTGCCAGCTGCGCTATCAAGATACTAGATATATTTCTTTCTATCGCCTTGCACATCCACCAGATAAATCAATTAGATTTTGGAACCCATCGACTGATGGGTTCACTGGACTCACCATTCCACATATGAGTCCCTGGGGGTATCTGGTCGAGTTCACTTTCCTGATAAACAGATTTCTCTGTAAATTTGATTGGAACTGAAAGTTTTGAAACCTTTTTCATTTTCTCTACTGGAGAAATATTTTTAACATTTTTAGAAAAAGATTTAGAAATTTGTTTAGGGGCAGTATTAGTACCTTCAAAATTGTTCATTCTTGCATTACAACTTTGAATCTGGCGAGTCAGTTGTTGAAACTGACTCTCCATCCTTAACAGAATTTCATCAGATGAAACCTAAGCCTTTCCATTTGACTGGACTAAGGGCTTAGATGATGGGTTATTTTGAGGCCAAGGTTTTCTTTGTTTTTCCTTCTTAACTGACACACTTTTCGCTTGTGCTTAAGCTCAATTTGCTTAATAAGAGCAATGATTTCAGCAGCAGCTTCACTTTTAGACCTGAGAAAGATAACCCAACAATATCTAGAATATTCATCTACAATAACCAGGGTGTACCTTTTACCAGCACGAGTCTGAACATTTACTGGACCAAAGAGATCCATATGTAACATGTGAAGTGGTTCAGATATGCTGAAATTCTGCTTAGTCTTGAAAGTGGTACGCTTCTGCTTTCCCATCTCACATCCTGGACATGGCTTTTCCTTTTTGAAGAAAACTGAAGGTATCCCATCAGCCAGTTGTTTTCTTGACAACTTATTGATATTTTTGAAATTTAAATGGGATAACCTTTTATGCCATAACCAGTTTGTGTCTTCGTCAGCTTAAGTATAAAAACATTGTTCAGTAGGAGAGCTTTCCATATTCAATTCATATACATTTCCTCTTCTGGGAGCAACCAATACTACCTTCCAGTCCTTGTTGAATACAGTACCATGAGCAATATTGAACAGTACTTGATAGCCATCATCACAAAGTTGACTTACACTGATCAGGTTATATTTCAAACCGTTCACATATGCAACTCATCTGAATTTGACTTGTCCATTGTTCAGAACACCATATCCCTCAGTTTTTCCACAACCATCATTTCCAAAAGTAATGGAGGGTCCATCAGTGATGATGTATTCCTCCATCAGGGTCTTACAACCGGTCATCGTCCTGCCAGCTGCGCTATCAAGATACTAGATATATTTCTTTCTATCGCCTTGCACATCCACCAGATAAATCAATTAGATTTTGGAACCCATCGACTGATGGGTTCACTGGACTCACCATTCCACATATGAGTCCCTGGGGGTATCTGGTCGAGTTCACTTTCCTGATAAACAGATTTCTCTGTAAATTTGATTGGAACTGAAAGTTTTGAAACCTTTTTCATTTTCTCTACTGGAGAAATATTTTTAACATTTTTAGAAAAAGATTTAGAAATTTGTTTAGGGGCAGTATTAGTACCTTCAAAATTGTTCATTCTTGCATTACAACTTTGAATCTGGCGAGTTAGTTGTTGAAACTGGCTCTCCATCCTTAACAGAATTTCATCAGATGAAACCTAAGCCTTTCCATTTGACTGGACTAAGGGCTTAGATGATGGGTTATTTTGAGGCCAAGGTTTTCTTTGTTTTTCCTTCTTAACTGAAGCAGTCATCTGAAATGCTTCAGTCTTAACCTCTGGGTATTGAACTGGTTGAAAACTGGGTCTGGAGGTAACAGGCTCATCATAACAGGTGATGGGTCTGACTTCCTTTGGTAAACGGTCAATCAGAGGTACTAATGATGCAACATGAGTATTTCCATCTAAATACGCACGTTTTTGTGTGGGAAACTGATCTACTGCTGCATCATACGGTTTTCTGGTCCATAGCCATGATTTAATGACCTGTTTTTCTTTTTCCAAAATATTTTCCAGGTCTTCTTTTTCTTAGACATGAGAGCTATCTGAGCCTTAAGCTTTTTGTATTTCCACTTGTAGCTATCATTAGGCTTCTGATTTGAAACATATGGACCAGACTGGGATTTAGGCTGACTGGACCTGCACTCCTTCATGAAATGACCTTTCTTTCCACACTTAAAGCATGTCAGATTGGACTTATCAATTGAGGAACTGGATGCATGTGGTTCACTGGACCTATTTGCTCTTGCTTTAAAACTGTTAAACGTTTTAGCAATCATTACAACGAGGTCGTCATTGTCAGATTCATCACAATCTGGAGAGATAGAACTAGTTTCACCAGATTCTATTAGTTCGGACATCATCTTCTTCATAGAAAATTCATTCTCAGAAGATATTAATGCAGTGCCTTGTGGATCAGTACGACTCACCAGACTTGAACTACTGGAAGCATGGTTGTAGGCATCTTTCTCAGCCATAACTCTCTGAGCTTGATTTTCTTCAGTATATCTGAAAGCTCCATAGAGAGTTGATAAAGTGTGAGAATGCAGAGTTTTTCCTTGTCTTAAAACTAGGATCATGTTTTTGAGAGTGGTATCTACATTTACCAGTCTCCTCTCCTCTTCGGACCAGTGTTCCTCTCTCTTTTCCCTACCTCTTCTGGATCCAGTAGGATCTAGTAAAGGATTGAGAGGAGATGTTGGGATAAAAGGTCCTTCATTTAAAATTTTCAACATCGCCCTCTCGATTCCAGTGATATGAAGTAACATCCTAGCCTTCCACGTTCCAAATTCCTCATTGTTCCCATTGAATTTAGGAACATGATTGTTTGAATAGTGCACATGCACGTGTGGAGAAGCAGGATTTAGAGGTGGTGGGGGGTTCGTATTAGCAACAGGTGGGACATTAGTTTGTTCAGTTACCAAGACTTGGGCTTGAAATGCCAGTTCAATGTTTTGAAGTTCTTTTAATTTTGATTTTAAAATTGCAAGTTCAGAGGAATCTGTTTCTAGACCCATTACACTTTCAGATCTAACAGTTTCAACAAAAGTTAAATCAGAATTAAAAGCTTCAGCAATATCTAGTTTTAATTCTTGGTCAGTTTCAGTATCATAGTTAATGACCTTCGTGATCACAATGTCTACCCATCTACCAGATGTGACATCTTCCTTCACCAGATGCTCTTGATATGCCAGAGCCATGAAACAACAATCTCTTTCCTCTTCTTCATCAACTGATGAATCATCAGATGGAACCCATTTTTCTTCAGTATATCTGAAAGCTCCGTAGAGAGTTGATAAAGTGTGAGAATGCAGAGTTTTTCCTTGTCTTAAAACGAGGATCATGTGAGACCATTTGGTTGGTAAAATATCACAAAATTTCTCCAGAAGTATATCTTTGTCTTTCTCTACACCTAGACCTCTCAACTGATTTATAATACTCATAAATCTGGTGTAAGTACCAGTGAGAGACTCCCCCCCCCCCCCCACCCCCCCCGCCCCCCCCCCCCCCCCCCCCCCCCCCCCCCCCCCCCCCCCCCCCCCCCCCCCCCCCCCCCCCCCCCCCCCCCCCCCCCCCCCCCCCCCCCCCCCCCCCCCCCCCCCCCCCCCCCCCCCCCCCCCCCCCCCCCCCCCCCCCCCCCCCCCCCCCCCCCCCCCCCCCCCCCCCCCCCCCCCCCCCCCCCCCCCCCCCCCCCCCCCCCCCCCCCCCCCCCCCCCCCCCCCCCCCCCCCCCCCCCCCCCCCCCCCCCCCCCCCCCCCCCCCCCCCCCCCCCCCCCCCCCCCCCCCCCCCCCCCCCCCCCCCCCCCCCCCCCCCCCCCCCCCCCCCCCCCCCCCCCCCCCCCCCCCCCCCCCCCCCCCCCCCCCCCCCCCCCCCCCCCCCCCCCCCCCCCCCCCCCCCCCCCCCCCCCCCCCCCCCCCCCCCCCCCCCCCCCCCCCCCCCCCCCCCCCCCCCCCCCCCCCCCCCCCCCCCCCCCCCCCCCCCCCCCCCCCCCCCCCCCCCCCCCCCCCCCCCCCCCCCCCCCCCCCCCCCCCCCCCCCCCCCCCCCCCCCCCCCCCCCCCCCCCCCCCCCCCCCCCCCCCCCCCCCCCCCCCCCCCCCCCCCCCCCCCCCCCCCCCCCCCCCCCCCCCCCCCCCCCCCCCCCCCCCCCCCCCCCCCCCCCCCCCCCCCCCCCCCCCCCCCCCCCCCCCCCCCCCCCCCCCCCCCCCCCCCCCCCCCCCCCCCCCCCCCCCCCCCCCCCCCCCCCCCCCCCCCCCCCCCCCCCCCCCCCCCCCCCCCCCCCCCCCCCCCCCCCCCCCCCCCCCCCCCCCCCCCCCCCCCCCCCCCCCCCCCCCCCCCCCCCCCCCCCCCCCCCCCCCCCCCCCCCCCCCCCCCCCCCCCCCCCCCCCCCCCCCCCCCCCCCCCCCCCCCCCCCCCCCCCCCCCCCCCCCCCCCCCCCCCCCCCCCCCCCCCCCCCCCCCCCCCCCCCCCCCCCCCCCCCCCCCCCCCCCCCCCCCCCCCCCCCCCCCCCCCCCCCCCCCCCCCCCCCCCCCCCCCCCCCCCCCCCCCCCCCCCCCCCCCCCCCCCCCCCCCCCCCCCCCCCCCCCCCCCCCCCCCCCCCCCCCCCCCCCCCCCCCCCCCCCCCCCCCCCCCCCCCCCCCCCCCCCCCCCCCCCCCCCCCCCCCCCCCCCCCCCCCCCCCCCCCCCCCCCCCCCCCCCCCCCCCCCCCCCCCCCCCCCCCCCCCCCCCCCCCCCCCCCCCCCCCCCCCCCCCCCCCCCCCCCCCCCCCCCCCTCCTCTCCTCTTCTGACCAGTGTTCCTCCCTCTTTTCCCTACCTCTTCTGGATCCAGTAGGATCTAGTAAAGGATTGAGAGGAGATGTTGGGATAAAAGGTCCTTCATTTAAAATTTTCAACATCGCCCTCTCGATTCCAGTGATATGAAGTAACATCCTAGCCTTCCACGTTCCAAATTCCTCATTGTTCCCATTGAATTTAGGAACATGATTGTTTGAATAGTGCACATGCACGTGTGGAGAAGCAGGATTTAGAGGTGGTGGGGGGTTCGTATTAGCAACAGGTGGGACATTAGTTTGTTCAATTTCTGGGTCAGGTTCAGGACCAAAACCTCCTTGTGTATTTTCTGGGTTGGCCATCGAAAAGCATATCTAGGCTATTATTTTAACCTTCTTCTCTGATACCAAATGTGAGTCCCGTTTTTCGAATGAATAACCCAAAGTGTAAAATACAACAAGTATGATAAACTAAATACTGGAAAGTATTACTTCAAATATATGTAAGTAAATAAAATAAGTAATACAAGACTTAAAGCAATAAATAATAAAGGTGGAACACAATGTAATATTTTCAAGTGTATTTTATTTATGATGTTAAATAAAATACAAGGTTGATGCGGAACAAAGATATTACTGAATAGTAAGTATCTTAAAACAACCTTTGAATTACAAGTGATCTATATTTATCAAATATTCTCCTTGGATCAAAATACTTAAAGTTGTGAAGTATTCCTGTTGATGATCGAGAGTATTTAGATAAATTCACCAAATTGCTAAAAAAGTAATTTGAACGAGAAATATGACTTTGTATTTATAGGCAAGTAAATTCACCAGTGAATTTAATGTGCCGTACAAATGATTACATGCATTTAAGGAAACACCTTAAATGCATTGGTTAATGTAAAGGGTAAAGTCAGTTTGATGTGACTTTGTTATCCCTTTATAACCAATCAGCATTACACACGTATTGTACTAATATCAAGTGGACAAGTGGGTTGTCCAGATATAAGTGTGTAAGCTTAAAGTCATACCTCGTAATCAGTGTTCAGACTTGTAAGGTCATGAATACTGATAAGGACTCCAGTCGTAGATCTGGTAAGACTTCCAGTAGGCTCCTCCATATTGTCAGTCTTCATTCTTCAGACTTCAGTCTT
The DNA here is from genome assembly GCA_034093135.1 of Erigeron breviscapus. Lineage (NCBI taxonomy): Eukaryota > Viridiplantae > Streptophyta > Magnoliopsida > Asterales > Asteraceae > Erigeron > Erigeron breviscapus. The sequence goes on along the minus strand of CM067172.1, from coordinate 117,111,632 downwards.
TGACTTCAGTGGGAATGTCTTCAGTGGAATGATCTGTAGAGAGCACTGAAGAAACTGAGGATACAACTGTTGGTTCTTCACAACGTATGCCAGTCAGCACTGATCAGAGACTAGAACAACAAGGAATTCTGATAGACATCTTCAAGAAACAACAAATGGACGATTTGCTGGCCCATAAAAGGGAGATGGCAATAATGGGAACCTTGGACTCATATAACGCTAGAAATTTGGGCGTTCATATTGAGGTATACAAATTAATGAAAAATGATCCTGGAGTCCATAAGTGTTTGGAAGTTATGGACAATGTTTACATCAGGTTTAGATATTCTGAAGATGAGCAGATTTTTGATGCTGAAACCTTTGGTCGTCCTGTTCCAGAGTTGATTGAGTTAAGAAAAGCAGAGTTGTTTGAACTGAAAACGCAAGTTAGAAAGAATGCTGCTGCACTGGAGACTGAATATAAAAGAAAAGTAGAAGACAAGTCTAAGCTTCCAGTCAGACAGAAAAAGGCTGCCAGAGATGCAGACCTCAGTACGTTCATCCGATTGGACACAACACAGAGAATAGATCGAGCCAAAGCTCAAAAGGCTCTGGAAGATTTAAAGGTGTCCAGACAAACTGAAGAAATGATCAGCGTTGCCAGAACCAGAGAAAAGTATAACGAACTGATGAGGTTCAGGGCAGACGTCAGGAAGATCATTGGAGCTGAAATCAAACTAGCTGAAAATCATGAAAATTTTACAAAGTTTGAAGTGAAGCTCACCAGAGAAGAGAACTTCGTTGATGAAAGGAAGTTCACATCTGTTCAGGCATTTGGGTTGTCTGAACTGAAGGAAATTGGACTGCTCTTCAAAGGACAGCCAAATTTGTCTCCAGACGTAAAGGCCTTCATACAGAGAATTCAATGGGTCTGGTCGAGAAAGGAGAAAATGGAGGTTGCACTTGGCATTCGCACTGCAAGTTCAACTCCATCACCCAAGAGAAAGGCTACTGAGAGTGCATCTGGGCACATCCAAAAGAAACAAGCCTGACTCATTTTATCATTTACTTATACTTTAAATGTTAAACAAATGTTGTAACTTCTTTACCAGTTGATGTTGTTAAATAAAGTTACATATTTTGATTCACAAGTACGTGATCATATTTAGTTTAAATTTGTTCTTAAAAGATGAAACTGGAACACTGATGATATATAAAGTGTTTTCCAGTAACTTTCAAATTTTAGACTAAGAAATTTTCGCCAAGTGTTTTCCAGGTATACAAATTATATAGATAGAAGCCTGAAAAATACTTGCAATATTTCTGAACAAATAAGGGGAATTTGTTAGGTCCATTTCACTGGACCACTCCAGACTTGAAGACTGGACCCTCACTGAAGATTTGTCCAGAAATATACTGAAGACCATGAGCGACTTACTTGTATAGGAAATCTGGAAGTCACCAGATTTCAGCTCACTGGACTTCACTCCGGTACAGATCATTCCACTGAAGACATTCTCACTGAAGTCAAATACTGAAGTCTGAAGAATGAAGACTGACAATATGGCGGAGCCTACTGGAAGTCTTACCAGATCTACGACTGGAGTCCTTATCAGTATTCATGACCTTACAAGTCTGAACACTGATTACGAGGTATGACTTTAAGCTTACACACTTATATCTGGACAACCCACTTGTCCACTTGATATTAGTACAATACGTGTGTAATGCTGATTGGTTATAAAGGGATAACATAGTCACATCAAACTGACTTTACCCTTTACATTAACCAATGCATTTAAGGTTGTTGAGTCAAGGATTCGCTGACCAGACTTGGTCGCTGACGTGGGTCGTCAGCGAGTTATCAGCGAGTCATTGACTCTCGTCAGCGGGTGGTTTGCTTTCCAAATTGTTGGTCGAGGCGGGAAGATTTCAAACCAACAAGAAGACAAGAAGTCACATGGTGGTTCTTTCAACTGAAGATTACCTTATATGGCAAAGGTACAGTTGGGACCAAAATAAGGGTTTCTTTCTTTCATACCCGTTTTGGTAAAGAAGACAAAGGCTCCTGGATCCAAGTACAATGAGCCTATAAGCAGTCGACAACCACCATTCTATCACTATCATTGTAAGGCTGTGTTGCCCTAATTCCTCTCCTATGTAAAGCAACACAGCCGCACCATTCAAATGTGTGTTTTCATCACCATAAAGTGTTTGTCACTTTATTTGTAATTGCTTAAGTTTCTTTCTTCCTTTCTAGGCTTAGCAATTATCTAGTTCATTTGTATTCTTGTAAGACAAGTTGTAATATCGACCATGTATTCATCGTTTAATCAATGATACATATGATTAGACTTGCATAGTTTTCTTACAATTGAACTTGTTCTTGTTTACATTCTTTACTTTCTGTTCTTAACTCTTTGTCTAGATAAATTAAACATAAGTGTGCAAATCAAGGACTGTCAAGTGGTATCAGAGACAACGTTTCTAAATTACTGAAACAAAGATCCGTTTGCATACTTATTTTCTTAAATTTCTCTCTTAATCTCTTCTTAAAACAAGAACATGACTGCTGTTCCCACCCTTGTTAACACACGTGACTTCGGTTACGTATCCGTCCCTCCAAGATTCGAGCCCGATGACTTTGGGTCTTGGAAGGAAAGGATGTTACTACATATAGTGGGTGTGGAACCCTATCTTATGTCTATTCTGACCGTCGGTCCTTATATCCCCACTCTGGTTCAAAGAACACCAGGAGCAACTGTTGATGCTCCTGAGATTGTGATTGACATCGTCAAACCAGAGGTTCAATGGACTGACGATGAAAGGAGACTTGTAAATCTTGATGCAAGGCTCAAAAACATGATTGTCAGCACTCTTCCCACTGACCTCATGAAAGTGGTTATTAGATATCCCTCTTCAAAAGAAGTTTGGGATAGATTGGTTAGCATGCATGAAGGCTCTGCTGCTACCATTGCCACTAAGAAGATAGACTTAAAAAGAGCCTATGAAAATTTCTTTTCCCTCCTCAACGAAGGTCTAAACGGTTCATATACCCGATTTAAAGGGTTGCTAAACGACATGACCACTGTTGGTATCTCTCATGATGATTTTGAGGTATGCCACAAATTTCTTGATAGTTTACCTATCAAGTGGCAAGGTCTGAGACAAATCCTCAGAACCACTGAGCGACTCAATGGCCTTAACCTTGAGTCTCTCTTTGGCATGCTCCAATTCGAAGAAAGAGCTCTTGCTCAAAATCTTAGAGCTGCCGCTGATGCACAGCATCGTGCGGGTCCCTCTTCTTCTTCTGTTTCCTCTTCTCATTTTGCTCTCGACCCTTTGGCACTTATCTCTGCTGAGCCCAGTAATCTTAATACTGGTGCCAGCTCTTCTACTCTTCCACAACCTATTCAATCTCTTGTTGATGATCTTGATGCTGAAGAGAAACAAGAGATGTTCAACGACTTTATGGATTTTGCCTTAGTCGCTGGTAAGAGGTACTCCCGTAAATGGAACAACCGTAGGTCGGTTGCTCCATATAAGCCTCCTGTTGACAAAGCTCAAGAGGAGTGCTGGAGATGTGGTAGAAAAGGCCACTACCAAAAGGAGTGCAGAGTTGCCCTACCAACTCCTGCTGCTCCTAAAACTAACCCTTCCAAACCTGCTGATGAGTACAAGAATAAATACTATCAGCTGAAGGCCAAGGTTGCTGAAATGGAAGAGGCCAAAACACCAGCAAAAGGGCTGGTAGCTGAAGAGCATGACTGGGCTGAATCAGACGATTCAGACAGTGAAGAATATGTTGACGCCATGTGCCTTATGGCGCTCGCTGATGGAGATGCTTTGACAAAAGATCAAGTCTCCTCAAGTCAGTGGGTGAACGTCACCATTAAAAAGGTTTGTGCTCACTCCTCTGCTTCTAAAGAAGATAAACCAAAAATCTTCGAATCTCTTCTTTGTGACTTTCAGTTCGTTGAATCTATACGAGCTGATGTCCAATCTAAGCTTGACTCTACTTCCTTGGAGTTAAGTGAAAAATCTGAAAGACTCAATGAGCTGAGGAATGTTCATGTTGAACTCCAATCTCATGAGTTGCTGGCACAAAAGGTTCAACTTGAGAATGAAAAACTCAAGCTTGAAGTTGCCAACCTTAAGAAGATTGTGACCTCCTGGTCAAAAGCTTCCAGGTTTCACCACCAGTGCCTAAACGAACAAGTCCCTGCCCAAGTACAGGCAGTAATAGGCGGTGACTTTAATGCCGCTGCCTCTCTCTCTGACTTGTTTAATGATGAGGTAAAGCCTGAAATTTCTATTCCTCCATCTACTGTCATCTCTCCTGAAGAGATGAAGAAATGGTATTTTGTTAAGGGTCTTAACAATTACCACAATGAAATGGAAGCTGGTACTACCACTTCTACTACCAGCGACCCATCTAATCCTGCTGAGGAAAATGGTGCTGGCACCTCAGCAAGCACCAGCAACCCCTATCCTCATCTTCCCATTGTTGGCATGATGCCAAACGAAGGAAGAGTTCAATACTCTTCTGGGGAATCTTATGAAGGGGATACTGGCAGTGATGGTTTTAAACCCATCGCTCCTCAGCAATTCACCATCAGACCTTCTGAACCCTTCAGAAGAAGTAAGGTTGCTGTTCCCTATGACTATAGCACGCCTCAGCGAGCTAATCATATCAGTCAGCAGCCTCAACCTATTGCTCAACCCTCTTCTTCTTCATCTTCTCAGCAAGCTCCTACCCTTGCTGACTGCAATACTGTGCAGGATGATCGTGTCATGCAGAGACGCGTCAGGTTTGGTGACGCTAGACTTCAGCAAGTTGGACCATCTAAGGTCCAACCTGCTGATAGACAAGTCCACCAGCATGTATCACAATCGATGCCTACTCCTATTTTGAGGCATAAAACTCCTCAAAAAGTGAGAATAACTAATACCCAAAATAGGTCTGTTACTCCTCAAAGAGGATACTTGCCCCATCAGCAAGTAAGACCTATCACTCCTCAAAGAGGACACTTGCCTCATCAGCAAGTGAGATCTACTACCCCAAATAGGCAATACTTGCCTCATAGGAAAATGAGGTCGGTAACACCTAATCAGCAACCAAGATCGATCACTCCCAAAAGAGTGCATCCATCTCAGCAGGGTCCTTTTTCTTCTTCTCACCCTGCTGTTAATCTAGCATGGAGTGTAGTCAAGGGATCAAAAATCCCCTCTACCTCTCAAACTGAGGACCCAAAAGGAAAATCCATTTTGGGTCCTGCTCCTAAGATGCTTCAGCTTCCACAAAAGCATAAGCAAAAGCCTAAGCCAAAGAAAAAGGCATCTTCCTCTTCTGACCCCAAAATTAATGAGCTTACTCAGCAAGTTAATGACCTTTCTTCTCAACTGAAGGAATTCTTCCTTCAAAATCAAAAAGGCAGCACCTCTGTTAAAAAATGCTACTTTTGTGGCAGCAGAGGTCATGTTGCTTCTGATTGTGACAACTCCAGGGATGCTCTTGAAGTTGAAATTCAACCAAATCCTTCTTCTTCAGCGGCTGCTTCCTCTTCCACTATCTTCAGCGAAAGTTCTACTTCTGCTGATCGTATAAATAGTATAGGAGAGTCAACCAATCTCACTGAGGAAAACATTGCTGACTTCATTGCTGCTCAGCGAATCTCCTTTCCTCTCTCTCAAGAGATCATTACCACTGGTCGAGGTAGCATTCTGGTTGAGTATGGGAACAACAATCAAGTCAGCAACTTGACTGTTCTAGATACTGGAGCCATTGTCACCTCTGCTGATCAATATCACACCTATGTGATTGATCGTGACATATCTCCTGCTCATCATCTTGTTGATAACTCTCCAAGTGATGAGAATACTAACCCTAGTGCTCCTCTTCCTCTTTCTACTGATGACATCGTCAGTAGAGAAGAATCATCCGAGTCTTCCATCTTTAACCCTGCTGACATGTCCATCAGCGAGTTCAACAGTGAACCCATCTAAATCCTTTTGTTGAATCCATGCAGGGCTCGCTGGGAAAAGGTGTGTGGTACTTGGACAGTGGCTGTTCAAAACACATGACTGGCTCAAAGACCCTGCTGGATAACTACGTAGAGGCTGCTGGTCCTACTGTAGTGTTTGGTGACAATTCCACTGGACAAACTGAAGGTTATGGTCTTCTCTCAAATGGACTCATTAAGTTCAACAAAGTCGCCTATGTCAATGGATTAAAACATAATCTCATCAGCATAAGTCAACTTTGTGATGCTGACTACAAAGTGATTCTTGATAAACATCAAGGCACTGTGGTAAACGTAAACAAGGAAGTAGTCTTGGTTGCTCCAAGAAAACGAGATGTATATCTGGTTGACTTCACTCCTATCAAGACTGATAGTGAGACTTGTTTCTTTGCCAAGTCTGCTGCTGAACTTAATTGGTTATGGCACAAGCGTATGTCGCATGTGAATTTCAAAACCATTAACTCTTTGGCCAAAAAGAACCTTGTTCGTGGCCTCCCTCATCTTTCATTTAAAAAGGATAGACTTTGTGGTGCTTGTGAAAAAGGTAAAAGCCACAGAGCAACTTTCAAAACCAAGCAGGCCAATTCTATCTCTGGCTGCTTTCATCTTCTTCACATGGACCTTTTTGGTCCAGTGAATGTCCAAAGTCTAAAGGGTAGCAGATACACTTTAGTAATCGTGGATGAATACTCACGATATACTTGGACTATCTTTCTTCATTCTAAGAGTGATGCTGCTGAAGAGATCATCAATTTCATCAAGAAAATGGAAAATCTCAACAGCATAAGGGTAAAAGAACTTAGGAGAGATCATGGTACTGAGTTCAGAAACCACACTCTTGAAGCCTTTTGTGCTGATCAAGGGATCTCACAAAATTTCTCTTCCACCAGAACTCTTGAGCAAAATGGCGTCGCTGAAAGGAGAAATAGAACTCTCATCGAAGCAGCTCGCACCATGCTCAGTGAGTCCTCTCTACCCAGCAAGTTCTGGGCAAAAGCTGTCAATACAGCTTGTCACACTCAAAATCGCTGTCTCATTGTCAAAAGACATGACAAGACAGCGTATAAGGTACTGAAAGGAAAGGTACCTCAAATCAAATACTTCCATGTATTTGGATGTCCTGTCTTCATCTTAAACAACAAGGATCATCTAGGAAAATTTGATCCTAAAGCTGATGATGGATACTTCTTGGGTATTCATCCATCAGCAAGGCATTTAGAGTATTCAATACTCGCCTTCAAAAGGTTGATGAATCCATTCATGTTACTTTTGATGAAAGCTCATCAGCCCTAAAGGACATTCTATCTAACTCATCTGAGATCATTTTCAATGAGCTTGCTGACCCTCTTTCTGAGGAAGCTGACTCATTTGTTGATGCTTCTTGCTCGCTGCCTGATACTAAGCATATCGCAAAGGATAGTTCAACTGATATTGAACTAGAGCAAGTTGCTGCTCATATCTACTCGATTGAGCCAGTTGAGCCTATCGTAAGATCAATCCATGCAGCATCAGCCAAACCTAGATCACTGGCTGATGATGTGCATGCTGATGACCTTACTGAGGAGGAGTTTCATGATGCTTCAGCTAATGCTGAAGAAATGGAGTCTGCTGAAGACTCCGCCATCAATGATAACTCAAATCAATCGAATGGCTCTGCTGATCATTCTCCTGAACCCATTCTTACCATTGACCTCTCTTCTTATAATGCTCCTGCTGATCCCATAGCTCCAATTTCCGCTGCCACTCAACTTGGTGTCTCAAGTGCTCCTGCACTTAAATGGACATCTAGTCATCCAGCCCACCAAGTCATTGGAGATCCTCAGCAGGGGATTATTACTCGATCAGCGACAAGAAATACATGTCTATATGTAAACTTCTTGTCTATGATCACTCCCAAAAACATAGGAGAAGCAATGGTTGATCCTTCATGGGTTGCTGTCATGCAAGAGGAACTTACCCAGTTCCAAAGACAGCACGTCTGGTTCTTGGTTCCTTTACCTCCTGGAAAAGAACCAATTGGAACAAAATGGGTTTATCGAAATAAAATGGATGAAGATGGTGTTGTTACACGTAACAAGGCTAGGCTGGTTGCACAAGGTTACCTTCAAGAAGAAGGTGTTGACTATGATGAAACCTTTGCACCAGTGGCCAGACTGGAAGCTATACGCTTATTTTTGGCACATGTTGCTTACAAAAACTTCACTGTATATCAAATGGATGTAAAGAGTGCCTTCCTAAATGGAAAACTCGATGAGGAAGTTTATGTTGAGCAGCCACCTGGCTTTGAAGATCCAGCCAAGCCACACCATGTCTATCGTCTCTATAAGGCACTCTATGGTCTTAAACAAGCTCCCAGAGCTTGGTACGACACTCTCTCTGAATTTCTTCTCTCAAATAAGTTTCAGCGAGGATCCATTGATAGTACCCTCTTCATCTATAGAAAGGGTGCTGATGTCCTATATGTTCAGATATATGTAGATGACATCATCTTTGGGTCCTCCAGCAAGAAACTTTGTTCTAAGTTCAGCTCCCTGATGTCCTCTTATTTCGAGATGAGCATGATGGGTGAGCTGACCTTCTTTCTTGGTCTACAAATTCGCCAACTCCCAAATGGGATTTTCATTAACCAAGAAAAGTACATTCGAGACATGCTGGCTAAATTCGACTTGTCCAATGTGACCACCAAAGCCACTCCCATGTCTCCTCCTAATAATCTTCATGCTGACCCTGATGGTAAGCATGTGAATCCTACTCTCTATAGAGGAATGATCGGCTCGCTGATGTACCTAACAGCGAGTCATCCTAACATCATGTTTGCTACTTGCCTATGTGCAAGATATCAAGCCTCTCCCAGAGAGTCTCATCTTCTCGTTGTCAAGCGAATCTTCAAGTACCTAAAAGGTACCCCCACACTGGGTCTCTGGTATCCCAAAGACTCAGCTTTGACCTTGTTGCATATTCTGACTCTGACTATGCTGGATGCATGTTAGATAGGAAAAGCACCAGTGGTGGATGTCAACTGTTAGGGGGGAAGCTGACTAGTTGGTCTAGTAAGAAACAGCATACAGTTTCCATCTCCACTGCTGAAGCAGAATATGTATCAGCAGCGAGTTGTTGTGCACAAGTCCTCTGGATGAAAAACCAACTCGCTGACTATGACTTAGAATTCTCTAAGGTCCCCATTATGTGTGACAATACAAGTGCAATTGCTATCACACACAACCCCGTTCAGCATTCTAAGACCAAACACATAGACATTAGGTACCACTTCATTCGTGACCATGTCATGAAAGGGGATGTGGAAATCTATTTCATACCCACTGATGACCAACTTGCTGATATCTTTACTAAACCTTTAGATCAAACAAGATTTAAATATCTGGTCAGCAAGTTGGGAATGTTGAATGGTGAATCAGCGACATGACTTGTCATGTCTACTGATGCTTCAACTTATCTCTCATAAGTTGAAAAGTGATCTTAAGGTCAGTGATCTTAAGGTCAATAATTTCTTTTAACCATGTTCAAAGGTATATTACTTGCTGAACATCAAGCAATAGAGAGCTAGTCTTCATCTAGTCCAGCAGCAAACGGCTGCTGGTAAAGACTAACCAAATCCGTTAATCCCTGTTGCTTTGGGAAAAAGCAAACAAAAGCAATAGAGGGCTAAAAGCCTCTATCTAGTCCAGCAGCAAACGGCTGCTGGTAAAGACTAACCAAATCCGTTTAATCCCTGTTGCTTTGGGAAAAAGCAAACAAAAGCAATAGAGGGCTAAAAGCCTCTATCTAGTCCAGCAGCAAACGGCTGCTGGTAAAGACTTATCAAATCCGTTACTCCCTGTTGCTTTGGGAAAAAGCAAGATAAAAGTAATGGAGAGCTAAAAGTCTCCATCTAGTCCAGCAGCAAACGGCTGCTGGTAAAGACTCATCAAATCCGTTACTCCCTGTTGCTTTGGGAAAAAGCAAGATAAAAGTAATGGAGAGCTAAAAGTCTCCATCTAGTCCAGCAGCAAACGGCTACTGGTAAACACAAATAAAATCCGTTAATAGCTGACAATTTGCTAAAAATTGTATCTTATTCATCAGCGACCATTCGAAAAGTCGCTGATTGAAATTTGCCTTCTTAAAAAGGTAACTAGACTGTCTAAACTGTCAGCGGATTTACTTAGATCTCAACTTCTCTTTCAATTGAGCGTATCCGCTAACAACAATATTTTATTAAGAATACCAAACGGTTACCTCGATTTTCCCCCTAATGGGCAACTTGTACACTGTACGCGCCGTAACTACTCGAGTACATTTGAAATTGTGGTACAAGTTGTCACATCAAAACTTTTTATACGTTACTCACATACGTATAATTAAACGTATTTTCTTTATATAAAATTATTTTTCTCATACTATCATCAGTACAAAATAATTTTCTTTATATATATTGCGTATGAAAGAGAGTCCATGACGATTCGTATGTACAGTCATGGGTCCCATATCCATACCATATATATGTAAACCTTCTCCCATACCATCTTTCACGTTCATTTCCTTTCTCATTCACTCCTAAAATCTCTCAATACTTCAAAATCTTTTCCATTTTCTTTCAATCTTTTCGTCTTCTCTTCATATCTCTTATTTTCAAAATTAAAAATGGCTTCTCAATCACAAGTTCCTGAACAACAAACTCAAGAAAACCCTGAAAACATTCCCTCTTATCTCACTTCTGAAGTCTTCGATAATGAAGGCATTCATCCTTCTGACAAAGTTTCTTTTCAAGCCCAGAAACTAATTGTCAAAGCAAATAACTACTTGGGATCTGAAGAAATCCCTTCCAAGGTTAAAGGATATTATTCTATGCTGGACTTCATCAAAGGATGTCCAGTTAGAAGAGCAATCTATAAAAATCCCCATGAGATGTGTCTTCATCTCTTGAGGGAATTCTGGTGGACTTGTGATTATGATGTGTCCAGTAGCACCATTAAAGGCACTGTCATGAAAGGGAAGCACACCATCACCATCTCTGCAGATGTATTAAGAGATGTTCTTAGGCTTCCTAAACAGTCCACAAGCAGGCCCTTTGAAGATTTGGTCCCTACCTCAGTATGGAAAGAATGGTTATTGACCATTGGGTATGGGACAAACATGGTACCAGCACTACCTGTGCACAGTAATCCTCAAAAGAAGTATATTCCTGGTGTATGGAGGTTGCTGTTCACACATGTTATTCAATGCCTAGGTGGGAACAGTGGTTCCTTTGATCAAGCCACTGCTGCCCAGATGCAAATGATTTATGCACTGGCAAATGGTAGAAACATTGACTTTGCAAATGTGATATTTGAAGATTTGAAGTCAAAGATCACTATAAGGAATCGCTCAAGCTCTGTGCCCTTTACACGCTTTCTGACGTTGATATTCAGACATGAGCTGAAAGAAAAGTTCATGCCAAATGGTGCTCGATTCATTCTCTCTCCAAGGGTTGCAAGCTCTGTGTATAAAATTCCTGCCTGCGACCCTGAGCACTTCGATTCAAAGTATGCTGCGCTTACTCCAGCAATGAAGCAGGTACTTTTCACCATGTACCCTGAAGTATATAAGCAAAACCCTGCTGGAGCTGGTATGCTGATAACCCCTCCAGCATCCTCCAAAACTCCCAAAGTGGCCAAGAAAAGTCAAGTTATTCCTAAAAGGAAGAAGAAAATTTTAAGAAGGGTGGAACCCTCTCAACTCTCTCTTATCAATAACGAAGAAAACCCTGCTGCTGCTGAAAGTGTAGTGCAGCAACAACCTGAATCTGACACTCGTTCATCCCCCAACCCAATCAGCTTCTCTATTGCTGAGAGGAACGCAACTGCTGCTGATGTTCCCGAAGTGCAGGTTGCTGGGGGAGAAAATTTGAATGTTGAAACTAGGCGTATTGATGATGTTGTTGCTGAAGAAGAGGTTGTTGGTGTTGATAATGTTGTTACTGATGATGAAAGTGATTATGAGTTAGGGGACTTTGTGGCAGAGGATTTTCAACTTGATCCCGATAGTCATGCTGAAGAAGTAGATGCCAGTGACATGGAGGTAGATGAAAATGATGCTGCTGTTGCTGGTGAAATGGCAGCCACAAATAAAAATATTGCTATTGATGCTGCAGTGACTGGTGAATGTACTGTAAGACCCAAGACTCCTTCAATGCGACCAGTGAACACCATGCTCTCTCTTGGCATGCCTTCTTCCTTCTCAAGTGTTCCTAGCTGCTCATCCTCGATTCCCTCTGAAATCGAACCCCAAACTGCTAAAGATTTGGGCATTTCGTACTCCACCTACTCTGCTGATAGGTTAGAAAGGGTGGAGCATCAACTGAATGATCTCACCAAGTATGCAGAGATTGCTGTAGATGTGAAAGAAAATGAGTCTGAAAGACTAATCTCTACTCTGACCAGCTGGTACAATAAGCAAGTTGAAAACAGCTCAGAAGTAGAGATGATTAAAGAAAAATTCATCTCATTGGCTGCTGATCAACACAAAATCAAAGAAGCCACCAAAGCTATCAAGCATGATCAGCAGATCCTTAGATCTAGCGGCTTGTCGCTGGTGAAATGTGCCAACTCCACCAGCTACTCGGCAAAGAAGGCAGCATCCACCAGCAAGTCGGCTGCTGCTAGTGTCGAGAAGCTGACCGCTCAAGTTGAAAGCAACACTAAGGCTATTCTAGCCTTGGAAAACAAGTAGCTGATCTTCCAACCCCTCCAGCGTCCTTCACTGAGGAAGATCGAAAAAGACAAGAAAAACTTGAGAAGGAAGTGGATGAAATCAAGCACTTGCTGTCACAACTTGTTCAGCAGCACTCAAAAAGGCCGGCCACTGTGGAAGTTGTTATTAACAATACAACTTCCAAGGGGGAGAAGGTTGATGCTGCTGTATTAGAACTGGTAAATGAAGCGGTGCACAAGGCAGTTACCCAAATCTTTGAAGACACTGCTGAAGATACCTTGGATGAGAATGATGATGCCACTAACTCCACAAAGGAAAATGAAATGGCAATTGTGGCTGTTAGTGAAGTTCCCCCTGCTGGTGCTGAGGGGGAGACTGAAGAAGATGCAAGTATGGAAGTTCCCCCTGCTGGTGTTGAGGGGGAGATTGAAAAAGAAACTAATGCTGAAGCTCCCCCAGCTGGTGTTGAGGGGGAGCAACAAACTGTAGCTATCAATGCTGAAGAACGTTTGGACCCTGAAACGGTCAGAGCTTCATGGGAAGCTGGATTTGCTGAGAGAATGGCCAGGGATAGGTCAAGGGAAATGTTGCCAATCTTTCATAGCACATATCTGGCAAATGCTGATATTACTCCTCTCTCCGATGCTCGCCGGAAACAGCTAATTGAGTCGGGCTTCTTCAAACCTCCCACTGCTGCTCAACTCTCCGTACGATCCTCAGCAGGCCATCAGCATCAATTGATTGATGTATTGGCACTAACTGCTGATGGAAAAACTCAAGAAGATGCTATCAAAGAGCTGGATAGGATCAAGCAAAATGAAGAAAATGAAAAGAAAAATCTTGAGTTTATCAGGCAACTACCTCTACTGGAAAAGGATCAGCTTGATGGTGAGCAAAGAATGCTGCTGAAATCAGGTGGTGCTGAAGCCTTGTACAGGCAGAAACATAAGGAAGTTGAGAAGCAGCTCAGCGAGAAAAGAGCCAAATTTGAAGAAGAGAAAGCTAAGTGGCTGAAGCTGATGGATGATCGAGTCAGGCCTCAAAAAATTATTGCCGCTGAGGCCTTTAAAGCTGAAATGGGCCTAAAGACCAACCTGAAGATCTTAAGAGAAGGTGCTGGCAAGCCAACCAAGTTGGAAGGGGTCAAAGTAACCAACTTAGGTGCTTCAAATGGGTGGAAGTGTACATGCTGGTGAAAGATAAAAAGGCTGCCAGCTACCAGCAGCTTCAAAGCATGCTGAAAGAATACTTCAAGAAAGCACTGGAGTTTGAAACAAAGTTCAAGGTGGACTTGCCCATGCTGAGGCAAGTGTTCGGTACTCCAGCAGCCATCTCCACCTCAGCTGAAAGGCAAGTTCAAAGAAAGAGGAAGATGGAGCATCGAACATCGACTGTTGACCTTCCTCCTATCTCTGGTGATGCTGCTTTAAACACCAGACTTCCTCCAAGAAGTGTCTTTGAGGAAGGGAGAGTGATAGAGAATCCAGCTGGTATTTTCTTCACAAATTTTCAAAATACCCAGCTGTTCTTTCGCCTATCTGAACTTGAAAAGGCGTCCACTGGGTTCATTCTGAGCATAAGAAGAAGGTGTGCTGAAACGACCAACAACCGAGGGTTTATCAGCAAACTGGATGAGGAGCTGGTTAAGCCTCATAGATACAATGACCCAGCAGTTCAAATTGCCAAGCAAGAACATGCTTGGGAATTTGAAGCTGAAAATATGTAGATGTCTTATATATATAAATGTTGTATGAGTCGGCTTGTAATGTTTAAAGTCAAATATATAAGACATCTTTTCATCCTATATCTTTGTTCTAAAAGGCTTCACTCAACAAGTCTTCTCAGCGAATAGGGGGAGATTGTTGAGTCAAGGATTCGCTGACCAGACTTGGTCGCTGACGTGGGTCGTCAGCGAGTTATCAGCGAGTTATCAGCGAGTCATTGACTCTCGTCAGCGGGTGGTTTGCTTTCCAAATTGTTGGTCGAGGCGGGAAGATTTCAAACCAACAAGAAGACAAGAAGTCACATGGTGGTTCTTTCAACTGAAGATTACCTTATATGGCAAAGGTACAGTTGGGACCAAAATAAGAGTTTCTCTCTTTCATACCCGTTTTGGTAAAGAAGACAAAGGCTCCTGGATCCAAGTACAATGAGCCTATAAGCAGTCGACAACCACCATTCTATCACTATCATTGTAAGGCTGTGTTGCCCTAATTCCTCTCCTATATAAAGCAACACAGCCGCACCATTCAAATGTGTGTTTTCATCACCATAAAGTGTTTGTCACTTTATTTGTAATTGCTTAAGTTTCTTTCTTCCTTTCTAGGCTTAGCAATTATCTAGTTCATTTGTATTCTTGTAAGACAAGTTGTAATATCGACCATGTATTCATCGTTTAATCAATGATACATATGATTAGACTTGCATAGTTTTCTTACAATTGAACTTGTTCTTGTTTACATTCTTTACTTTCTGTTCTTAACTCTTTGTCTAGATAAATTAAACATAAGTGTGCAAATCAAGGACTGTCAAAGGTGTTTCCTTAAATGCATGTAATCATTTGTACGGCACATTAAATTCACTGGTGAATTTACTTGCCTATAAATACAAAGTCATATTTCTCGTTCAAATTACTTTTTTAGCAATTTGGTGAATTTATCTAAATACTCTCGATCATCAACAGAAATACTTCACAACTTTAAGTATTTTGATCCAAGGAGAATATTTGATAAATATAGATCACTTGTAATTCAAAGGTTGTTTTAAGATACTTACTATTCAGTAATATCTTTGTTCCGCATCAACCTTGTATTTTATTTAACATCATAAATAAAATACACTTGAAAACATTACATTGTGTTCCACCTTTATTATTTATTGCTTTAAGTCTTGTATTACTTATTTTATTTACTTACATATATTTGAAGTAATACTTTCCAGTATTTAGTTTATCATACTTGTTGTATTTTACACTTTGGGTTATTCATTCGAAAAATGGGACTCACACAAATTTTAGAAATTATTTGAAAATATTATTAGATTATATATGACAAAACAATTTTGTTGTTCTTCTCTTTCGTTTTCTTGGCCGAATCACAAAATAAAGTAACCAAAATTGGTTGTTATTTTAGCTACAAAACAAAGTCTACTATATAATAATGATAATAATTACTGAGTTTTACAAATGAGTTTCTTGATTGACGGAGATAAAATACTCTATTTCTTAATTGTATTTAGGATTATTTTTTCCCATCACTAACATAAGGTATTTTCTTCATCTTTTTCAGCATAACTAAAAGCAAAACTATAATGATTTCTCTTATTTATCTTATTGGTTTTTTACTTATTCGTATTGTATTTATGTGTATTTTATATGACTAAACTGTTGTCATGTTTAGTTTTTTACTTTGTACATATTATTACGTTTGATGAATAGATAACATGCTACATTATCGATTTACGTTTGATTTGTAGTAGTGTTAATCTATCAGGTGAATACATTTTTACGCAATTTTTGGCTACACAAATGGTGGTGTTGATGATATCAAAATATCTTAGGTTAAATGTTCTCAAAAATGGTGGTGTGTAATCACTATATAGGTTAAGTGACTGTGATATCAACATGTTGGAAAAGACAAAAGGTGACCAGAGTGATCCAGGAATTAACCATGAACTACAATATAATCAATTTCTACATGATAAACCTATAGAATAACTATTTACTAATGCATAAAATAACCTTTTTAACTAGCCGCGCATCGCGCGGGTAAAATACCTAGTATATATATATATATATATAAATTGAGAAAAAAAACTCTATAAGATGAATAGAAAACCATTACCCAAAAACAATGATATTTTTTTATAATGCAAAATATGACACCTATTAACTAAAATAATACTAACGAGTAGGTTAAAGCCCCGCGCTGCGGGGCTCAAACTATGATGTTTACGTTTGTTTCTGATGCGGTTTCGTTATGCTATTTATAAACAAAAAAAACAAATGAAAAAAGTTATAAAATACCAAATGTTAAAAAAAATAGTAATAAAGCAAAAGATTAAAAAATACAAACAAAAAATAGGATAAAAAGCTATTAAAAAAAACATAATACAAAAGAGTAAAAAAAGATAAAAACAAAAAAAATCATTTAAAAAAAATACTACAAAAACCAAATGAAGAAGTTATAAAAGGGAAAAAATATTAAATGTAAAAAAGTTTATAAAAAAACCAAATGTTAAAAAGGTTTAGGGTCCAAAATTAAGAGTTTGCAAAGTCGGGGTTAAAGTTGAAAAAAACAAAGTTTAGGGCCAGAATTAAGAGTTCGCAAAGTCAGGGGCAACAATTAAAAGTACAAAAAGTGGGGGGCTAAATTTGAAATTTGAATAATAACACTATTCAATGAAGAGTGTTACTATTCATCCTTCCACTTCTATTAATATATAGATATAATATAATTTCTAATTCACTCAAACTAAGACTACCTCCAATGGGGGATTTGTGGGAGAAATTTGTGATGAGGTGGAAGAAATTTGTAGATTTGTAAGATTTGTAGGGTTGGGGTGGTGATGAGGTGGAAGAAATTTGTAGAGAAATTTGTAGGAAATTTGTGTGTACAAATTTATTACAAATTTTATTTCTCTTTTCTTTTTAAATAAAAAACATGAATATGTATATTAAATAATGTCTAGTATATTATAAAATGTATATAACATTGAATAAATTTAAAAAATGTATATAATATTAAATATATGTTATAAAATGTATATAAAAAAAAATCAAATGTTAAAAAAAATATAAAAACAAATGAAAAAATTATAAAAAACATATTTAAATATAACAATAATATTATTATTATCAAATTTTAAATTTGTCTTATCCCAGCGGCTAGTTTTTTTGTCATATTTTTAACGGCTAGTTTTTTTGTTCTATTTTGAACGGCTACTTTTTTTGTCTTATTCCAACGGCTAGTTTTTTTGTTTTATTCCAACGGCTAGTTTTTCAAGTCTCCTATAAGTACACCTATTATTCTCATTCACTATCACACCCTCACCTACATTACTCTCAAAATCTCTTATTCGAAACTGAAAATGAACACCGATGGGAAGAACGCTCTACACCAGCTAAACCAACATTTCTCTCTTCTGATGTCGGATGACCTTGAAGAGATGGTGGAACAATTCAATCAGTTTCAAACCTTTGTGAATGCTAGTTCGTCTGCTACTACTCCATCTGGTAACAAGAAGAAGCGCAAAGTAGTAAATCGTGGTCGTAAGGATGGAGATGCCCGGCTATGGAACGACTACTTCGCTCCTACTCCAGTGTATGATGAGACCTTCTTTAGAAGACGTTTTAGAATGAGCATTCGTCTATTTAACCGCATTGTTGCCGGTATTTCAGAACCAGGTAAATCTGAAAACTATAAATACTTTACACAACGATATGATGCTCTTGGTGTAACAGGGCTTTCACCTAGACAAAAAGTCACTTGTGCCATCCGTCAGTTAGCTTATGGTGCTTCAGCTGACCAATGTGATGAATACATACGCATTGGTGAAAGCACTGCCAATGAATGCCTACACAAGTTTTGTAGATCTATTGTGGAGGTGTATTCAGAAGTGTACCTCAGAAGGCCAACTCAACTTGATGTTGATCGTATAGTTGCATTCCATAAAGAAAAACATGGGTTCCCTGGAATGCTTGGTAGCATTGATTGTATGCATTGGGCTTGGAGAAACTGTCCAACTGCATGGAAGGGCCAATTTACTCGGGGTGATCATGGTTATCCAACAATCATGCTTGAGGCAGTTGCTTCACATGACTTGTGGATATGGCATGCATTCGTTGGTGTTTCAGGATCAAACAATGATATCAACGTACTAAATCAATCTCCTTTGTTCAATGAGGTCTTACTGGGGACTGCACCAATGTGTAACTTTGAAGTTAATGGAAAGATGTACACAAAGGGGTATTATCTTGCAGACGGGATTTATCCAGAATGGGCAACACTAGTGAAAAGTTTCACATATCCTCCAGAAGATAACTTGCCCATGAAGTATTTCAAAGCACGTCAAGAGTCTTGTAGAAAGGATGTTGAAAGAGCCTTTGGGGTTCTTCAATCTAGGTGGGCAATGATACGAGGACCAGCAAGGAGTATGAGCATACCAGCTATAGGTGATATAATGACAGCCTGCATTATACTACACAATATGATTGTAGAGGATGAAGGACGTGACATTCTTAATTGGACACCTGATGACGATGAACCTGAACCAACTAGTTACAATCATGGAGCAACTCCACAATTTCTAACAGCAATTGAGAGGTTTAGAAGCTTACGTAGTGCGACGGGCCACACAGCATTGCGAAACGATCTAATCCAGCATCTTTGGGCAAACAGGTCGGTGGACGACGAGGATGATTAGTTTTATTTGTATTGTCAATTTGTATTACTTTTTAGTGTGCTTGTTTTATTTGTATTTCTTTTTAGTGTGTTTGTTCTATTTTATATTGCAATTTAAGTTTTAATGGTATTTGAGTTTTAAATTTATATTTATTGTTTTAATAATTATTTAATTAATTATATGTTTAATTAATTAAATACATAATTAATAAATTTAATGTTTATTAAATGGTTATGAGAAATAATGATGTGGAAATTAAGTGAAATTTGTAGTAAGAATTTAATGTTTAGCATTGGGGTCAAAAAGAGATTTGTAGTGAGAATTTATGAAAAGCTGATGTGGCATGCTGACTGGACAAATTTGTAGTAAGAATTTGGTTTTGGGTTGGAGATAGTCTAAGTGACACGTGACAACATCATTTATCATGCTTATCTAAACTTGAAAATTATAATAATGTTTAGATTTCGTTTGATACTCCCAAATAAAAAGTTTTAATAGGTGAAAAAAGATATTCACAACACTATAAGATACTTGGAATATTGGATACTGTTGGGTTTTACCTTCTCCTAACCCAAAGTCATCCCACATCGGTTGGAGAAGGAGTTGTTACCCTCCTTATAAGGGGGTGCACTCCTCTTCCTCACAAGACGCGTTTTAAACCCGTGAGTGCAGTTGAGTCGCTGGTGGCTCGGCTGTTCAAAGCGGACAATATCTTCGTGACGGTGTTGCTCTCACAAGGCAGCGCTGTTGCACTTAGCTTCTGCTGCCGTTGCGCCCTTGCATCAACTGGTATCAGAGCTAGGCACCGCACCGATGTGGGAGGGGAGGGAATGTTGGGTTTTACCTTCTCCTAACCCAAAGTCATCCCACATCGGTTGGAGAAGGAGTTGTTACCCTCCTTATAAGGGGGTGCACTCCTCTTCCTCACAAGACGCGTTTTAAACCCGTGAGTGCAGTTGAGTCGCTGGTGGCTCGGCTGTTCAAAGCGGACAATATCTTCGTGGCGGTGTTGCTCTCGCAAGGCAGCGCTGTTGCACTTAGCTTCTGCTGCCGTTGCGCCCTTGCGTCAACAGATACACCTGTTACAGCTTTCGTGTACCTAGCTAATATATGTATAATATCCTTTGTATATGTGATAATGTGAAGTCGTGATCTAGTGGTTGCTGACCGAAAGAATAGAACATATGAAAACCTTAATTAATTTCAGTGCTATCTTTTATTCTTTTGTGTGCTTTTTATGTATATAATACGACTTTTGTGTACTAATGTATATTCTTTTTGTTTGGTTGAATTTTATTGTGATTTACATCCATGAATGTAAGAGTAAAAATTATATAGTATTTCTTTGCGTTAGTGTTACAGGAAGAAGGTATTAGTTTTAAAGAAATATTTGACTTAAGGTGATGCTTAGATTAAAAAAATACATGACTTTTTGGAAGTCAACCAATCTACTTATTGGCCACTCTATGTGAACATCAAGTTATCAACCATTCAACATCCTAAAAGTTTTTCAACAAGTCAGCAACCATTCTTGTTATATACTTAACCTTTTGGAGTTTTAGTACCCAAGAAGGTATAACTGGACTCGCTGAACAGTTATTTTTCTTTCATAATAAACTTTAGTATAGATTCGTGTAATTTTCATATAGATATGGATATGAACCCTTAATCCACAAGTTAGATAATTTTTACAATGTACTCACTCGTCACATATTTCGGCTTTGCCCCGAATTGCTACTTTATAGTTCGGTTTCAAACTTCACTTAAAGAACCAAAAACCAACAGTAAACGTTGGAAATATAAAATGTTCACCGTAGAGTCGTAGACTATGTTTTTATACATTGATTTATGTTAAGTTGTAAACCCTGATATATTGGATTCAAATTAAAATACTAATGGGGTCATTAGCCCATTAACACAACCGGGTTGAGCACCTAACATATGCCCATTAGTCGATTACTCTAGCTATTAGTTGAAGCGAGAGTAAACTGAGAGATCAATCTATCTTTATATATACTAAACTAGATTAAGCCCCGTACGATGTACGGTAAACTAACATAAATTATTACGAAATATATAATGATTAATCATCTATATATTATCAAAATATAATCTATAAAGGTAAAAAAAACATTACTTGATTAAAAGACTAAAACGTTTTATACCTTTTACTCGAATAATATAGCATACGATGAATTAATATCATTTGATTTAACTAATACATGAAATCATTATAAAATGGGACTACTCAAGCATACTTATAAAAAAAACTCAAATATCTCATCTATAAAATTTAAGGGAAGAATAAAATAGTTTGATTAAAAGGAAGATATTGATAAATGGTATCATAGTTGTTTAGTAAAGAATTCATACATAATAATAACCCATACGACGGATTATAAATTGTTCTAACTGTATAAGTTTATTATTAAAAAAAAAGTTAAACAAAAACACATTATTTAATAAAATCATTAAAATAATCACGCGAAATTACAAATCTAGTAATAATTTGTAACGCCCCAAAATTTAAGGTAAAGAAATTAACCCATTTATATAGTTTTAACATTAAAATAAGTTCCTAGTATTTTATTTTAGGATGCGGGATTATTTTGGTTGGAACTTTAGCGGATAGCGGGTATTTTACCCACTTATTTTGATTTTGGGCGTGGCACTCAAAGGGGAGAGCCAACCATGTTCATTTTCATTACTCATATTTCCACTTCATTTTCTAATACATTCTTCATCTCTACTCCTTTTTCCAATCCAATTCAGCCTTCAATCTTCATGCAAATCAGGATTCTCCTAATAATCTATAACAACAACCTTCTCCATATCAATTAAATTGAAAGATTAGGGCTTTGGGTGTGGTGTGCTGGCCGAAATCCAAGAGGGAGAGAAGAGGGAAATTTGTGAACTTTGAAACCAATTCCTTTATCTTCATTGTTGAGGTGATGATTCCTTAACCTAATTTCTATATCTTTTATCATCAAATTAGGGTTCTTGAAGAATTTCAATTTAGGGGTTTTGCAAGAATTGAGTTGTCAAGTGATTTCCCCCCAATTCTTGTATTATGTAATTTGTTATTGGGTTGCATGTTGAAATTAAGCATAATGGTAAATTATTAACATTGAAATCTGAAAATTTTAAGATTGGTGATTTTGTTAGTTGATTGAATAAGTGATGAACTTGATAAGTTGATTTCATCTAGTGAAATTTAGAAAGTAATGCAACTCAATAAGCAAATTTGAGGGTTTGGGGTTGAGAATGCTAGTGAGATGTTGTTATGACTAAGTTTGGTAGACAAATTGTGAATGTGAGCTTATATGCATTTTTATGTTATGATTATAGGTTGAAAGCTTATTTGTGCTTTGTTATTATTTCGAGTTGTTTTTCAAGTCGCGAAGGAGGTGAGTATATTTGCATACCTTTATGTGCTCGTTGGGTCGGTTTCCATATGATGATGGACTTCATGTATGGAAACCGATTTGGCGTTAAAGCCCATGTGGGGCATTGTGTTATGGGGCCTAAGAATCCGGATATGTGAATGAGGCCTAAGAACCTCTTGTGGTGATTATGGGGCCTAAGAATCCCTTTGTTTATGAGGCCTAAGAACCTCCGGGGCCTAAGAATCCCGTTATGTGATATTGTTTATGTTATTTGGCTTATATGGATCCATATATAGCGTTAAAGTGCAAAGGTGAGTATGTAAATATAGTATGACGGTACTATCTTTGCATATAATAGCCCTTTGTGCGTTTCCCTCCTTCGTGCTCATAATTGTATGCAAGTATATTCACTAAGCATTCGCTTATCATTTTAGTTGTTACCCTTTTCTTATAGGCGGTTCCGGAAGAAGGAACTAGATACTTGTTGATTTGAAGTTGACTAGAAGAAGTTTGCTTTTTGAAGAATTCGAAGGTATAGCCATTCTTGGAAGAATGGTGCTTTTTGCGTAGATACTTAGACTCCCTACCTCATATGGCTTATGATACATTTGTACATTTTGGTAAAGTTTGGAACTGTCTAACTTCTGGAAATCTTGGTTTCGTGTGGTCAATTGAGGTTTGAACATGTAATGTAGTCTTGTTTGTAAAGTGTCAAAACGGGTAAGCGACCCATTAAATGTGTTTGTAAAGGTTGTTACTTTTAGATGTCGTAATTGTGCTAGTTTATGTTCTTTAAACTTGTTAAGTCCAGGTTTTGTGGTATCTTGAATGTTGGAATTGGTTTGGTTGAGTTGCAAGTCTTTTGAAATGTCAAAATGTCAAATTTGTTTCTGTCAGGGTGTTCTGTGCAGCGCACAAATCCTCTGTGCGGCACATAAACACCAAATTTCTGTTCTGTGCGGCGCACAAAGCCTCTGTGCGGCGCATCTGAGTCTACTTCAAATTTTATGTAAGTTTCTGTCCAGATTTGTAAGGTTTTGTGCGGCGCACAAAGCGTCCGTGCGGCGCATAATCTCTAAATGTTGGTTTGTGCGGCGCACAAACGTTGATTGTTGGTTTTCAAGCAAGTTTCTGAAAATTTCAGCAGGTTTTGGTTTGGTTTTGTGCGGCGCACATCGGGGACCTTTAAAAAAAAAAATTCTTATTTTCTTATAATGAGTCGTGTCGTTTCAAGTGGTATCAGAGCCGAGGTTTAAGGGATTTAGGTATTCCCCGTTTAGTGAATGCCTAGACTTAAACCTTAGACATGACTTGACCTTAGGTGTTCGATAATTTTATATGGGACCCGAAAGAACGTTTGATGATTTTAGTTTATAAACTTGCTAGTATTAAAACACAATAAGGCCGGCATTATTGTGATTGAAGTACTAACAACTTTATGAACTAACCGCATCAAACTTTGGGACGGTCTAGTATAAAGTTGTAGGTTTTGGCTTGTGATTCTTAGAATATGGGAATAGGCTTTGTGTTTAAGACTATTTATCTACTCTTATTATAGTATGGCTAAGCAATTCAACATTGACGAGACCGAGACTAGTCAACGAAATGAAGAAAGACCTGTGTTTCCCGAAGACAGTATGGATATTTCGGACCAAATCGGGAGAGCTCTCGAGAAATACTCAACGGTTCTACTTAGGAAGCTAAATGATACTCTAGAAGGGGCTATGAACAATCATATAGCTCAAATGATCAGGGAAGAAGTGTCCATCAACGTACAAAGGGAATTTAAGAAACGAGATGGGAAGGGTAAAGACAAGAAAGATGATGAAGATAGTGAGGTGGAGGTGGTGAGAGAGAAACCATCTAAGAAGAGTTCACTTATAAAGATTTCGATATTTGCCACCCTCATGTGTATGATGGCAACCGTGATCCCATTGTTTGCACAAGATGGGTCTCGGAAATTGAAGGGGCTTTCCGTACAAGCAATGCCCCTCGGATCTTAAAGTTGTATTCGCTGTTAGCATGTTACGGGATAGTGCGAAGAGGTGGTGGGATGGTTTGTTGACGGTGAGAGGCGAAGTGTTGGCTCATGTAGAATGGCCCGAATTCAGGGATATGTTCTTCAAGGAATTCAGATCGGAGGCTGAAGTCACTAAGTTAAGAAGTGAATTTCCCAATGACTGTCAAGGAAATCTTAGCGTGAACGAGTTTCGTTCGCAGTTCTTGGACAAAGCTCAATTCTTTCCGGAATTATTGGAAAAGACCATTTGCTCAAAGAGCAATTCTATTTGAAGCTGAGAAAGAATATAAGGGAGAAGATTAGTTTACGTCAAATGGAGTCCTTTTCCATGTTGGCGGATGTGGCGAGAGACCATGAGATTGAACAATCAAGAGTTCGATGAAGGAGAGTTAAAAAGGAAGCACGAGGATAATTATAGTTCTCCGAACAAGCGGTTCAAACATGATGGTAGTTCTGGGCAGAATTTTGCAAGAAGAAACGTTCCTTTTTGCCGCCAATGCAAGAAGAATCACACCGGGCCGTGTAGATCAATGGAAAGGGGATGCTATAATTGTGGTAAACCGGGTCATGTAAGTCGAGATTGTAAGACGAAGCCCCACAAACCCATCATGTGTTTCAAGTGCTTCGAAGAGGGACACATGAGGAGCTCTTGTCCTAAGTTGACTGAAGCTGAAAGACAAGAAGAGAAAAGGAAGGAAGCGGAAAGGAGAAATGCCCAAGCTCACGGAAATCAAAGGGGTAGGGCATTTCAACTATCAGTGGAGCAAGCCAAGGAAGATAGCGATGTTGTCACAGGTACATTTCTAATACACGGTGTTCCTATGCGAACCTTGTTTGATTCTGGAGCTAATAAGTCTTTTGTTGCATCTAGAGTTATGTATGCTATTCCTCATTCTAAATCTAAACTAAATACCTCTTTGCAAGTTGAAGTAGGAAATGGTAAAACGAACTAGTTGACGATGTGTATTGTGATTGTGAAGTTAGAATCTACTCGGATACTTTTCGTGCCGACTTGATTCCTTTTCCTTTGGGTGAGTTTGATATTATCTTAGGAATGGATTGGTTAAGTGCTCATAACGCTAACATCGTGTGTGATGAAAAGGCTATTCAGTTGAAGACTTCTAAGGGCGAAGAATTGGTTGTGTATGGTGATAGGAAAGAACGTTCAATACCCGTTTGCACTTTTGCTCGTGCTAAACGTTATTTGGCCCATGGGTGTCAAGCCTATCTTGCTCACATCGTCGATGTTGAGAAGAAATCCTTATCTATTGAAGATATTCCTATCGTTCGTGAATTTGCTGATGTTTTTCCCGAAGACTTGTCGGGTGTTCCCCCTGAACGGCAAGTAGAATTCTCTATTGATCTTGTTCCTGGAACTAACCCTATTGCTAAAGCTCCTTACCATTTAGCTCCAACGGAAATGCAAGAAATGATGAAACAACTTCAAGAATTACTCGAAAAGGGTTTCATTAGACCTAGTAATTCTCATTGGGGTGCACCGGTTCTTTTTGTCAAGAAGAAGGATGGGAGCATGCATATGTGTATAGATTACCGCGAGCTCAACAAAGTGACGATCAAGAATAAGTACCCGTTGCCTAGAATTGACGATTTGTTTGACCAACTTCAAGGAGGTTCGTATTTTTCTAAGATAGATCTTTGATCGGGCTATCATCAACTTAAAGTACGTGATGAAGATATCCCTAAAACTGCCTTCTGCACTCGTTATGGTCATTTTGAATTCGTTGTCATGCCATTTGGTCTTACTAACGCACCCGCGGCATTCATGGATCTTATGAATCGAGTTTGTCGTCCTATGCTTGATAAGTCCGTGATCGTTTTCATTAACGATATTCTCATCTACTCCAAAAGCTCATCCGATCATGAAGCTCATCTTCGAGAGGTATTAGAGACATTGCGAAAAGAGAAGCTCTACGCCAAGTTCTCCAAATGTGAATCTTGGTTAAGAGAGGTACAATTTCTTGGTCACGTTGTTAATAATGAAGGAATTATGGTGAATCCGGCTAAGATTAGCGCAGTGATGATTTGGGAGCAACCTAAGAATGCATCGGAGATTAGAAGTTTCCTTGGTCTCGCAGGCTATTACCGCCGTTTTATCCAAGATTTCTCTAAAATAGCTTCTCCTTTGACCAAGTTAACTCGAAAGAATATCAAGTTTGAATGGAAAGGCGAGCAAGAGTTGGCATTTCAGCAACTTCGTGAGAAACTAAGTCAAGCACCGGTTCTCGTTTTGCCCGATGGTTTGGAAGATATGACGGTGTATTGTGATGCATCATCTAATGTCTTGGTTGTGTTCTTATGCAGCGGGGGAAAGTCATTGCCTATGCTTCGAGGTAATTGAAGGAGCATGAAAAGCGATATCCTACCCATGATTTGGAGTTGGCGGCGGTTGTCTTTGCTTTAAAAATTTGGCGCCATTACCTTTATGGAGTCAAGTTTACCATCTATTCCGATCATAAAAGCCTCAAGTATTTCTTGAACAAAGAGATCTCAACAATCGCCAACGAAGATGGCTAAATCTTCTAAAATATTATGATTGCGAGATCTTATATCATCCCGGGAAAGCTAATGTTGTAGCGGATGCCTTAAGCCGAAAGAGTCGCATCATTCTTTAGTTGTTACTCCATTATGTTGAAAAAAAAAAAAAAAAAAAAAAAAAAAAAAAAAAAAAAAAAAAAAAAAAAAAAAAAAAAAAAAAAAAAAAAAAAAAAAAAAAAAAAAAAAAAAAAAAAAAAAAAAAAAAAAAAAAAAAAAAAAAAAAAAAAAAAAAAAAAAAAAAAAAAAAAAAAAAAAAAAAAAAAAAAAAAAAAAAAAAAAAAAAAAAAAAAAAAAAAAAAAAAAAAAAAAAAAAAAAAAAAAAAAAAAAAAAAAAAAAAAAAAAAAAAAAAAAAAAAAAAAAAAAAAAAAAAAAAAAAAAAAAAAAAAAAAAAAAAAAAAAAAAAAAAAAAAAAAAAAAAAAAAAAAAAAAAAAAAAAAAAAAAAAAAAAAAAAAAAAAAAAAAAAAAAAAAAAAAAAAAAAAAAAAAAAAAAAAAAAAAAAAAAAAAAAAAAAAAAAAAAAAAAAAAAAAAAAAAAAAAAAAAAAAAAAAAAAAAAAAAAAAAAAAAAAAAAAAAAAAAAAAAAAAAAAAAAAAAAAAAAAAAAAAAAAAAAAAAAAAAAAAAAAAAAAAAAAAAAAAAAAAAAAAAAAAAAAAAAAAAAAAAAAAAAAAAAAAAAAAAAAAAAAAAAAAAAAAAAAAAAAAAAAAAAAAAAAAAAAAAAAAAAAAAAAAAAAAAAAAAAAAAAAAAAAAAAAAAAAAAAAAAAAAAAAAAAAAAAAAAAAAAAAAAAAAAAAAAAAAAAAAAAAAAAAAAAAAAAAAAAAAAAAAAAAAAAAAAAAAAAAAAAGAAAAAAAAAAAAAAAAAAAAAAAAAAAAAAAAAAAAAAAAAAAAAAAAAAAAAAAAAAAAAAAAAAATCACCCCCAAACTGATGGTCAAAGCGAAAGGACTATCCAAATGCTTGAAGACATGCTACGGGCATGTATACTTGACTTTGGAGGCACTTGGGATACCCACTTGCCCTTGGTAGAGTTTTCTTACAACAACAGCTACCATTCGAGTATTCAGATGCCGCCTTATGAAATGTTATATGGAAGGAAATGCCCTGATTTGTTGGGGAGAAGTAGGACAACGGGAGGAGCACGGAAGTGGTTTTGAAGACTACCGAAAAGATTGATGTAATCAAGGAAAGACTCAAAGCAGCGCAAGATCGTCAAAAATCTTATGCGGATAAAAGGAGGAGACCGATTGAATTCAAGGTTGGTGACAGAGTGTTGTTTAAAGTCTCTCCATGGAAAGGTGTCTTGAGATTTCGAAAAAGTGGAAAGTTAAGCCCTCGCTTTATTGGACCTTTCAAAATCTTAGCTAAAGTCGGCAAAGTTGCTTACCGTTTGGAGTTGCCCGATGAGCTATCGGGAATTCACCCTACATTTCATGTGTCACATCTTAGGAAATGTCTTGCTAATGAAGCTACTTACGTGCCTTTGAATGAGATCGAAGTCGATAATAGGCTGAACTATGTTGAAGAACCCGTTGCTATAGTAGAAGAAGAACTTAGAAGGGTTCAAAACAAGACGGTGAGAACCTATAAAATCTTGTGGAAGCATGGAGGAATGTCCGATTGCACGTGGGAATCTGAACATGATGTTCTTGTCTACTATCCGTCTTTACATATGGCTTGGATCACGAGGCCGTGATCCGTTTCAAGTGGGGGAGAGTTGTAACACCCCATAATTTAAGGTAAAGAAATTAACCCATTTATATAGTTTTAACATTAAAATAAGTTCCTAGTATTTTATTTTAGGATGCGGGATTATTTTGGTTGGAACTTTAGCGGATAGCGGGTATTTTACCCACTTATTTTGATTTTGGGCGTGGCACTCAAAGGGGAGAGCCAACCATGTTCATTTTCATTACTCATATTTCCACTTCATTTTCTAATACATTCTTCATCTCTACTCCTTTTTCCAATCCAATTCAGCCTTCAATCTTCATGCAAATCAGGATTCTCCTAATAATCTATAACAACAACCTTCTCCATATCAATTAAATTGAAAGATTAGGGCTTTGGGTGTGGTGTGCTGGCCGAAATCCAAGAGGGAGAGAAGAGGGAAATTTGTGAACTTTGAAACCAATTCCTTTATCTTCATTGTTGAGGTGATGATTCCTTAACCTAATTTCTATATCTTTTATCATCAAATTAGGGTTCTTGAAGAATTTCAATTTAGGGGTTTTGCAAGAATTGAGTTGTCAAGTGATTTCCCCCCAATTCTTGTATTATGTAATTTGTTATTGGGTTGCATGTTGAAATTAAGCATAATGGTAAATTATTAACATTGAAATCTGAAAATTTTAAGATTGGTGATTTTGTTAGTTGATTGAATAAGTGATGAACTTGATAAGTTGATTTCATCTAGTGAAATTTAGAAAGTAATGCAACTCAATAAGCAAATTTGAGGGTTTGGGGTTGAGAATGCTAGTGAGATGTTGTTATGACTAAGTTTGGTAGACAAATTGTGAATGTGAGCTTATATGCATTTTTATGTTATGATTATAGGTTGAAAGCTTATTTGTGCTTTGTTATTATTTCGAGTTGTTTTTCAAGTCGCGAAGGAGGTGAGTATATTTGCATACCTTTATGTGCTCGTTGGGTCGGTTTCCATATGATGATGGACTTCATGTATGGAAACCGATTTGGCGTTAAAGCCCATGTGGGGCATTGTGTTTATGGGGCCTAAGAATCCCGATATGTGAATGAGGCCTAAGAACCTCTTGTTGTGATTATGGGGCCTAAGAATCCCTTTGTTTATGAGGCCTAAGAACCTCCGGGGCCTAAGAATCCCGTTATGTGATATTGTTTATGTTATTTGGCTTATATGGATCCATATGTAGCGTTAAAGTGCAAAGGTGAGTATTAAATATAGTATGACGGTACTATCTTTGCATATAATAGCCCTTTGTGCGTTTCCCTCTTTCGTGCTCATAATTGTATGCAAGTATATTCACTAAGCATTCGCTTATCATTTTAGTTGTTACCCTTTTCTTATAGGCGGTTCCGGAAGAAGGAACTAGATACTTGTTGATTTGAAGTTGACTAGAAGAAGTTTGCTTTTTGAAGAATTCGAAGGTATAGCCATTCTTGGAAGAATGGTGCTTTTTGCGTAGATACTTAGACTCCCTACCTCATATGGCTTATGATACATTTGTACATTTTGGTAAAGTTTGGAACTGTCTAACTTCTGGAAATCTTGGTTTCGTGTGGTCAATTGAGGTTTGAACATGTAATGTAGTCTTGTTTGTAAAGTGTCAAAACGGGTAAGCGACCCATTAAATGTGTTTGTAAAGGTTGTTACTTTTAGATGTCGTAATTGTGCTAGTTTATGTTCTTTAAACTTGTTAAGTCCAGGTTTTGTGGTATCTTGAATGTTGGAATTGGTTTGGTTGAGTTGCAAGTCTTTTGAAATGTCAAAATGTCAAATTTGTTTCTGTCAGGGTGTTCTGTGCGGCGCACAAATCCTCTGTGCGGCACATAAACACCAAATTTCTGTTCTGTGCGGCGCACAAAGCCTCTGTGCGGCGCATCTGAGTCTACTTCAAATTTTATGTAAGTTTCTGTCCAGATTTGTAAGGTTTTGTGCGGCGCACAAAGCGTCCGTGCGGCGCATAATCTCTAAATGTTGGTTTATGTGCGGCGCACAAACGTTGATTGTTGGTTTTCAAGCAAGTTTCTGAAAATTTCAGCAGGTTTTGGTTTGGTTTTGTGCGGCGCACATCGGGGACCTTTAAAAAAAAAAATTCTTATTTTCTTATAACTGAGTCGTGTCGTTTCATTACAACAATGATCTAATCAATGATAAATATGATTTCATAAATCTTTCTCTAGTTCGAAATAAAAAATCTCATTCGGTTAAAATTGATGAAAGTTTTACTGAAAAATAACTTGTTGTTTCTTCAAATGAGTCTCAATCAGAGGAAAAAAGTCAAACTCCAAAACCTGCTTTAGTACGACCGTATGTTCCACAAAGTGTTTTGGAAAAACAAATTGAAGAATTAAAAAAGTCTCTTGAAGAAAAACAACAACTCATAGATAATCTGATGAATCATAACCATTGTACAATCCCACTTGACCTACCCAAAGTTGCAATTGATCCTTCCACTCAAACTAATTGTTCTATGTTTATAAATTCATCTATGCAAACTGAACGTGATTTGGTTAAAACTATTGAGACCTCAACCCAGACTGAATTTGAACAGGACACTCAATCTAAAACTTCATGTATGTGTCACACTGATCCGAAAGTTTTTACTAGAAAAGAGATTGAGTTTGCACAAAAGTTTTCTGATTCATTTAAGAAACTTGATAAGAAAATCCTGTCGATGAAAGAGAAAACAAAAGAGTTTGTCAAAAACAATTCTTGTCCTGTTCAGACCAGTGAACCAAGTGTGACATTGGAGTCAAAACCAATTTTCAAAAAGACAATTGTTGTTTCACAACTCTCCCCTCTTACAACTACCCCCAGCCCCTTTTTTTTTTTTTTTTTTTTGTTTCTTTATTTATTTTTTTATTTTTTCTTGAACACCACAGTTCAAGACCCGATCTTCAAAGTCCACAAACTTCCGCACCAAATAATAATACTGCCATCAAACCTTCATTTTCTTCACCGACTACTGAAGATTTAGATATCTTGTTTGAAGAATTTTATCGTGATCATTCTCCTGTTTCGGAACCTACCTTGGCTGAACCTGAAGTTTCAACTTCCAATATCTCTGGATCTAAGAACTCTACTTCTGAGCAACAAAGTTCTTCTTCTACATCTTCTTCCGATGACTCTTCACCTCAACCTTCAGACAATTCTTCTTCTCCGAATGACTCTTCATCCGCGACTTCGTCCAACTCTTCTTCTGCACCAACTGATTCTTCTACACAAGTTCCACCTGAGCAAATCTCTCAAGTAACTAATCTAGATAATGATCCTGAAGCATATGATGAAGAATTTGTTGAACCTATTGAACCAAGTTTTGAGCAACTCATTGAACAACATTCTCCTGGCTTTATTAATCCTGATGAGAACAATGATCCAGCCGATCCTCTTCCACATTCAGGAAAATGGTCTCGATCTATGCTTCTTCATCCTTCCACACAGATTATTGGCGATCCAAACTCTGGGATAACAACACGGTCTGCTTCAGCAAATGAATGCTTGTTTGTCAACTTCTTAAGCATGGTTGAGCCCAAAACATTCAATGATGCTCTTCAAGATCCTGATTGGGTCAAGGCCATGCAAGAAGAACTTTCTCAGTTTGAGCGTCTCGAAGTATGGAAATTGGTTCCTAATCCATACAAGTATAAAGAACCGATAAAGACCAAATGGATCTTCAAAAATAAAAAGGATGAGAATGGGATTGTCGTTCGAAATAAGGCTAGGTTGGTTGCTAAAGGATAATGCCAGCAAGATGGTATTGATTATGATGAGATTTTTGCACCAGTTGCTCGAATTGAGGCCATTCGTATTTTTCTTGTCTATGCTGCATTCAAGAATTTCACTGTTTATCAGATGGATGTCAAATCAGCTTTCTTGAATGGTGTGCTAAAAGAAGAGGTATATGTCTATCAACCAGAGGGCTTTGTAGATCCTAAACGTCCAGATTATGTATACATGTTAGACAAGACGTTATATGGTCTTAAGCAAGTTCCCCGTGCATGGTATGATGCTCTCACTGCCTATCTTTTGCAATCTGATTTAGTAAAGATTCCATTGACACTACTTTATTTATCAAATGACAAGGTAGTGATATCATTTTAATCCAGATCTATGTAGATGACATAATTTTCGGGTCAACTAATCCTAAGTACTGCAAAAACTTTACTACATTAATGGTTAAGAATTTTGAAATGAGTATGATGGGTGAGTAACTTTTTCCTTGGTTTACAAGTAAAACAATTGTCGAATGGTATTTTTATCTGTCAAAATAAATACATTCTTGACATGTTGAAAAAGTTTGATATGCTTAACTGTCAACCTATTGCTACACCCATGGAAACTCGAACAAAAATTAATGCCGATCTTAATGGTAAACCTTACAATCAGAAACTATTTCGCAGTATGATAGGATCTCTCATGTATTTAACTGCTAGTCGCCCGGACATTATGTTTGCTACATGCATGTGTGCTAGATTTCAAGCTAACCCTATGGAAAGTCACGCCCAAGCCGTTAAGAAAAATTTTTGGTATCTCAAGGGTACTATAAATCTTGGTTTATGGTATCCAAAAGATACCGGTTTCGAACTAATCGCTTACTCAGATGCAGACCATGCAGGTTGCAAGTTAGATCGCAAAAGTACTTCTGGCAGTGTGTAATTTCTTGGAGATAAGTTAGTTGGTTGGTCTTCCAAGAAATAAAATTGTGTTTCCACGTCCACAGAAGAAGCTAAATATGTAGTTGCTGCTAGCTGTTGTTCTCAAGTGTTGTGGATGAAGACTCCACTCTCTGACTATGGTTTTAAGTATGATAGAATTCCAATCTACTGTGCCTCCAAGAGTGCCATTGCAATCTCTTGCAATCTTGTTCAGCATACCAAGACAAAGCACATCGATGTTAGGCACCACTTCATTAAAGATCATGTCGAAAAAGGTAACATCGAACTCTACTTTGTTCCCACTGACTACCAACTTGCAGACCTCTTCACAAAACCTTTGGATGAACAAAGGTTTAATTTTCTGAAAACCAAGTTGGGTATGCTTATCTACAAACTTAATTGCTTATTTACCATGTATTCTATGTTTATTTTCTTGGTCAAACAATTGATGTGTGCTTATTTGCTCTTACATGCAATGTTTAAGGGGGAGAACAAGGGTAGAATGCATGCTTATAGGGGGAGTTTGTAATTTTTCTTAGTCTGCATGTTCCTAGGGGGAGTTTGTATTTTTCTTGATTTTTCCTTTAATTTTTGTCCTTAGTCAATGCTTGCCTTCAATTACCTTTGTTTAAACTTAAGCTTTTCATAAAACTTAACCTTAGAATTTACTTTCAAATTTTTCTTTAATTACACCTAAGTTTTTCCCAAAAACATAACCTTAAAAAATAAAAAAATAAAAAATTGAAGTTCAAAAACCGGTATTTTCCCCTATAAATACCCCAATTATCGATATTTGTTTACCCATTTAATCTTATTCAAATATCAGTTTTCATATTCAAATACCGGTTTTCTCTCGCCATTTACCGGCTTTCTCTCAAACCCTTACCGGCTTTCTCAAAATTTCATTTACCGGTTTTCACTTTAAAACAAAAACCGACGTTTCTATTAAGATTCTTGATTACCGGCTTTCTTTCTATCTTTCATTTACCGGCTTTCAGGTATCCTTTACTATTACCGGTTTTTACTTTTTCTTGTTGAATACCGGTTTTCATCAACTTCTTATTCCTTTTCCTTTTTCTTTCTTAGATTCAGGGGTGCTTTACTATCTTTTGTGATTTCTTGTTTCCTTGCTATTTGTTCATCATATCAGGTATAATTTCTTTTCATATTGTGTCCATTACTCATTAATTATACTTGCATGATTCGTTCATCTAAATTGCTCTGATTGAAATATGTTCTTGTCTGTATGATTCTGATCGTGATATGATTTGATTAAATCCTTGAATTGTGTATTTGCTTGATCTACCTGAATTAAATTCTGATTGCTTGTCTATCTAATTTGTGTTTGGTTGTGTTCTATATGTTCTATTACCGGTTTTCAAAAAAAACGGTATTCCTCTTCAAATATTGATTCTCAAGAAATTCAAGTGCATCGATACCGGTATTTATACTTGGTATCTTGATGCTTTGAAATACCGGCTTTCAAATCCGGTATTTGTTCTTTATATCTTCACTTTTCTAATAAGGCACCATGCCAAAAAATTTCACAAATACCGGTTTTCACAAAAAAAAAATATTTCAAAAACTGGTATTTCATCTTCTTTCTAAAATTTTTATGAAAACCGGTATTACTTAACAAAAGTTGAAAACCGATAATTCTTAATGAAACTCTTAGAAAATTTTTTATCTTTTATTTTTATCAAACCTTCCTTTCAATTTCAATTCTTTTTTATCTGGTTTGATCATGATAACTGTTTTCTAATAACAAAACTTTGTGTCTACCGGATTTCCTCGTTGTTGAACAACACAATGTTCATTAACTTGTTCTGTAACATAAACAATCGTCCCTATTTGTTATCCATTGTATGCTTCTTTCGTTTAATTGCTCATTATGGTTCTTGTAAGTAGTTTCTGTGAGATGCAAGACATTGAACGCCTTGATGTACTGCCTTTGTAGTCTCATATAAAACAACTTGCAAGACCTTTTGATCTTCTACAATGAAATTTGTCTTCTTGTGCTAAATTGTTTTGTTTCTAAAATTTCGTTTCCCTGAGATGCAAGGTATCGAACGCCTTGATGTACTACCTCTGCAGTCTCTTGGAAAATACTTGTTAGAATTTCAAATATTCCTTTTAATTATATCATTATGTTCTTAAGATGCTAAATTGTGCGGTTTCTAACCCTCAGTTTCCTTAGGATGCAAGGTATCGAACGCCTTGTTGTACTACCTTTGTAGTCCTTTAGAAAATGATTGTTAGATTACTGTGTATTATTCTTATCTATGATAAACCTGTTTTCAATTATCTTACATCGGTTTTCCCTAAGAAGCAAGGTATCGAACGCCTTGTTGTACTGCCTTCGCATCTTCTGTGAAAAACGGTGTAAGATTAAACTCTTTGAGTAATTTAACTCTGGAACAATGTTTCCACATTCTCTACTTGTTATATTTACAGAATGGATTTCCTAAGAGATGGTTGTACACAAGAGATGGAAAATAATTATGAGCTTCTTATTCCTTTTATATCTCAACATCCAATTATCACCATCTTTCTTTCACATCACCCCATTTTTCCCGCCTTAACAAATACAACCACCGGTATTGAAGAGGAACTTTTGTTTCATCTATGGCGCACAATTAGCTATGTTAACCCAAGGGGAAAGAACCAATCACCCTACTTCGAATTTGAACTCCCAACTACATCAGATTCTCCCCTAACAGTCACCCTAACTCTAGATAACTTCCGATCCATTCTTGGGTTCCCAGAGGCTAATTCTCGCCATGGCGCCACAGAATTTGAAGCAACCCCATCAACTCAAGTAATGCTTCAAGGGGTAAGAGAACTTGGATATGATGGGCCCCTCAATGCTTTGAAAGACTTCAAAAAGAAGAATCTTCATAGATTATGGAGCATTCTCAGCTTCATCATCAACTACTGCTTGTCACCATTAAGAAAAGGACAAGAAGCCATCACATCTCATACTCTGACATACTTGTATGGCATTTCTCATGATGCGCATATTGATTATGCTGCTGCAGCTTGGGAGCACTTAGTGCTGAATGTAAAAGGGAAGCACAATGAGCATAAGAAGTATATTCCCTTCATTAGATTTCTAACAATCATAATTCGTCATGCTCTTAATGCATATCCAACTATTCAAAGATTCCCGCGCTCCTCAAGATGTCATATTCCAAGATATGGAGCTGTATACTCTAATTCAAGCTCTGAAAACGTGGTTCTTATGCCAATTCCTGCTTCACTTCTTCGCTCGGTGCCCCATGAAGATCCTGACTTCATGAATTATAGAGTGTTTATAGAGAGGGCTATGGGAGCTGCAAACCGACAACTTCCTGCCGCTGCCCACATAGGTCGCCTCGTCAGGGTTCTAGGTCTAGGAAAAGATCTGAGGGGTTAGAAGGAGAATTAGAGGCACCGAGCTCTTCATCTGCACCATCAACTACTGTTGCTCCACCGAGAAAGAAACACAAATCTCACCTTAAATCAAAATCAAAATCTAGCTCTCAGCCATCTTCTTCATCTTAAATCCCTTCTTCTACTCATTCTGAACCACAATCATCCACATCTTCACCATCATCTTCACCTTTGATTGTTAAAAGAAAACTTATTAGATCACAATCTGCTAAATTTCCTCAACAACTTCTTCCAATTCAAGAAGAAGATTCAATTGAACCTAATGATGATCTTATGGATATTCCAGAGATACAAGTTGGTCGTGAGGGAGGGGTTGAAAAACATTCTGGAGAGGTTGAGAGGTCAGGGCTAGGTATAGGGCATAAAGAAAACGTTGGCCCTTTGACAGATGAAACCAACACTCGCTGGGATGAAACCCCCTGGATAGAAGTCGAGGCCTCCCCAACCTCGCAAGCTGAAACCTCCGCACGCTACTCTGGATCCTCTCTACAGGATCCAGTTTCATTTTTGCATGGGCACCAACCGCATCCACTGTAACACCCCAACTAAGGCGGAACGTTGAGATGTACAGAAAGTCGAGTATTCAAAACAAAGGATAACAGATAACATTCACCATAGCGTTATTGAATAAAAAGAATTTTACAATGCACAAGCATGTGAACCAATTCCCAAGTACAATACGTCTACCATACTTGGATATTGGGTCCACGAAACAAATAACAAATACATGAGATGGTATACTACAATGATCAGGGCGGATTCCATTGCCCGTCACAAGGTTTGATCTTTGACTCCAAAGTGCAATGCAAACAATCATGATGCATATAATTCCTCAAAGCTTACGCTAATTCCTGAAAAGCATGAAGAAAAAGTGTCAACTACGAAAACGTAGTTGGTGAGTGCATAGGTTTGCAAGTAACCCATCGTTACATATCCATTTCAAAGAGTTGAGAAAATCCATGGTAAATTATAAAGTTTTCATTTGTCACATTTATCGTGAGAGAAAAATATATCAATCGATTGATCATTCATCATACCAAAACCATTCGGTCATCAATGTTTCGATATCGCCAATTTCAACAACTTTCAAGACTCCATATAAGGTCCAATACCCAAACCGTATGTTCAAACCACAATTTCCATCCATAATAATATCAATACCTCTTGGTCAATGGTAAGACTACCATGACATAATTTGATGAGATTGCTCTTGAGCCACTACTAAGACCGGTTATGTCCCAATAATCAATATATAATGTCCCAAATGATAAGATAATGATAAGCACATGCTGTCAATCACGTGCATAAAGATAACCAAGGGTCGTGCCATGGAGACGCCCATAAATATATAGTAGTTAGAGCACCGCGAGGCCAGACTGGCGATGAAGGTGGCCACCAAGGCAAACCAAACATCCCACCGTTACCTATAATAGTGGATGAGGGGACAAGTCCTAGTTGCGCAACCCTCTAACTACAGGCCTCAAATGAGTTAATAGTAGTGTACAGGGGACCACCGTTTGACAGTACTCAAGCTCATCATATAACATATAACACATTGAACATACAATATAATTCCCATATCATTATCATTATTTCAAAGAATCATTTCATAAGAGAAAGTCATTTTAATTAATCATGCTTTTCACCCCGTAAGTAAACATATAAAAGAGTTTGAAAGGGGGCTATGACTCACCTTGATATGCCGCATATTATATTCACTTATCCAAAATGGGTACTTCCCATTTATCACTTCCTTGATCATATATCCGTCATATTCCTCAATCTCACTTCAAGCCAAGACTATCCCTACGATAGGACTAATATACGTAAGTTCCTATCTTAAGCCATCACTAAGAAATGCCACTTTCATTATGTTGTCATAAATTTTGGGATCCAAGTATATTGTTAATATTTGCATCTTTTTGGTTGTAGAGAGTGTTGGTGTAAAAGGGTCACTTTCATTATACATGTAGTTATAAGTTGTCAGAATTTCGGTAACTTGCCTTTGATTATCATGGTTCCCATGGTGTGCTTTGCTTGATTATAATATTTGACATTAGTAACTTCATAATATTAATATTTATGAATACTTTCTGATTTATAATTATTTATTTAATTTAATATTATTTAATTAATTATTTATTCATTTTTTTAATTAATTATTTTTACTCAATTATTTATCTTTAAATTATGTAACACATGTATCTTGCCTTTTAACTATTTTTCTCCAGTAGGTTTTAGTTATTTTTGTCAATGGTTAAGATGATTTAACTTCATTCTTGATTTGCATAATTTATTTATGGATTTTTATGTCTTTTAATTACTATTTAAATTCAATAACTCATGGAAATTCTTAGAAATCATCACTAAACATTTTGGTCAAAAATCTCAGGCCTTTTAGGCAACTTTTATCCATACAAAATCATATCAATTCAACCTCTCTTGTGTCTTGCTTATTTTGAGGGTTTTATGATTAAAAATCGTCAAAGTCGACTCAACATTAAGACAAAAATCCAGTTTTGACCACTTTTGGTAGAAAAATCATATCTTTGGTTTGGTTTAGTATTTTTGAGTGATTCCAGTTGGAGGTTAATCTTAACTCTTTTATCTACAACTTTTATTTTGAAAGTTTTGCTTGAAACGGCCCTCACATGCTCAGTTTATCCGTCCAAAGACAGAAGAATAATTCTGTCAGAAGCATTTGGGTCCAAACAACACACCAATGACCATTCTTGCTTTATTAACACTTGAGTTCATCATTTACAAGATTAATACTTTATTTTTATACCTCTTTTAACATATTTTTCACTTAATACAAGTTCATCCATCTCATAATCCAACAACAAGATTCAACTTTCTTAGATCTAACATGTATTCATTCAAATCAACACTTTTCAATACCAATCTTTATAGATCTAACGTTCAACAACATAAAAACATCTTTTTAATGAAAAATCTCAGAAATATATTCTTCAAAATATACAAAAACATATAGATCTATCAAAAGGAAAATCACTTTAAAAGCTACTAATCTATAACAACACTTTTGGGTCTTAAACTTGTTGAATCCTTGGATCTTTCTCATAGATTTCGACATGCATATGCATGAGGAGAAAGATCCTATCAACTTGCCTTCATCAAGTGTATATTACAAAGAAAACAAGAAGAAAACATAAACTTTTGATAAAACCTTTGAATATAAACAAGAACAAGATTGAATCTAGTAAAAAGGATGAAGATTATACCCTCTTGAACTTGGTTTTGAAGATGATTTTTGGGCAGATTTTTCGTGACATTCAAGACCACCAAATGACCCCATACTTGACCTTAGATGATGAATTAACAAGAAAAGTTATTATTACAATAGTTTAGATTAGATTTAAGCCCCATTTTTCCTTGCAAAATCCGAAAATGGTGAAGAAAGTGTGAAGAAAAGTTGAGAGAAAGTTTTAAGATGTGTGTGTGTTTATTTTGGTGGAGTGTGTGTGTGAGGGGGGGGGGGGGGGGGGGGGGGGGGGGGGGGGGGGGGGGGGGGGGGGGGGGGGGGGGGGGGGGGGGGGGGGGGGGGGGGGGGGGGGGGGGGGGGGGGGGGGGGGGGGGGGGGGGGGGGGGGGGGGGGGGGGGGGGGGGGGGGGGGGGGGGGGGGGGGGGGGGGGGGGGGGGGGGGGGGGGGGGGGGGGGGGGGGGGGGGGGGGGGGGGGGGGGGGGGGGGGGGGGGGGGGGGGGGGGGGGGGGGGGGGGGGGGGGGGGGGGGGGGGGGGGGGGGGGGGGGGGGGGGGGGGGGGGGGGGGGGGGGGGGGGGGGGGGGGGGGGGGGGGGGGGGGGGGGGGGGGGGGGGGGGGGGGGGGGGGGGGGGGGGGGGGGGGGGGGGGGGGGGGGGGGGGGGGGGGGGGGGGGGGGGGGGGGGGGGGGGGGGGGGGGGGGGGGGGGGGGGGGGGGGGGGGGGGGGGGGGGGGGGGGGGGGGGGGGGGGGGGGGGGGGGGGGGGGGGGGGGGGGGGGGGGGGGGGGGGGGGGGGGGGGGGGGGGGGGGGG
This sequence comes from Erigeron breviscapus, assembly GCA_034093135.1. NCBI lineage: Eukaryota > Viridiplantae > Streptophyta > Magnoliopsida > Asterales > Asteraceae > Erigeron > Erigeron breviscapus. The sequence goes on along the minus strand of CM067172.1, from coordinate 117,070,758 downwards.
GGGGGGGGGGGGGGGGGGGGGGGGGGGGGGGGGGGGGGGGGGGGGGGGGGGGGGGGGGGGGGGGGGGGGGGGGGGGGGGGGGGGGGGGGGGGGGGGGGGGGGGGGGGGGGGGGGGGGGGGGGGGGGGGGGGGGGGGGGGGGGGGGGGGGGGGGGGGGGGGGGGGGGGGGGGGGGGGGGGGGGGGGGGGGGGGGGGGGGGGGGGGGGGGGGGGGGGGGGGGGGGGGGGGGGGGGGGGGGGGGGGGGGGGGGGGGGGGGGGGGGGGGGGGGGGGGGGGGGGGGGGGGGGGGGGGGGGGGGGGGGGGGGGGGGGGGGGGGGGGGGGGGTTAGGGACACTTTGAACTCAGTTCACACCAAGTTTAAACTTCTGAAACCTATTAGTTAAGGAATTAAAAATCGTCAAAGTCGACTCAACATTAAGACAAAAATCCAGTTTTGACCACTTTTGGTAGAAAAATCATATCTTTGGTTTGGTTTAGTATTTTTGAGTGATTCCAGTTGGAGGTTAATCTTAACTCTTTTATCTACAACTTTTATTTTGAAAGTTTTGCTTGAAACGGCCCTCACATGCTCAGTTTATCCGTCCAAAGACAGAAGAATAATTCTGTCAGAAGCATTTGGGTCCAAACAACACACCAATGACCATTCTTGCTTTATTAACACTTGAGTTCATCATTTACAAGATTAATACTTTATTTTTATACCTCTTAACATCAAATTTCCAGATTATTATACCTCTTTTAACATATTTTTCACTTAATACAAGTTCATCCATCTCATAATCCAACAACAAGATTCAACTTTCTTAGATCTAACATGTATTCATTCAAATCAACACTTTTCAATACCAATCTTTATAGATCTAACGTTCAACAACATAAAAACATCTTTTTAATGAAAAATCTCAGAAATATATTCTTCAAAATATACAAAAACATATAGATCTATCAAAAGGAAAATCACTTTAAAAGCTACTAATCTATAACAACACTTTTGGGTCTTAAACTTGTTGAATCCTTGGATCTTTCTCATAGATTTCGACATGCATATGCATGAGGAGAAAGATCCTATCAACTTGCCTTCATCAAGTGTATATTACAAAGAAAACAAGAAGAAAACATAAACTTTTGATAAAACCTTTGAATATAAACAAGAACAAGATTGAATCTAGTAAAAAGGATGAAGATTATACCCTCTTGAACTTGGTTTTGAAGATGATTTTTGGGCAGATTTTTCGTGACATTCAAGACCACCAAATGACCCCATACTTGACCTTAGATGATGAATTAACAAGAAAAGTTATTATTACAATAGTTTAGATTAGATTTAAGCCCCATTTTTCCTTGCAAAATCCGAAAATGGTGAAGAAAGTGTGAAGAAAAGTTGAGAGAAAGTTTTAAGATGTGTGTGTGTTTATTTTGGTGGAGTGTGTGTGTGAGGGGGGGGGGACGGCCAAATGATAAGTGTAGGGTTTCTCCATCTTTTTTTTTTTTTTTATATTTTATAAGTGTATAAGTGTGTATGTATGTATGTATAGGTTAAGTGTATATATGTGTTGTAAGGTTAATTTGTATTAGTTTGTAGTGTAAGTAGATTTTTTATTCTAGTATGTGTATACATATATATATGTCGTGTATTTGTACATATATATGCATATATTTGTATTTTAAAAGTTGTTATTTAATCCATTTATTCATAATCTTGTATTTGTATTAGACTCGTACATATAAACTTATTATTGTTCAAGCATCTTCATGTATTTAAGGAGTTTTAATTATTTTTAAGATGCTCATGGTATTCTCATGACCAAATGTAATTTAGTTGGCTTGATGATTCAATTCGTTGGATATTTCGTAAGATTTATTGACTTTGTCACAAGTTGTGAGTCTTACATTATTATTTATATAACTTGAGTTCTTGAAATGAAGTTTTCGGTTCATTGACATTTCACCAAGTTTGGTTAGAACTAATTTATAGTTTGAGATCGTCTATAGTTATTATTTATGGCATTTCTAAGATAACTATCGTATACGGGCATTTCATTGAACTAGACGGCAAGTATCACTACGCCTAAATGTCTGGAGGCTAAATCTCTTAAGAAACTTCTAGGGATTGATACCTAGATAAGTCTAAGTAAATTGTCCTAGTCGGAAATTGAGGGTTGTTACATCATTACCCCCTTAACTGAAACTTCGTCCTCGAAGTTCGATCATTCATACGGTAGTAGAAAAATGGATAGACCAACAGTAGGAGTGTCTACACGGAGACATATAATGTGGGAAAGTCAAGCAAGATTTTATCACGATTCCTTGGTTTCTTCTTCTTCTTCTTCCTCTGATGATAATTCTAATAATGCCTCTAACTATAACTCTCAATCTCCAAAACAATCAAGGTTAGAGGAGCTTTACAACGAATTATATGCCACCCTTTTGTCTCTGGAAAATCAAAATGATTCATTTGATAAAGCAATCCTTGCTGCTCTACAAGCCCGTTTTGATCATCAGCACAAACTCAATGAGTTAAAGTAGAAGGCAACACATGACAAGTTTCTAGCAGATGCACAGCTTGAAGCGGCTCAGAAACGTATAACAGAACTTGAAGCCACCTGCCGACAAGCTGCTGCCTCCTCTCGAAGACGTGATGATCCTGATGATGAGGATCAACACGAGGGGGAGAAAACCGAGGAGGTTAACCTTGATGAAACTGAGGTCAGAGTTAGTGATGCCACAGAAATTGTTGGAGACTCCGATATAAGAGATGATGCTCAGTCTCAAGGACCTCAGCATGATAATGATGTAATTGGTGAAGATTTCCAAGATCCTGACTTCCCCGATCCTCGAGATCCTGATTCTGTAAATGACGACGATGATGATTTTCCTGGTTTTGATACATATCCGGATGTTCAGCAACCCATTTCTTCCCTTAATCGAATGAACTTTGATGATCTGATTAATCACCTTGCAAACCCCCATCTTGGCAGACATACTGTTGTATCCAGGGCTCCTCATGATCAAATCTATGAAGGTGGTTTCAAAAAGAATTCTCTGAAAAGAATTAATCATCTTGAAGCTCCTACTTAATTGATTAAATCAACCAAATTTCTCGAAGAAAAGGCTTATAGAATCTTCTCAAGGCAGGATAAATTGATTGAGCTTAATTTCAACAAGTTGTGGGCCAAACGTGCTTATGACCTTGATTTGCACAGAGAAAAATACTTGAAGGATCTCCTTGAAGCCAGAAGTCATAAAATCAATAAGGTGTGGAAAGATCAGTTCAGGCTGAAGATCACTGAGGTTGTGAGTATTCACTTCAAAGAATGGCATGATCCAGGCTTTGCCAGACCCCCAGGCTTAATGTATTTTACTGTGAAACGAGAAGATATTGTCGATATATGTTCGGGGAAGCCAGATTCAATCTACTATCTGCTGATGATCTTATTTTCCTTCTTAATCACTTTGCGAGCAAGCTCATCTAACAAGATCCAGAAAACCAAGAAGCTTACTATGCAGTGAAACGATATATGGACTGTCTTGTGTTGAGTCAATCTCAAAAAGACTTTCAAATTGGTATTGAAAGAAAGAAAATCAATTTGACCATGCCCAGCCAGAAAATTCAAGGTGTGAACTTAGAAAACTTCAACACCGGTGCCTTTTTTGATAAACCTCAAGGGTTTGTATTTGTAAGTGATCAGGGGCACAAGATCTTCATCCGGCTCGGCGAACTCTCTAAATACTCTGATGGAACACTATTGCAATGCCTGATTGTATTTGAAAGCCTTTATGAGTTCGAAGAGTCGAAGAAAGAAAAGAAAAGAATGTGAAGGTGATTGATAAGATTAAAGCAAAGATCAACCACAGAAAGAGGACCAGACTGATTATGAAAGCAAGAACTCCAAAAGAACGTCCTGGAGTTATTCATGTTCCCGAAGGCACCTGGGTCAGATATTCATTAAATCATGAGTTCGGGCCTCACAACATTCCTCCAGTGAACTTTACTGACAATATCATTGAACCACCAAACCGCCCTGCTGACCCGAAGTATCATTTCATCCCAAAACGTTTATGGAAAGAGAAGTACAGTGATTATAAGAAACGTGCTTTCAAAGTTCAACCAAAACAAAAACTTCAACCCGAACCTTCAACCAAGAAAAGGAACAAGAGACAGAAGAAAAAGAGAAGAGCCAGATAAAAGACACCAATAAAACTACACTAAAGGGGGAGATTGTTAGAATTATAATGAATTAGTGCTAGTTTTGTACTTTTGTGTAACTTAAAGCCTTAGGCCTTGTTTCTTTTTCACTTAATAAACTTAATAATTAAGAACTTAATCATTCAGTCAAATTTCATGTTTCCTTTTTGACTTAATAAACAAAAATAACCGACAATTACTATATTTTACTTAATACATACAAACATTCTTAATGCATTCAACCACATAATACACTCAGCACTTAATGACTAAAAAAAGAAACGGACCTTAAATATTGTAAAGTGGTTTTCTTAACATAAGTAAATTTATATTTATAATCAATACATAGATTGAGAATGATTGATAATTAGAAAAGTTATCTTCATTCCGTAGTGGTTTTGTCATGTTTAGTGGTTGTTAACAATAAATTTTTATAGTATTTTTCTGCAAATACAATTTACCAAAGGTATAAAACCAACGATATAATATTTGTTATTATTATATTAGATTATGTAATAACTTATTTTTGAACATCAATTTTTACAAAGTATAATTGTGTAACATTAAAATTTTCTGATAATAAAAACCGATCTTATTATTTAATACAAATCATAGCAACCATTTGTAAAATAAAAGCGTATAAAAGTATCCATCATTATCCATCGTTTGGTATAAAATAACCATAAAAATGATGTTAACTAGAAAAACATAACAGCCAAACAATGTCAAAAGAATTATAATATAACAACCTCAATAAGATAAAAACATATAAAATATTGCTCTATTTAATTCGTGATATTAATTGTAGGTTCGAGCCCTACTAAGCCTACCACCCCTTGCTCTTCTCTTTCAGCCCTTGCTGGTGAAAGTCTTAGAATGAATGTTGGCCTAGATAGAGGAATAAAAACTAGCTCGACCGGAAGGGAGAGGATAGGCGAATCAGTAACTGAAATGAAAGCTAACATAAGAGTTAATTACATTTTTCGTCCCTGTGGTTTGTACCAACTTTCATGTATCATCCTGAGTACACGAAATTACGCATTTCATCCCTGAGTATGGAATTTCGTTAACATATTTAGTCCACGACCCAAACAGACGTTAAAAAAGGGTCACATGACTGGCACATCGAGGGTATAATGGTCATTTCAAACTTATAGGACCAAAAGTGTAATTAACCATCATAATCTTCTTCTTCATAAAAAAACACCATCAAATCAAAATAAATAATTAACCATCACTCTTTTATTTATTATATACAGTATATGTTTATCTCTGTTTTAACATCATCATCATCAACAACAACACATACCTTCATCATCATCAACACCACCCACCTGACAATAAATCTTAATAACAAATATCAAAAATAATAATTCCAATCCATAAACAAATTAACTCAATCATGAGTCAACCCAAATCTGTAAACTTAGAAATCTTAAATCTAGAAACCATATCTAAGAATGATTATCATCAATTAAATCCGACCACCTTGATCATCTTTGGCAGCCTACATCCGACCACCGTGACCATCTCCCTACCCTTTTTGTTGTCGACCCGAACTCCGGTGTGAATGGCGGGGGAGATATGAAAGATAGCGGAGGTTTCATCAAAACCCAAAAGTCTTATCATCAAGGGTGGTTGGTTTTGGAGATGGCGGCATTAGAATGATGGTGGTCGGAGATGGCAGATTTAGGGTGGCGGCGGCTTACAAAGTCAGGGAAAAACTAGTTGGGTGAATTGTTGAAAAAGCAAAAGAAGAAATAGAATCAAACAAAAATGATACATACTTTTAATCCATACATATAGAAAACAGATGTTTCTCCACAACAACATGAAATATCTTCATGACAACTAATAATGATTGGGATATATAAAGAAAGCAAGTGTTCATGTTCAGATCTCATCGGCTTTTACTTTTTAGTGAATACATGAACTAGAAACATATTCAAAAGTTGAAACACAAGATAAGTGAGATCTACTCCCCCACAGCCCACCCAACAAGCACCACTATCATCTCAAATTCTTCACCTACATCTTTCGCTTTCTCCATCTGTATCTCCATCTTGTATCTATCTATAATCATCATCATTCCCAAACTACTTTAAAAAACGAGAAAACAGAAGGGGAAAAAAAGACAGACCGATTTCTTTTTTAAGATCGGATTTATCGATATAGATCGGATATATATTCGGAGGGTATATTTATTATAGATATAGATCGGAGATGTATGAGTTTTATGTATATATTTGTATATAAATCAGACATGGAAAGCATGACCATGAGCCCATGAATCTTGAGCTTTTGGAGAAGATAGGGGATTTGGGAAAGAGAAACCTGATTTTGGTTGTGAGGAGGAGAGAGACTAGAGGGTAATGTTATCATATGTGGGTTCATAAATTGAAGAAAATGGGGGTATGTATGCATATATTAATCTGTATATGTATATGTACATGACTGTATGTGTATTATTAAAAAAACGTAGAGCTGAAATGACAAATATACCCTGGGACCAAAAGTTAAGGATTTTTTAACTTCCGTTTGGGTTGTGGACCAAATATGTTAACGGAATTCCATACTCAGGGATGAAACGCGTAATTTCGTGTACTCAGGAATGATACAAGAAAGTTGATACAAACCACAGGGATGAAAAATGTAATTATACTCTTAATACATCAACAGTTCAACACCATTGCAAGCAGTGTCAAACCATGAAATTGAAACCACTCTTTTTAATGGTAAAATTGATTGAAAAGGCATAAATATATCTTATGTATTTTCTTAGAAAAATACTAGCATGGTACCCACGCGTTGCGGCAGATACCATGGACATGGCGTCTCAAGTCGTGATTACCAAAAACAGTATAATTGGGCAATCGGTGTGTTATGACGTAAACAATGACGTCAAATGGCTAAAATTTTAAAATGGCCGACAAAGAATAACTCATCAACAATAAAGTAAAGGGAAAAAGACATGCGAAAAATAAAATCTGGCTATGCAAGTCAATAAAGTAAAAACATAAGTGATAAACGACTGTTGGAGTTTGAAAACAACAATAAATGCTATGATTTTATAGCATAGCAGTAAATCGGAAAATTTTGAAATTTACATACTTATCTATTTATCGCATACTTGTTAGTCCCAAGTTTAACCCAATGATCCTTCAAGTCAATTGGACAATCAAGATCGTAACCTGATAACAACAATTTCTCTACGACCTTTGTGAATGTGGTACGACCCATTCTTCTTCCCGGCAACCTTACAATATGACTTGGTCCGACATATGTTGGCAACGGATACATGGAAAGAGCAGTTGTACAACAAGTGGAGGTCCATCCCTCTTTACTCCACCCGCGACAGGTCCTAGGTATCCCTGTGCATGAGCATATCGGTGTTGGCATCTCTGATATGTCCATTTCTTCTCCAAACACTACCAAAGTAGTGTTAGGTTTCCTAAACTGGTAAGACCTTTTCGACCTTACATTTCTTTGGGCTGTCGAGGACGATGCTTCTGCGGACTTTTTCTTACGGCTATAAAGTTTGCTAATATAAGCCCATGATTCTTCTACATGCTTCTCAAACTCTGGGCCGCTATCTGTTGTTGTATCAATCAACTCCACTACTTTCGAAGTAGAGGCCCAATGATGTTCTTCACCGACAGGATTTTTGAATTGTATATTAGGGTCTGACATTGGTTGTTTACCTTTTTCTTTGTTACCTTCCTCAAAGGGTTTTGATTGGAACGATGGTTCTGGTTGGAATGTTGATTCTAATTGGAATGTTGGTTCTGGTGTATTCAGAAATAAGTTTTGATTAAAAGGTTGTATTAGGTTAGAAATTGAGGCTTCATAATGTACCTCATCATTTGGATTCGAAATCGATACACTGACATTTTCCTGAGGTAATTCTAGTTGTGATGATGTTGCATTATTAAGTAGCCAGTTTTGGCAAAAGTTATCGATTACTGTTTCCCAATCTATATTATCCATCATAGTATTTTGACTTGGGTCCATGATTGTCTTGAGTTTTACCTGAAATAAAGATTGGTCAAATAACTGACAGGACAAATACACAAGGAATATTCTCAACAATATTATTCTGATTAAAACAATCCAGGAAAACTTAAGATTTTATTATTTAAACACATCAGATTACATAATTCTACAAAATCTCTCAAGAATTAGGAGTTCTGTCAGAACTCGACCCTGACATGTTGCTTCCACCAGCAACATCTCTTTTTCTCCTCAGAGGTTGAACATCAAGATCTTCTTTTTCTTCCTCAGATGACACAGCAAAGATGGACTTCTCCCTTCGTGAGAGATTGTCTTCTTCTTGTTGTGCTAAGGCTTTAGCGAACTCCTCGTCTTCTTTTATTTGACGATTTACAAGGATAGATTCCTCCTCTTCTAAAAATTTAGATAAAAGTTTTGCTAACTTTTCATCTTCAGAAGTTTGTTTCTCAAAAACGTGGACATCTTCGTCTACCATCGCCTTGTAATCTTCAAAGGAGATACCTAACATCACGGCCTCCTGCTTGATCCTTTTGACCCAATTTGTTTCAAGATTTTCAAGATCATCTTGAGTCATTGGCCTTTTGCCTTTTGGATCGCTTGAAGAGGCACCGAAATTTTTCATTTCTTATGATAAACAAACAATATTAACTTTGAGTACAACAATATAGATCAATTAAGCGAACAATAAAATAGATGTTTACATAAACATATAAAATAGATAGTATGTTATTTAAAATGAGAAAAGTACAAAAAGGTAGCTTACCAGAAAAGAAGAAAGTTTGAGATCTGTTAGAATATAAGCTGACTGTGAACGGAATAGTTAAAATAAAAGAGATAGAGAAAGAAGATTTGGTGTGCATTTTCCTTAAGAAAACGCGTTCTATTATAGGGGAAGAAAAGAGGAGCGTGACCTGGAAGAACGGACAGGTGTCCGTAAACTACAGTAATTTTAATTATTGCTACAGTGAGGAGTATCAATTATTGTTACAGTAATTGGTAATTACTGAATTTTTTTTTACTAAAGGTAAAAATTTAAAATTTACCATCTCTTTAAAGTCGTTAATACCAAGGTTGAGAAAAGAGTTATTCAAAATCATAAGGAATAGACCCCATTAAGTTAAATCAAATGGATTACAGGAAGATATAAATCCATAACTATTGAATTGCTAAAATCATTTTCTTGATTCCTAGACAAATTTTTGATCCAAACTGTTATTTCATAAGAGAACTACCCGATATTTGTTTCTTCAAACCATATATCACATTTAAGGATGGAATTTAAGAGATATAGCGCATTAAGATGAACATTATAAAGAAAAGTTGTATTTCATTATTAGTACAACACATGAACGAAAAATCGTTACATTATTCAAACAGAAAATACAACATCAACAATTGCAACATCTAAAAACCATACAGGTTAACCCAAGTTGCTGAAAACAAAAGGGGTAAACCAGTGAAAATAAACACGATCAGGAGCGGAATAGCTATATCCGGTGGAAGTTGAAACACGCCGTATAACCAGGGTATAATACCCAAGTAAACCAAAATTATAAGAGGATTTAACATTTTCTAGAAACTTTAAGTTTATGAAGTAAGTGTGCAGAAAGTAGTAAGGATTGTGTGTTATAAGCGTTGTTTATATAGTGGAAAAACAGACAGATTCAAACAGCCGAAAATGGAAAGAGGGAAAAAGGAGAAATTCAAATTTTAAAAATTTAAAGATTAGTCAGATAACTTAAATGTCAAATACTAAAGGAACAATGCAAATATGATATTTTAAATTAAAGAGACATTCTAAACAACTCGAGAATTTTATTGAAGAAAAACATAATTATTTGTGACCCTGACAGATCCAGAATAACTTATACAAAATATCTTTTGTTTTCACGAGTCGGAAGAACTTGATTCCGGCAGGTTGCTCCCTCCGGCAGCATCTCTCTTTCTTTTCGTGAAAGGTTGAACATTGAGATCTTCTTCTTCTTCATCTTCAGATGACATAGCAAAAATAGATTTCTCCATTTTTGGTGGCTCATCTTGTTCTTGCTGAGCTAGCGTTTTTGCCAAGATTGCATCATCTTTTATTTGGCGGTTGACAAGATTGGATTTTTCTTCTTCTTCTTCTAAGATTTGAAATAACACTTTGGCCAGCAATTCATCTTCAGTATTTTGCTTCGCTTGTTTCTCAATTAGTTCAGCTTCCTCTATGTCCACGATTACTTTACAATTTTCATAAGAGACACCTAGCATCTCGGCCTCCTGTTTGATTCTTTTGACCCTATTATTTTCTCTAGCCAATTTTTCAAGGTTTTCGAGTTCGTCTTGAGTCATTGGTCTTTTGCCTTTTGGATTGCTAGATGAGGCTCAGAATTTTTCATTTTCTTGTGATAAATTAACAATAATTAATTTTGGTGTAACAATATCGTTAATTAAGCGAACATGAATTAAAAGATAAATGTTTTATATAAACATATAAATAGACAATATATAAATTAAGATGAGTAAAAGAACAAAAGATAGCTTACCAGAGAAGATCAGGGATCTTTTAAGAACACAAGCGAGTTGTGAGCGGAATAACTTACAACAAATTACTAAGAGAAGAATAAGAAATGTAAAGTATTAGAGAAGAAAGATTTGTGTGTGTTTTACTTCTACAAAACGCGTTATTATATAGAGGATAAAAAACAAGCGTGACCTGGAAGAACGGACAGGTTTCCGTAAACTATAGTAATCTTTAATTATTGTTACAATGATCTAGAAGTATGGATAGGTGTCCAGAAGCTACAGTGATATGATATTTAAATATTATATTTAACCCTAAATTACGTTAAAAATCAAGAAAGTTGTATTTCATTATTGGTACAATACGAGTAAAACTCGTTACATTATTTAAAACAGAAATACAACAATTAGAACTACAACATATTTAAAAACCATACAAAGAAACCCAGGTGGCCACGAACAGTAGAGGAACCACACCAAGGACAAATAAGATCAACCATGGGTAAGCTTCGTCCCATGGAAGTTGAGCCACAATAAACAGCCAAGCAAAAATGATTATGTAAATCATAGTCATAAATGGGTTCAACATTTTTGGATAAGAGTTTGGTTAGGTTTTTAAGACAAGAGAGAATGATAAGCAGAAATTGTATGAAGAGATGTGTGTTGTGGTGTCATTTATATAGACTCAATGAGCCTTAATAACAGACGAAATGGAAAGAGGGGGAAATGAGAATTCGAAATTTGAAAGTTGAAAAGTTGAAAATATAACTTTTAAATAAATGGATTAAATGCGATATATATTTGCAAATTTGGAGATGTTAATTAAATAAATCATCTATACCGACATAAATAAGAAATGATCAAACTATCCGTGATTCTTTCATGTTTCTCTCTTTCTTTTCTTGTGATCATACACACATAAATAGTTAATGTATATAATTACATATCTTTAATAAATCTATCTATACTACCTTATAAAGAAAATGAGACCCCCTGTTGAAAAGTTACGTGATTTGGATGAGGGATTTTACCTTTATGCCCTTCCTAACAGATACCAACTAAAGTTGAGGAAAATGGACAAAGTTAATTACACTAACCACTCCAAAACAAATCTTGGTAGCATGCATTTATAACCACTCCGTTGAATATGGGATTTTACCTGCTTTGTTTGGCCGGAGTCATTTTTTCTTTGTTCAATGATTTCCCAACTTCAAATTGTATGGCGATTGATTTTCATAATTCAAATTGTTTGGCGGCACTGCAAATTGATTCTCAATTTGAAGTCTCTATAAATACCATATAACACAAAAATTTAACAATATAGCACAAAAATTAAACACACCAGGAATGAGTAAAATCGACGAAATGAATTCCACACCATTTCCTTCTCCTTCAAATAATCAAATGTATACATTGTGTCACCGGTTTTTACAAATGCTCCAATCAACCCAACTCCACCCATTATGACGCCTACTGTCATCTCTTCTCACGCATCAACTTTCGACGATGTAGTCTCTTCTCCTGCGTCATCTCTGCATCATCAACCGTCACCGGTGCATCAACAGTGGTTCCTGCTCCAACATCAACTGTCTCTGTGACTCCATCTATGGCCGCCCCGATCATTTCATCTGTCAATCCTCTTGAGGTAAGCCTTCTAGCTTAAATCGTTATGTGTTTGTTTGCTTGTAGAAACGGCAATACTTCACCAAACAGTACGTAGGAGTAGCAGTAGAGCAACCGTTGCAGTAGCGACTAGAGGAAGAGAGGTGGTGGCGGTTTGTCATACAACAAAAATTTAGCGGCAGTAGCGGTAGCAAAGTAGCAGCAACAGTTACAGATATATATATACATATTATATATACAATAGTAGTGGTGTTAATAGGTGGTGTCATGGGTGTTGAAGCCGTGGGAAAGTGGTGGTGTTTAAAAGGTGGTGGCCGAATGATGTTGGGAAGGTGGTGATCGTGGGGTTAGCTTGAGCAGGGGTGACATCAGTCAAGGCTAATCTAGCAGTCTTGATCTTTTCTTTAAGGAAAAAAGAGGCTTGTTTTCTAAATTCATGGAAAGATGATGATCCCAGATTTTCATTGTTGTTGGGTTTGCCTAAGATTGACATTTTTCATGGGAGAAATATATGAAATCTTGAAAGAATAATGAAAGTGGTTTATTTGGAGTTGGCCAAATGTTTGGAAATACATGATATTCAAATTTAAATGGCGTCACACTTGGATTAATTAATCCATTTTGAGTCCAAAAACGTGACACATGCTAACTTTGACTTATTGTGAACGGAAATATGTGGCTCTATATGATTCTGTTGGAAATAACGTATTTTATAGTTTGTGCTATAATATTACTATTATAATGAAAATGTTAGTATTTGTTAACAATCATTAATACAAAAGGCCAAAAAGGTTAATGAATTAGCTATAATCCTTCATTTTCTTGCAAGTTTCATCAAATTACTTTTATAGAAAGTTTTGAGTTTGTATACAAAGCCTAATTGTTAGTTAGTCTTAAACCTTTTATGTTTTGGTGAATGTGTTTGTTAAAGATGTATTTGGGGACTTGAAAAAATCAAAATTAACAATTTGTTTTTGACATAACAAGTTTAGAAAATTCGAAGTACTTTCATGATAATACATGTTGCACGAATAAGAAGTTAACCGAGTATGTAATAATTTCATAAAACCTCATATTTGAGTAGACAATGACAAGAATCGTAAGATTCAAGAAATTGGTTTGTGCAAGTCTACGAGACATTTGGGCCCGTTTTTTTTTTTGGTTATTAAGTGTTTAATGTATTAAGTGGATGAATATATAAATAATGTCTGTATGTATTAAGTAAAAAATAGGTAATTGACGGTTATATTTGTTTATTAAGTAAAAAAACAAACATGAAATTTGACTAAATACATTAAAAAGATGCTCTATTTAACTCACCTAATTTATAGATTACAAATTTTTAAAATTTGAATTTCACCTTTTTCCCTCTTTCCATTTTCGACTGTTTAACCCTGTCTGTTTTTCCACTATATAAACAATGCTACAACACACGATTCTTACTACTTTCTTCACACTTAATAACTATTACTTCTTTCCTTATCATCTACTTCATAATCCGAAAATTACTAGAAAATGTTAAACCCTCTTATAATTTTAGTTTACTTGGGTATCTTACCCTGGTTATATGGTGTGTTACAACTTCCACCGGATGTAGCTTTTCCGCTCCTGATTGTGTTTATTTTCATTGGTTTACCCCTTTTGTTTTCAACAACTTGGGTTAACTTGTATGATTTCTAGATGTTGTAATTGTTGATGTTGTATTTTCTAGTTTGAATAATGTAACGAGTTTTCGTTCTTGTGTTGTACTAATAATGATATTCATCTTTCCTTTATAATGTTCATCTTATTGCGCTATAACTCTTAAATTCAATCTTTTAAAAGTGATCTATGGTTTGAAGAAACAGATATCGGCTGGTTTACTTCTGAAACAACAGTTTAGATTAAAAATTTATCTAGGGATCAAGAAAATGATTTTTAGCAATTCAACAGTTATGGATTTACGTATCCCTGTAATCCGTTTGATTTAACTTAATGGGGTCTAATCCTGATGATTTTGAATAACTCTTTTCTCAACCTCGGTAACAATGATATACAGTGATGGTAAAGTTTTAAAATTTTTATCTTTAGTAAAAAAAATATTTTCAGTAATTACTAATTACTGTAACAATAATTGATACTCCTCACTGTAGCAATAATTAAAATTACTGTAGTTTACGGACACCTGTCCGTTCTTCCTGGTAACGCTCTTCTTTTCATTCTCTATAAGAGGACTCGTTTTCTTATGGAAAAATGCACACCAAATCTTCTCTTTATCTTTATTTACTTAGTTCATCTGTTAATTTGTCTTAAACTATTCCGTTCACAGCCAGCTTGTGTTCTAACAGATCTCCGACTTTCTTTCTGGTAAGTTCATCTTAAATCATATACTATCTATTTATATTATGTAACTCATTTAACTTTTAATTCATGTTTGTTTAATAAATCAATATCGTTACGCCAAAGTTAATATCGTTTGTTTATCATAAGAAAATGAAAAATTCCGGTGCCTCTTCGAGCGATTCAAAAGGCAAAAGGCCTATGACTCAAGATGATGTTGAAAATCTTGAAACAAATAGGGTCAAAAGGATTAAGCAGGAGGCCGTGATGTTAGGTATCTCTTATGAAGATTACAAGGTGATGGTAGACGAAGATGTCCACCTTTTTGAGAAGCAAACTTCTGAAGATGAACAGTTAGCAAAACTTTTATCTAAATTTTTAGAAGAGGAGGAATCTATCCTTGTCAACCGTCAAATAAAAGAAGATGAGGAGTTCGCAAAAGCCTTAGCTCAGCAAGAAGAAGACAATCTCTCACGAAGGGAGAAGTCCATCTTTGCTGTGTCCTCTGAGGAAGAAAAAGAAGATCCAACTGTTCAACCTTTGAGGAGGAGAAAAAGAGATGTTGCTGGTGGAAGCAACATGTCAAGGTCTGGATCTGACGCAAACTCCAATTCTTAAAGTTTAATAGAAACTTTGTAGGAAATATCTAGGATCCTTCATACTATATTGAGATTCATAAAAATGTTTATGTCACAACCTTACCATAATAATAAAATCTCAAGTTTATTCAGAATGTGTTTTAAATAATGTAACATAGTTGAGAATGTTTCTCGGGTATTTGTTATATTAGTTACCTGACAAAAATTTTACAGCAGGTAGGAAAGACTCAAGTCTATAATGGACAAAGGGAAAAATCTAATGATCAGTACTAATGAATGGGAAAAAGCGGCCGACGATTTTTGCCAAAACTGGCTTCTTCATAATACATCATCGACATCACAACTAAAATTTCCCAACGAAAATGTCACTGTATCGTTCCGAAATCCTTTTGAGGTAGTATATCATGGAGCTTCATCCTCAAATCCTATAGATTCCTTTCATCAAAACTGGTTTCTCAATACACCAGAACCAACATTCCAATTAGAACCATCATTTCAACCAGAACCCTTTGAGGAAGGTAATAAAGAAAAAGGTAAACAACCAATGTCAGACTCGCCCATATTATACCCCAATCCAATTAGTGACGCATTTTATGAGATCTCAACCTCGAACATGGTGGGACCGATTGATACAATAATGAATCACGGACCAAAGTTTGAGAGGCTCGTAGAAGACTCATGGGCTTATATTTGCAAGCTTTATAGTCGACAGAAAAAGTCCGTAGAAGTATCATCCTCGAAAGCCCAAAGAATTGTAAGGCCTAAAAGGTCCTACCAGTTTGTGAAACCTAATACTACTTTGATAGTGTTTGGAGAAGAAATGGACATATCAAAGATGCAAACACCGGTATGCTCATGCACAGGGATACCTAGGACCTGTCGCGGGTGGAGTACAGAGGGATGGACCTCTACTTGTTGTACAGCTGCTCTTTCCATGTATCCGTTGCCAACATATGTCGGGAAAAGTCGTATTGTAAGGTTGCCGGGGAGAAGAATGGGTGGTGGTACATTCACAAGGGTCATAGAGGAATTGTTGTTAGCAGGGTACGATCTCGATTATCCAATTGACTTGAAGGATCATTGGGTTAAACTTGGTACTAACAAGTATGCAGTAAAATAGATAAATATGTGATCTTTTATATTCACTGTTTGTAGTCAATACGTTTTTGTTGCCTACATCAATAATGTATGTAAATGTCTTTTATTATGTCATAATTATCCTTTGTCGGTCACTTTGAAAATTTGACATTATTTCTTAAGTTATCTTAAGCAATTAGGACATTGTAGTAATTTATTTTTACCATCAAAGCACAAAAGTCATTAATTCCAGACATTTTCTGCATATATATGTATTAATTAAATCCAAGTATGCAAGCAATGTATATATACATATTCTTAGCATGTATAATCAAAATATAACTTCTAATTCTTTACACTAGCATACTTCCATATTTAACGTATTTAACTTAAGATATTCTAATATATGATCATAATAATGCTGCAGTCATTATTAGGATTATATATTACAACACATTGAATTAAATTCGTTAAACATTTTCATATGTTACCATAAAGCACCTATATCAAGTAGTCAAGTAAAATCGTAACCAGTAAAAATATGCATGTATATAGGTATTGTCCTATGCGGGGTTATAGTCTAGGTTCATCAATATGCAACTCAGTTGACTATAACGATTTTTATGTTATAATTTCCAATGATGTGGACCCCTCCGAAACACCATGATAAAATAATGTAGTGTGGACAATCTCCGAAGCACTATGATGATATAATTTAGTGTGGCCAATCTCCGAAGCACTATGATGATATAATTTAGTGTGGACAAACTCCGAAGCACTATGATGATATAATTTAGTGTGGACAAACTCCGAAGCACTATGATGATATAATTTAGTGTGGCCAATCTCCGAAGCACTATGATGATATAATTTAGTGTGGACAAACTCCGAAGCACTATGATGATATAATTTAGTGTGGACAATCTCCGAAGCACTATGATGATATAATTTAGAGTGGCCAAACTATTCCCAACGTGGGTATATATCTACCAGACTCTGTATTCTCGAATGGCCAACTTTATGTGGCTCTATCTAGAGGGATATCACGTGAAAAGACAAAGGTCCTGGTTAGGCCTGTGAAAGACTTCAATCATCCTGGAGTATACACCGCAAATGTAGTGTACAGAGAAGTTTTACACGACGCTTAATTTGTATATGTAAGTCCTTTTAACTTTTTATATGGAATTATTGGTATTCTCACTATCTCAAAGTCGCTTAATTTCAACTAACTAATGTAAATTTTGTTTTGTCTTTTCAGTGTTGTTATTCGATTGCACTGGGCTGTACTGGTTATGTTACTAACACAAAGATCCTGGTTCTGCATGAGTTTTCCTGTTTTAATTTTACATCTAAGTATCAAGTTGTCCTTAAAGATATTTGTTACATATTTTGTTGATTCCTGATATATTTAGATTATCATTGGCCGCTATTGTAGCTACGTTATCCATCTTAGGATTATGCTTAATTGATTGCCACTTATAATGTGTTCGATAATCGACGCATGAGAAGTCCTTAATTGATTGCCACTTATAATGTATACATTTGATTATTTGAAGGAGAAGGAAATGGTGTGGAATTCATTTCGTCGATTTTACTCATTCCTGGTGTGTTTAATTTTTGTGCTATATTGTTTGTTAAATTTTTGTGCTATATGTTTACTTCGGATTTATTTTTGAGAGGTCTTTGCTATGAAGTGGTATTTATAGAGACTTCAAATTGAGAATCAATTTGCAGTGCCGCCAAATAATTTGAATTTTGAAAATCAATCACCATACAATTTGAAGTTGGGAAATCATTGAACAAAGAAAAAATGACTCCGGCCAAACAAAGCAGGTAAAATCCCATATTAAACGGAGTGGTTATAAATGCATGCTACCAAGATTTGTTTTGGAGTGGTTAGTGTAATTAACTTTGTCCATTTTCCTCAACTTTAGTTGGTATCTGTTAGGAAGGGCATAAAGGTAAAATCCCTCATCTCAAATCACGTAACTTTTCAACAGGGGGTCTCATTCTTAGCATGTATAATCAAAATATAACTTCTAATTCTTTACACTAGCATACTTCCATATTTAACGTATTTAACTTAAGATATTCTAATATATGATCATAATAATGTTGTAGTCATTATTAGGATTATATATTACAACACCTTGAATTAAATTCGTTAAACATTTTCATATGCTACCATAAAGCACCTATATCAAGTAGTCAAGTAAAATCGAACCAGTAAAAATATGCATGTATATAGGTATTGTCCTATGCGGGGTTATAGTCTAGGTTCATCAATATGCAACTCAGTTGACTATAACGATTTTTATGTTATAATTTCCAATGATGTGGACCCCTCCGAAACACCATGATAAAATAATGTAGTGTGGACAATCTCCGAAGCACTATGATGATATAATTTAGTGTGGCCAATCTCCGAAGCACTATGATGATATAATTTAGTGTGGCCAATCTCCGAAGCACTATGATGATATAATTTAGTGTGGACAAACTCCGAAGCACTATGATGATATAATTTAGTGTGGACAATCTCCGAAGCACTATGATGATATAATTTAGTGTGGCCAATCTCCGAAGCACTATGATGATATAATTTAGTGTGGACAAACTCCGAAGCACTATGATGATATAATTTAGTGTGGACAATCTCCGAAGCACTATGATGATATAATTTAGTGTGGCCAATCTCCGAAGCACTATGATGATATAATTTAGTGTGGACAAACTCCGAAGCACTATGATGATATAATTTAGTGTGGACAATCTCCGAAGCACTATGATGATATAATTTAGTGTGGCCAATCTCCGAAGCACTATGATGATATAATTTAGTGTGGACAAACTCCGAAGCACTATGATGATATAATTTAGTGTGGCCAATCTCCGAAGCACTATGATGATATAATTTAGTGTGGCCAATCTCCGAAGCACTATGATGATATAATTTAGTGTGGACAAACTCCGAAGCACTATGATGATATAATTTAGTGTGGCCAATCTCCGAAGCACTATGATGATATAATTTAGTGTGGACAAACTCCGAAGCACTATGATGATATAATTTAGTGTGGACAATCTCCGAAGCACTATGATGATATAATTTAGTGTGGCCAATCTCCGAAGCACTATGATGATATAATTTAGTGTGGACAAACTCCGAAGCACTATGATGATATAATTTAGTGTGGACAAACTCCGAAGCACTATGATGATATAATTTAGTGTGGACAATCTCCGAAGCACTATGATGATATAATTTAGTGTGGCCAATCTCCGAAGCACTATGATGATATAATTTAGTGTGGACAAACTCCGAAGCACTATGATGATATAATTTAGTGTGGACAATCTCCGAAGCACTATGATGATATAATTTAGTGTGGACAATCTCCGAAGCACTATGATGATATAATTTAGTGTGGACAATCTCCGAAGCACTATGATGATATAATTTAGTGTGGACAATCTCCGAAGCACTATGATGATATAATTTAGTGTGGACAATCTCCGAAGCACTATGATGATATAATTTAGTGTGGCCAATCTCCGAAGCACTATGATGATATAATTTAGTGTGGACAAACTCCGAAGCACTATGATGATATAATTTAGTGTGGACAAACTCCGAAGCACTATGATGATATAATTTAGTGTGGACAATCTCCGAAGCACTATGATGATATAATTTAGTGTGGACAAACTCCGAAGCACTATGATGATATAATTTAGTGTGGCCAATCTCCGAAGCACTATGATGATATAATTTAGTGTGGACAAACTTCGAAGCACTATGATGATATATTTAGATTATCATTGGCCGCTATTGTAGCTACGTTATCCATCTTAGGATTATGCTTAATTGATTGCCACTTATAATGTGTTCGATAATCGACGCATGAGAAGTCCTTAATTGATTGCCACTTATAATGTATACATTTGATTATTTGAAGGAGAAGGAAATGGTGTGGAATTCATTTCGTCGATTTTACTCATTCCTGGTGTGTTTAATTTTTGTGCTATATTGTTAATTTTTGTGCTATATTGTTAAATTTTTGTGCTATATGTTTACTTCGGATTTATTTTTGAGAGGTCTTTGCTATGAAGTGGTATTTATAGAGACTTCAAATTGAGAATCAATTTGCAGTGCCGCCAAATAATTTGAATTTTGAAAATCAATCACCATACAATTTGAAGTTGGGAAATCATTGAACAAAGAAAAAATGACTCCGGCCAAACAAAGCAGGTAAAATCCCATATTAAACGGAGTGGTTATAAATGCATGCTACCAAGATTTGTTTTGGAGTGGTTAGTGTAATTAACTTTGTCCATTTTCCTCAACTTTAGTTGGTATCTGATAGGAAGGGCATAAAAGTAAAATCCTTCATCCGAAATCACGTAACTTTTCAAAAGGGGTCTCATTTTCTTTATAAGTAGTATAGATATTATGTCATCATCAATCACTTGGGTCGGAATACAGTTTAATTATCCTATTTCTCGTCCAATACTCAACCTCCAAAATTGCATAATAAATACATATAGAATATAGATACAAAAAATAATAGTAAATTAATATAATAATAAAGAATAACGGGAACCTGTTGAACTACATCAATCAATAAGCAAATATAACCCTAAAATCTTTACACTCTTTGGTTAACACTTGATCATCATCATCATCAAGGTTACTTCTTTATCAATTGTTTTATCTCCTTTTTATTTCTATTTTTCTTTTTTTTTAGGGTTAGTTAATTTAATTCTATCAATTTTCATGATATTTTCTTATAATTTGGTTCGGAAATTTCCCCTTTTTTGTTGGGTTTTAAACAAATTTTAAAGGGTTTCTGCATAATAGTTACAAACTTGATGCCCATAATGTGTGTGATGAAATGCTTAGCTCAATTTATCAGCAATTTTTTTTAATGATTCAATAGGACTTATTACAATGCATTAGCTAACTTTCGGAGAGATTTTAGGGTATTTTTGTCCACTTAGAAAATTGCTTTTAGTTATATGTATTGATCAAAAGATACATATTTCAATAGATACATTATATGTATGCCTGCGTTGAAAAAATCACACATAAGCGAAAGGAATTTTGCCTTGTGTGTTTGAAATTATTTTATCGAAATTTTGTAAATTTGTCTTGAGCTTTTTGTGACTTTTGCCATTTGCCCGACCCTTAAGAGTTAAGTCTACGTTTCTCAACTCATCGTAGTTATTGGATAAAGATTTGTGATAAGTCTGAATATAATGGTTTTTGATATTAAGGCTTACCGATCATACCCGTGTTTAGTATTTCGTAATTCTATGATGATATAAATTCAGAATGGATAATGGAATGGATGATTGTTTAGTTTTTGTTACACATGCTAATATTCTACGGTTACATTGAATTTTAGGTAAAATTGCAATCTCATTTATGACTTAATATTCCATTTTGTCGTTTATTGTTTGATCATAAGTTAATCCGACTCTGGAGCTCCTAAAACTCTGAAGAATTTCTATAAATACTTTAAAGACGAAGAAGTAGGTAGTGCAAGTGACAGGCGGCCTTAATTCAGATAAATTTCTCAACTGCTTGACAAAACACGAGAACATATGCAATCAAAAGAAATTTAATATGAAGAAGAACAACAATATGGTGGCAGATAAGACTCGAGCCCTGCCAGTTGACCCGAATCTTCCACGGTGGGTCTGCCAGAATTGCCATAACAGTCTCTCCATCACCGGTGTTGATGATAAATTTTTCAATGACTCCACGTATCGATCTGGTTAGTGGTTCTTTCATCTAATAATATCTATTATATTTGTTTACTAATCTTGAATTTGGAACATTAACTGTGTAAATTTTGAAATTACAATTAATATATATCAAGCAAGTGATAATAGTTTGAATTTACAGATAATATGTGTTAAAATATTCAGGGATGCAGGGTTCTTCAATGCATGGGGCAGGCAGTGTGTTAGGAACCCGCATGGACCAGTCATTCGTTGTATTGCCAAAACAAAGGAACCAATCATCTGGTGTTCCTCCTCGACCACGTGTTAATCCTGATGCAAGTCAGTCTGGAAAGGCTATGGAAGAATCATTTGTAGTATTGTCTCCACCTGCTGCTTCTGTGTACATGTCTGACCCTACAGCAGATGGAGGTGGGACCCATGTACCATCACATGAGGGTGGATCTAATACTGCTCCGACACATTCAAATCATTCAGGGTTTCACTCTACAATTACCGTCTTAAAGCGTGCATTCGAGATTGCCACAACCCAAACGCAGGTAGAGAGCCTGATTCAAAAAGTTGTTCTTTCTTTATTTTAGTTCAAAAATAGTTCCATATCATTCTCATTCAACTGTTGTTAATTTCTCCATGTTGAGCAACCATTATGCCTGGAGTGCATGAGGGTGTTATCTGATAAGCTTGATAAGGAGGTTGAAGACGTGAATAGCGACATTAAGGCATATGAAGCTTGCCTTCAGCGCTTGGAGGGAGAGCCACGAAATGTGCTTAGCGAGGCTGACTTTTTGAGGGAAAAACTAAAGGTTATACACCAGTTTATTAATTAGAAGGTTCAGGCTATTTCACAAAATATAACTAATAATATTAAACAACTTTGGAGCTCATTGTTTGTCAATCCAATGGCTTGATTGATTTGAGATGGACTGTAATGATACCTTTTTACTGTATTGGATGGCACATGAACATTCAAGCAGAAAAGAGTTCTACACAACATGTTTTTATCTATGTTCTCATCAACTCGTTTATGTCTTCTGCTGAGGTTGTTATTAATATATGCCTTTAATGCTATTTAAGATTGAGGAAGAAGAGGTAAGAAAAAAAAAATTACTTATTTTTATAAAAAAATCCTCTTGTGTACAAAAAGCTCACGCTTTTTAGCGCCTAGGCTCACAAAAAAGGCCCAAAAGCGCGCGCTTTCTGTACACCCTGCGCCTTGAGTACCAAAAAGCTCTAAGGCTTGCGCCTAGGTGCGCCTAGCGCTTAAGCTCGCCTGAGGCGCGCTTTTTAAAACCAAGACGTGAATAGCGACATTAAGGCATATGAAGCTTGCCTTCAGCGCTTGGAGGGAGAGCCACGAAATGTGCTTAGCGAGGCTGACTTTTTGAGGGAAAAACTAAAGGTTATACACCAGTTTATTAATTAGAAGGTTCAGGCTATTTCACAAAATATAACTAATAATATTAAACAACTTTGGAGCTCATTGCTTGTCAATCCAATGGCTTGATTGATTTGAGATGGACTGTAATGATACCTTTTTACTGTATTGGATGGCACATGAACATTCAAGCAGAAAAGAGTTCTACACAACATGTTTTTATCTATGTTCTCATCAACTCGTTTATGTCTTCTGCTGAGGTTGTTATTAATATATGCCTTTAATGCTATTTAAGATTGAGGAAGAAGAACGTAAACTTGAAGCAGCAATCCAAGAAACTGAAAAACAGTGCACTGTAGTTACCGGCGAATTGAAGGAACTTGAGCTTAAATCGAATCGTTTTAAGGAGTTGGAGGAACGGTAAGTTACTTTTGACAATGAATGACATGAGTTAATTATTTGAACTGTTTGTTGGTTTAACAATTGTTTTTGAAATTTGTTGATATCAGGTATTGGCACGAGTTCAATAATTTCCAGTTTCAGTTAATATCCCATCAGGTCAGTTTAATTATCCTATTGCCTTCAAACCTTTTTTTTTATCTACCTATAATAGTCTGAGAGGGGTAGTAGGTTAGGACTTAGGAATCTGGTGCGACATTCGATATGAATAATTTGGAACTGGAGGCCCCTTGTTTTTGTATTTCCTCACGTAGTGTATTCTAGGTCTAAAAAAGTTACAGTACATACGTGGCATCTCTACGGCTAATTCTTGGCCAGTATACATTCTATTTTGTTGGACTGTTTACTCAAAGAATATTACATGCTGGGAATAGAGCAGCTTCTTTCTTTTTAATATAGAATTGGATTCGTAGTAAATTCCAAGCTTTCTTTTGCAGGAAGAGAGAGACGCAATATTGGCCAAAATCGAAGTTTCACAAGCACATTTGGAACTCCTGAAGAGAACGAATGTCCTCAATGATGCATTCCCGATTGGGTATGATGGGGAATTTGGAACAATCAACAATTTCAGATTGGGAAGGCTCCCTAAAATTCCGGTATGTGTCTTCAACTTAATTGATCTATTCAATTGGTTGAACACTGAAAGCATATTTCCTAAATGTTTTGGAACATAGTCAAGTCCCAAATTGTGTCTCCCCAATTTGGTATATCAAAATTTGAAATAATTTTAACTTTGGATTAACTTTTTCTTTTGTATCATGCTTGCGAATCACGCATCAAGCTGCAAGTGATCAATGATGATCGTGATTGATGTGCTTCTTTCCTGTAGGGAAAGCTTCGTTTATGTTATGCTATAAGTTTTTTATCGTTGTTTCTTTTTGTAGTTGACCAGGTGTTTTGGTTGCTTTGTTTGACAAACACTCGGGTTGAATGGGATGAGATAAATGCTGCATGGGGTCAAGCTTGCCTTCTGCTTCAGACAATGGCTCAATATTTCAGACCAAAGTTTCAGTATCCTTCTATCTGGGCCTTTCTTATATTGGTTCTCCTATTCAAAGTCTTTTCACAATAATTTTTTAAGAGTGTCCTCATAAACATATAAAGCTATTATACCACGCGGGCCACCTTCACTGGAGCTTGTCTGTCTTAACTCTTCCTCAAGATCTGTGTGGGATTTTTACTACATCCGTGTAGAACGTTATCCATAGAAGCTTTTTATGTGCCTAGGAAGGAGATAAGTGTGGCCCATTTCTAAGGGCTACTAAGACCAGTCCCTTCTGACACTCTTGTGAAGACTTGATTACTTTTATCTAAGTATGCATTATTTTGTTGATATGGTATATTGGTATATCCTTAACCTACTGTTTAACAGATGCCGAATAAAAATTCTTCCTATGGGAAGTTATCCTAAAATAATGGACAGCAGTAACAATACCTACGAGTTGTAAGTTTATATGCTACCAGCCACTTTATTGAATCTTGATTCTTTATTTCACTATTCTAGTTGCAAGTTGTTGACTTTGAGTTGGTATACAAGAGGTTATTGAGTTGGTGCTTATGCATTCCTTGACTTATAGGTTTGGTCCAGTGAATTTGTTTTGGAGCACTCGGTATGACAAGGCAATGACATTGTTCTTGACATGTCTGAAGGACTTCGCGGAATTTGCAAATTCCAAGGATAAAGAAAACAATATACCACCTGAAAAGTGTTTCAAGCTTCCGTACAAGTAAGTTTTCTTTACACATGGTAAAAGGTTTCATGCTGCTAGTTCTATACATATATCTCTAGATTCATGCTGCGAGTTCTATACATATATCTTAACCCATAGACATAAATTCACCAAGGGAGGTGGATAATACACCCCTTTTACATGCACATGCATAGAAAATGGGTATTATTTGGTGCTCATTGTAAGTGTTTTAGTTTGTGAGATAACATTAATGTTGCATACATGGTTAAGGGCAAGCCCTAGTCTATATAAGAATCTAGTGAACCATGCTTGTAGCCTCATATCCTAAGTGTTAAAATTCTGTTTTGTGGTGTGTTGTAACAGGATCGTTGACCACCAAGTGGAAAGCTATACTATCACACAGAGCTTTAACAAACAGGAAAACTGGACCAAAGCTCTCAAGTATACCCTCTGCAATTTGAAGTGGGCACTTTACTGGTTTGTTGGTAACACCAATTTCCAGTCGCTGGCTGCAACTGTTGCCTCACATTCTGATGATGCCCCTGCTTCGTCTGCTTCCCTGTACAGAAAGCGTGCATCCGATCCTAAGTAAGTTCCAGCAGTCCCAACCCCGCCCAAAATCATAGTATTTGTCGATATAGCATTTGTAAAAATCGTAGAATCTGAAAAGAATAAAGTATTTGACAGATATGTATAGCGAGTTCAACAATTGAACTAGGAAATGACGAGATTTGGGAATTCGTGTGGCTTTGTATTCTGTTATATATGTCAGAATGTCTCAGTTATAGACTTGTTGTTCAGCACATCTCTTCTTCATTACATATGATCAAATAAAGAGAGTGATGGATTTAACTTGGTTACTCGCTTGTTTTACATATTTCTGAATCTGCAGCATATATGTCGGAAAAATTAGTATAACCCTCCGCCAATGATACACCATTTGTGAATAGTCATAGACACGACTTTTTTAATTTCTCTTTATTTGTAATTCTCTTTATTTCATTACTTAACGTACATCTTAATGGTTTTGATTCAAGGAAACTGTGACTGTTATATGCTCAGCACTGGAACACCTTTAAGCAAATGTTGCTTTTGTCTATCTTGTCACCGATCTGATCATGTCCAGGAGTTGATGTGGTACACATTCCTCATAGCAGAAGTTACGAATGTGGCTTGTGAATCAATGGTAGAGAAATATGGCTTGACAGTTGATTTCTGGTGCAATACAAGGTTGATATCTTTGTCAAAACTGTTGAGTGAACTTGATGCCATAAATCAGTGTGCACCTACATCTAGTATGAATGTAACTTGATGTCATTTTTTACTAATGTGGGATTAGCACCAACAATGTATATTTCGATATATGTTGGTGAACATGAATCCATATTCACACAGCTGTGTTTATTATTTTAGTCCATTTGGTTTAAATTATATTCTCAGAGTAACAATGAAAGACACATGGTATCCATGATCTATTGGTAATTCATGCTAAATTGTGCAGCATAGATTAAGCAATTACACCAACAAAACAATGAATTGACAGGGATACAAAATCTTAGAAACTTTTATACCTACGAAAATTGCAGGATTACACCAAAGAACAAAGAGATATATATATATGTTGGAGCATACAAGAAAATCAGATTGGTCTATAGTTTTATTCAAACACGTTTAAGGTTATGCATTATTTCTTCATTTTGATGCTGGCTCACTCTCGATTTTCTTGGATTCAAACTTATCAATAGCTACTTGTAGCTCATCTGAACCCCCAACAGCTCTCATTGTGTAGAAATAAACACCGAACACAAAACCTGTTAAACCTCCAGCAACAATCAGATTCTTGGTCTTGGGTGCAAGGCTACCAAATCCAGCCATTTTTAACCAATAAGCAGACTTTTCTTCAGTTACTTGCAACCCGTTCAAGAAATAAAAGGATCAGATTATTGACCTGAGACGAAGTATAACACACAAAGAACCTCCACTACTGGCAAAAATCACAAAAAGTAGATAACAGTTTGATGCTACTACATGATATATTATCGATCATATTTTTATAATAAATTGGTTTTAATCTAGTTTTTATGGGTGTAGATACTAGATAGTCATAAATACATCATTTTTAGACCAAATTATGCACAATTTTAAAAAAAATATAGTATTATTATATACATTTTAGCTGTGCCATGATCATGTTTTCCGATGAAGCCTGGTTAAACTTGTATGAACATACAGAAATAACCATGAATTACGTAAAACAAACCACCAAGGTCAACCAATGCGAGCAGCAAACCAACTGTATCTCATTAAACTTCATGCCTCACTTAATCAACTAGCTTAACTAGAAATGTGCATAACCCTTTTACAAGCATTCAGTTTCTGAAAAGAAGTCATTCAATGACAATTCATAAATAGGAACCTAAAAAACAGAAGAGAAAAATATATGTATTTCTACTCTTTCTTAATTTAGTTTGTGAATTCTGATTGTCAGTTGTTATTTTATTTATTTTTTTTGTAATTATAGCTTTAAATGAAAATCAAAAGTATTTGTGTAATATCAATTTTCATAAGTATTTTAGTTTTTGTTGGTTAGAATTTAGAAACTACTTATTGGTTATTTGAATGGAAAACTTAGATTTTAGTGTTATTTTTGTTTGACCCGACCCGAATTACATGACCTAATATAATACTCGAAACATAACGGTGACAAAAAAAAATCATGCCCCCGTCGTTAAAACCTTCAAGATCCGCAACTTCTGGTAAACCATTTGACCCAAAAACGACTATCCGTGTCTTTTTAGTAAAAACCTTATTTTGAAGAAGCATGTTGAGATATGCCTTTCGTAAACATTGATTTTGAAACGCATAATCTTTTTTGTTTATGTATGCTTTCCATACACACACCCCCGTAAAATGATTATACGTGTTGGTTTTAATTAATGTTGAAACTCTTTTGAGAATAATCTTAACTATTCCGTAAGAAGTTACACAATTCAGTGGGCGAAACCAAGATCGGATGATTGGGGGTATATAATTTGCAGTCTCTTCTACGCCTATACACAAAATAAACATGTAAAATCAACTTTAAATGCTAAGGACATAAAGGTACAAGTTTGGTATTTAGAATTGCATGCTTAAGTGCAGTTGGCATGAGAGTAGAAATACATATATTTTTCTTTTCTGTTTTTTAGGTTCCTATTTATGAATTGCTCATTGAATGACTTCTTTTCAGAAACTGAATGCTTGTAAAAGGGTTATGCACATTTCTAGTTAAGCTAGTTGATTAAGTGAGGCATGAAGTTTAATAAGATACTCGCATTGGTTGACCTTGGTGGTTTGTTTTACGTAATTCATCGTTATTTCTGTATGTTCTCTAGTTTCGTTATCCATTCTCTACTAATAAATCTACCTTCTAGCCTTTTGTACATCCATCCCCTAACATTAGTAGACATACTCTTAAAGTAACAGCACTACAATAAATTGTAATATAATAATTATAACTAACATGATTATATAAAAACTACTCAAAAAGGTAAATAAAGAAGGACTATTTGCAGAAATTATTGAATGGGTTTTGATGTTATACACATTTAAAATTCTGCTGGTATATATATTTGTTTCTATAAGATAATTAAAAAGACGTGGTAAAGGTTATTCATTATAAAAATGGTCTCTAAACATAATCTGGTTAAAGAAACCGGTTATAAACTATAATAATGGTGTGTAAACTTAATAAAGAACATATATCAAACTTCCATCAATTAATGAAATCACTACGTGGCTGCATCAATATAAATTGAATGCCGTATAATGTTTTCTATAAACTATAAACTTATTAATTAAAAATCAATGAAATCGGAAATATCTAAAAACTAATAAATAGATTAGCGAAACCAGATGTGCTTACCGGAGCTATAGTCGCCGGAAATAAAGTCTCTATACCAGTCAATGAAATCGGAAATATCTAAAAATAGTCCTCCCCTTTGTTGTTTCGAGATACTGAGAATCTGAGATACGAAAAAAAAAAAAAAAAAAAAAAAAAAAAAAAAAAAAAAAAAAAAAAAAAAAAAAAAAAAAAAAAAAAAAAAAAAAAAAAAAAAAAAAAAAAAAAAAAAAAAAAAAAAAAAAAAAAAAAAAAAAAAAAAAAAAAAAAAAAAAAAAAAAAAAAAAAAAAAAAAAAAAAAAAAAAAAAAAAAAAAAAAAAAAAAAAAAAAAAAAAAAAAAAAAAAAAAAAAAAAAAAAAAAAAAAAAAAAAAAAAAAAAAAAAAAAAAAAAAAAAAAAAAAAAAAAAAAAAAAAAAAAAAAAAAAAAAAAAAAAAAAAAAAAAAAAAAAAAAAAAAAAAAAAAAAAAAAAAAAAAAAAAAAAAAAAAAAAAAAAAAAAAAAAAAAAAAAAAAAAAAAAAAAAAAAAAAAAAAAAAAAAAAAAAAAAAAAAAAAAAAAAAAAAAAAAAAAAAAAAAAAAAAAAAAAAAAAAAAAAAAAAAAAAAAAAAAAAAAAAAAAAAAAAAAAAAAAAAAAAAAAAAAAAAAAAAAAAAAAAAAAAAAAAAAAAAAAAAAAAAAAAAAAAAAAAAAAAAAAAAAAAAAAAAAAAAAAAAAAAAAAAAAAAAAAAAAAAAAAAAAAAAAAAAAAAAAAAAAAAAAAAAAAAAAAAAAAAAAAAAAAAAAAAAAAAAAAAAAAAAAAAAAAAAAAAAAAAAAAAAAAAAAAAAAAAAAAAAAAAAAAAAAAAAAAAAAAAAAAAAAAAAAAAAAAAAAAAAAAAAAAAAAAAAAAAAAAAAAAAAAAAAAAAAAAAAAAAAAAAAAAAAAAAAAAAAAAAAAAAAAAAAAAAAAAAAAAAAAAAAAAAAAAAAAAAAAAAAAAAAAAAAAAAAAAAAAAAAAAAAAAAAAAAAAAAAAAAAAAAAAAAAAAAAAAAAAAAAAAAAAAAAAAAAAAAAAAAAAAAAAAAAAAAAAAAAAAAAAAAAAAAAAAAAAAAAAAAAAAAAAAAAAAAAAAAAAAAAAAAAAAAAAAAAAAAAAAAAAAAAAAAAAAAAAAAAAAAAAAAAAAAAAAAAAAAAAAAAAAAAAAAAAAAAAAAAAAAAAAAAAAAAAAAAAAAAAAAAAAAAAAAAAAAAAAAAAAAAAAAAAAAAAAAAAAAAAAAAAAAAAAAAAAAAAAAAAAAAAAAAAAAAAAAAAAAAAAAAAAAAAAAAAAAAAAAAAAAAAAAAAAAAAAAAAAAAAAAAAAAAAAAAAAAAAAAAAAAAAAAAAAAAAAAAAAAAAAAAAAAAAAAAAAAAAAAAAAAAAAAAAAAAAAAAAAAAAAAAAAAAAAAAAAAAAAAAAAAAAAAAAAAAAAAAAAAAAAAAAAAAAAAAAAAAAAAAAAAAAAAAAAAAAAAAAAAAAAAAAAAAAAAAAAAAAAAAAAAAAAAAAAAAAAAAAAAAAAAAAAAAAAAAAAAAAAAAAAAAAAAAAAAAAAAAAAAAAAAAAAAAAAAAAAAAAAAAAAAAAAAAAAAAAAAAAAAAAAAAAAAAAAAAAAAAAAAAAAAAAAAAAAAAAAAAAAAAAAAAAAAAAAAAAAAAAAAAAAAAAAAAAAAAAAAAAAAAAAAAAAAAAAAAAAAAAAAAAAAAAAAAAAAAAAAAAAAAAAAAAAAAAAAAAAAAAAAAAAAAAAAAAAAAAAAAAAAAAAAAAAAAAAAAAAAAAAAAAAAAAAAAAAAAAGGTGTAAAGCTTTTGGGGAAAGTTTGTGAAATTGCATTTTTGGTTGAAAATAGTGTCAAATTGGATAAGTGACCCATTTGATGGTGCTCATGAGATTTGGAACAAGTTGATGTTGTTATTATGCTTCAAATTATGTCAACTTAGTTGTTGGAGTTCTTGGAAATCTGTAATCAAAGGTTGGTCATGTATTTGTGTTATGCGAAACATGTTTTAAGTGTCAAAAGTGCTGGTTTTGTGACAGGTTTGATTTTCGTAAAAATCAGGGTGTAACGGCCGTTACACTTGGTAACGGGCGTTACCCCCCCTAAAAAAAAAAAAAAAAAAAAAAAAAAAAAAAAAAAAAAAAAAAAAAAAAAAAAATCTTGTGTTTTCGGTTTATCGAGTTCAGTTCTTTCAAGTTGGTATCAAAGCCGAGGTTTAAGGGATTTAGGTATTCCCTTGTATAGAGAGTGCCTAGACTTAAACCTTAGTTGAGACTCGACCTTAGGTAACCGAAACTTTTTATGGGACTGAATTATGTGTTTGATAATGTTAGATTATCTATTTGTTAGTATTTAAAGCACAATAAGAAGCCGGCCTTACTGTGGTTGAAATACTAATAAATTTATAAACTAACGGCATCAAACCTTGGGACGGTTTAGTATAAAGTCTTGGGCTCTGACTACTAGTCGTGGAGATAGATAGGTTGCGTGATTAAATCTGTTTTATCTACTCTTATTATTATAGCATGGCCGATATTCATCATGACGAAGACGAGCACAACGAACAAAACGAAGAAGAAGAGCCCATATTTGCCGAGGGTAGTATGGATATCTCGGACCAAATAGGGAGAGCATTGGAGAAGTATACCCCTCTTTTATTAAGAAGATTGAATCAAACTTTAGAAGGAGCGGTGAATGATCACATTGCTCAAATGATTAGAGAAGAGGTTGCGGTCAATGTGCAACGGGAGTTTGAGAAAAGAGATGCTCAAGATAAGGGCAAGAAGGCTAATGATGAAAAGGAGGTGGAAGTAACCGGGGAGAAGGGTTATAAGAAGAAGTTCACTTTTCGGGATTTTGAAGTGTGCCACCCACCGGAGTACCACGGTGATCGTGATCCCATCATTTGTACTCGGTGGATATCGGAGATAGAAGGGGCATTCCGCACTAGTCAATGTCCTTCGCATTTGAAGGTTATATTTGCGGTTGGTATGCTCAGGAACAGTGGGAAGAGATGGTGGGACGGATTGTTAGCAATTAAGAAGGAAGCTTTAGATCATGTAGAATGGCCCGAATTCAAGACTATGTTTTTCAAGGAATTTAGATCGGAAGCCGAAGTGACTAAGTTGAGAAGTGAATTTCTCAATGATAGTCAAGGTAATTTAAGCTTGAATGAATTTCGTGCTCAATTCTTGGATAAGGCTCAATTTTGTCCGGAATTTCTCGGGAACGACCAATTACTAAAGGAGCAATTCTATATGAAGTTGAAGAAGAACTTGAGGGAGAGGATAAGCCTACGTCAAATGGATTCTTTCTCCATGTTGGCGGATGTGGCTAGGGATCATGAGATTGAGCAGTCAAGGGTGGAGGAAGGTGAATTGAAAAGAAAGTATGAAGATACGAACTCTCCCAACAAAAGATTTAGACAGGAGGGTAGTTCTGGTAATGACTCTCATAAGCGAAGCACCCCCTTTTGCCGTAAATGCAAGAGGAATCACTCGGGGATGTGCAAGACATTCGAGAAAGGATGTTATACTTGTGGGAAGCCGGGACACACGAGCCGGGATTGCAAGTCCAAGCCTCAAAGGCCTATCGTATGTTTCAAATGCTTTGAGGAAGGTCACATGAGGAGTTCATGCCCTAGGTTGACTGAAGGAGAAAGATTGGAAGAAAGAAGAAGGGAGGCGGAAAGGAAGAATGCCCAAACTCATGGGAATCAACGAGGAAGATCCTTCCAACTAACTGTGGAGCAGGCAAGGAACACCGATGATGTTATTACAGGTACATTTCTTGTATATAATGTGCCTATGCGAATTCTCTTTGATTCGGGGGCGAATAGATCATTCGTTGCAACTAGAGTAATTCATGTTATTCCCGTGTCAAAGTCGTGTCTAGAAAATACTTTGCAAGTTGAGGTTGGTAATGGTAGAATGGAATTAGTGAAGGATGTGTATAGGGGATGTGAAATTAAAATTTCTTCGGAACTCTTTCAAGCCAATTTAATTCCTTTTCCGATGGGGGAGTTTGATATAATTTTGGGTATGGATTGGTTAAGCTCTTGTAACGCCAAAATCGCGTGTGATGTAAAGGCGATATATTTGAAGACTTCTAAAGGCGAAGACTTGGTGGTGTATGGTGATAGGAAGGAACGTTCTATTTCCGTATGTACTTTTGCTCGAGCTAAACGTTACATTACTCATGGATGTCATGCTTATCTTGCTCACATCGTTGATGTTGAAAAGAAACCCCTAAATATCGAAGACATCCCTATTGTTAGTGAATTCGCCGATGTTTTTCCCGAAGAATTGCCGGGCATTCCTCCCGAACGGCAAGTTGAGTTTTCCATTGATCTCATTCCGGGGGCTAACCCCATTGCCAAAACTCCTTACCGTTTGGCTCCAACGGAAATGCAAGAGATGATGAAGCAATTACAAGAATTACTTGATAAGGGTTTTATTCGAACTAGTAACTCTCCTTGGGGTGCGCCGGTACTTTTTGTCAAGAAGAAAGATGGAAGTATGCGTATGTGTATCGACTACCGTGAACTCAACAAAGTCACCGTAAAGAACAAATATCCATTGCCTAGAATCGACGACTTATTTGATCAACTTCAAGGAGCTTCATATTTTTCTAAAATTGATCTTCGTTCGGGTTACCATCAACTCAAGGTACGTGATGAAGATATTCCAAAAACCGCCTTTCGTACCCGTTATGGTCATTATGAATTTGTGGTCATGCCTTTTGGTCTTACGAATGCTCCCGCGGCTTTCATGGATCTCATGAACCGTGTTTGTCGCCCTATGCTGGATAAATCCGTAATCGTATTCATTGATGATATTCTTATTTACTCTAAAAGCTCGACCGATCATGGAGTTCATTTACGTGAGGTGTTGGAAGCAATTACAAGAATTACTTGATAAGGGTTTTATTCGAACTAGTAACTCTCCTTGGGGTGCGCCGGTACTTTTTGTCAAGAAGAAAGATGGAAGTATGCGTATGTGTATCGACTACCGTGAACTCAACAAAGTCACCGTAAAGAACAAATATCCATTGCCTAGAATCGACGACTTATTTGATCAACTTCAAGGAGCTTCATATTTTTCTAAAATTGATCTTCGTTCGGGTTACCATCAACTCAAGGTACGTGATGAAGATATTCCAAAAACCGCCTTTCGTACCCGTTATGGTCATTATGAATTTGTGGTCATGCCTTTTGGTCTTACGAATGCTCCCGCGGCTTTCATGGATCTCATGAACCGGGATTGCAAGTCCAAGCCTCAAAGGCCTATCGTATGTTTCAAATGCTTTGAGGAAGGTCACATGAGGAGTTCATGCCCTAGGTTGACTGAAGGAGAAAGATTGGAAGAAAGAAGAAGGGAGGCGGAAAGGAAGAATGCCCAAACTCATGGGAATCAACGAGGAAGATCCTTCCAACTAACTGTGGAGCAGGCAAGGAACACCGATGATGTTATTACAGGTACATTTCTTGTATATAATGTGCCTATGCGAATTCTCTTTGATTCGGGGGCGAATAGATCATTCGTTGCAACTAGAGTAATTCATGTTATTCCCGTGTCAAAGTCGTGTCTAGAAAATACTTTGCAAGTTGAGGTTGGTAATGGTAGAATGGAATTAGTGAAGGATGTGTATAGGGGATGTGAAATTAAAATTTCTTCGGAACTCTTTCAAGCCAATTTAATTCCTTTTCCGATGGGGGAGTTTGATATAATTTTGGGTATGGATTGGTTAAGCTCTTGTAACGCCAAAATCGCGTGTGATGTAAAGGCGATATATTTGAAGACTTCTAAAGGCGAAGACTTGGTGGTGTATGGTGATAGGAAGGAACGTTCTATTTCCGTATGTACTTTTGCTCGAGCTAAACGTTACATTACTCATGGATGTCATGCTTATCTTGCTCACATCGTTGATGTTGAAAAGAAACCCCTAAATATCGAAGACATCCCTATTGTTAGTGAATTCGCCGATGTTTTTCCCGAAGAATTGCCGGGCATTCCTCCCGAACGGCAAGTTGAGTTTTCCATTGATCTCATTCCGGGGGCTAACCCCATTGCCAAAACTCCTTACCGTTTGGCTCCAACGGAAATGCAAGAGATGATGAAGCAATTACAAGAATTACTTGATAAGGGTTTTATTCGAACTAGTAACTCTCCTTGGGGTGCGCCGGTACTTTTTGTCAAGAAGAAAGATGGAAGTATGCGTATGTGTATCGACTACCGTGAACTCAACAAAGTCACCGTAAAGAACAAATATCCATTGCCTAGAATCGACGACTTATTTGATCAACTTCAAGGAGCTTCATATTTTTCTAAAATTGATCTTCGTTCGGGTTACCATCAACTCAAGGTACGTGATGAAGATATTCCAAAAACCGCCTTTCGTACCCGTTATGGTCATTATGAATTTGTGGTCATGCCTTTTGGTCTTACGAATGCTCCCGCGGCTTTCATGGATCTCATGAACCGTGTTTGTCGCCCTATGCTGGATAAATCCGTAATCGTATTCATTGATGATATTCTTATTTACTCTAAAAGCTCGACCGATCATGGAGTTCATTTACGTGAGGTGTTGGAAGCATTACGCAAAGAGAAGCTCTATGCCAAATTCTCCAAATGTGAATTTTGGTTAAGAGAAGTGCAATTTCTTGGCCATGTTGTTAATAGTGAGGGAATTATGGTGGACCCGGCCAAGATTAATGCGGTGATGAAGTGGGAGCAACCAAAGAATCCGTCGGAGATTAGGAGTTTTCTTGGTCTAGCGGGCTATTACCGTCGTTTTATTCAAAACTTCTCTAAAATAGCTTCCCCATTGACCAAGTTGACTCGAAAGAATATCAAGTTCGAATGGAAAAGCGAGCAAGAGTTGGCTTTTCAACAACTTCGAGAAAGGCTAAGTCAAGCACCGGTCCTTGTTTTACCGGATGGACTTGAAGATATGGTGGTATATTGTGATGCATCGTCTAATGGCCTAGGTTGTGTTCTTATGCAACGGGGTAAAGTCATCGCCTACGCTTCAAGGCAATTGAAAGAACATGAAAAACGATACCCTACTCATGATTTGGAGCTAGCGGCGGTGGTATTTGCTTTGAAGATTTGGCGCCATTATCTCTATGGAGTCAAGTTTACTATCTATTCCGATCATAAAAGCCTCAAATACTTCTTTGAGCAAAGAGACCTCAACAATCGCCAACGAAGATGGTTAGATCTTTTGAAAGATTATGATTGCGAGATTTTGTATCATCCCGGGAAGGCTAATGTGGTAGCGGACGCTTTGAGTCGGAAGAGTTCTCATCATGCCTTAGTCGTTTCACCCCTTTGGGTTTTGATCACCAATGACTTCTTTGATCAAATTAGAGAAGCTCAAGAGAGAGCCTTACAACGAGATCCGAAGAAAGAAAGAATACAAGGTCAAATCCAATATTTCACTAAGGATTCTCGTGACCTTACCGTGCGTTTTGGGAGGATTTGGATCCCATTTTCTTGTGAGCTGAAACAAGTTCTTCTTGATGAGGCTCACAAATCCAAGTACTCCATCCACCCCGGTGCTACAAAGATGTACCATGGCTTGAAAGTAGATTATTGGTGGCCCGGAATGAAGCGTGATGTGGTTAAATATGTTGAAAAGTGTTTGACGTGTGCACAAGTGAAGGCGGAACATCAAAAGCCCTATGGTACGATGCAACCGTTAGAGATTCCCAAATGGAAGTGGGAAGATATTACTATGGATTTTGTCACCAAGTTGCCCAAGACGCCTAGAAATCAATTTGATACAATCTGGGTAATAGTGGATAGATTGACTAAAAGTGCCTTATTTCTTCCCATTCGTGAAGCATCTTCATCCGAGGTATTGGCAAAGGTTTATGTAAAGGAAGTTGTAGCAAGACATGGTGTGCCCGTCTCCATTGTTTCGGATAGGGACACTCGATTCACTTCTCACTTTTGGCGGAAATTTCATGAAGATATGGGTACCAAGCTCAAGCTTAGCACCGCCTATCACCCACAAACGGATGGTCAAAGTGAGAGAACCATTCAAACGCTTGAAGACATGCTTCGGGCATGTATAATCGATTTTGGAGGCACTTGGGATCTTCACTTGCCTTTGGTGGAATTCTCCTACAATAATAGCTACCATACTAGCATCCAAATGCCGCCCTATGAAATGTTGTATGGGAGGAAATGTCGATCTCCAATTTGTTGGGGAGAAGTAGGTCAAAGAGAAATAGGTGGCACGGAAGTAGTATTAAAGACCATCGAAAAGATAGATGTGATCAAAGAGAGGCTAAAAGCGGCTCAAGATCGACAAAAGTCTTATGCGGATAAAAGAAGGAGGCCGATTGAATTCTATGAAGGTGACCGTGTCTTGTTGAAAGTCTCCCCATGGAAAGGTGTTCTACGCTTTCGGAAGCGTGGAAAGTTAAGTCCTCGTTTTATTGGCCCGTTTAAAATTTTGGCTAGGGTTGGCAAGGTTGCTTACCGTTTGGAACTACCGGAAGAGTTATCGGGAATTCACCCTACTTTTCACGTGTCCCATCTTAGAAAATGCCTTGCCGACGAGTCTTCTTATGTGCCATTGAATGAGATTGAAGTTGATAATAAATTGAGTTATATCGAAGAGCCGATTGCCATAGTTGAAGAAGAGCTTAGAAGAGTGCAAAATAAGACGGTGAGAACTTATAAGATTTTGTGGAAGCACGGTAAGATGTCCGATTGCACGTGGGAATCCGAGTATGATGTGCTAGTTTACTATCCGTCTTTGCATATGGCTTGGATCACGAGGCCGTGATCCGTTCCAAGTGGGGGAGAGTTGTAACACCCCAAAGATTTTAAGGTACAAGAAATTAACCCCTTTTCATAGTTTTGACATTAAATTAATTTCCTAGTATCTTATTTTTGGTTTTGGGGTTAATTTAGTTGGAACTTTAGCGGATAGCGGGTAAAAATACCCACAAATTATGAGGTGGGTCGTGGCATCCCCTAAGAGTGCCAGCCACCTATTTCACTTCATACTCATTCTTCCACTCACTCTTTTCTTTTCTCCTCCATTTTCTTCATGCAAGATTCATCTCTTCCTTTCTCAATCAAAGCAATTTCTCTTTAATTGAAGAACAATAATAATCACCACAAATAGTCTTCATTCAAGAATTTAAGGCTAGGGTTTATGTGGTGGTGTTGGTGGCCAATTTTCATAGAGAAAAGAAGGGAAGAAGAATTTCCAAATTAAAGTCTTGAATTAGCATATTATTATTGAGGTATTGATTTCCCCTAAATTTAGTTTGTATCTTCCAGGTGGGGTTAGGGTTCATGGAGTGAACCAATTTGGGGGTTTGTGATAGAACTTAAATTATGTTAATTTTTCCCCAATTCCTTAGATAACCTAGTTTGTCATTGAGTTATGTATTGAGTTTGATTATGAAATGGATAAGCTAATGTGATAATTTTGGTTTATGAGAAAAGTTGAGTTTTACTAGTTTCTTTGAAGTGATGATTATGGTAGATTGAGCTACCTAGCAATATGTTGAAAAGTGTTTGACGTGTGCACAAGTGAAGGCGGAACATCAAAAGCCCTATGGTACGATGCAACCGTTAGAGATTCCCAAATGGAAGTGGGAAGATATTACTATGGATTTTGTCACCAAGTTGCCCAAGACGCCTAGAAATCAATTTGATACAATCTGGGTAATAGTGGATAGATTGACTAAAAGTGCCTTATTTCTTCCCATTCGTGAAGCATCTTCATCCGAGGTATTGGCAAAGGTTTATGTAAAGGAAGTTGTAGCAAGACATGGTGTGCCCGTCTCCATTGTTTCGGATAGGGACACTCGATTCACTTCTCACTTTTGGCGGAAATTTCATGAAGATATGGGTACCAAGCTCAAGCTTAGCACCGCCTATCACCCACAAACGGATGGTCAAAGTGAGAGAACCATTCAAACGCTTGAAGACATGCTTCGGGCATGTATAATCGATTTTGGAGGCACTTGGGATCTTCACTTGCCTTTGGTGGAATTCTCCTACAATAATAGCTACCATACTAGCATCCAAATGCCGCCCTATGAAATGTTGTATGGGAGGAAATGTCGATCTCCAATTTGTTGGGGAGAAGTAGGTCAAAGAGAAATAGGTGGCACGGAAGTAGTATTAAAGACCATCGAAAAGATAGATGTGATCAAAGAGAGGCTAAAAGCGGCTCAAGATCGACAAAAGTCTTATGCGGATAAAAGAAGGAGGCCGATTGAATTCTATGAAGGTGACCGTGTCTTGTTGAAAGTCTCCCCATGGAAAGGTGTTCTACGCTTTCGGAAGCGTGGAAAGTTAAGTCCTCGTTTTATTGGCCCGTTTAAAATTTTGGCTAGGGTTGGCAAGGTTGCTTACCGTTTGGAACTACCGGAAGAGTTATCGGGAATTCACCCTACTTTTCACGTGTCCCATCTTAGAAAATGCCTTGCCGACGAGTCTTCTTATGTGCCATTGAATGAGATTGAAGTTGATAATAAATTGAGTTATATCGAAGAGCCGATTGCCATAGTTGAAGAAGAGCTTAGAAGAGTGCAAAATAAGACGGTGAGAACTTATAAGATTTTGTGGAAGCACGGTAAGATGTCCGATTGCACGTGGGAATCCGAGTATGATGTGCTAGTTTACTATCCGTCTTTGCATATGGCTTGGATCACGAGGCCGTGATCCGTTCCAAGTGGGGGAGAGTTGTAACACCCCAAAGATTTTAAGGTACAAGAAATTAACCCCTTTTCATAGTTTTGACATTAAATTAATTTCCTAGTATCTTATTTTTGGTTTTGGGGTTAATTTAGTTGGAACTTTAGCGGATAGCGGGTAAAAATACCCACAAATTATGAGGTGGGTCGTGGCATCCCCTAAGAGTGCCAGCCACCTATTTCACTTCATACTCATTCTTCCACTCACTCTTTTCTTTTCTCCTCCATTTTCTTCATGCAAGATTCATCTCTTCCTTTCTCAATCAAAGCAATTTCTCTTTAATTGAAGAACAATAATAATCACCACAAATAGTCTTCATTCAAGAATTTAAGGCTAGGGTTTATGTGGTGGTGTTGGTGGCCAATTTTCATAGAGAAAAGAAGGGAAGAAGAATTTCCAAATTAAAGTCTTGAATTAGCATATTATTATTGAGGTATTGATTTCCCCTAAATTTAGTTTGTATCTTCCAGGTGGGGTTAGGGTTCATGGAGTGAACCAATTTGGGGGTTTGTGATAGAACTTAAATTATGTTAATTTTTCCCCAATTCCTTAGATAACCTAGTTTGTCATTGAGTTATGTATTGAGTTTGATTATGAAATGGATAAGCTAATGTGATAATTTTGGTTTATGAGAAAAGTTGAGTTTTACTAGTTTCTTTGAAGTGATGATTATGGTAGATTGAGCTACCTAGCAATATTGTTGAAAATAAAAGAAACTCAATGACAAATGGGTTGGGTTTTGGGTTTAGAGAGGCTAGTGTTTGAGTATGGCTAGGTTAAGCTAGTCAAGTTGTGATTATAAGCTTATGCATTTTATGACATGATTATAGGTTGAAGCTTGTTTGTGCTTAATCGTTTTAGCTTTGTTGATCTATTTGCGGAGGAGGTGAGTATATTTGCATACCTTTATGTATACGTTGGGTCAATTACCATGAGACGTGGATATTCCGAGCATGGTAATTGATTTGGCGTTGAGCCCATGTGGGGCATTGCACTGATGAGGCCTAAGAACCTCCGGGACCTAAGAATCCCGATAGTCATGATTGTTTAGCTTATATGGATCCATATATGTGTTGTTAGCGTGCAAGGTGAATATGTAAATGTGACATGACGATGTTATAGGTTACATGTGAAAGTCCTTGTACTTTGCCCTCCTTCGTATTCGTAAATGTATGCAAGTATATTCACTAAGCCTTTGCTTATATTTTAGTTGTTTACCATTTTATAGGTAGTTCCGGAAGAAGGAACTAGTGTTGTTGAATTGAAAGTCTTGGTTTAGAGCTTGAAGTATTTCCGAAGGACGTGAAGGTACTAGGTCATTCTTGGATGAATGACAACTTTTGGTTTAGAGGCTTAGAAATCCCTCTCCTCATGGCTCTTGGTACTTTTTGATTTAATGGTCATACTTTTGTCAAAATTATGTAAACGATCAGGTGTAAAGCTTTTGGGGAAAGTTTGTGAAATTGCATTTTTGGTTGAAAATAGTGTCAAATTGGATAAGTGACCCATTTGATGGTGCTCATGAGATTTGGAACAAGTTGATGTTGTTATTATGCTTCAAATTATGTTAATTTTTCCCCAATTCCTTAGATAACCTAGTTTGTCATTGAGTTATGTATTGAGTTTGATTATGAAATGGATAAGCTAATGTGATAATTTTGGTTTATGAGAAAAGTTGAGTTTTACTAGTTTCTTTGAAGTGATGATTATGGTAGATTGAGCTACCTAGCAATATTGTTGAAAATAAAAGAAACTCAATGACAAATGGGTTGGGTTTTGGGTTTAGAGAGGCTAGTGTTTGAGTATGGCTAGGTTAAGCTAGTCAAGTTGTGATTATAAGCTTATGCATTTTATGACATGATTATAGGTTGAAGCTTGTTTGTGCTTAATCGTTTTAGCTTTGTTGATCTATTTGCGGAGGAGGTGAGTATATTTGCATACCTTTATGTATACGTTGGGTCAATTACCATGAGACGTGGATATTCCGAGCATGGTAATTGATTTGGCGTTGAGCCCATGTGGGGCATTGCACTGATGAGGCCTAAGAACCTCAGGGACCTAAGAATCCCGATAGTCATGATTGTTTAGCTTATATGGATCCATATATGTGTTGTTAGCGTGCAAGGTGAATATGTAAATGTGACATGACGATGTTATAGGTTACATGTGAAAGTCCTTGTACTTTGCCCTCCTTCGTATTCGTAAATGTATGCAAGTATATTCACTAAGCCTTTGCTTATATTTTAGTTGTTTACCATTTTATAGGTAGTTCCGGAAGAAGGAACTAGTGTTGTTGAATTGAAAGTCTTGGTTTAGAGCTTGAAGTATTTCCGAAGGACGTGAAGGTACTAGGTCATTCTTGGATGAATGACAACTTTTGGTTTAGAGGCTTAGAAATCCCTCTCCTCATGGCTCTTGGTACTTTTTGATTTAATGGTCATACTTTTGTCAAAATTATGTAAACGATCAGGTGTAAAGCTTTTGGGGAAAGTTTGTGAAATTGCATTTTTGGTTGAAAATAGTGTCAAATTGGATAAGTGACCCATTTGATGGTGCTCATGAGATTTGGAACAAGTTGATGTTGTTATTATGCTTCAAATTATGTCAACTTAGTTGTTGGAGTTCTTGGAAATCTGTAATCAAAGGTTGGTCATGTATTTGTGTTATGCGAAACATGTTTTAAGTGTCAAAAGTGCTGGTTTTGTGACAGGTTTGATTTTCGTAAAAATCAGGGTGTAACGGCCGTTACACTTGGTAACGGGCGTTACACCTGAGTTGAAGGTGTAACAGCCGTTACACAATGCCCGTTACAGTAGCTAAGGATTTTTGGAGTGTAACGGCCGTCACTTTGGTGACGGGCGTTACACTTGTCTGGTGTAACACCCGTTACACTTGGTAACGGGCGTTACCCCCCCTAAAAAAAAAAAAAAAAAAAAAAAAAA
This sequence comes from Erigeron breviscapus, assembly GCA_034093135.1. Lineage (NCBI taxonomy): Eukaryota > Viridiplantae > Streptophyta > Magnoliopsida > Asterales > Asteraceae > Erigeron > Erigeron breviscapus. The sequence continues at coordinate 117,027,612 of CM067172.1, read as the reverse complement.
TCTTGTGTTTTCGGTTTATCGAGTTCAGTTCTTTCAAATCTAGCCCAATAACTCAGTCAGCCCAAGAACTCGGCCCAATGAGTTAGATTCAGTTTTTTCCAATTTTTCGTATTGCAAATTCAATAAGAATAAGCCTATTTTTGCTAACTAGCCATATGCCTGTGCGATACGTTGGTGTAGTGCCGGCAATTTGTCTGTGTCAAATACACGGGTTGTTTATGACATGTTAAAGATAAGATGAATTGAGTCTAAAATAAGAATTATTTAAATCAAGAGTTTAATTGGTTAATAGGTTGTTAAATTAGATTTTTTTTTAAAAAGTTATAAATTTTTTTTTTTTTTTTTTTTTTTTTTTTTTTTTTTTTTTTTTTTTTTTTTTTTTTTTTTTTTTTTTTTTTTTTACTATCTAACTTTTTTTTTTTTTTTTTTTTTTTTTTTTTTTTTTTTTTTTTTTTTTTTTTTTTTTTTTTTTTTTTTTTTTTTTTTTTTTTTTTTTTTTTTTTTTTTTTTTTTTTTTTTTTTTTTTTTTTTTTTTTTTTTTTTTTTTTTTTTTTTTTTTTTTTTTTTTTTTTTTTTTTTTTTTTTTTTTTTTTTTTTTTTTTTTTTTTTTTTTTTTTTTTTTTTTTTTTTTTTTTTTTTTTTTTTTTTTTTTTTTTTTTTTTTTTTTTTTTTTTTTTTTTTTTTTTTTTTTTTTTTTTTTTTTTTTTTTTTTTTTTTTTTTTTTTTTTTTTTTTTTTTTTTTTTTTTTTTTTTTTTTTTTTTTTTTTTTTTTTTTTTTTTTTTTTTTTTTTTTTTTTTTTTTTTTTTTTTTTTTTTTTTTTTTTTTTTTTTTTTTTTTTTTTTTTTTTTTTTTTTTTTTTTTTTTTTTTTTTTTTTTTTTTTTTTTTTTTTTTTTTTTTTTTTTTTTTTTTTTTTTTTTTTTTTTTTTTTTTTTTTTTTTTTTTTTTTTTTTTTTTTTTTTTTTTTTTTTTTTTTTTTTTTTTTTTTTTTTTTTTTTTTTTTTTTTTTTTTTTTTTTTTTTTTTTTTTTTTTTTTTTTTTTTTTTTTTTTTTTTTTTTTTTTTTTTTTTTTTTTTTTTTTTTTTTTTTTTTTTTTTTTTTTTTTTTTTTTTTTTTTTTTTTTTTTTTTTTTTTTTTTTTTTTTTTTTTTTTTTTTTTTTTTTTTTTTTTTTTTTTTTTTTTTTTTTTTTTTTTTTTTTTTTTTTTTTTTTTTTTTTTTTTTTTTTTTTTTTTTTTTTTTTTTTTTTTTTTTTTTTTTTTTTTTTTTTTTTTTTTTTTTTTTTTTTTTTTTTTTTTTTTTTTTTTTTTTTTTTTTTTTTTTTTTTTTTTTTTTTTTTTTTTTTTTTTTTTTTTTTTTTTTTTTTTTTTTTTTTTTTTTTTTTTTTTTTTTTTTTTTTTTTTTTTTTTTTTTTTTTTTTTTTTTTTTTTTTTTTTTTTTTTTTTTTTTTTTTTTTTTTTTTTTTTTTTTTTTTTTTTTTTTTTTTTTTTTTTTTTTTTTTTTTTTTTTTTTTTTTTTTTTTCGTAATTCAGTGTATGCTCTTTCTATATCCGTAAATCATTTGTTCAGTAGTTGGGCTATCCCCCCTTAGCTGGGCTTAGTAAGTTATCTAATTTATACATATCCTTCATTACCATGATTTAGATATATATTGATTAATTAATTCAGTTGTTTTTTAGTATATATAAAAATACAAATAAACCTACGATTAATAAAAAAATTAACAATTACAAAAACTTATTATCAGTTACTAAAGAAATATTTGTTAAAAGTTTAATTCGAGTGAAAGACGAACACACACGGCCCAATAGGCCCACATACGCGAGTTATATGCATACTTGTCGAGTTAGGCCCAAACGAATGAAAGAAAAACATATTGGGCCCAATATGCCAATGATGAGACGAACACTTAAAATGAAGCTTATGAAAGTTAAGTGAGACATACATACACACATATCTACACATGAGATAACAAACGAGGTACGAACTGGGTCAGGTCCAAAACAAATGACAATTAGCAAAAACAAATGTTTTAAGGTAAACTTCTTTTAATTAGTGATTTTAGTGATTTTATGTTGTGTAACATATATTTCAAAGAATAAATTACTACATATATAATATATTTAACTAGTCTTAATACCGTACGATGTACGAATTTAATATAAGATTTCTAATTAATATGATTTTTAATATAAGATTTCTAATTATATTAGGAATTATATATATATATATATATATTATTAGATATACATATATATATATATATATATATATATATATATATATATATATATATATATATATATATATATATATATATATATATATATATATATATATATATATATATATATATATATATATATATATATATATATATATATATATATATATATATATATATATATATATATATATATATATATATATATATATATATATATATATATATATATATATATATATATATATATATATATATATATATATATATATATATATATATATATATATATATATATATATATATATATATATATATATATATATATATATATATATATATATATATATATATATATATATATATATATATATATATATATATATATATATATATATATATATATATATATATATATATATATATATATATATATATATATATATATATATATATATATATATATATATATATATATATATATATATATATATATATATATATATATATATATATATATATATATATATATATATATATATATATATATATATATATATATATATATATATATATATATATATATATATATATATATATATATATATATATATATATATATATATATATATATATATATATATATATATATATATATATATATATATATATATATATATATATATATATATATATATATATATATATATATATATATATATATATATATATATATATATATATATATATATATATATATATATATATATATATATATATATATATATATATATATATATATATATATATATATATATATATATATATATATATATATATATATATATATATATATATATATATATATATATATATATATATATATATATATATATATATATATATATATATATATATATATATATATATATATATATATATATATATATATATATATATATATATATATATATATATATATATATATATATATATATATATATATATATATATATATATATATATATATATATATATATATATATATATATATATATATATATATATATATATATATATATATATATATATATATATATATATATATATATATATATATATATATATATATATATATATATATATATATATATATATATATATATATATATATATATATATATATATATATATATATATATATATATATATATATATATATATATATATATATATATATATATATATATATATATATATATATATATATATATATATATAGATACCAATCAATAAAATAATAAGATAATACTTTTTTGAAGCCTTAGTGTAAATATATAGGTCCCATCAAAACTATAAATTAATAATTCCTTAAATATTTCAAAATTCTAATATTATTTAGTCTAAAATGAATTGTTTTTTTTCAACTTCAAATCTACATTGAATATATATCTTTAAATTTCTCCATTACACTTAAAAGATGAGACATTGTCTTATCGTATGGCAACAAAAAGTTGTGAAAAGTTGTTGTTGCCGCTTGCAATGCTTTTTTTCGAGTAATCAATTTCAAAACTATTGTATCATCCTCAACTTCGTCATCAACAAGATTATGAACAGTATCGTCACAATTTCTTCAATGTTTTGAACCTCATAAGATTCATTATTTTCACGAGGATAATCTCACAACGCATTCACATCCGTTTTAATGCACACCCATAATCAAGCTCCGAATGTCTTCTCCAGAGTTTACATCATTTAAATTACTTGAGCCGTTTGGATTCATCGAACGAATTTTACCGTGTCGAAAGCAATTTGCTATGGACTCTTGTTCCATTCAACGTGTGAATATACATTGGACATGAAAATTTTGAAAGGAATACATGAACCTCTTTAAATTAATAATTTATTAATTTATCGATATAATAATATCTCGCTAAGTTAATAAATTATCCAGGTCCCAACATTATTAATTTATAGAGGTTTTACTGTATATATTAAATTATTGACCCAATAAGCCCAATGATGAGACGAACACTAGAAATGAAGCTTATGAAAGTTAAGTGAGACATACACACACACATATACTACACATGAGATAACAAACGAGGTACGAACTGGGTCAGGTCCAAAACAAATGACAATTAGCAAAAACAAATGTTTTAAGGTAAACTTCTTTTAATTAGTGATTTTAGTGATTTTACGTTGTGTAACATATATTTCAAAGAATAAATTACTACATATATAATATATTTAACTAGTCTTAATACCCGTACGATGTACGAATTTAATATAAGATTTCTAATTAATATGATTTTTAATATAAGATTTCTAATTACATTAGGAATTTATATATGTAACAATTAAGGTTTGGCTTAGGAACAGTAAGCCGAGCCATGAACAGTAACCGGCTCGGCTCGTGAACAGTACCGGCTCAGGATGACATCAGCTATTTTGTCTTATTCCTATTTTGTCTTTTTCCTTTTTTTTTTATTTTTTTTTCTATTTTTCTTATTCTAAAGTTTGCATTCCTATTTTGTCTTATTCCTATTTTGTCTTATTCCTATTTTGTCTTATTCCTATTTTGTCTTATTCCTATTTTGTCTTATTCCTATTTTGTCTTATTCCTATTTTGTCTTATTCCTATTTTGTCTTATTCCTTTTTTTTATCACTTTAGTCTAACTTTTTGTAATTAACTTTAATTTTTTTTTTTTTTTTTTTAACTTTCTTTCTCTTATTTTAACGCTCCAAACTTATTTTTTTTTGTTACTTTCTATCTCTTATTTTAACGCTTCAAACTTATTTTTACCAGTGTTGTAAATATCGGCCATCTCGCCCGATATATCACTGATATATCGCATCTCGGTAGTGAACCGATACGAAAAACCTATTATCGTACTCATATATCGTCTTGGTCAAATCTCGGTCAATATCGGTACTTACCGGTCAATATCGGTGGTTTTCGGTCAATCTCGGCCAAACAAAGAAGAAGAAGAACCGAAGAGAAGAAGAAGATCTGAAAATAAAAAAGAAGAAGAGAAGACAGATAGAGAAGAATTTATAACCTTTATGACTTGGTGGAGAGACCATGGCTGAATTTGTAGCTGATTTTCTAGATCTTGTAGGAGGGGGGGGGGGCGTGTTAGGTCCAGATTTAGTCCAGATTTACTGGACTGGCTCCAGACTGGACTACTGGAACCTTATTTAGGTTTGTTAAGAAAACTTGTTTTGCTGGTCTCGCTCCAGACCCGACTACTGGAGCCTCGCTAAAGATCTGACCAGAAAACGTTTCTCTACTGGACCTACTCCAGACTTGGAATCTGGAGTCCCTCTGAAGATTTGTCCAGAAATAATTGAAGACTAGTGAGCATTTACTTGTATAGGTAATCTGGAGCATTCTCCAGATTAGCTCACTGAAGACTTCACCCCAGTCCAGATCTACTGAAGACATTCTGACTGAAGTCAAAGACTGAAGTCTGAAGGAAGAAGACTTAACAAATGGCGGAGTCCACTGGAAAGTCTTACCAGATCTGCACACTGGAGGATTGTTAGTGTTCTAGATCCTGCAAGTCTGAACACTAATATCGAGGATTGACTTTTGCCTTTAACACACTTTCCAAAGAACAATCCACTTGTTCTTTAACAAAGTATACGTGTGTTAAGGTGGTTGGATAAAAGGATACACTTGCACTTGATGTGACTTTATCCTTATTCCTTATCCAATACATTTAATGTTCTTGTCGGATCATTAAATGTATGCCAACCATATTTGTACGGCACAAATTCACTGGTGAATTTGTTGCCTATAAATACAAAGTCATTTCCTTGACAAAAATACTTTTTAAGCATTCCTTTTGCATTTAAGTGAATTTGTCCAAATACTCTCGATCTTAAACAGGGATACTTCACAACTTTAAGTATCTCGATCCTAAAGAGCTATTTGACAAATACAGATCATATTGTAACTCATAGGTTGTTAGGATACACACTTAATTGTGTTATCTTGATTCCGCAACAACCTTGTATTTTATTTAAACATCAATAAATGAAATACCCATGAAACATACATAATGGTCCACTTTATTTGTTTATTGCTTTAAGTCTTGTATTACTTTGTTTATATATCTTGCATCTTTATTTACAAGTAATACTAGTCCAATCTAGTGATTATTAGACTTGTTGTATTTTACACTTTCATTGGTAAACCATCTCGAAGTTAAAGGGACTCACATTTGGTATCAGAGCAGAAGGCTAATCATTGCCTAGATCTGTTCTTGATGGCTAACCAAGAAAATACACAAGGTTTTAGTCTTGGTCCCGATCCTAATGTAAATATTCATGATCAAAATGAACCACAAAATACAGCACTGATATCTTCTGAGAATGTATTTTCTATGAAGAAGATGGTGTCTGAACTTATGGATTCTGGAGAGTCCAGTCAAGTCTCTCCAGACTGTTGTGATGAAACTGAAGATGATGACCTTATTGCAATGATTGCTAAAACGTTTAACCGTTTCAAAGCAAGAGCAAATAAGCCATCTGGACAATTTGCATCCAGTTCTTCCACTGACAAGACCAATTTGACATGCTTTAAGTGTGGCAAAAAGGGTCATTTCATGAAAGAGTGCAGGTCCAACCAGTTTGTATCCAAGCCTGGTCCATTCTCTTCAAATAATAAGCCTGATGATAGCTATAAATTGAAATATAAAAAGCTTAAGGCCCAAATTGCTCTCATGGCACAACAAATGGAAACCAATAATAAGTGCATGATTGCAACAACTGAAGAGAAGTGGGTTCCTTCTGATGAATCATCTGCTGATGAAGAAGAGGAAAGAGATTGCTGTTACATGGCTCTGGAAGTTGATGAGCACCTGGTGAAGGAAGATGTCACATCTGGACGATGGGTGGACATAGTTATTAAAAAGGTTAGTGATTATGATAATGCAACTGACCAAGAACTAAAATTGGACATTGCTGAAGCTTTAAATTCTGATTTGATTTTTGTAGAAACTGTTAGATCTGATTGTGTAAATGGTCTAGAAACAGATTCTTCTGAAATAAATGCTTTAAAATCAAAATTAAAAGAGCTTCAAGACATTGAACTGGCATTTCAAGCCCAGGTTCTGGTAACTGAACAATTGATTCAAGAAAAGCAAGATCTTGAGATCATTTTAGAGAAAGAAAAACTGGTAATAAAATCATGGCTAGAAACCAAAAAGCCATATGATGCTTCAGTTAAACAATTTCCTGCTCAAAAACGTGCATATTTAGATGGAAATACTAATGTTGCATCATTAATACCAGTAATCGATCGGTTACCAGAGGTGTTCAGGCCTATCACTGTTTATGATGAGCCTGCAACTCCTAAGACCAATTTGACATGCTTTAAGTGTGGCAAAAAGGGTCATTTCATGAAAGAGTGCAGGTCCAACCAGTTTGTATCCAAGCCTGGTCCATTCTCTTCAAATAATAAGCCTGATGATAGCTATAAATTGAAATATAAAAAGCTTAAGGCCCAAATTGCTCTCATGGCACAACAAATGGAAACCAATAATAAGTGCATGATTGCAACAACTGAAGAGAAGTGGGTTCCTTCTGATGAATCATCTGCTGATGAAGAAGAGGAAAGAGATTGCTGTTACATGGCTCTGGAAGTTGATGAGCACCTGGTGAAGGAAGATGTCACATCTGGACGATGGGTGGACATAGTTATTAAAAAGGTTAGTGATTATGATAATGCAACTGACCAAGAACTAAAATTGGACATTGCTGAAGCTTTAAATTCTGATTTGATTTTTGTAGAAACTGTTAGATCTGATTGTGTAAATGGTCTAGAAACAGATTCTTCTGAAATAAATGCTTTAAAATCAAAATTAAAAGAGCTTCAAGACATTGAACTGGCATTTCAAGCCCAGGTTCTGGTAACTGAACAATTGATTCAAGAAAAGCAAGATCTTGAGATCATTTTAGAGAAAGAAAAACTGGTAATAAAATCATGGCTAGAAACCAAAAAGCCATATGATGCTTCAGTTAAACAATTTCCTGCTCAAAAACGTGCATATTTAGATGGAAATACTAATGTTGCATCATTAATACCAGTAATCGATCGGTTACCAGAGGTGTTCAGGCCTATCACTGTTTATGATGAGCCTGCAACTCCTAAGACCAATTTGACATGCTTTAAGTGTGGCAAAAAGGGTCATTTCATGAAAGAGTGCAGGTCCAACCAGTTTGTATCCAAGCCTGGTCCATTCTCTTCAAATAATAAGCCTGATGATAGCTATAAATTGAAATATAAAAAGCTTAAGGCCCAAATTGCTCTCATGGCACAACAAATGGAAACCAATAATAAGTGCATGATTGCAACAACTGAAGAGAAGTGGGTTCCTTCTGATGAATCATCTGCTGATGAAGAAGAGGAAAGAGATTGCTGTTACATGGCTCTGGAAGTTGATGAGCACCTGGTGAAGGAAGATGTCACATCTGGACGATGGGTGGACATAGTTATTAAAAAGGTTAGTGATTATGATAATGCAACTGACCAAGAACTAAAATTGGACATTGCTGAAGCTTTAAATTCTGATTTGATTTTTGTAGAAACTGTTAGATCTGATTGTGTAAATGGTCTAGAAACAGATTCTTCTGAAATAAATGCTTTAAAATCAAAATTAAAAGAGCTTCAAGACATTGAACTGGCATTTCAAGCCCAGGTTCTGGTAACTGAACAATTGATTCAAGAAAAGCAAGATCTTGAGATCATTTTAGAGAAAGAAAAACTGGTAATAAAATCATGGCTAGAAACCAAAAAGCCATATGATGCTTCAGTTAAACAATTTCCTGCTCAAAAACGTGCATATTTAGATGGAAATACTAATGTTGCATCTAAAGAAAATATTTTGTCCAGGTTAGAGAGCCAGATTCAAATTCTGACTCGTCAATCACAAAGTGTTAATGCAAGATTAAACTTTCTTGAGGGTACTTCATCTGGCCCTAGACAAAATACAAAACCTTTTGCTAAGAAAGACAAACTTATTTCTCCAGTTGAGAAAATGAAAAAGGTTTTAAAACCATCAACCCCAGTGGTCTTTTCTTCTAAGACCACTATTGAACAAAGTGAACTAGACCAGATTGCCCAGGGACCTATAAGGGAGGGTCCAGTGAACCCATCAGTCGATGGGTTCCCAAATCTAACTGATAAATATCTGGTGTATGTGTAGGGCGATCGAAAGAAGCTTATCTGGTATCTTGACAGTGCAGCTGGCAGGACGATGACCGGATGTAAGACCCTACTGGAGGAGTTCACCATTTCTGATGGACCCTCCATCACTTTTGGAAATGATGGTTGTGGAAAGACTGAGGGATATGGTGTTCTGAACAATGGACAAGTCAAGTTCAGACGAGTTGCATTTGTGAATGGTTTGAAATATAACTTGATCAGTGTAAGTCAACTGTGTGACGATGGCTATCAAGTCTTATTCAATGTTGCTCAGGGCATCATATTCTTTTTTTTTTTTTTTTTTTTTTTTTTTTTTTTTTTTTTTTTTTTTTTTTTTTTTTTTTTTTTTTTTTTTTTTTTTTTTTTTTTTTTTTTTTTTTTTTTTTTTTTTTTTTTTTTTTTTTTTTTTTTTTTTTTTTTTTTTTTTTTTTTTTTTTTTTTTTTTTTTTTTTTTTTTTTTTTTTTTTTTTTTTTTTTTTTTTTTTTTTTTTTTTTTTTTTTTTTTTTTTTTTTTTTTTTTTTTTTTTTTTTTTTTTTTTTTTTTTTTTTTTTTTTTTTTTTTTTTTTTTTTTTTTTTTTTTTTTTTTTTTTTTTTTTTTTTTTTTTTTTTTTTTTTTTTTTTTTTTTTTTTTTTTTTTTTTTTTTTTTTTTTTTTTTTTTTTTTTTTTTTTTTTTTTTTTTTTTTTTTTTTTTTTTTTTTTTTTTTTTTTTTTTTTTTTTTTTTTTTTTTTTTTTTTTTTTTTTTTTTTTTTTTTTTTTTTTTTTTTTTTTTTTTTTTTTTTTTTTTTTTTTTTTTTTTTTTTTTTTTTTTTTTTTTTTTTTTTTTTTTTTTTTTTTTTTTTTTTTTTTTTTTTTTTTTTTTTTTTTTTTTTTTTTTTTTTTTTTTTTTTTTTTTTTTTTTTTTTTTTTTTTTTTTTTTTTTTTTTTTTTTTTTTTTTTTTTTTTTTTTTTTTTTTTTTTTTTTTTTTTTTTTTTTTTTTTTTTTTTTTTTTTTTTTTTTTTTTTTTTTTTTTTTTTTTTTTTTTTTTTTTTTTTTTTTTTTTTTTTTTTTTTTTTTTTTTTTTTTTTTTTTTTTTTTTTTTTTTTTTTTTTTTTTTTTTTTTTTTTTTTTTTTTTTTTTTTTTTTTTTTTTTTTTTTTTTTTTTTTTTTTTTTTTTTTTTTTTTTTTTTTTTTTTTTTTTTTTTTTTTTTTTTTTTTTTTTTTTTTTTTTTTTTTTTTTTTTTTTTTTTTTTTTTTTTTTTTTTTTTTTTTTTTTTTTTTTTTTTTTTTTTTTTTTTTTTTTTTTTTTTTTTTTTTTTTTTTTTTTTTTTTTTTTTTTTTTTTTTTTTTTTTTTTTTTTTTTTTTTTTTTTTTTTTTTTTTTTTTTTTTTTTTTTTTTTTTTTTTTTTTTTTTTTTTTTTTTTTTTTTTTTTTTTTTTTTTTTTTTTTTTTTTTTTTTTTTTTTTTTTTTTTTTTTTTTTTTTTTTTTTTTTTTTTTTTTTTTTTTTTTTTTTTTTTTTTTTTTTTTTTTTTTTTTTTTTTTTTTTTTTTTTTTTTTTTTTTTTTTTTTTTTTTTTTTTTTTTTTTTTTTTTTTTTTTTTCAAGACCAGACAGAATTTCAGCATTACTGAACCTCTTCACATGCTTCATATGGACCTTTTTGGTCCAGTGAACGTTCAGACTCGTGCTGGTAAAAGATACACCCTGGTGATCATAGATGAGTTCTCCAGATATTGTTGGGTGATCTTTCTGAGGTCCAAAAGTGAAGCTGCTGCTGAAATCATCAGTCTTATCAAGCAAATTGAGCTCAAGTACAGTCGAAAAGTGTGTCAGTTAAGAAGTGACAATGGAACAGAATTCCAGAATGCAACTCTGGAGTCATTCTGTACTGACACTGGCATCTCCCAGAACTTCTCTTCAGCCCGCTCTCCAGAGCAAAATGGAGTTGTGGAAAGGAAAAATAGAACGCTGATAGAAGCTGCCAGGAGTATGCTTGCTGAATCTGGACTGTCTACCAGTTTCTGGGCGGAAGCAATTGCAACTGCTTGCCACACCCAGAATCGATCAGTGTACATCAAAGACACAAAAAGACAGCCTATGAAGTCTTAAGAAATAGAAAACCAAACATTGGTTATTTTCACGTTTTTGGATGTCCAGTTTACATCCTGAACGACTCCAGTCAGCTAGGCAAATTTGATGCCAAAGCTGATGAAGGGTATTTCTTAGGCTATTCAGCCATTCGCAAGGCCTTCAGAGTCTACAACAAGAGACTGGAGAAGGTCCATGAGTCAATTCATGTAACATTTGATGAATCAAATGCCTCAATCAACAAGAAGCCAGCCCTTGACACTCCCCCAGAAACTCCAATTGTCTTTTGTGAATCTGATCCTATAAACGACAAATTTGAAGATTCACCAGACACAGTTTCCAGTCATCCTGATCTGGAACCTGTTCAGAAAAAGAAACTCTCCAGTAGTACTCCATTCTATCCCTCTATTATTTTCAAACTACCCTCTGAAATTAATATTGGTTCAGATGTGCGTACTACTCCTCCAGTATCAGTATCAGTATCAGTTGAGAATTTACCAGAAATGTCTTCTGGTGACCAAACTGAACCAGTACTACAAGAAATACCTTCATATGAAGAATTTCATGATGCAAATCGTGATTTAAATGAATCAGATGAAGATGTTGAAGTAGTCTATGAAGAACCTCCTCCTGAAGCAACTTCAGAGGAGACTCAACTGAATTCTTGCACTGATATTGTTGTCAGTAACAATCCTGGTCAGTACTCCAGATGGACAAAAGCTCACCCTATTGATCAGATCTTAGGTGACTCCAGTCGTGGTGTTCAGACCAGAAGAGCCTCCAGTAATCAATGCTTATACGTCAGTTTTCTATCTTTGATAGAACCTAAGAAGATTGACGAGGCTCTGGAAGATCCAAACTGGGTGACTGCTATGCAAGAAGAGCTTCACCAGTTTGAAAGGAACAAGGTATGGTATTTGGTTCCTTTCCCAGTTGGAAAGAAAGAACCAATTGGAACAAGATGGGTCTTCAGAAACAAAGTAGATGAAGATGGCCACGTAATAAGAAACAAGGCCAGACTGGTAGCACAAGGCTACTGCCAGTCAGATGTCGACTTTGATGAATCTTTTGCTCCAGTGGCTAGACTTGAAGCGATCAGAATTTTCTTAGCATTCGCTGCTAATCATCAGTTCAAGGTCTACCAGATGGACGTAAAGAGTGCTTTCTTGAATGGGAAGCTTGAAGAAGAAGTTTACGTCAGACAACCTCCAGGTTTCGTTGATGACAAGCATCCACATTGGGTATATCGTCTGGACAAAGCGCTATATGGCCTCAGACAAGCCCCACGTGCCTGGTATGATACTCTGACTAAACATTTGTTGAAAAATGGTTTTAAACGAGGTGCAATTGACAATACCTTATTCATTCTTCATGAGAAAGGTAATCTGTTAATGGTACAAATTTATGTTGATGATATAATTTTTGGGTCTACTGATGAAAACATGTGCAAGAAATTTTCTAAAATCATGTCCACTGAATATGAAATGAGTTTGATGGGTGAATTAACATATTTTCTTGGACTCCAGATTAAACAAAACAAAGATGGAATTTTTATTAATCAGGAAAAATATGTTAGAGATCTTTTAAAGAAATTCGATATGAATTCTTCACCATCTAAACCAACTCCAATTTCTGCACCACTGACACTGGACTCGGATCCAGATGGCAAACCAGTGAACACCACTGTCTATAGAGGCATGGTTGGTTCACTGATGTATTTAACGGCCAGTAGACCAGATATTATGTTTTCAACATGTTTATGTGCCAGATATCAGTCTAATCCAAAGGAATCTCATATGCTTGCTGTAAAGCGCATACTGAAGTACCTTAAAGGTGTCCCCAGTCTAGGTCTTTGGTACCCCAAAGGCTCAGGCATGGATCTAATGGGTTATTCAGATTCAGATCATGCAGGTTGTAAGATAGATAGGAAATCCACAACTGGTGGATGTCATTTCCTAGGTGGCAAACTGGTCAGCTGGACCAGTAAGAAGCAAACTTCAGTTTCATTATCCACTGCTGAAGCTGAATACGTGTCTGCAGCCAGTTGTTGTGCTCAGATACTCTGGATGAAGAACCAGTTGCTTGATTATGGTATTAAATATTCAAAAACTCCAATCTTTTGTGATAATACCAGTGCCATCGCTATCTCCAACAATCCAGTCATGCACTCCAGAACCAAACACATCGATCTAAGGTACCATTTCATTCGCGATCATATTATGAAAAACAACATTGAACTCCATTTTATTCCCACTGACAAACAACTCGCTGACATTTTTACTAAACCACTGGATGTAAAAACTTTTGAATATCTTGTTGGTGAGTTGGGAATGTTAAACCCTTAAATCTGGAACCTTGGTATTGAACGCCATTGTGTACTACTAAGGATCTTTGATTTAAAGATTCAAAATTTATTTCTGGATCAACATTCCAGGGAAGACTTGAAAAATATTTTCTCTTAAAAATGTTTAAGTTCAGGGGAATTAATTTTCTCACTGGACAAATTCTTCAGAAACTATTACTGGTGCTTTGTAAATATGTCCCTCTCACTGGTAACTGGACAGGTTGAAGTGCGTGTTTGAGTTGACTTATGTCTTCTTGTAAATATGTCCCTCTCATTTGTCTGTATTAGTTGACGTGCAAGTTTGAGGTTACCAGTCTTTCAAAAATTGGTTTTCACTGGTACTTTACTGGAGTGTCCCTCCAGTGTACCATCAGTACATGTTCACTGGACTAATCCACCAGTGATACTGGACGGTCCTGTCAACCTCCAGATGCACTGAATTATGTCATAATATTTTCTAAAATTCTTGATCTTTGTATGTGCCACGTAAGCAAACTTTTTCAAAGATATTTATCTTATAAATCCTACGTGGCATGTAAATTTTTCAAACGCAATGATGGTCTTTTTACTTTGGGAAAACAAAAAGTACAAGTTGTTACTGTTTTGTGGGCTGTAAACCGTCATGCATTTATGTGTGATGTGATGTAATTAATGCGGATCTCAGAACACGATCAAAAAATTGTATTTGATAATTTCAAATTAATCGTTTGAGTTCCACATTCTCAATCCTATATATACCCACTTTCACTTTCAATTTCATTTACTTCGAACATTTACTCCCAAATCTTAAAATTCCTTCATTAATTCTTTCTTCATTCATTTTCCAATCATAATACTCTCATATTAACTTCATTCATTAAATTCTTCATAAAACCTTAAATATTCATTCAATTTCATCTTTCATCTATAATCAAATGGCTCCTAGACAATCAAACTCACCAAGAAATCTTCTATCTGCTGAATATGTTCCGGCTGCAGATGTCGTTAGAGCACCTCATATCACCCTTGAAGCAAAGGCTATAAGGATGAATATGAATAACTGGATGGCAAAACTCTCGCTATCCAGTGTCCATGATCCACAATCAATCATTGGGAGATTAAATACCTTTTTTCTCTCATGTCCACTATATGGTGCTTTAACAATAAATCCAGAAAAGATGTATCACGATTATTTGTGTGAATTCTGGTACACAGCCGAATATAATGAAGCGAATTCATCTATTGAATATTCTCTTGAGCAAGGGACCAGACCCTTGGCTTTTACAGTAGATTCTCTCAGAGCAGCTCTTCAATTAGGCTATCTGGATGAGAATGAGTTGGCAATACCACTCCCTACTGGTATCAACTTCAGAGAGGTATGCAGATTGATGGGGCATACAGAGATAGTGGATGAGCATGGTCAGTTACTAAGAAAAGGAACAATTTATATGAGCAGACTGACGGATTCGTGGAGATATTTCTTCACACACATTGTAGAGTGCCTTGGAGGTAGTTCTGGAGGGTTAGACCAGATCAATCAAACCCACCTCCAGATTGCCTACTGTTTGTGGTTTGGGCTAAGAGTTGATTTTGCCCAGATATTATTTGACGATCTGGTAGAGCGTTTAAAGGTAAAAGGTAGAAAGCCCTTTGTACCATACATTCGTTTTCTTTCAATCATATTTAAGAACGTTCTTGGAGCCCAGTACGACTTTGAAACCACTCATTTTTCTATGAGTGAGTACATGAGAGATCTGACCAACTTAAGGTCCAGAGATGGTGAGGTGGATATTCCTCAAGCAATGTTGTCACTTCAAAGAATAGAAGAGAATGTGGCACCAGGCAGGGTCCAAGTTGTTGAAGTACCTGCTGGTAGCGAAGATGTTGAAATTGTTGAAATGGTTCAACCTATTCGACAAGTGGCTCCAGTTGGTGGACCAGAAAATGTTGAGTCCTCCAGACAACCAAGAACTTCCAGGCGTCTGATGAGAGGTGGAGTCCAGGTAAATCCATCAACCCATCCTGGTGATACAATGAATATAGATGGGTCTCCTATTTTTGAAGAGGAGAATATTGATTCTACTGTACAATCTGAACAGAGAGTGGACACTGAAGTCCAGGCTGTTGTACAAGATGTGGCTCAAGCTGGTGAGCAAGTTGTTCAGACTGAAGAACAAGCATCTGGCGAACAAGAAGCCCAGATTGATCTCAATGTTGAGGTTGGTGTACAAGTTGATATTGCTGGTGCATCGTTTTGGGATGAGGCTGACTCTCCTATGTCTGGAGGTCAGAATTTTGATGTAAATATGGACTTTTTGGGTGAAGAAAATGTACAAGTTGAAAGTTCACCAGAAATGCCACCACCACCACCATCAATTCCTCAATCAACTCCATACTTCACACCATTCATTCAACCAACACAAACTCAATCACCACCAGTTGAAGCCCCAGTAAACCCAACCGAACAAAGTGTGCCAGTCTCAAATGTTGAAACTGAAGAGGACTGGGCACAAGTACCTATGATGACCAGATTGACTTCTCATCTGGAACAACCCAGTGGTCTCTCCACTTCATCTTCTACCGAGGTCCAAGGCCTTCTTAGTAAGGTGGCGGACCTGGAGAGATCACTTCAGAGCTCTTCCCAGGTTATTTCTGACTTCAAATCAATTTTATCAAACAATTTAGCGTCAGAAATGAACCTTTTTGCTGGGAATGAGAAGTTGGTTTTTGATAAGTTAGATGAGCTGGTACTGGCCACCAATCGCAATTCTGAAAACATTAAAGTGGCAGTCCAGAGTTTGGAAACAAAACTGGTAAGTTCTGTGGAAACTGCAGTGGAAAGTAAGGTTGTTCGTCCACTGGCAGGTCTTAAAGAAAAGGTTGAGCAGCTGGTTACAAGGGTAAGCTCTCTGGAGAGTAGGCCCACACTGGACCAGAGTGCAGTTGTTCGCACTATCAGTGAAGAATGTACAAGAAGGTTCAGAAACGATATGCTAAAGGAATTATGTGAAGAAGTTTCTGGAACCATTCTTCGTAGTATTTATGATGGGGTGTTACCTCAAGTGGAAAAGCTCCTGGATGAGAAGTTGCCACAACACTTGCTTTCATCTGTTGATAATGTTCAGAAAGAAGTGCTGGCAATCAAGACTGGTATGACTGCTTCCTTGCCAGAACAAGGAAGAACCTTTGGTTCACTGGACAGGCACATGATGGAAGAATTGTGGAATGATCTGAAGTCCAGGACTAGAGATCAATCCAAGGGGGAAAAATTGTCAATTCCATCATCTGGTGTCCAAGAAAGTTTAAGGAAGAGAAAAGAAGAGGTTGTAAGGGCAGTCGCTACTGAAAGCGTTGTTCAGAGAAGACAAGTGACTGGTACTGATGCCAGTGCACGTATAGCCCAGAGAGCACTTGGCACTGAAGCCATTGTGCAGACTGAAGAAGAGGCTACTGGTACTGATGCCAGTGAGCCCCAATTTGAATCCTTCCCAGATATCCAAACTACACTGAAGGCTGTGAAAGGAAAAGAAAAAGTGGTGTCTGGTGAAGAAGAAGAACAAATTGAAGATGCTAATGATGAAACTGCCAGAAAGTTAGAACAACAATGCATCATGATCGAGATCTTCAAGAAAAATCAAAGAGAAGAACTGCTGGCCCATCATAGGGATATGGCTACTCATGGGACTCTGGACTCATACAATGCTGGAAGGTTAGGCATCAATATTGAAGTGTTCAAGAGGATGAAAGAGGATCCCAGAGTTCATCAGTGTCTAGATGCATTGAACGATGTTCATGTACGCTCGTTCTACGCTGAAGAAGAGCAGGTATATGACTCGTTAATTTATGGTGTTTCTATTCCAGAGTTGATAAGGCAGAGAAAGGAGGAACTGGTGAGCCTCCAGAGAAAGATAAGAAAAAATGCTGCTGCTCTGGAAGTAGAGTACAGGAAGAGATTGACTGGTCTGCCGAAGCTTACTGCCAAACAACTTAAGGCAATAAAGGATGCTGATGTGAGCACGTTCATTCCCCTGGATACCACTCTGAAAATAAATCAACAACACCAGTCCACTGAAGGACAACAGAGTGGTGTATCCAAGGATACTGAATACATGGTCCAGATAGCAAAGCAAAAGGCAACTTATGAACAAATGATGAATTTCAGGGCCAATGCCAGAAGGATTGTTGATGCTGAAATCAAATTGGCTGAAAATCATCAAGGAATGACCAGATTCAATGTAAAGTTGACCAGGGAGGGTAACTTTACAGATGAAAGGAAAGATACAGCAGTCCAAGCTTTTGGATGGACTGAACTGAAGGAGATTGGATTGACATTTAAAGGTAAAGCTGATTTATCTCCAGATGTAAAGGCCTTTATGAAAAGAATTGAGAAGGTCTGGAGAAGAATACAACAATTGGAAGCTGTGTTGGGTCTGAGACCACCAGTGTCTGTTCCATCATCTCCATCTCCAAAGAGGAAGGCCACTGAAGATGCACCAGGGCATTCATCGAGAAGAAGGGCCTAAACTCTTATCATTGTACTTATTGTATTTAGTGACTTATGAAAGTTGTAATTATTTTCCTTTTTGATGAAAGTAATAATAGTTGCAATTTTTTATTTTTTATAAGTAAATGACCAGATTTAGTCTAAGTTAGAACTTAAAAGATGAAACTAAAAACACTCATGATCTATAAAGTGTTTTCCAGTAACTTAGATTTTTTAGACTTAAATCGACCAAGTGTTTTCCAGACATACAAATTTGTATATCTATAAGTCTGAAAACACTTGCATTATTTCTAAACAAATAGGGGGAATTTGTTAGGTCCAGATTTAGTCCAGATTTACTGGACTGGCTCCAGACTGGACTACTGGAACCTTATTTAGGTTTGTTAAGAAAACTTGTTTTGCTGGTCTCGCTCCAGACCCGACTACTGGAGCCTCGCTAAAGATCTGACCAGAAAACGTTTCTCTACTGGACCTACTCCAGACTTGGAATCTGGAGTCCCTCTGAAGATTTGTCCAGAAATAATTGAAGACTAGTGAGCATTTACTTGTATAGGTAATCTGGAGCATTCTCCAGATTAGCTCACTGAAGACTTCACCCCAGTCCAGATCTACTGAAGACATTCTGACTGAAGTCTGAAGGAAGAAGACTTAACAAATGGCGGAGTCCACTGGAAAGTCTTACCAGATCTGCACACTGGAGGATTGTTAGTGTTCTAGATCCTGCAAGTTTGAACACTAATATCGAGGATTGACTTTTGCCTTTAACACACTTTCCAAAGAACAATCCACTTGTTCTTTAACAAAGTATACGTGTGTTAAGGTGGTTGGATAAAAGGATACACTTGCACTTGATGTGACTTTATCCTTATTCCTTATCCAATACATTTAATGTTCTTGTCGGATCATTAAATGTATGCCAACCATATTTGTACGGCACAAATTCACTGGTGAATTTGTTGCCTATAAATACAAAGTCATTTCCTTGACAAAAATACTTTTTAAGCATTCCTTTTGCATTTAAGTGAATTTGTCCAAATACTCTCGATCTTAAACAGGGATACTTCACAACTTTAAGTATCTCGATCCTAAAGAGCTATTTGACAAATACAGATCATATTGTAACTCATAGGTTGTTAGGATACACACTTAATTGTGTTATCTTGATTCCGCAACAACCTTGTATTTTATTTAAACATCAATAAATGAAATACCCATGAAACATACATAATGGTCCACTTTATTTGTTTATTGCTTTAAGTCTTGTATTACTTTGTTTATATATCTTGCATCTTTATTTACAAGTAATACTAGTCCAATCTAGTGATTATTAGACTTGTTGTATTTTACACTTTCATTGGTAAACCATCTCGAAGTTAAAGGGACTCACAGATATTTGAATAAAAAAGGAAAGAATAAACCATGAAAATGTTAGGTAAAAATTCCTATAACATGAATACTATTTATAATAGGGAAATGTTAAACGTAGCCCCCGGGGCTATAGTTAATTTGTTTAGACATGCATGATATTGTTGTACTCCGATATTTATGCATATTTTCAGGAGGTGGTTATATGAAATGTACAACACTTTTAAACATGTCCTGACAAATTAAACTTAGCCCCTGGGTCTATGTTTATCATTTCCCTTATTATTATAATATAGTTTTATAAATATATTGTATATAACATAATAATGGGTCTGGGCAATTGGAACACACGTCTGTCAATTTAGTTTCCCAATAAGTCAATAAGTCTATGTTATTCTCCCAATACCAATAATTTATTATACTGTATCTTTTATTTTTTTTATTAAAGTATATTATATATGTATTGTGATATATATTTGACAAATGTGTTATGAAATTATGATTGAAACTAATTGAGTCAAAACACACTACCGCACTATATTGTTAATTGGTAGTTTGTATTTTCGTTTTTTTTGTTTGACATATAAGCAAAATTATATATAAAACGTACAAATCTTAAATATATTGTTAATATATATATTTTTAAAATAAATTCCTTTACAATTTAGGGTACCCGATATATCTCCGATATATCCGATATATCGCTTATCGGTGGTCAACCGATAATAAACCGATAACCGATATTTACAACCTTGATTTTTACCACTTAACTTTTGAATTTTTTAACTTTAGTCTAACTTTTTGTATACAAACTTAATTATAGTTCTAACTTTAATCATCAAAATATTTTTTTTTTCTATCTCTTATTTTAAGGCTTCTAACTTTTCCCATCAAACTCTACGTTTTGGTCACCAATTACTTTCTACCCCTTATAGTAAACGTTAAGTGTCCAAACTTTTAGGTAATGTTGTATGTATATATGGCGCAACGTCGATCCCGGGCAACACCCTCCCGGGGCATCGCCCGGGGTCAAAAAACTAGTTTATATCATATAGATATTTTACCCGCATAATGCGCGAATTTTTATAATTATTGTTCAAAAAAGATTGAAAAATAAAAGTTTAGATATACATTATGTTTTTTTCATTTTTATGTCACCATTTAAACAAAATCTTTATAACTTAATATAAAAAAAGTAAAAAAAATACTAAACACAACCACATTTTACATTTTACTCATATTTGCTTGCCATTTATTCATAAATGGGATGGGATGTTGTATATAACAAATAGTATATAATGGTTTATTATTATAAAGGTAGAATCTAAATTGGAAATGATATTCTCTTTTTGTTTATCATATATTACATACGGGATTTATATTTATGATTTGATATATATTTTTTAATATTTTATGATAAGTGTGCAAAACATGATAGCAAAATATGGTAATTGTGTGCAAATTTGTTGGAAAATTCCCATGGATAAATTTTTTTTTGATATTTTTTCTAAAAATATTTCCGACGGATTCCCGACGGATATTATAATAAAATTTAAGGGGGTGCCTGGTAAGAGGTATTTGGGGGTAAGGAATGGGAAAGGGAATGATTATAGATGCTTGGTTGTTGTATGCAAAGATAATCAATACCTAGAAGTGGGTAAAGGAGCATTACCCAACAAATTGAGGGGTAAGGTAATCAATCATCACAAATCTTCTTCTATCCTTCTCCTTTCTTTAGCTAAAACTGTTGTGGTCCAAAACTGCCACCCGACATCACCATCGGACTTCACCTCCACCAACAGCCATCCGACAACCGCCACCACCATCCCACAGCCGCCACCACCAAAAACCACAAAAGTGATGTAGACAGACGTGATATCTTGAGTGATACCTTCAAAAACTCCGTAACAATTAAACTGCCAACTTATCCGACCAAATGTTCACCTCTTGCAACACTGTATAAAAATGATAAAAAGCAACTGCCATCTTCACCTGGGCTACTGAAATACTCTTACAAGTATGTGTTTTTCACTTTATGCAACACTTTATGCATTATGTTTATTTTTAATCTAGTAGATAGAAGTGGGAAATGAACCTGTAAATTTTGGATGGTGGTGGTGGTGGTGGAAAATATTGTATTATTAGAGAGAGAGAGAGAGGAGGAAGATGAGATATGGTGGGTGGTGGTCAATAAAGGTATTATTAAAGCAGAATCAATCAATCGGTGCTTTTATGTATTTTTTTTATTATTATTACAATAATACTCCACTCTATAAAGACCACTCTATAATGATAGTATTCCCTTTCCCTTACCCTTACCCCTTTGTGAACCAAGCACCCCCTAACTTTTTTAAACAAATATATTTCCGATGGATTTCCGACGGAGATTTTAAAATCCGTCGGTATTCCGTCGGAAATTTCCGACAAATTCCCGACGGATATAATAATAAAATTTAACTTTCTGAAATAAATATATTTCCTACGGCTTTTCCGACGGATTTAATCCGTCGGTATCCCGTCGAAATTCCAACAGATTTCCGACGGATAAAAATAAAACTTAATTTTTTTAAAATAATTAAAGTTCCGACGGATTTCCGACAGAATTTAATAGGCCGTCGGTATTCCGTCGGTAAATTCCGACAGATTTTCGACGGAATTTGTGTTTCGTCGCTAATCCGTCGGAATTCTGTCATAAATTTTCCAACAAGTAATTTAAATAGCTTTTCGTCTGAACTTCGTTGGTAAGCTGTCGAAAATTTCCGACAGATTTTTTCCGTCGGAAAAATTCGTCGGTATTCTTCAGTTGTGTAGTAGTGAAAACGTTTAACTAATGCGTATCCAATACCCTTGTTCGCTCCAGTAACAATGGCTATCGAGTCCTTAGACCACCATCTCGAGGTTGTGGCTGTAGTGTGACACATAGGTGGCCGTTCATGTTGTGTAGATGATGTTACCATGTTGGAACCAGATGAGAATAGATGAAATCATGAAAATATAGAAGCAATGATTAATATATATAGATGATGACTAATGTGTGTAAATAAATTAATAAATCAATATATTATTATAGAATTGAGTTGATCACTAGGTGGAAATATGGAATTGTAGCCACCTTGTAGCTACCTTCGCTATACAAGTGGTACAATTCTAAAATGTTATGCGTAAGAGCTAAAGAATTTAAATAGTGCTAATATAAAATTTTGGTTGCAATAAAGAATTAAACCCGTGAATGTTAACGAATTATAAAATTCCTCTAGGTCTACATCGGTCCTGAAATATAGGTTTGTTTATTCACAAGAATTAGAAGTAAAACATGTGCATGTTTATAAACCAATGTTTTTATATATAAAAAAACGTACTGGTATGATTTCATATGTCAAAACTTGCCTAATTAACTAGAAAGCTGCCTCCTTGATCCGTCTTCTTTGATCTCTAATATTGGACTTCACATTAGGGGATTACGAGTATGTGTTCTCATTAATATTTAATGCGTGTGGCAGACTCGTTTTAGTCTCTAACACTAGCAAACACCACCGGGTGTGATTCGTGGTGGACGTGTGGTGAAGGGATCAGTGGTGGCGCACTACGAGCATGTAGTTACAATTAACTACTTGGTTCCAATAATTATAAACAAATTGAAACTCATATGATAGAATTCATGACACCAATTAGAGATGGGCATGAGATTTTTCGGGAATCGGTACTCGATACCTGAAAATCATTAAAACTTGTTACTAGTCCCGGTTTCATATAAACTGGTGTTTTTCAGTGTTTGCAAGATTTTTATTGTACCATATATCAGACCCAATCCCAAAAACTCAAAACTAGGTACCGGTCCTGATCCTACTCGGAACTCAGTACAACTTTTCTATATCAAGATCCGAACAATACCAGGACATGATTTGAGACTGGAGACTTTTTGCTCTCCCCTAGCCACAGCCTTTAAACCTCTAGATTGAGCCCGAGAAGATTATCATTAGTTTATTTATAATAATTTTATAGAAATTAATAAATTCTATTAATTCATCCTTCGGATGATTCTCTTAATTCATAAGATCATGACACATGTATATTCAATGGATGAGATGATGAAAGTGACTGAGTGCATTACATATGTCGAATTCTAAAATGAATTAAGAAGATTAATATGCTAAAGTTTAAGAAGATATATCACTTCTCATGATTAAGATAAAATT
Organism: Erigeron breviscapus; assembly: GCA_034093135.1. Taxonomy (NCBI): domain Eukaryota; kingdom Viridiplantae; phylum Streptophyta; class Magnoliopsida; order Asterales; family Asteraceae; genus Erigeron; species Erigeron breviscapus. Next base: position 117,003,721 of record CM067172.1, on the reverse strand, counting down.
ATTAGTAGTATGTTGTCTATTGGACAGAATTATATACTCTATAATTTAATTTTTAATATATATAAACAAATAAAGTTTTCATTTTGTCTTTTTAAATAGAACATATTTTTTTCATTTTATCTTCATTTTAATACTTTTTTTTAATATAAGGTTTTTTGGCTTAATAGAATGCTTTTATCTTTTATAACTTTTTGTTTTTTTCAATTTAATAGAATCTTTTGCAAAAACTTAGAATTTTTGTAAAGAATAGTTTTTCAATTTGATGAATGTTAGTGAGAACAGAAATTGACAGATTCTGTATCTGTTTTTAAAACGAGTAAAACACACTTTTAAGAGTTAATTCATGTCTTGGTTACTGAATACAAAATGTAGCTATATGAGTTAGCTTGAAATGACCACTGGAATGAGGTAAAAATATGGTGTAGAACTCAAGTTATGATTATTTGAAGTCGGTAAGGTCAAATTTGTTTTGTCAGTAAAAACAGCAACTGTTTGTGTTTTTAAAACGACCAGAAGTCACATTTGAAGGACAATTCACATGTTGGTCACAAAAGATAAAATGTAGATATATGTGTCATCAGAATTTGACCACTGGATGTAAAAAAGTTAAGTAGAACTTGAGTTATGCATGCTTGAAGTCAGTTGGTCAAATCTGATTTTTAACTGAAAAATTAGTCATGTTCATGGAATTTTATCTCTCAATTCTTGAAGATTCAGGACTTTACACTTTTTGTGTAACATATTTCATATGTCTAGAAGTTAAAATAAATTAATGGGATTTTTCAAAGATTGCTTGGGCCGTGAACATGTATACAACTTTCTGTTGCGCATACAGTAAGAAATTTGAGCTGTTGGGTTCAAAGATTTTTTCAAAAATAGTAAACGATATCCATAAATTAAGACTAAAATCATGGAGAAACTAGACACCTTGAATTTACAGTGTTAAAAATACCATAACCCAAATCTTTGTTCTTAACCATGAAATAATTCATGAGAAACAGTAAAAATATGAGATTATATGCATCTTGTTGAGTTGAAAAGGGTTATTGTGATAATAAGAATGTTGGTGACTTTTATAGTCGAATATGAAATTGGTGATTTTGTTATGAAAGTGAACTTGACATTAAGATAAAGATATATGAGATTCAAGTTTTGTAAATCAAACCAAGAGCAATATGAGATTATAAAAGATGAGTTTCGTGCTAAGATGCTATTGAAAGTGGCTAAGTGACCTTGTATGTGATTAATGATATTCTATGTACTTGTGAATCATTTCTAGGTTGAAACATACATATTGTGTACTTGCGGTTTTGTTGATTGTTGATTTGTGGTCGCGAAGGAGGTGAGTATTCTTGCATACCTTTATATATGCGTCGGGTCGATTACCATATGATGGTGGATTCCGTGTGTGGTAATCGATTTGGCGTTAAGCCCAATTTGGGGCATTGTGATTATGGCCTAAGAACCTCTGAGGCCTAAGAACCTCTTGAGATATGAGATATACGAGGCCTAAGAACCTTTTGATATGTGATGTGTGAGGCCTAAGAACCTCTTGTGAATGGGGCCTAAGAATCCCAAGATTATTGATATTGATTGTGTTGATACAGCTTATATGGATCCATGTAATGCGTTAAAGTGCAAAGGTGAGCATGTAGATATGGTACGACGGTGCCATAGACTACATGCGATAGTCCTTTATGCGTTGCCCTCCTTCGTATGTATAAACGTATGCAAGATTATTCACTAAGCTTTGCTTACTTTTTAGTTGTTTACCCTTTTTATAGGTTGTCCCGGAATTGGAAACAAAGGCAAGTACTTGAAGTTCGAATCTAATTTATGGATTTGAATGTTTTAGCTAAATGCGGAAAATGGTAATATTGATAGGACCCGTAGAGACCCCTTTGAACTATTGGCTCATGATACATTTTTCTTTTGGTAAAATTTTGTTATGTTAAGTGTTAGACTCATGGAGTTTTGGTTATTTATAATGGGTCATTGTAATAGTAGTGTGTTGGTTATGATTGAATGTATTTTGGAAACTCATAATCCGTAACAGGTTTTGACGAAGGATTTACGAAAAGGTCATGCCGAAATTTCTAATTTTTGTACGTTGTCTTTTGTAATGGGTTTTGGTAAATGTATTTGATTGGATTCAGAAATTTCGTGGTCTAAAGCTTGGAATTGAGTTTGAAAAGTTTGCAAGTTCGAGTCAAGTGTCAAAAATGAAGTTTGGTTCTGTCAGACAGGGATATGCGCCGCATATACTGTCCATGCGGCGCATATTTGGAAACTTTGAGTTATGCGACGCATTCTGATTCGCATGGAAATCATCTGACCTTTTTGGACTGCTTTTATGCGCCGCATACATGTGGCATGCGCCGCATATATGCATATATATATAAAAAAAAATTCCTTATTTTTCTATTAAATCGAGTTGTGTCGTTTCACCCTACCAAGAGGAGTGGATTGACATCTTTAAGGAAACTTGAGCAACAGAATAGTTAAAAAGAAAACACGTTTTAATCTTTATCAAAGCCCAATTCAGTTTACTTTACGTACAAAATAATACTCAAATTGTAACAAACATAAATGACGGTTTTTTCATCTATATAAATATGTAAACTATATAGAATATCGCAAATTCGTATTTTATTTTACAAGCAAGTTTTCATTCATACTCAAAACGTATTTGAATTTACTTTCATTGCACAAAATTAACCGCATATAAAACAAATAAAACATGGTTATGTATTCTATAGAAGTGTTGTATAAAATAAAACAAAATCAGATTTTTTCTTTATCTCGTCCGTGTTTAACACGGGATTAAAATCTAGTAATATAGATAGGATATTTCTCAAGTTCCCGAAATTAAATAGAGAAAACTAGATGGGTGCCCGCGCGTTGCAGCGGCAACGATTTATAACGCGTGAGATGTCGATCGTAATATTGGCTTGGGATTTGCATCTCAACAAATCAAAATGAGTTGGTCATGGATGACGATTAGAGGGGTGGTGGGAAAGTTTCAGCAGTGCTACCCGTTTTTCCGATCTGGAAAAGGTATGTTTTCGGCCGGAGGAGATTATGTTTTAGGGTTAGGATCATACATTTAGGATTAAGAAAGAGAAAAATGTAAAAACTAAAAAGTGTTTGAAAAGAGTAATTAGGGGTGGAAACCCAACCCAACCCAACATACAAAACAAAATATCACTGTCAACAAAATACTATGAATTCTGATCACTCCACGATGACTACCACGACGACTCCCGCCGTCAAAAACAATCCCGCCGGAAAAGACAATCATGTCGCTGTCTCCGTCTCCGTCTCCATCTCCGTCAACGATGCCTCTCCTCCACCACCATCCTTCTCCGTCAATACACGGTAACTTTCCCTTTCCACTTTTTACTCTTTTTTTTTTAATATCCGCAATCGTTAACTGTCCAATTTGCCCTAATTTTAAAGCTTACATACATAATAATCACTTTCATTACATAAACCTATACATACAGAATTTTATTATATATAATAATCACTTTCATTATTAAGCCTATACATACAGAATTTTATTATATATAATAATCACTTTCATTACATAAACCTATACATACAGAATTTTATTATGTATAATAATCACTTTCATTATATAAGCCTATACATACAGAATTTTATTATATATAATAATCACTTTCATTACATAAGCCTATACATACAGAATTTTATTATATATAATAATCACTTTCATTACATAAAGCCTATACATACAGAATTTTATTATATATAATAATCACTTTCATTATATAAGCCTATACATACAGAATTTTATTATATATAATAATCACTTTCATTACATAAGCCTATACATACAGAATTTTATTATATATAATAATCACTTTCATTACATAAGCCTATACATACATAATAATCACTTTCATTACATAAGCCTATACATACATAATTTTATTATATATAATGTGACAACTCGTAATTTATTATAACGGGTTAGTCTTAATCTCAGTCATTATTATAATTTCGTCTAATTTAGACAATTATAGACGTGGAAATTATTAGACAATTGAACTTTTGGCTCAGTTCAGTTAGACGTATCCTGATGACGTAGACTATTAGCTATCTAGACGAATGCCAGTCTTAAAATAACTTTAAATAAATATTTAAAAGTTATGTCTTGTTCATAACAAATAGGCTGTCTAGACTTAATATTTTAAAGTTCACTTTGACTGAATTTTATTGACCCGTCTTAATTTAAATAACACGAGGGAAAATACCTTTACTTTAAATTATAACCTTTTAGTCATACGGTGTTTAATCGTAAACATTTTACCAAATTATGGGTACCAAAATACCAAGTTTTAGGCCACATGGGCCGGATATTGGGCAGGGAAACAACACCCCCCCCCCTCCCTTTCTTTCTTTGATCAACACCACACACACACATAACACACACAAACTTTTCTCTCAATCAAATCTGAATATTCATTGAAATCAAAAGGAGAAATCTAAGGGAAATAATCATCAAGTGAAATACCAAGGATCATCTTCATCATCATCATCATCATCATCATCATCTTCTTCTTCATCTTTTTATTTCAAGAACACAAATTTTGGTAAGTTAACCTTTTCTTCAAACTTTTGATTTGTCTAATTTAATCTTTTGGTTTAGTTTTATTTACTTTGATTGAATTAGATAGTTTTGAAAATGAAAAGAGTTATTGAATGGTTATTTAGATGAAATTTGATTAGAAATAGGTTTTGGAAATCAAAAGAGTTGGATTGGTGAAATGGTTAGCGAAATGAATGGTTTTTCCAGGTTCTTAAACATGGGTATACTTGTTGAAATGAAAAGAGTTATTGAATGGTTATTTAGATGAAATTTGATTAGAAATAGGTTTTGGAAATCAAAAGAGTTGGATTGGTGAAATGGTTAGCGAAATGAATGGTTTTTCCAGGTTCTTAAACATGGGTATACTTGTTGAAATGAAAAGAGTTATTGAATGGTTATTTAGATGAAATTTGATTAGAAATAGGTTTTGGAAATCAAAAGAGTTGGATTGGTGAAATGGTTAGCGAAATGAATGGTTTTTCCAGGTTCTTAAACATGGGTATACTTGTTGAAATGAAAAGAGTTGAATAGAAAGCGATTTGGTTTGGTGAAAATGGTCAAAAACTGCACTTTCACTCGTGCAGGTCTGCTTTCACGCCGCGACCCTTCAGGTTTCGTGCCGCGATGTAGTGTATTTTCGGATTCGCGCCGCGAATCATTGGATCTCGCGCCGCGAAGTTTGGGTTTGTTTGATATTTTCAAAAGACGTTAATTTGAACGCTTGAACTTGGTTTATATCGAATGGTACTTTAGACTACCTTATAATGACAATGTCATTGATATTACCAACTAAAGTCAAATAAAATGAAAGTTTAAATCACATTCTCGGTTGTGGCATTCTAGGGTCTATAGCTAAGTAGTTCTACATAGGATACTTGTCGTCGTGAGATTTGATCCTCACTGTTGGTACTAATATCCTAGGTTTTGGATAGACGTGGAGAATAGATTGCTCATCTTCTCAAGTTATTCGCACCTTTTAACACTTTGAACGCTAAGGTGAGTTTATGGCGCCCTTTTCCTTTTACTTTGGGTCTAAAAAGCATGTACTGTTGTATACACGATTACTTTTTAAATGATTTGTCTATGTGTATGCCATGAGATTTGGCTGCTTAAATCATTTGAATTATATTTGCCATGTTGGCGGCTTTTGAAAATGTGTATACGTGTCTTATGAAATATTGAATGAAATGACTTGAATTGCCATGTTGTCGGCTGACTAAATTGTTCTTTGTGTTTGACGGACTAAAATGTTGCCCCTATGTAGTTATCACCATTATGAGACCCTAGTGGTTGTAGTTCTTGACTGTCTTGGTTATGGTCCGCACCCACTTATAGAAGGAAATCCTGTGCGAGGCATATTGGCTGATACTGTCGAATGTTGTTCCCGGCTGGCATATGCTACTGTATTGTCAGACTTAGTTCTTGACTGTCCTGGTTATGGTCCGCACCCACTTATAGAAGGAAATCCTGTGCGAGGCATATTGGCTGATACTGTCGGATGTTGTTCCCGGCTGTCATATGCTACCGTCGGACTTTGATCCCGACGGTCTAGTCAAAAATATTGTTTGTGGTCTGCACCCAGTGTAGAGGGAAATCCTGTGCGAGGCATAATGGATTAGTGGCTGATACTGTCGGACTTGGCTCCCGGCTGTCATATGCTGTTTTCGGACTTAGACCCCGGCTGTTTTGTTATAAAATATTGTCGGACATAGACTCCGGCAGTCTTGTTATAAAATATTGTCAGATTTTGATTCTGACTATCTTGTCTTATATAACTACATGTCATTGTGTGCTCTCAATGACAATTAAACTTTGGTCAAACACACTGTAAACTCACCAACTATTTTGATAGTTGATCCTCTCAAATTTCATGCTTTTCAGGTAACCAACAGTAAGTATTGGAATCGTATTGGCATATTAGGGCCATCTTTTGACTTTTGACGTACAATTAGCGTCAGACATCTGAGGACTATCGCATTATTAGTTCTAATTGTACTAGACTGTCCAAATGTTGTTATTGTATTTAGTGGGCCCAGTTCCATTCGAGGATAACTTGTATCCGTGTATTGGGGTCCACATCTGAACTATTATACTTGTAATAAACTTGTATTTGGCATTAATGGATGTAATCTCTATTTACCTTCTGATTAGTACGCAATTATTTGTTAACCCTGTATTTCCGCTACAACGGGGTGTGACATATAATAATCACTTTCATTATTTAAGCTTAAACATACAGAATTTATTATACATAATAATCACTTTCATTACTAAAGCCTATACGTACAAAATTTCGCCATACATAGAACTTTAGATACAAGTTTTTATTAATACATATATATTACTTGTATAGTGTATCATTACTGTTTTTGGTTGTTTATGATAGATTTCGGTACTAGCTAGCGCAGCGGAAGCATGCATTAAATAACAATAGCATATTAAAATTTATCTATTAACCGAAATCTAACTCATGGATCATCTCGTTAAACTAAAGATCAAGAGAATGAATACTAGAAAACATACCCTTGAAGATTTCCTCGAATATGATGGAATAAAAGTTCAAGCTAGAACTTCTCTATCGGGGAGACACCCAAAGTTCCGACCACGATCAATATACTTTCTAGATCAGAATCCAAGCCTCTTTCTTAAACCAAATAACACCCAAAGTTTGGTCCTTCTCTTCACCAAATCACAATACAATAAAGCCTTATGTATTGCATGTTCAATACCCTTAAAACTATATGTATTAAACTTAAGAAGAAATGAAGCCTAAAAGGCTGTGTGTTGGTTCGGCTTCCTTTTGGTTCAAAGTAGATGCCCACACCAGTAATGTGTTACCATCTAGTTTTAATATATCTTCTATAATATAGTAAAACCAAATCACGAACCTCAAGGTTGTCTGGATATATTCTATGTCCATTTGAAACAAACAAAGGAGCAGGTAAATGATAGAATATCATTTAGTTGGAGTGGGTATTTGTCTGCCATCTATTTGGAATAGGAAAAGCAACTTATTTCTTTCCCTTTAATATCGAAATATTATGGCAACAATGTCTAATTTCTTTATAGTATTAATAATAAGATGTATATTTTATATACCCATAAAATCAATACATTTATTCAAATACACATAAATATGTAGACATCATGTTTAGTTAATTACTAGTTAAACATTTAACTAATTGATCAAACAGATACTAACACTCAATTTGGACCATTTAACAAAATATCCATTTAATTGATCTCTCCTGTAAAAGTATATTAATCGATTATCGATCGGCCTTTGCGTGTGACCGAATAGGATAATGGACTTTATATTATCCATGTCATGGGCATATCCTCAAATCATAATGCACCACGGTCAAACTTTTAGCCAACCCGAGAGCATTGATTCCAACAGACTCCCACTTGCACAGACATGATAATATTGGTGTGTCTTAAAGACATACCTAGTATAACCAGTACTACAGTATGTTATACTCCTATTAGTTTATTTGCATCAGTTATCCTTTTGTTCTTGATATCCATATGGACGTGTGACACGGTTAAATGTCAATCACAATCGTTCAAGATTATGTTTCCCGATATAGATTTGTAGTGATCAAAATAGACTGCAATCATCATGATTCAGTACTAGCATGGCCATGCATTTATTATCAGCACAAATCAACGAGGGGCCCAGAGATATCGCTTCAACCTGCTCAAGGAAGAAGGAACAAATTGCTTCGACTATGTAGACATCTACCACATTTCGTGCCACACCCTTATGACTGGCATTTACACACAGCGTTGGATGTAGGTCAAAGCATGACACTAGATGTGTCAAGATTCTCACATATCTCCACTCTAGGATAAAAGTGTTGCCATCTTAGAATTACTTTGTGACATAAACCATGAAGTAATTCCTAAGTGTGGTCACTCCAAAACCTTGAATCCATTATCAAGTTCCTCATGAATGTAGTGTCATATAAATCTATATACTACACTTCATAGCAGCCTTAATTCATTTCTCTCTCCATTAGAGAATGACCGACTGTGGAAATTTATGAATTAATATTCAATGGAGTTTAAAACATGCAAAATAGAACATAGTAATATGCAATGAAATGATCGCATCATGCGTATTTTATAATCTCCATATAAAATCCATAAATCAATTACAATAGACTATTACATAATGTTCCAAGTGTCAAATTAACATAGTTAATACAATTAAACTAAATCATCAACATTACGAATTCCAATAGATCTACTATGAGCCTCATGTTTGGCTTGAGGTAGAGCTTTGGTAAATGGATCGGCCAAGTTTTCACTTGTGTCGATCCTACTAATGACAATGTCCTTATCTGCAACAACTTGACGAACATAGTGATACTTCGGAGTATGTGCCTAGTGCGTTTTTGAGACCTCGGTTCTTGAGCCAAGATAACCGCACTCATATTATCACAGAAAATCTCAACGGGATCAAGGATGGTAGGAACTACGCCTAGATCCCCGATGAATTTCTTAATCCACATGGCTTCTTTAGCTGCCTCGCAGACCGCTATATACTCTGACTCTGTCGTCGAATCCGCAATGGTGCTTTGCTTGGAGCTTCTCCAAGTAACTACGCCCCCATTCAAAGTGAACACAAACCAAGATTGTGAAGAACAATCATCTCTATCCGATTGGAAGCTAGCGTCTGAGTATCCTTTGACACTCAACACGTCCTCCCCTCCATAGACCAAGAACATATCTTTAGTCCTCCTAAGATACTTTAGAATGTTCTTGACTGCTATCCAATGTGCCTCGCCAGGATTGGCCTGATAACGACTAGTCATGCTTAAAGCATACGACACGTCAGGCCTAGTACATATCATGGCATACATGATCGATCCTATAGCCGAAGCATATGGGATACGACTCATCTTGTCCAATTCTCCATCAGAAGTAGGACATTGAGACTTGCTCAATGGTATGCCAGGGTTCATAGGAACACACCCTTTCTTAGAGTCTTGCATACTAAATTTCTTTAGTATCTTCTCTATGTATGTACTTTGGCTTAGTCCGATTAGTCTCCTAGATCTGTCACGGTATATTTTTATTCCCAAAATATACGCCGCATCTCCCATGTCTTTCATGGAGAAACATTTCCCTAGCCAAGCTTTGACATCCTTCAATGTCGGGATATCATTTCCCATGAGCAATATGTCATCGACATATAAGACTAGGAAGACTACAACGCTCCCACTGGATCTGACATAGACACATGGTTCATCTTCGCTTCTGATAAAACCAAATTCCTTGATTTTCTCATCAAAGCAAAGATTCCAACTACGAGAAGCTTGCTTAAGTCCATAAATGGACCTTTGAAGCTTGCACACACTATTAGGATACTTAGGATGTACAAAACCCTCAGGTTGTGTCATAAACACATCCTCAGTTAACTTTCCATTTAGGAAAGCAGTTTTAACATCCATTTGCCATATCTCATAGTCATAAAACGCAGCTATGGCAATTAGTATTCTAATGGATTTCAACATGGCCACTGGCGAAAAAGTTTCATCGTAGTCTACACCATATCGTTGCGTGTAACCCTTAGCCACCAGTCTGGCTTTGAATGTGTGTACATTCCCATCCATGTCAGTCTTCTTCTTGAAGACCCACTTACACCCAACGGTTTTAATCCCTGGTGTATGATCAACCAAGCTCCAGACTTGGTTATCGATTGGATCTCGCTGTCCATAGCCTCCTGCCATTTAGCAGACTCAGGTCCTGCCATGGCTTCCTGATAAGAGATAGGTTCGTCAGAATCAATATACGCTTTGTTACCCATTGATATGTTTAAATCAAGTCTTTCGGGTGCACGTTCGCTCTCTATCAGACCTGCGTACAGGTGGTGGCTGTATGTCAGCTTCCTCTTCAACAACAGGTTCATCGACCTCTGGAAGAGAACTAGGGCCAACATCGGTTTCCATGTCAATTGGTTCTTGAATTTCTTCAAGATCAATAGGGCTCCCACTAACTTCTTTGGACATGATGTTCCTTTCAAGCAATACTCCTCTTCGAGATACAAAGACTCTGTTCTCTGAAGGGTTGTAAAACAAATATCCAAATTAGCTGGGTAACCTACAAAGAACACCTTTTGTGATCTAGGTTCGAGCTTATCTTGAGTCTCACGACGAACATAAGCTTCGCAACCCCAGACTCTTAAATATGACAACGAAGCAGGCTTGCCATGCCATATTTCATGTGGTGTCTTGGAAACCTTCTTGGTTGGGAGGAGGTTAAGGATCCTTGCGGCAGTTTCTAAAGCATAACCCCAGAAACTGATTGGAAGTGTTGCACGACTCATCATGGATCGAACCATATCGAGTAATGTTCGATTCCTCCTTTCGGACACACCATTATGTTGAGGTGTCCTGGGAGGAGCTAATTGTGAGATAATCCCACAATCCTTCAGATGATCGAGAAACTCTTGACTAAGATATTCACCGCCTCTATCAGAACGAAGAATCTTAATCTTCTTGTCCAACTGGTTCTCTACTTCATTTTGGTATGTCTTGAACACTCCAAAAGTTTCAGACTTATGTTTAATTAAATAAACATAACCATATCGACTGAGATCATCAGTAAATGTAACGAAGTATCTTTCACCGTGTCTAGTAGGCGATCTAAACGGGCCACACACATCAGTGTGTACTAAATCCAATAGATCTTTGCCCCTTTCGCAGTTTCCTTTGAAAGGTGCTTTTGTCATTTTGCCCAATAAACAAGATTCGCAATCATCATGAGATGTAACATCAAATGATTCCAAACTACCATCTGATTGGAGTTTGGCGGTTCGTTTCTTGTTTATGTGGCCTAACCAACAATGCCATAGATACGATTTATCCAAACCACCTTTGAATGAATCAATGTTATAGATTGAACTATCATTTAATTTAACGGTGGTTTCTAATATGCCTTTACAAGGACTAGCTTTAAAATAAAACATATCATCCTTGTAAACGAGAATTGATCCATTATCAAACTTAAAATCAAAACCATCATTAAATAAAGCATCAAAAGACATAATGTTTCTTGTCATTTCGACATTGTAGCAAACATTCTTTAAAACAATACTTAAACTAGAATCAAAATAAAGCTTGTATTCTCCAACCATTTGAACAGGAGCCACATTCTTGTTCCCCATGATTAGATCAAGCTCTCCAGTCCTTAGCTTCCTATTTCTTGTGAGTCCCTGCACATCAGTACAAATGTGAGTACCACAACCTGTGTCCAATACCCCAGGAGTTAGAAATAGAAGTATTGTTAAGTTCAATCATGAACATACCTGAAGGATCGGCGACACCTTTGGCCTGAAGCTCCTTTAGGTCTTTCAAGTACACTGGACAAGTGCGCCTCCAATGTCCTATTTCCCCACAGTGGAAACATTTAGCCTCCTTAGGATCTTTGGCTTGTGGGATCTTTTGAGAAGAAGTAGAGGCTATGCCCTTGGGTTTGGGTTTGGCATTGGGATTCCCAACTTTTGCCTTACCCTTACCTTTGGGTCCATTATTCATCTTCTTTTGGATCCCTCCTTCCTTGATGGTTAAGACGACAACAGTAGCGGGTTTTGTTTTGGCCATGCTAGACTCGGCGGTCTTCAACATGCCATGAAGCTCCATAATGGTTTTCTCCATGTTATTCATGTTGTAGTTCAACACGAATGAATCAAAGGCATTAGTCAACGAGTTAAGGACAAAATCCGTAGCAAGCTCTTGACTAATGGGAAAACCAAGGCGCTCCAATTGGTCTATGTACCCTTTCATTTTGAGTACATGGACACTCACGCTATTGCCCGATGCCATCTTGCAACATACGAGGGATTTGACGGTGTCAAATCGTTCTTGCTTTGCTTGCACTTGGAACATGTCCTTTAGTTGTGTAAGCATGTCGTACGCCCCAAGATTCTCCAAGCCCTTTTGGAGCTCGGGAGTCATGGTCGCTAACATTAAGCAAGCAACCTCATTTGACTCGACACGACGTTTATCATATTCGTCCCGAGTCGCTTGAGCAGCTCTTGCATGTGGCTCATCAGGAAGTGGTTCCTCGATTGCCCTGATCTTATCTTCCATCCTAAGAACAATTCTTAGGTTGCGAAGCCAGTCAATGAAGTTCAAGCCGGTAAGCTTGTCCTTCTCGAGGAGACCCTTGAGGCAAAAGGTAGAAAGAGATGAGGAAGAAGAATTTGTGTTTGGAATAGACATCTGTCATATATAAAGTAGACTGTATTAGTTAATTTGACATATTTAATCCTTGTTAAAATAATTACCCAAGTGTTTTAGTATATAAAACAATTATAATTAACAAGGTTAAGATCCATATTTCACTTATAGCAATGCCGGGTTTGCCGCGGAGCATTAACTACAAGCTATTTAGGTAGGTATACTATATTACCAATTTCATCCATAATGAAACTCTTAGACTCCTGCGGGATTTAAATGATAATCCATTATATCAATGCATGTTTAATCCCTACTACGCCAATCCTTTCTTGTGTCGGGTTCGCCGCGGAACACAAGTCTAGATTGTAAACCGTCCATGATAGCTACACGTGAGATCCGGACCAAGACTCTTGGGTTATCGCAAACCTCACCTCACTCTTGCCAACACCCAATTGTAATCCGGCCCAAGATTCTCGGGTATCGCGAACTTCAACGGGTTGAAGGTTCGAATGTGTGCACTACTCGTGGATAGCGTAAAGTTTACATTTTAAAACGGGGTTTTTGTTTTGGTTTAGCAAAATTAGTTTATACAATTTTAAAATTTTGCTAATATCTTATTGCGTTTGTTAATCCATTATAACCAAACCAATTTAGATGATTATTTCCAGTTTGTTTAAAAAAAAACAATTTTCTTGTACGCATGGCAAAGACAAATATATATATAAAACAATAATAATCATCACACACATATATATCGGTAGTATGCCATAAATCCTATGTGTTTTCCCGGTGAGCCACCACACGGAAAAACAAGGTCAAACTAAGGACATAGGTAAGTAGGAGCAATGGCTCCCACTAAAATCACCATCCTTCTTTGACTCCCTTGTTGCTTGCACCGTCTTGACGATTCCATCCATGATGCTAATCTCCATGTCTCTTTACATTTTATAAGATATAAAATCTATACTACTTTCTATACTATTACAAATACATAGAAAGAGAACGACACAATTTGTCGTTAATTAATACATCGGTAAAATGAAAAGACGACATGCAAGCCGTTTGATTAATTATTATTACATTCATCCCGAATAAATAATACACAATCAAACATCACACAAGGGTCATTGGCATATTACTACCGATATCACAATAACAACTTAACATCAAATGAGTTCCTACAATTTCAAGTATCCAAAATATAGGAGCTAAAAGGACTAAAAGTTTTTTTTTTTAAATGACATCTAATAGTCTAATATAAAAGTGTAGCGTGCAGTTCTAATCTCAAAAAAAAAGAGAAAAATTAAGTTCTTCAATGTTTGACTATTAACGTTCATGAACCCAAATTTTTATTTGTTCTTTTCTGTTGCGCCAGCCAGCATAACATATATATCAAATTTTTCTTTTACCTTTCAAACACCACTAATAAATATGAATACATGCAAATTTAGGCAACTATTTAAAGAAAAACTAAAGTTTGAACGAGGTGGCTCTGATACCACTGATAGATTTCGGTACTAGCTAGCGCAGCGGAAGCATGCATTAAATAACAATAGCATATTAAAATTTATCTATTAACCGAAATCTAACTCATGGATCATCTCGTTAAACTAAAGATCAAGAGAATGAATACTAGAAAACATACCCTTGAAGATTTCCTCGAATATGATGGAATAAAAGTTCAAGCTAGAACTTCTCTATCGGGGAGACACCCAAAGTTCCGACCACGATCAATATACTTTCTAGATCAGAATCCAAGCCTCTTTCTTAAACCAAATAACACCCAAAGTTTGGTCCTTTTCTTCACCAAATCACAATACAATAAAGCCTTATGTATTGCATGTTCAATACCCTTAAAACTATATGTATTAAACTTAAGAAGAAATGAAGCCTAAAAGGCTGTGTGTTGGTTCGGCTTCCTTTTGGTTCAAAGTAGATGCCCACACCAGTAATGTGTTACCATCTAGTTTTAATATATCTTCTATAATATAGTAAAACCAAATCACGAACCTCAAGGTTGTCTGGATATATTCTATGTCCATTTGAAACAAACAAAGGAGCAGGTAAATGATAGAATATCATTTAGTTGGAGTGGGTATTTGTCTGCCATCTATTTGGAATAGGAAAAGCAACTTATTTCTTTCCCTTTAATATCGAAATATTATGGCAACAATGTCTAATTTCTTTATAGTATTAATAATAAGATGTATATTTTATATACCCATAAAATCAATACATTTATTCAAATACACATAAATATGTAGACATCATGTTTAGTTAATTACTAGTTAAACATTTAACTAATTGATCAAACAGATACTAACACTCAATTTGGACCATTTAACAAAATATCCATTTAATTGATCTCTCCTGTAAAAGTATATTAATCGATTATCGATCGGCCTTTGCGTGTGACCGAATAGGATAATGGACTTTATATTATCCATGTCATGGGCATATCCTCAAATCATAATGCACCACGGTCAAACTTTTAGCCAACCCGAGAGCATTGATTCCAACAGACTCCCACTTGCACAGACATGATAATATTGGTGTGTCTTAAAGACATACCTAGTATAACCAGTACTACAGTATGTTATACTCCTATTAGTTTATTTGCATCAGTTATCTATTAGGTTTGTTCATTCTTACTTGTCGTTATACACGGTGAGCCTAATCTACTTGTTCGAACTAGCACTTGTACGAATGAAGTTTGACCACGACAAACTGTCCCTGTTGAAGACTCACACCGCCCTTATGGTCATGTCTATCTTCGGTATATCTTAAGCTTTTGTTATCGGGATTGTGATTCTTTCTTTGAAATACTGGGTAAAATTGATCAAAGATATATTGTTAACAGAAAATATCAAGAAGAGAAGAAATGATTGAAATTGTATACTGATGATTCATTATTGTAACAAGTATTACATTTATATGGAAATTGGGAATAACCGCTTCTGCTAACAACCTCTAACTAACATTCAAAATGTTACAAAATGACCCCTGAACTATTGAAAGTGAAAGAAACACCCCCTAAACCAATAATATTGTAACAATACCCTCTCCTTTCCAAGAATTTTGACCTCAAAATTGAAAGGTAGGAAATATGGACTGAATATCTTCTGCGAATTCCCAGGAAGCTTCGGACAGTAGAAGGCCTTCCCAATGAACTAAAACCTTGATAGCAGCTTTATTATCCTTTTTGACCATTTTCCTGTCAACAATGGACCTTGGAACAAGAGTAAATCCTTGAGATGTTGGAATAGCTGAAGGTGTTGGTGTTGGGCCATGGGCTTTCTTCAACAAAGAGACATGGAATGTTGGATGAATTTGTGCATCACTAGGTAGAGCCAGTGTGTATGTCACCTTTCCAATTCGTTTGATTACTTGAAATGGACCAAAGTATTTGGCTGCTAATTTCCTGTTAAAATGCTGCTTCAGTGATTTCTGGTGGAAAGGGTGTAATTTGACATAAACCCAGTCTCCTTTACCAAATTCTCTATCAGTCCTATGAGCATTCACCATTTGTGTCATTCTGTTTCTGGCCTTCTCTAAATTCCCCTTTAATTGTTGAATCATACCTTCTCTATCTCTATGTAAGTCTTCCACAGCTTGAATCTCAATATCACCAGGTATGTATGGAATATGCACATTAGGTTTAATACCAAATAATGCTTCATAAGGACTCATCCTGATGGCAGAATGCCAAGTAGAATTATACCACCATTGAGCTAATGGTATCCATTTCACCCAAGTTAGAGGAGCATCCAAACACATGCTTCTCAAGTAACTCTCTAAGCACCTATTAAGTACCTCTGTCTGACCATCAGTTTGAGGATAGTATGCAGAAGACATAGCTAAATTGACACCCTGCAATCTCATAAACTCCTTCCAAAATGTGCTTAAAAAGATTGGATCTCTGTTAGAAACTATAGTGTTGGGACAACCATGGAACTTAAAGACATTATCCATGAAGGCCTGTGCAACATTTGCAGCATTAAAAGGATGTCCCGACAAAATAAAGTGTCCAAACTTAGTGAGCTTGTCGACAACAACTAAAACTGTATCCTTCCCTTGAACTCTTGGCAGTCCTGAGACAAAGTCCATTGAAATTTCAGTGAAGATGGACTTAGGAAAAGGCAGTGGTTGAAGTAGACCTGGTGTTGCCATAGTCTCATACTTAGACCTTTGACACACATTGCACTCCTGGATTGTCTTGTATACATCTTTAGTACATCCCTTCCAATAAAAGAAGTTCTTAATCCTTGCAAGAGTAGGGGTTACACCAGAGTGACCACCCATAGGAGAAGCATGGAAGAGATTAATAATGTCTGTCCTTAAAGCTGCATCTTGAGCAATTACCAATTTTCCTTTTCTTCTTAAAAATTCCCCATCCAAAGTTTTATGTTTGACCACACTGCCCCCTGCTATTTTAGCAATCACTGTTTGAATTTCTTGATCATTTTTCCAAGCAGTTTTAATCCTGTCTAAAAGTGCAGCATTAATTGAGCTTAAATTCATTTGGAAAACTGCCATTCCCTGCACCCTTGACAATGCATCAGCTACAATATTTTCTGATCCTTTTTTGTAGCTGATTTCATAATCATAACCCATCAACTTTGATAGCCACTTTTGCTGCAAAGGTGTGACAATCGTTTGCTCCAATAGGTATTTTAAGCTCTGGTGATCAGTCTTGATCACAAAATGGTTGGCAGCCAAGTAGTGGTGCCATTGTTTGACTGCCAAAATTATAGCCAATAGCTCTTTCTCATAGACTGACCAGTTTTGTTGCCTTGATGATAAAGCTTTGCTAATAAATGCAATTGGGTGTCCCTCTTGCATAAGAACAGCTCCCATTCCCTTCCCAGAAGCATCAGTTTCCACAACAAAAGGTTTAGAAAAATCTGGTAGTTTAAGTACTGGAGGAGATAATAAAGCTTGTTTCATATATTCAAATGCTTGTTGACTCTCTTGAGTCCACTGAAATCCTTCCTTCCTAAGTAGTTCAGTGAGAGGTTTAGCCAAAGACCCAAACCCCTTAATAAACCTCCTATAGTATCCTGCTAGACCCAAGAATCCTCTCAACTGCTTAACATTCTCAGGAATGGGACATTCTTGAATAACCTTGAGTTTATTTGGGTCAGTTGAGACCCCTTCATGTGTAATTACATGACCCAAATATTCAATTTTATCAGCTGCAAAAGCACATTTTGATTTTTTTGCTTTCAAAGAAACACCCCCTAAACCAATAATATTGTAACATATATATTCCGTGGCTTTAGAAATTATCTGTTTCTTATTGGAGTGTCTAGCATCTTTCTCGCTGTTGATGGTGTATTGTGTCCCTGAAAACCTCATATGGCTTGGTTACTTAACGTTAGGTGTAGTCCTTGCCATCACAGTTGCACTAGTGTCTGCTATCCATATAAGCTTGTTTAATAATGAGAAAGAGTTGAGGAATTTGCCAGCTTATTCGCAGGAAAAGGTTTATATCAATTACTCGGTTTTGTTTATGCCTTTTCCTACTATATTGGTGTTACATGCACCTGATAGCTTTAACGGCATCAAGCTTTGGGTCATGGGAGTAACCTGGGGGACTGTGGTTGTGTATAATGGTATAGTCTACTTGAAGTTGATGTATGATGAGAAATATGCACCCAGTTTGAAAACTTCTCTGATTCAACAAGACAGTGGCAAAAGCATCCCTTGAGAAGCTTACCTAAAAGGTTAGGTTTATATTTTGTTATATGAGGTATGCCGTAGTTTTGTACTGAAAATAAAGTTGTATCGAATGTATCCATGGATTTTAGTAGTTGTGAGATCTATAATTCGGTTGAATGTCATCTTGAAAGTTATGTAATGTTGTTTTCTTTGGTTTTGTATTACATATATGGGTGGGCAGGATTGGTTAGGTGTTATGTCAGATATGCTCAGGCCAAGTAGTTTTGTTGGATGGGTTGGGTTGGGCCGACCCTGAACGCTTTTTTGCCTTTTTCCTTTTAAACAAGTAAAACTGTTTTGGGTGATAATGGACATGTGGTTCTAGCTTCAGATTAGGATACTTAGTGGCTGCATTTTATCTTATGGTCAGGATGGGCTATTGTGGATTATGGATATATGACAATAGAAAAGCATGCCAAGTTAGTCTGAATGCCTGCTTTTTAATTTTTGACGAGGTTAAAGACTATCTTCTAACGGATTTAAAGCAAGTACTGCAAAGTTTTAATCTAACTGGGGAAGCTAGTCTTGCAATTCAAATCACTCTAGGTTATTCAAATCAAGTTGCTAATGTTTCCTATTCACCTTTTAGTTTAGTTATATGGGAATGTTTCTGTCTATATATGTTTTGTTTTAGCTGGTGTAGTTCAGTGTTTCTATGTATCTCTAAATTGGGCCGCTTTCAGTCTCTCTAGTGCCTTGTTAAAGTATGGTGTGCTGGACCCGGATGAATCTCTCTAGTGCCTTGTTCAAATATGGGTTTTCCTAAAATGGGTTGAGTTGGGTCGTCCTGAATTTATGTCGGTATCTATTGATAAATCAATAATACTGTGTGATTAGAAAAACTATAAGGCAATGATAAATTAGTTTTCTTCAAAATGATTTAGGTTGTATAAATACACCGCGGGTAACATTCAGTCCCTTGCCAGTTAGCTTTATTTACTGATTTTACCATTTGAACCCTTTACATATGATCCCCTATATCGAAACGTTTATTGTTCTCAGAAGTTTATAATGTGGTGCTCAATCGTGCATTCTTTGTTTTTATTCAGGTTTTTTCCGGACACAACTTTTGATATATATCTTGAGTCGTCATATTTCTGCCTTAATGAAACTTTGGAAATCAGAAGTAAGAAAAACCTAATCAGATTAAATCTGTTAAGTGCAAATGTCAGGATACATTAATCCTCTCAAAAGAACAAAATTTAAAAATGATAAGATATACACATCATGCAATCTTTGGTAAAAAGTTGTTAGCGTAAACATTAGGATACATGAATAAATATCAAAAACCAAAACGTAAGTATCATTGAAGTTGCATTCAAACATCATTGTAGATTCTGCTGTTGATAGTGAATAATGAAATTTTCATTCTTAACTGAGTCTCAAATACCGACATTCTGTACTGCAATGGGTTTGATTATTGGAATGTTATCAGTTGAAAATATTATGGTTTTACATACAATCTTTCTTTATTAATGTATCTATCGCAATGCACGAATGCAATATGTGTTTTGCGTTGACCCAATATGTTACATTTAGTTGTGCCTTGGTCCTATTGACCAGGTTAGCTTAGTTTTAGGTTTCTAACGCATTTTGGAAAATGAATCCAAATGATTGTAAAATAAATTGAGTTTTTGAGTTTTTTTTTTTGAAGATAAGAAAGGAAATGAATTGATAAGATTTGAAAGGATTTTTTAGTTGTTTTTGGACTAGAAATCTTCTTTCCAATTTTGGGATGAGTTGGAAGGATTTTATCTCTTCTATTCTCGTCACATTTAATTTCATTTCTTTTAAAATGCAACTCAAGAACATAGCTTAGTTGTACTTCCTAGTTAGCTCAAGTGGTTGAGCACCTGCCTTACAAGCAGGAGGTCTTGGGTTCAAGGCTTGGGAAGTACATAGGAAGTCCTTCTATGAAGGCTTGGCTTGGGTATACCCAGGTTCAAGTCTGAGGGGGCAGGGTTTACCCCTATTAATCGTCGTGCCTTCGGCCGGATTAGTAGGGGGTTTTCCCCCATCGGGTATTTGAAATAGGCATTTCTACTTTGAGGGAGCTCTCTAGCGCGGACCTGGTTAAGACAACGTATGTTAGACCTCCCGCTGTCGAATCGCGACACGAAGTTTTCAAGCGAAATTCACCTTTAAAAAAAAAAAAAACATACCTTAGTTTTATAGGTTTCTAATGCATTTTGGAAAATGATATATGTGAGTATTTAATAGGCCTACAAAACGTAATTCAATATCTAAAGTTAACACGTGGCATAGTTAACAAATGATAGAGGTCGGTGTATGCAATTTAGAGTTTCAGATTAGTGATTTCTCTTGGTGTATGCTTTTCTGTGACCAGTGCTTCATGAAGGCAAAGTGTTTTTCTTTTGAGAATGCTTTTTAAACAAATGCTTTTCTCTTGAAATCATTTTATGCAGGAGAAGTGTTCTTTTTTTCTTTTTTGAGAATTATATGGAAAATATGGAAGTTTTAACTGATTTGGCATGGGATGCTAACATGAAGGATGCATTTGCTCACAAATTTAATTACTTCATTTTTTATTTTCCATTTTAGTAATATTTTCCATTGTTATCTAGACTTTTTTCACAAACATAAAGATAACGAGAAAAACACCAACAACAAAGACTTTCGACATGGCTAACCAACATGAAGAGAGGACATTAACTTATTTAGTTTACATGCACCCACCCAAAACCACCTATTTTCATAAGTTGTCATAACAAACATATATTTATATTTATATAGGTAACATATGGTTATGAGTATATTGTAAATTTCAAATACACTAGGTATATTGTCATATTTAAATAAGTACTCTCAAAATGGTGGTTAATATGAAATTTTATGGATAATATTTTCTGTATCAAAAGTAATTAACTATTTATATAAATACCTCCACCACCAACTTTGTATGGTTAGTCTTTCATAATATAATTTCCATTTTCTTTACATTTACCATTATTCTCCTAACTCTCTCTCACCTACATATCATGATTTCTTAATCTAGCTTGTGTTTACAAAAATAAAAATTTAATTCATTAAAATCATATCAATAATACATTGCATAATAATAATAATCTCTTTGGAGTTTCTATATTAAAAACCAACTGGGTTGAATCAAGTGGTTCAAGCTCATGCCTTTAGATACTGAAGTCAAGGGTTCGATCTTCATGCCCAGCAAAACTGGAGCCTGGAGTAGGCCCCTTCTGGAAGTAGTATATCTACCTTAGGTAGGGGTAAGAAGATCGAACGGTAGACTTAAAACCCGTAAAAAATAGTATTGGGGGTTACTTTTTATTTTTTTATTTTTTTTATATTTTTTTATCCCCATTAAAAGTTGACATGGTGTTTAATTATTTATTGGGCTTAGATTGACATATTAGTCCAAAATGAATATTGTGGGCCGAAGTTTACTATTAGAGGTGGCCCAAAACACAACTAAACAACATTTTATTGAGTCTGAAGCAGTGTCTAATTTAACCAATTAAGTACGGATCACTGGATCAGTCATTAAGTCACAACTATTCCATTTGGCTCACAAGGTGCACATAATAAGACTATAAGAGCTGTTCGTTTTTTAAGAATAAAGTTGTTTTTTGTTTAGTAAGTAAAAAAACAAATATTTTTAATGATTTAATGGATTAAGCATTTTTGATTAAGTTCCTGTCAGACACTAGAATCTCTTGGCAAGAAATGAAGAACAATTCACATCAACATCAAATCAATAAGTGTTGATCGGCGTTTGAGCTTCATCGCGGGGAAGAATGATCAGGATCTGGTTCCAATGTTGTTAGCTAGATATATACAAAGGGCGTGTGGGAGGTTTGATTTAAGATTCATGAATCGAATTTTGGCATTGTTCAAGGTGTCACGGTTAGGTAAATCAAGTCGTCGATGGGGGTTTAATTAAGGCGTAATTATATTTCTAAAGATCGTTGTAATTGACTTACCTATTTTTACGCAAGCACCATAAACCAGATAACCCTCTACCAATAGGTCTAGGAAATGTACCTCAGAATAAAGGTATATGAAAGTTCAAAGCATTTTCGATCTAATTTTTACTTGTCACAAAAAGTAATGAAGATCGAGCACCTGATTATTATTAGTCGATATATACGAAACCATAATTTGAGAAGCATTCCATCTGTAAATTGAACTCGCTACCTTATAAATTTTGAGCTGTACGTTTCTAAATTCTAATGTACATAATTATCTATACTACTATATAAAAATTATGCATCCTTGTTCAAAAGTTAGAAAAAAAGAGATGCAAAATGACCATTATAACCTTAATGAGATAATTTACACCATTAGTCCCTTATCTTCTAAAATATCTCCACTACCCTTTTAAATCAATTATTTTTACATCAATTACATTTACATCAACTTATAACACCCGCCACCGCCACTGCCGCTACCACCAACAGTCGCGACTCGCGCCATCACCGCCTGTCGCCGAAACCACCATATCGCCATCACGACTACCGCTGCATTGCGCGGGTACCATGCTAGTGTTAATATGATTTTTTTTGTGCTTCATTGATATTATATATGCCAAAAATGTCTGTTTATGGAGTCTGGGCACACAAAATGAAAATGGTAAAGGAGGACACCCTGTCACCGGAACCACTTTGGATCCCCATCATGACCTCCCCGGGTTTTTATGCTGGTGAAATAACTTTACTTAATTCCCACATGATTTGGACATCCCCAAAAAATCGAACGTGTGTCTCTCAACCTCACGTGTGGGCCAAACTGTACATATGGTAGCTCTGAATTTCGATGGTTCAAGTTGACATTAAGTACTCCATATCGATTTTGAGATTGCAGAATTATAAGCAGATACAAAAATATTATGATTTCCAAAAATCCTGCTCGTATCATTTACTGTATCTGCATTGTCATACAAAGACGCATAAATGTCATTTTCAAAGATTCACTCAAAAAACAAATATCCAATGCCATTTTTCAACAAAAGAACAAGCAACGCTTCGATATATCATTCTACCCTTCAAAATAAGCCAAGAATAAATTTGAAGATGCGCAACCTATTAGACAAGGACTATAATTGTAATTAGTAATAGTTTAGGAGGTCAAAGTGTATCCAATGTTATTATAAATATACATCTATACGTGGAATGAAATCAAGGTTTTGGGATAAATCTCTATCATGGTATCAGAGAAAAATAATTCTCTGATTACTTAAACCCTAACAAGTATTCTCTTCTTTCTTTCTTTCTTTCTTCCATGGCCAATCTACACCCTGCTGTTACAGTTACACAAATATACGTAACTATATCCCTCTCACCTTGGAAGCATAAAATGGTAAGTATACATCATGGGTCGAGATATTCAAGATCCATTGTCGTGCCTTTCAAGTTTATGAACATATTATCCCATCAGAATCAGCCTCTTCTTCCAAATCGAAAGATAAAGATGGTAAAGGCATTCCAAAAGTTACTGATGATGACAGTGGAAACGACTGGATTCCATTGTCTTGCAATGGATCTATGGTACTATTTCTCAAGATCTTCTTATCACAATTCTCACACCCAATACTACTGCTGCAGACGCTTGGCAAGCCCTCGAACATAACTTCATTGATAGCAAAGCCTCTCAGGCTATCCACCTCCAACAGAAATTTCTTAACACCAAACTGGAAGATTTTTCATCCATATCCGCGTATTGTCAAGAAGTCAAGAACATTGCAGATCAAATGGTCAACGTTGATGTGTCGGTCGATAACCAACGTTTGGTTCTGCAACTCTTTTCCAGCCTCAATGAAGAGTATTCTGGTGTTGCATCTCTCCTACAACAACCTGACAACAAATTACCAAACTTCTACACAGCCCGTTCAAGACTTTGCCTTGAAGAAACAAATCATAAAAACAGGCAATCCTCAAACTCACAAATAGCCCTACACGTTGCTGCCACCACACCCAACAATCCGGGTTCAAGCCACGGTTCTGGTCAGCGCTGTGACATTTCTGATCATAAAAATTATACAGGACGTGGTTATTTAGATGGACATTATCGGGGCATAGGTCGTGGTTCCCGGGGATGGGGTCGTGGCCGTGGAAACCAATATGGCAACAACTTCTACCATGCACAGCCTTGGATGAATTGGCAGAACTAGAATGTACCAGGGAATACACCTGGCTGGAACAATTCACCAATCTCATACCCAACCGCACCAGGGAACACACCTGGCTGGAACAACACCAATCTCATACCCAACCGCACCAGGGAACACACCTGGCTGGAACACAGAACTAGAATGTACCAGGGAATACACCTGGCTGGAACAATTCACCAATCTCATACCCAACCGCACCAGGGAACACACCTGGCTGGAACAATTCACCAATCTCATACCCAACCGCACCAGGGAACACACCTGGCTGGAACACCCCACAAGCCCCATACCCAACCCACCGAACACAGCCTTGGATGAATTGGCAGAACTAGAATGTACCAGGGAATACACCTGGCTGGAACAATTCACCAATCTCATACCCAACCGCACCAGGGAACACACCTGGCTGGAACACCCCACCAATCTCATACCCAACCGCACCAGGGAACACACCTGGCTGGAACAACACCAATCTCATACCCAACCGCACCAGGGAACACACCTGGCTGGAACATCAGAACTAGAATGTACCAGGGAATACACCTGGCTGGAACAATTCACCAATCTCATACCCAACCGCACCAGGGAACACACCTGGCTGGAACACCCCACAAGCCCCATACCCGACCGCCCCGCCCTCTGCTGGAAACCAATATGGCAACAACTTCTACCATGCACAGCCTTGGATGAATTGGCAGAACTAGAATGTACCAGGGAATACACCTGGCTGGAACAATTCACCAATCTCATACCCAACCGCACCAGGGAACACACCTGGCTGGAACACCCCACAAGCCCCATACCCGACCGCCCCGCCCTTGCTGGAAACCAATATGGCAACAACTTCTACCATGCACAGCCTTGGATGAATTGGCAGAACTAGAATGTACCAGGGAATACACCTGGCTGGAACAATTCACCAATCTCATACCCAACCGCACCAGGGAACACACCTGGCTGGAACACCCCACAAGCCCCATACCCGACCGCCCCGCCTGCTGGAACATTCACCAACCATACCACCGCACCAGGGAACATACCTGGCCGTGGAAACCAATATGGCAACAACTTCTACCATGCACAGCCTTGGATGAATTGGCAGAACTAGAATGTACCAGGGAATACACCTGGCTGGAACAATTCACCAATCTCATACCCAACCGCACCAGGGAACACACCTGGCTGGAACACCCCACCAATCTCATACCCAACCGCACCAGGGAACACACCTGGCTGGAACAATTCACCAATCTCATACCCAACCGCACCAGGGAACACACCTGGCTGGAACAATTCACCAATCTCATACCCAACCGCACCAGGGAACACACCTGGCTGGAACAATTCACCAATCTCATACCCAACCGCACCAGGGAACACACCTGGCTGGAACAACACCAATCTCATACCCAACCGCACCAGGGAACACACCTGGCTGGAACACAGAACTAGAATGTACCAGGGAATACACCTGGCTGGAACAATTCACCAATCTCATACCCAACCGCACCAGGGAACACACCTGGCTGGAACACAGAACTAGAATGTACCAGGGAATACACCTGGCTGGAACAATTCACCAATCTCATACCCAACCGCACCAGGGAACACACCTGGCTGGAACACCCCACAAGCCCCATACCCGACCGCCCCGCCCTCTGCTTTCAGGCTCGTCACCAATCCCATACCCGACCGCACCAGGGAACATACCTGGCTGGAAGCAAGTTAAGTGCCGAAGATCCTTTCGCGTGTACGAGTCTTTTGAGAAGCGGGATTTCGGGTTCTTTTTCATGGCTAGTAGGTCACGTTATTCTTGCTCAATAATAACGTCTTCAGGAGGTCGTCTAAGAGGTTAGTAGTTCTTTCATTTATTTATTTGTTTAGTTACTATATGCATGCGCGATAGATCTTGGCTAGGGAATTAAATTGTTTTAATTTTTTTATTACATGCTTCCGCTATTCGTAATTAACTAGGTTAATTACTTGTTATTATGTTTTAGATAAAACTAACTTGTATTTAAATAATTAAACGTTTTTAATTATTTACGATTTAAACCCTACACTTATAAAAGATTTTAAAACATAACCCTAAATTAATGAACTATGTTTATTCATCATTTTGGTTAATAAAATCCCAACAGTGGTATCAGAGCCAAATCGCGTTATGATATAGTAGCTAAAGCGCTCAATTAAATATGTAATTGTTAAATTATATATTTTTGAGCATGATCGATTAACCCATATATTAGCATATATCGGGTTATATGATGTGTGAAATCTAGTTTAAAAATTTGTAACAAGATCTACCGCTAACTGACTACAACACACTTATAGGCAGTGAACCCATTCGTATGTAATATAGCTAACTGGCAAGACCAGGATCGAACACAAGGACTGAATGTTGCACCCAAGGTTGTTAAAATGTGAATCAAGCGAAAGTTTTGGTGTGACCGAGTTGTCACTTTGCGTTTTGAAAACTAATTAATTAACAAGTAAAATAAAGTACTCAATCGATATTAGTGAGAGCACGAGAAAATAGTTTAAGCTGTAAACAATAATTAAAAAAATCCATCGATGTCGAATCCGTTCCACAAAAAGTCTAGGTTGCATATAGGTTAAGCTCAAAGTTCATTAATGTCGATAGTAATAACCGTGACAAGACAAAACACAAACGGGTACCACCTACGTTTGAAAAATCGACTAAATCACCTAATCAACCCAATTTCTTGCAACAAGTGGTACCACCAACCTTATTACAATTCCTTGAACTAACTAGTTTGTTTGATTATTTAAATAACAATTTTATCTTTATGAAAGAAACGTGGTACCACCAACTGTTAAATCCACTTAACAAAGTAATTTCTATTAAACTTGTATCATTTGCTATCATACCATGACCTAGCAATAGTTATTCATAGACAAACAACTAAAATAATACTTGTATTCAACTAGTACCACTAACAAAGAACACAAATATCACCAATAACACAAGATTAAGTACAAGAATTCACTTCATTAAGATCTTGACGAAATGTTAAGTAAAACCAACTTGAATTCAAAATATTATGCAGCCATAACTTCATCTTCATAGATTATAGAGATTTAGCTACTCATAATGAAAAGAGCTAAAGATTCAAATAAAAAGGAGAACATAATGTACCAAAATAGAGAATAAATCCAAATCGAGGTAACAAGGTAGCTACAATCACTAAACAAGAGCCAAAAATAATCTTCAAGTCTTCAAATGAGTTGGAGTAGTGAAAACCCTTAGAAACCCTTGACAAACGGTTGGAAGTAAAGTATATGAGCTCAAGTGTCCAATTAGGTTAAGGGTTGAGTGGTAGTTGGTATTTATACCCCAGGAGAGAGAAAATCGAGTTGTTAGACCCGTCGCGTGAGGAGTCTAAAAAATCAAGACTTGGAAGTCAGAAGCCAAAATCGTGCCGTAAGACAACAAAATCGCGTGTGAACAGTAATTTGTGCAGACTCGCGCCGTGAGGGGCCCCACTCGCGCCGCGAGTTGCTCCAGTTTTTGTCATTTCAGCTTCGTTCTTCATCATGGCTCATCCGTAAGTGCATTTGGACAATCCCTAAACCATTTTGTACCATTTATGAGTGATGTACCTGCTGTAGACCTGAAACCACTATCAAACACCATAACGCACCACAAAACAAGTATAAACGGTTATAAAATGAGTATAAAACGTCCAAATAGGATGTGGGTAATATGTATAAATTGAGACACATCAAACCTCCCCACACTTAAACCAATCTCATTAACCAAACAAAATGTCACAAACAATACATGGTTTAAAGGGAAGTTTCCAACCAAGCGGTGTTGAATACCAAAAGCAAATGCATTTAAAAACTAATGAGCAAAGTTTTAGACGAAATCAGAAAATTCTACTAATCTAGAACAAAACCATCTTTCAGTTACAATTAGAATCCTCCCTATGCTTGTGTTCACCTCTTTAACATTTCTATCATTCCAATTGACCTTAAGCTCATTCCTACTAAACATATAATCTACTAGCAAGCTTCACAATTATTATTGGCAACATAAGCAATATTCCACAACGATTATTGGTATATTTGTCCAATTAAACACTCATGCCATTGGATTTCCATTAGGTTTTCATTACGGTATACTTATGAGTCCCTTGACAAAACATACTCCTACGGTCTAGAATTGCAACTCTATCCATACATCGGATGATCATACGAAAGTGTACTCTAAGCGCCAGGCCAGCGGTTCTCTACGGATACGTGAGTATCGTTAAGAGACTTACTCCCGACTCAAGGTTGGGTTGCATATCCAAAGACATTGCTCTAAACACAAACACATGCGAGAATAAAAAGTTTTATAATTTAACACCTGGATTTTCGATGAAACCCGTGTAGCGAACTTTCTAACAACCCATCCCAAGTTGGAAGCGTTAGGTGAGCCAGGTAAAACGAAGTTACCCCAAGGACTTACTTGTTCAAATCTTAAAGACCACATTAGCATTAGACTATTAGAAAAAGTTTAAGCGCATTCCCACATGTTCCACCCATTTGATGCCGAAGCACACCAGACACCCCGTGATACGTCCCATGGTGTACCAATATACCAAAGTATATTGAACAGATAACATTTATAGAGGGGGTGAATACAACTTTTCACAATCTTTACAAACTTTTAAACACAAAACGTTTTAAGATTCAGAAGATAAATATCAAGCAAGTAAGTAAAGTGCAGGAATCATTAAAACAGTAAAGCAGTAAAGAAATAAAAACATTCTTGAACATAGATTGTTATTTTCAAATGTAATCCTTTATTAAGAAATAATCTATACAAAGAATTACAGGGTTGTTGCGGAATAAAGATAGCCTATAGATATCTAAACAACCCTATGAAATGACAAACAACAATCATGTTAGTGCATGTTTCTCGGTGACAAAAGCATTCTAGATGTGTTACATATACTTGTGTATATCCAAGTCTTGTAATTTATCTTGTAATTACCGTTTGTCAATAATATTACCTTGGCATATCTTGTTGATCATATTGGGATCCATTTATGTTTATATGTTTGTTTATTATTTGTATTTTGCAGGTTTTAGACATAACATGTAAAGAGTCATTAAGTTAATATTGTTTCTGCGTTTAACAGCAGTTGAAATATTAACTTAATGTACTTCCAAAGGGAAGCTAAGTTACCTGTGTTTCTGCGTATTTACAGCAGGAGAAACAGTAACTTATTGAATACTTCCAATAGGTAATATAGACAATGTTGTTTCTGCGTATCTACAGCAGTAGAAACATTGTCGTTAGCCAATGATTGGTTCTGCGTATATCTACAGCAGTTTAAACATTGGCTGAGTTAATATCGGTTCTGCGTCTTGACAGCAGTAAAGATATTAACTCTGAGTGTAATGTCGGTTCTGCGTCTTGACAGCAGTAAAGACATTAACTCAATATATCCTAAGTGTTATTTGAGGGTTCTTAGGAACAAGCAAATGTTTTACTTGTTCAAATTAAGAACACTCAAATGGTCATTTGAGAGTTTCTTAGAAACAAGCAAAAGTATGCTTGTTCTCAAGAACTCTCAAATGGTTTGAGAGTTTCTGTAGAAACAAGCAAAAGTATGCTTGACCACAAAAACACTCAAACGTTTTGTGTGTTCAGGGAAACACGCAAAACAGGCCAAAACCCTAATGGGCCTTGACCATAAGAAACACGCAAATAGGCATTGGGCCTGCGTGTTTAAGAACACGCATATGCCCATATGCGTGTTTCAGAACACGTAAACGGCATTTTGAGTGTTCCCAGTCATGTGCCTATAAATAGAGGTGTGTGTTTGTGTGTTCCAACAAGAGTGTAGTGAGAGAAACAGCAAAACCTAGAGAGAGAAAACCAAGAACACGCACGGTCTATCTTGTGGGTAGTTGAATCACGCACGAACCGCAAACACACACCCGGTTTGGACGACTTGTAGACTTAGGTTACCACGTCGGTTGGTAAGGTTTGTCCGGAGAGCCGTTTCACTATAGTAACCAAATACGGGTGTTATATTCACGCAAAAAGATATATATATATATATATATATATATATATATATATATATATATATATATATATATATATATATATATCATAAAAGGTAGATATAGAAACCGTGGGTTATCTCGAGGAATTCCGCACCTCGACATATCCTTAAGTCAATCTCGGTTCGGTAAGACCCGGGGGACTTACAACTGGTATCAGAGCCGCAGGTTATTATCAACCTTGGTTCGAGATTGATCACGGTTTGGGTATCCCGTTTTTGCGTGATTCTTAGGTGGAGAAGTGTTTTCGGGCGCGTTTTGGAATAAAGGTTCAAACTTGACGCCAAAATAAGACATATCTCATTCCTAAGATCATTTTCTCAAGATTTCATTGATCAAGGAACAATATCGGGTTCGGGATCTAAGAAATTGTGAGAAAAGTGTGTTTTGCGTGTTCTTGTACAGTACCTTTTGCGCGTTTCCTGGTACTGTACCTTATGCGTGTTTCGTTAATACCAAGGAGATTTGAGTGTTTCTTGAAATTTGAGTGTTTCTTGAATTTTGAGTGTTTCTTGGTTTGCTTGTTCTTTTGAGAGTTCTTGGGTTTTTGCGTGTTCCTACCTCTTGCGCGTTTCATTTGCGTGTTCCCATTTGCGCGTTCCATTTGCGTGTTTATGTGATTTGCGTGTTTCAATTTTATATATAATACACAATGGCCGCAAATTATCTTAACCAATTAATACTTATGGACCATGAGACTGGTAAGGGTAATTCACCACCCAAGCTAATGATCATTGACCAATACTTTTCTTGGAAAGGTCGATTCGAATCCTTTATGCAATTCACAGACATTAGAATGTGGACTTGTATGACTGAAGGATATAGTGCCCCAACATATGAGGACAGTGGTGTTAACAAAGTTTATGCTTACCAAGATATGACTGAATCTAATAAAAAATTGTATGAGGCAGAGAAAAAGGCACTATCATGTTTAAAAATGTCATTGCCACAAGAAATATTACATTTATTTAATGGATTCAATACATCAAAAGAACTTTGGTTAGCGTTAAAAAATCATTGTGAAGGGGATGAAACACTTAAAAAGAATCGTAGAGACCTTCTAAAGCATCAGTATAATGTATTTAATGGGTTAAGAAGTGAAAACTTAGATCAACTAATTACAAGGTACTATCATCTGTTAGCCGAATTGCAAGCATTTGATGTTACCTACTCTGAGGAAGAAAAAGTCGAGAAATTTTTGAGTTCTTTGCCGGAAAAGTGGAGTAACTACATTACCACTTTGCAGGAAAAAGCAGATTTCTCCGATATGTCTTTGACTCAGATAGTTGCTAAGTTTAGGGGACAAGAATGAAACTAAAAAGGAGGGAAGCAGGATATAATAATGCTCAGATTCCTGAGCTTTATTACGGTAGGCCTACGATCAATGTAAGTCCAGGTTCCCCTGAAGGAAGCACAAGGGCATTCCTGAGTGAAGATGTTGACTTACAAAAGATCTCGTTTGACTCTGAGGGGAACATATGTCTTGTTTCAAGTCAGAGTGACAATGTAGGCAATCGTGGATATCCTACCTCCAGTGCTAGTTCCACCGTGCCTATAAGTGTCAAATGTGCGGAAAGTCACTTATCTGTTCTTGCGTCATTTGTGACATCATATGAACAGTTTATCCAAGGAAAGGTTCAAGATCCTAGTCTTATAGAGGAAGACTACGAGCAGATTGATCCTTTGGACTTAGAAGAGATTGATTTACAACGGCAAATGGCCATGTTAACTCTTCGAACAAAACGGTTCTTAGCAAGAACAGGGCGAAAGGTTGTGGGTTCCAAGCTTGGCTTTGATAAGTCAAAAGTGAAGTGTTATAACTGCGAGGGTTTTGGACACTTTGCTAGGGAATGCCAAAGACCTAAGAAGGATGATCGGTCTATAGTGACTCGTCAGGACTTCAATCAAGGTGGAATAGTACCTCCATCTTCAAACACCTCAAGACAAATGGTTTTGAGAGTTCTTGGGTTTTTGCGTGTTCCTACCTCTTGCGCGTTTCATTTGCGTGTTCCTACCTCTTGCGCGTTTCATTTGCGTGTTCCCATTTGCGCGTTCCATTTGCGTGTTTATGTGATTTGCGTGTTTCAATTTTATATATAATACACAATGGCCGCAAATTATCTTAACCAATTAATACTTATGGACCATGAGACTGGTAAGGGTAATTCACCACCCAAGCTAATGATCATTGACCAATACTTTTCTTAGCAAGAACAGGGCGAAAGGTTGTGGGTTCCAAGCTTGGCTTTGATAAGTCAAAAGTGAAGTGTTATAACTGCGAGGGTTTTGGACACTTTGCTAGGGAATGCCAAAGACCTAAGAAGGATGATCGGTCTATAGTGACTCGTCAGGACTTCAATCAAGGTGGAATAGTACCTCCATCTTCAAACACCTCAAGACAAAAGTCATATAATGATGGATCTAGTGGTAACCAAAACTCAGTTAATCAATGTGATTCAAGAGCTTTGGTGATCCAACAACAAGATGGATCATATGACTGGAGCTGCAAAGTCAGTGATGAAGACGATGCATATCTTGCAGAAATTTACTCAGACACTGCTATTACCGAGGATCTTGATGATTCCTTTCAAGATGATGAATATGTAGACAATGTTGATTATTCAATGATGAATGAAGATAATGAACTTCCTGAAGATGATTACACCATGACAGTTGAAAATGATTATTATCATCAGGAAGATAATGAGGAAGATATGATTGCCATTGAATTTACTCTTTTGTCTGAAGACTCAAATGTTCCAATTCAACAAGAGCAAGATTATCCTACAGAGACAGAACAGAGCAAGGAGAAAATTCTTGACACAAGTATTCTTTCCGAGGATGATGAGATATTGGAATCTGATGAAGATAAAGTCTGTCAGAAGGTGGAAATTCCACACAGACTCAATACAGATGAACTTATCAAGTTCATTTCTAATCTAGATGTACCTGAGCAATCTGTGGAAATCTCACTTCATGCATTGGTAAAAGTTTGTAAATTCACCAATATTCTATCATCAGAAGTTAACAATCTTCAGAATAGTGCTAAGGACACAAAGGCTTTGCTCGATGATACAGTCAATGATAGATCATATCTCAGGCAACAAGTTGCTATGTTAACTCAAAAGGAAGGAGAATTGAAGAGACAAGTCAAGGAAGATCAAGGAAGATTAACTGCTATGAAAGAGGAACTCAGAGAAGTGATTCTTAGAAAGGAGCTATGTCAAGAAAATTCAGGAAAGATATCTAAGAAACTCACATAGAAACAAATGGAGCTGGCAGATGCGAAAAATGAGATAACGCACTTAAATGGGAAACTCAACAAAATGAGAGATATGAGATGCATGATAAATTATCTATCAAAATCTCAAAATGCTAATAATCATCAAAGTCTTGAGCACACTGTCGAGGATTTTTCACAAGATAAAGGAACATCATCATTGACCACAGAATCAACTAAACATTATGAAGAAAAGGAGTCATTTTCAGAGGCGACAGAGGAAATGCTAAATCCAAAGTTAATTACACGAAAAAGAACTGTTCCTCAGACATTAACTCCTGAACAAGAGAATCTTGTTAAGAGAACACACTTTGATAATACAAAAGGTTTCGTAGCCTGTAGATCAAAGAAGTCTATTAACAGAATCTCTTGCTTCATATGCAGAGAAAAGGGACATGTGGCAAGCAAGTGTCCACAGAAGGGTAAATCCAGCAGATCTAGGCAGTCTAATGAATCAAATGACAGAGAGGTTGAAGATGTAAATGTTCAGTTGAGAAAGAACAAGGGTAAACAGGTTGAAAACAGGTCAACTAGTGTTTCACCTAAAAGACTTTCTCAAGGGAACTCACCCGCACGGAGTGGATCTCCTGGAAATTATTCAGGTTATAGTGCTAGGGAACATGGAAAACCAAGAAGTGTATCTCCTAAGAAACCTTCGAATGGTGGCCATGATCGAAGCAAAACACCTAAGAGGAATCCCACTCTAAAACGAGGAGTCTTTAATCGTGTTGGTGAAGATGATACATGTTTTTATGATCGTTTCACAGGAACAGTAAAGACTGGTCGTTCCACAATGTTTCAGAAGCATAGTCCCAGGAGAAAGATTGAATTATCTCCTGAGAGGATGCCAAGAAACAAGAGACAAACTTCAAAATCCAGAACACCTACTGAGAGTGAGGGATTCTGGAAGAATGTCTCAATTGAAGATAAGGACGGTAAATTCAAGTCTACAGAGGCTTGGGTACTGTTTCGCAACTGAGCGCTTATCTTTTGTGCGGAGGACACGGTTAAGGAAGACCATGTATATACGGTTATCGGTGACTGAGTCCTAGGCACATCTTAATTAGATAACATATTGGGTTATCGAAGTCTTATTGTATTTTCTTCTTAATAAATCATTGTGCTAGTCCTGTGTATGTTATTTATAATTCATTTATAAAGGAACGTATTTGGGAAAACCAAGTATGTATAAAGTGTCACTTTATATTATGTTTGTTAATAAATCATTTAAGATAACATGATTATTCATATAATGGTTGTTATCATATGATGAATGAGCAAAGTTGATTTATTTCTAGTACACTAAGGTTCTTGATTGATTATATTTCGATTTGCTAGTCCAGTTGACTGGGATGAGAAACCCTTAGTCTCTATCTCTCAAGAACCACTAATTTTATTTTATTTTATTTTGTTATTTTATTTTATTATTCTATTCAGAAAATGTAACACAAAAATATAATAAAGAGGTTCTATTGCACGAGAGACGATAGTTTTTAGGGTATCTGGTTTCCAGGGGGAGTTAGCTGTGTTCTGTGTGAACACTGATTGAATGTGTATCATGATAAGGGTATAGTGTAAGTAGAGACAAATTTGAGTGTGTTTAGTACACCTCGAATTAGGTCTTTTATATAAATTGCACGAAAGGTTAAGTAAAATACTTATGGTTTCGGTCAAAATGGGTCAAACGGAGTCACTATGTTGACGTATTTGACAGATATTTTGATTAGCAATTTATCTCAAATAATTGAGTCAAAGATACTTGATGTGTGAAATAACGGGATGAAAGTCTTTGAGTCTAATCTTAATTGGGAGACTCAGCCATTGTTTATCAGTTACTTTCTGTTTAAGTATTCTCAAACTCAATTATTTATCCTTGAGATGAATACGTGTGTTGTATAGATCTCATGAGTTTGCTGATGTGGTCGCAGAATTATTTATTTTAATTGGGAGTGTGTCAACCATGAAGATAAAGGATCTCCAAAGTATATGAAAATTGGGTCTATCCAGTCCGGAATGGAGAAAACTCAAGCTTATATTGGAAGCAGAATATACTTACACATCAACAACTCAGCTAAATTCAAACGGAGACAAATATGATGATGGAGAGATTGTCTATGTGTTATTCAATCTTGTGTCATTATTTTTTGTTGTATTTGAATTTGTAAAACAGCATTGATTGTGTCCAATGTCTGTTAATGTCAAATACTTAGCAATGGTACTTTGTTATTCATTAATTAGAGACATATCGGGTCTTAACTTAATGATTGTACATTGTGAGTTGTTTAAGTTGTGACATCTATCGAGAATTTCTTGAATGGGAAAAATACGATAAATTATAATACAGAAAGTGTTTGTATTTGGCTTTATCGTGTTCTCTAAAGAATTCTTTTCGTTAATCATATCGGGTTCAAGAAGATTCTGTGTGAATTTTCAAAGTGTTAATCAAGTTTGTGAAAGTTGACTTTTTGTAAGTCAAGGTTCACATGAATCGATAAATAAGTTTAACTTTACATGCAACAAGTACCAAGTGAGCTCATATGTATAATTTAACAAATTGGGTTAAGTATGCATATTAGTGTTAAGTGGGTATAAATAAAGTGCATTTACGAGTTAAACTTATTAAGGTCACATGCGTGTTTTGCCAAGTGGACATCATATGCGTGTTTGTCAAGTGGGCTTGATATGCGTGTTCATTGACCATATGCGTGTTCTTAACCATATGCGTGTTCTTGAACCATATGCGTGTTCTTAACCATATGCGTGTTCTTGAACCATATGCGTGTTCTTACCATATGCGTGTTCTTGAACCATATGCGTGTTCTTACCATATGCGTGTTCTTGAACCCATATCTTTCTTGACCATATGCGTGTTCTTGAACCATATGCGTGTTCTTGAACCATATGCGTGTTCTTAACCATATGCGTGTTCTTGAACCATATGCGTGTTCTTACCATATGCGTGTTCTTGAACCATATGCGTGTTCTTCCATATGCGTGTTCTTGAACCATATGCGTGTTCTTCCATCTGCGTGTTCTTGAACCCAGATCTTCTTGCCATATGCGTGTTCTTGAACCATATGCGTGTTCTTGAACCATATGCGTGTTCTTGACCATATGCGTGTTCTTGAACCATATGCGTGTTCTTGAACCATATGCGTGTTCTTCCATATGCGTGTTCTTGAACCATATGCGTGTTCTTACCATATGCGTGTTCTTGAACCATATGCGTGTTCTTAACCATATGCGTGTTCTTGAACCATATGCGTGTTCTTACCATATGCGTGTTCTTGAACCATATGCGTGTTCTTACCATATGCGTGTTCTTGAACCATATGCGTGTTCTTACCATATGCGTGTTCTTGAACCATATGCGTGTTCTTCCATATGCGTGTTCTTGAACCATATGCGTGTTCTTACCATATGCGTGTTCTTGAACCATATGCGTGTTCTTAACCATATGCGTGTTCTTGAACCATATGCGTGTTCTTGCCATATGCGTGTTCTTGAACCATATGCGTGTTCTTGAACCATATGCGTGTTCTTGAACCATATGCGTGTTCTTGAACCATATGCGTGTTCTTGAACCATATGCGTGTTCTTGAACCATATGCGTGTTCTTGAACCATATGCGTGTTCTTGAACCATATGCGTGTTCTTGAACCATATGCGTGTTCTTGAACCATATGCGTGTTCTTGAACCATATGCGTGTTCTTGAACCATATGCGTGTTCTTGAACCATATGCGTGTTCTTGAACCATATGCGTGTTCTTGAACCATATGCGTGTTCTTGCCATATGCGTGTTCTTGAACCATATGCGTGTTCTTGAACCATATGCGTGTTCTTGAACCATATGCGTGTTCTTGAACCATATGCGTGTTCTTGAACCATATGCGTGTTCTTGAACCATATGCGTGTTCTTGAACCATATGCGTGTTCTTGAACCATATGCGTGTTCTTGAACCATATGCGTGTTCTTGACCATATGCGTGTTCTTGAACCATATGCGTGTTCTTGAACCATATGCGTGTTCTTGAACCATATGCGTGTTCTTGAACCATATGCGTGTTCTTGAACCATATGCGTGTTCTTGAACCATATGCGTGTTCTTGAACCATATGCGTGTTCTTGAACCATATGCGTGTTCTTGAACCATATGCGTGTTCTTGAACCATATGCGTGTTCTTGAACCATATGCGTGTTCTTGAACCATATGCGTGTTCTTGAACCATATGCGTGTTCTTGAACCATATGCGTGTTCTTGAACCATATGCGTGTTCTTGAACCATATGCGTGTTCTTGAACCATATGCGTGTTCTTGAACCATATGCGTGTTCTTGAACCATATGCGTGTTCTTGAACCATATGCGTGTTCTTGAACCATATGCGTGTTCTTGAACCATATGCGTGTTCTTGCCATATGCGTGTTCTTGAACCATATGCGTGTTCTTGAACCATATGCGTGTTCTTGAACCATATGCGTGTTCTTGAACCATATGCGTGTTCTTGAACCATATGCGTGTTCTTGAACCATATGCGTGTTCTTGAACCATATGCGTGTTCTTGAACCATATGCGTGTTCTTGAACCATATGCGTGTTCTTGAACCATATGCGTGTTCTTGAACCATATGCGTGTTCTTGAACCATATGCGTGTTCTTGAACCATATGCGTGTTCTTGAACCATATGCGTGTTCTTGAACCATATGCGTGTTCTTGAACCATATGCGTGTTCTTGAACCATATGCGTGTTCTTGAACCATATGCGTGTTCTTGAACCATATGCGTGTTCTTGAACCATATGCGTGTTCTTGAACCATATGCGTGTTCTTGCCATATGCGTGTTCTTGAACCATATGCGTGTTCTTGAACCATATGCGTGTTCTTGAACCATATGCGTGTTCTTGAACCATATGCGTGTTCTTGAACCATATGCGTGTTCTTGAACCATATGCGTGTTCTTGAACCATATGCGTGTTCTTGAACCATATGCGTGTTCTTGAACCATATGCGTGTTCTTGAACCATATGCGTGTTCTTGAACCATATGCGT
Organism: Erigeron breviscapus; assembly: GCA_034093135.1. Classification (NCBI taxonomy): domain Eukaryota; kingdom Viridiplantae; phylum Streptophyta; class Magnoliopsida; order Asterales; family Asteraceae; genus Erigeron; species Erigeron breviscapus. The sequence continues at coordinate 116,964,634 of CM067172.1, read as the reverse complement.
GTTCTTGAACCATATGCGTGTTCTTGAACCATATGCGTGTTCTTGAACCATATGCGTGTTCTTGAACCATATGCGTGTTCTTGAACCATATGCGTGTTCTTGAACCATATGCGTGTTCTTGAACCATATGCGTGTTCTTGAACCATATGCGTGTTCTTGAACCATATGCGTGTTCTTGAACCATATGCGTGTTCTTGACCATATGCGTGTTCTTGAACCATATGCGTGTTCTTGAACCATATGCGTGTTCTTGAACCATATGCGTGTTCTTGAACCATATGCGTGTTCTTGAACCATATGCGTGTTCTTGAACCATATGCGTGTTCTTGAACCATATGCGTGTTCTTGAACCATATGCGTGTTCTTGAACCATATGCGTGTTCTTGAACCATATGCGTGTTCTTGACCATATGCGTGTTCTTGAACCATATGCGTGTTCTTGAACCATATGCGTGTTCTTGAACCATATGCGTGTTCTTGAACCATATGCGTGTTCTTGAACCATATGCGTGTTCTTGAACCATATGCGTGTTCTTGAACCATATGCGTGTTCTCGATAAAATTGGTGACGTTTTGGAGGTTTATGAAACAAATGGTTTTGCTAACCTAGAAAATGTTAAGAATTTTATTATTCAACCTATTTGTCGATAGTTGAAGTTGGTAACATTCTCCGAACCAATGAAACTATGAGTTTCAAGGGTTTTTGAAAATGTTAAGAGCTTTAAACTTCGACTTTAATTGTTGTTGCTAATCATTTTGTTTGGTTGTTGTTTGTATCTTTGTGCAGATGGCTGAGAGACACTTTCACAGAACTCATAATTACTTGATTAATTTGGATGTGAATCAGCCCAATGCTGAGAGATTTGTCAGGATTCTTGAGTTTCTGCAGCAATCAAGAATCAGAAATATTCTCACAGCTGACCCAGTTATCTATCTGACTTTCTTAAGTCAATTCTGGGAATCTGCAAGGTTGTTACCCGGTGCTATCCCAAGTATTGAAGCGAGGGTGAATAATCAGACCTTCCAGTTCACTGCCTCTGACTTGATTGGTATTCTTGACTTGGGAACTGAAGACCAAGAGGGAGGAGTGAATGGTCCAACCACATACCCCCAAGCACTTAGATTGGGAGCATTCCGAAGGATGGGGTATGTCGGTCCTGCAAACCGGAACACATTTCAGAAGAATTGTTTGATGGGCAGGTGGAAATTTTTCTCACATGTGATTCTTGTTGCTTTGAGCAATAAGAAATCGGGTTATGACTCATTGAATGTCGAAACCCAATCACAAGTGATTTCGTTGGTGCTGAACAAGCCTTATAGCTTCTCTCGTTATATCTTTAATGAGATGTGTAGGCAGATAAGGGCGAGGGATGATGAGAGATTTTTGATGTATCCTAGGTTTGTGATGCTGATCATTAATGCTCGACTACCCAATCTAGTTCCGGAGGGTCCTACTGAATCGGTGACTACGATGCCTAATCGTATCTTTAACGATAGTTATAGATATCGTGGAAATCTTCCACAACAGGCTCGACCGAGGGACAGAAACCTCTTTGGTGCGCTTGTTAATCCCGCTTATGTTGCTCCAGAACATAATGGATTTGCGCATGAGGATTCTGATGTTGAAGGTGATTTTGCTGCCGCTCCACAGCCGATCCCTCCACAACCTCCTGTTGCACCAGTTATACAACAACAACAACAACAACAACAACAACAACAACAACAACAACAACAACAACAACAACAACAACAACAACAACAACAACAACAACAACAACCACCACAACAACAACAACAACAACAACAACAACAACAACAACAACAACAACAACAACAACAACAACAACAACAACAACAACAACAACAACAACAACAACAACAACAACAACAACAACAACAACAACAACAACAACAACAACAACAACAACAACAACAACAACAACAACAACAACAACAACAACAACAACAACAACAACAACAACAACAACAACAACAACAACAACAACAACAACAACAACAACAACAACAACAACAACAACAACAACAACAACAACAACAACAACAACAACAACAACAACAACAACAACAACAACAACAACAACAACAACAACAACAACAACAACAACAACAACAACAACAACAACAACAACAACAACAACAACAACAACAACAACAACAACAACAACAACAACAACAACAACAACAACAACAACAACAACAACAACAACAACAACAACAACAACAACAACAACAACAACAACAACAACAACAACAACAACAACAACAACAACAACAACAACAACAACAACAACAACAACAACAACAACAACAACAACAACAACAACAACAACAACAACAACAACAACAACAACAACAACAACAACAACAACAACAACAACAACAACAACAACAACAACAACAACAACAACAACAACAACAACAACAACAACAACAACAACAACAACAACAACAACAACAACAACAACAACAACAACAACAACAACAACAACAACAACAACAACAACAACAACAACAACAACAACAACAACAACAACAACAACAACAACAACAACAACAACAACAACAACAACAACAACAACAACAACAACAACAACAACAACAACAACAACAACAACAACAACAACAACAACAACAACAACAACAACAACAACAACAACAACAACAACAACAACAACAACAACAACAACAACAACAACAACAACAACAACAACAACAACAACAACAACAACAACAACAACAACAACAACAACAACAACAACAACAACAACAACAACAACAACAACAACAACAACAACAACAACAACAACAACAACAACAACAACAACAACAACAACAACAACAACAACAACAACAACAACAACAACAACAACAACAACAACAACAACAACAACAACAACAACAACAACAACAACAACAACAACAACAACAACAACAACAACAACAACAACAACAACAACAACAACAACAACAACAACAACAACAACAACAACAACAACAACAACAACAACAACAACAACAACAACAACAACAACAACAACAACAACAACAACAACAACAACAACAACAACAACAACAACAACAACAACAACAACAACAACAACAACAACAACAACAACAACAACAACAACAACAACAACAACAACAACAACAACAACAACAACAACAACAACAACAACAACAACAACAACAACAACAACAACAACAACAACAACAACAACAACAACAACAACAACAACAACAACAACAACAACAACAACAACAACAACAACAACAACAACAACAACAACAACAACAACAACAACAACAACAACAACAACAACAACAACAACAACAACAACAACAACAACAACAACAACAACAACAACAACAACAACAACAACAACAACAACAACAACAACAACAACAACAACAACAACAACAACAACAACAACAACAACAACAACAACAACAACAACAACAACAACAACAACAACAACAACAACAACAACAACAACAACAACAACAACAACAACAACAACAACAACAACAACAACAACAACAACAACAACAACAACAACAACAACAACAACAACAACAACAACAACAACAACAACAACAACAACAACAACAACAACAACAACAACAACAACAACAACAACAACAACAACAACAACAACAACAACAACAACAACAACAACAACAACAACAACAACAACAACAACAACAACAACAACAACAACAACAACAACAACAACAACAACAACAACAACAACAACAACAACAACAACAACAACAACAACAACAACAACAACAACAACAACAACAACAACAACAACAACAACAACAACAACAACAACAACAACAACAACAACAACAACAACAACAACAACAACAACAACAACAACAACAACAACAACAACAACAACAACAACAACAACAACAACAACAACAACAACAACAACAACAACAACAACAACAACAACAACAACAACAACAACAACAACAACAACAACAACAACAACAACAACAACAACAACAACAACAACAACAACAACAACAACAACAACAACAACAACAACAACAACAACAACAACAACAACAACAACAACAACAACAACAACAACAACAACAACAACAACAACAACAACAACAACAACAACAACAACAACAACAACAACAACAACAACAACAACAACAACAACAACAACAACAACAACAACAACAACAACAACAACAACAACAACAACAACAACAACAACAACAACAACAACAACAACAACAACAACAACAACAACAACAACAACAACAACAACAACAACAACAACAACAACAACAACAACAACAACAACAACAACAACAACAACAACAACAACAACAACAACAACAACAACAACAACAACAACAACAACAACAACAACAACAACAACAACAACAACAACAACAACAACAACAACAACAACAACAACAACAACAACAACAACAACAACAACAACAACAACAACAACAACAACAACAACAACAACAACAACAACAACAACAACAACAACAACAACAACAACAACAACAACAACAACAACAACAACAACAACAACAACAACAACAACAACAACAACAACAACAACAACAACAACAACAACAACAACAACAACAACAACAACAACAACAACAACAACAACAACAACAACAACAACAACAACAACAACAACAACAACAACAACAACAACAACAACAACAACAACAACAACAACAACAACAACAACAACAACAACAACAACAACAACAACAACAACAACAACAACAACAACAACAACAACAACAACAACAACAACAACAACAACAACAACAACAACAACAACAACAACAACAACAACAACAACAACAACAACAACAACAACAACAACAACAACAACAACAACAACAACAACAACAACAACAACAACAACAACAACAACAACAACAACAACAACAACAACAACAACAACAACAACAACAACAACAACAACAACAACAACAACAACAACAACAACAACAACAACAACAACAACAACAACAACAACAACAACAACAACAACAACAACAACAACAACAACAACAACAACAACAACAACAACAACAACAACAACAACAACAACAACAACAACAACAACAACAACAACAACAACAACAACAACAACAACAACAACAACAACAACAACAACAACAACAACAACAACAACAACAACAACAACAACAACAACAACAACAACAACAACAACAACAACAACAACAACAACAACAACAACAACAACAACAACAACAACAACAACAACAACAACAACAACAACAACAACAACAACAACAACAACCCCATGACTGCCAGACTTTTGGGAATCAAGATTGGAGATAGACCGGTCTTGATGACTGCAAGACCTTGCAGCTCTACAATCACACCAATCATGTCTTCTTCGATGACTCCACCATCTACAATAAGACCATCAGTGACTTCTTCACAGCAAGGAGCTGCTCAGATTAACAAGGAGAGAGTATCCAAGTTAGCTGAGGACATCCAACGGATGAAAGCTCTAGTTGCAGGCTTGTCTGACAAGCTTAAAGGTAAAGAAGAGTCACACCGAAGAGATGCTGACCTCATAAGACAAAGTCACCTAGAACTGGAGAATAGCCAGTATGACCTACAAGAAGCCCAGGAAGCAACAATCAACTCCGTTACTGGGATTATTGATTCTACTGGGGTGCACCACAAATTGCTGAAAGGTCAGGCTACGCATCTCGAGAGCTTAGGTAAGAGGTCTGCTGAGCTGCACAACAAGATCAAAAATCTTGAATCTCAGGGGGAGAAGTCTGGATGCAAGGAGGATACTCTCAGACATCATCGAAGGAATGATGAGGATGAGGATCCAAGTGGCTCCAGACAACAGGAGGAGATTCAGAGATTTCCGACCTCTAACGTCAATGCAGCTCAGGGGGAGCAAGGTCAGCAAGGTCAATCTGACCAAGCTGGTGCTCCTTCATCTAATCAACCGGCCGTAGAGGAAGTGGCTGGTATCCAGGAACAACCGACTGGAGGAGAAGGAGTCGGCATTCGGGTCAGACCAACTACAGAGGAAGAAGTTGGGAGTGAACTCCTGGACAACATTGCTTCGTACTTCAATTTTGATGAGTATGGGAGCATGTTTGAAGATCCATCAGTCTCTTCGGCTCAAGACAAGTGTTTGTATATCGATGCAATACTTGATCTAGTTGATTCAAAAGCAAAGGGATCAAATGAGTTTTCTCTACAAGTAACCGTTGCAGTGGGCAAGGTTGGGGTAGACAATCAATCAGAGTTGGACTCAAATCGGGAGTTGGATACTACTGAGGTGATTGAAAAGAAGAGCAGGACTCCAGTGGAAGCAACACCTGAAGTTCCTGATGACAGGGTTTTTGGCCAGCACTTAGGATGACAAACGAAGACTTGAAGTTCACATCTAGATGCTAGTGTCAAGGGGGAGACTGTTAGTGCATGTTTCTCGGTGACAAAAGCATTCTAGATGTGTTACATATACTTGTGTATATCCAAGTCTTGTAATTTATCTTGTAATTAACGTTTGTCAATAATATTACCTTGGCATATCTTGTTGATCATATTGGGATCCATTTATGTTTATGTGTTTGTTTATTATTTGTATTTTGCAGGTTTTAGACATAACATGTAAAGAGTCATTAAGTTAATATTGTTTCTGCGTTTAACAGCAGTTGAAATATTAACTTAATGTACTTCCAAAGGGAAGCTAAGTTACCTGTGTTTCTGCGTATTTACAGCATGAGAAACAGTAACTTATTGAATACTTCCAATAGGTAATATAGACAATGTTGTTTCTGCGTATTTACAGCAGGAGAAACAGTAACTTATTGAATACTTCCAATAGGTAATATAGACAATGTTGTTTCTGCGTATCTACAGCAGTTTAAACATTGGCTGAGTTAATATCGGTTCTGCGTCTTGACAGCAGTAAAGATATTAACTCTGAGTGTAATGTCGGTTCTGCGTCTTGACAGCAGTAAAGATATTAACTCTGAGTGTAATGTCGGTTCTGCGTCTTGACAGCAGTAAAGACATTAACTCAATATATCCTAAGTGTTATTTGAGGGTTCTTAGGAACAAGCAAATGTTTTGCTTGTTCAAATTAAGAACACTCAAATGGTCATTTGAGAGTTTCTTAGAAACAAGCAAAAGTATGCTTGTTCTCAAGAACTCTCAAATGATTTGAGAGTTTCTGTGGAAACAAGCAAAAGTATGCTTGACCACAAAAACACTCAAACGTTTTGTGTGTTCAGGGAAACACGCAAAACAGGCCAAAACCCTAATGGGCCTTGACCATAAGAAACACGCAAATAGGCATTGGGCCTGCACCATAAGAAACACGCAAAACAGGCCAAAACCCTAATGGGCCTTGACCATAAGAAACACGCAAAACAGGCCAAAACCCTAATGGGCCTTGACCTAAGAAACACGCAAAACAGGCCAAAACCCTAATGGGCCTTGACCATAAGAAACACGCAAAACAGGCCAAAACCCTAATGGGCCTTGACCATAAGAAACACGCAAAACAGGCCAAAACCCTAATGGGCCTTGACCATAAGAAACACGCAAAACAGGCCAAAACCCTAATGGGCCTTGACCTAAGAAACACGCAAAACAGGCCAAAACCCTAATGGGCCTTGACCATAAGAAACACGCAAAACAGGCCAAAACCCTAATGGGCCTTGACCATAAGAAACACGCAAAACAGGCCAAAACCCTAATGGGCCTTGACCATAAGAAACACGCAAAACAGGCCAAAACCCTAATGGGCCTTGACCTAAGAAACACGCAAAACAGGCCAAAACCCTAATGGGCCTTGACCATAAGAAACACGCAAAACAGGCCAAAACCCTAATGGGCCTTGACCATAAGAAACACGCAAAACAGGCCAAAACCCTAATGGGCCTTGACCATAAGAAACACGCAAAACAGGCCAAAACCTAATGGGCCTTGACCATAAGAAACACGCAAAACAGGCCAAAACCCTAATGGGCCTTGACCATAAGAAACACGCAAAACAGGCCAAAACCCTAATGGGCCTTGACCATAAGAAACACGCAAAACGGCAAACCCTAATGGGCCTTGCCTAAGAAACACGCAAAACAGGCCAAAACCCTAATGGGCCTTGACCATAAGAAACACGCAAAACAGGCCAAAACCTAATGGGCCTTGCTAAGAAACACGCAAAACAGGCCAAAACCCTAATGGGCCTTGACCATAAGAAACACGCAAAACAGGCCAAAACCCTAATGGGCCTTGCCTAAGAAACACGCAAAACAGGCCAAAACCCTAATGGGCCTTGACCATAAGAAACACGCAAAACAGGCCAAAACCTAATGGGCCTTGCTAAGAAACACGCAAAACAGGCCAAAACCCTAATGGGCCTTGACCATAAGAAACACGCAAAACGGCCAAAACCCTAATGGGCCTTGACCTAAGAAACACGCAAAACAGGCCAAAACCCTAATGGGCCTTGACCATAAGAAACACGCAAAACAGGCCAAAACCTAATGGGCCTTGACCTAAGAAACACGCAAAACAGGCCAAAACCCTAATGGGCCTTGACCATAAGAAACACGCAAAACGGCAAACCCTAATGGGCCTTGACCTAAGAAACACGCAAAACAGGCCAAAACCCTAATGGGCCTTGACCATAAGAAACACGCAAAACAGGCCAAAACCTAATGGGCCTTGACCATAAGAAACACGCAAAACAGGCCAAAACCCTAATGGGCCTTGACCATAAGAAACACGCAAAACAGGCCAAAACCCTAATGGGCCTTGACCATAAGAAACACGCAAAACAGGCCAAAACCTAATGGGCCTTGACCTAAGAAACACGCAAAACAGGCCAAAACCCTAATGGGCCTTGACCATAAGAAACACGCAAAACAGGCCAAAACCCTAATGGGCCTTGACCATAAGAAACACGCAAAACAGGCCAAAACCCTAATGGGCCTTGACCTAAGAAACACGCAAAACAGGCCAAAACCCTAATGGGCCTTGACCATAAGAAACACGCAAAACAGGCCAAAACCTAATGGGCCTTGACCATAAGAAACACGCAAAACAGGCCAAAACCCTAATGGGCCTTGACCATAAGAAACACGCAAAACAGGCCAAAACCCTAATGGGCCTTGACCATAAGAAACACGCAAAACAGGCCAAAACCTAATGGGCCTTGCTAAGAAACACGCAAAACAGGCCAAAACCCTAATGGGCCTTGACCATAAGAAACACGCAAAACAGGCCAAAACCCTAATGGGCCTTGACCATAAGAAACACGCAAAACAGGCCAAAACCCTAATGGGCCTTGACCATAAGAAACACGCAAAACAGGCCAAAACCCTAATGGGCCTTGACCATAAGAAACACGCAAAACAGGCCAAAACCCTAATGGGCCTTGACCATAAGAAACACGCAAAACAGGCCAAAACCCTAATGGGCCTTGACCATAAGAAACACGCAAAACAGGCCAAAACCCTAATGGGCCTTGACCATAAGAAACACGCAAAACAGGCCAAAACCCTAATGGGCCTTGACCATAAGAAACACGCAAAACAGGCAAAGCTAATGGGCCTTGAAGAAACACGCAAAACAGGCCAAAACCCTAATGGGCCTTGACCATAAGAAACACGCAAATACATTGGGTCTTCTATCTTCAATCCTCCTCTTCGACTTGGACTGAATGCTAATACAATGTTGATGCAGCTTGAATAACACTTGCTTCCATAAGATATTGCAATTACAAGTATGAAGCGTGATCTGGGTCAGAGATAGATCGTAAGCTGTGTCAGCTTAGTCTGACCCAGATCAGAGTACAAGAACCAAAAGATTACTACGTGTTTATAAGTCAAATTTGTCATCATTAAATTTACAATTAATATTGGGACTCAACAATCTCCCCCTATTTGATGATGACAAAACCCAACTACACTTCTAACTATCAGCTTACAAAGAGTCAAATGAAAATATGACTAACAGCTTGTGACCCTTTGAATCTTTTGGGTTCTTTTCAATCTGATATGAAATTTTAACCAAGAAACTAGATTTGTACAATTGCCTTTGCATATATAGAGAATAAATCAAAGATATTACAAATTACATCACTATTCTCCAATCATTTCAATAGCTTCTTGCGTAACCTCAAAAGATGGAGCAACTCTCACATCTAGTTGCCTATCTAACCCTTCATCTATAAGGAACTGCTCATACCCATTACCTTCTTCACTAAAGTTTCTACAGAATCTGTATAAGGTAAATAGGTGCATAGATGGTACCTGTCTCAGTTCAGCAGTCCTTTGAAACACCAAATTCCCTCTAGCATCTACAAAGTACATTTCATGTTCAGGTTCGGTGATGAACTTCCCACATCTTGCATCTATTACACCAGCATGTAGAGACAGATTAAGATTATCAAGAATCTTGTCAATTGCACCAGAAGATAATTGTGCTAGCAACTCTGTAGGAGACAAGTTTTGTAGAAAAACTGAATGGTCACCTCCAGGAGCATCAATCCTTTCATACCTTCTTCTTTTCTTCTTCAGTGGCTCAGCTGACTCATCTTCATAATCCATATCATATGCAATAGGTCTTGGAAGGCCAGAGATATCAATCTTGTACTTTACAACAGCAGCTAACTTCTTCTCAATGGCTTCCAAGACTGTCTCTTTGTAAACTCCAGACATACCAGTAATGATATCATGTAGTTCCACCCACTCTGTGTATCCTAGATCAAGCAGTTTGTCAAGATCATGGGTTTCCCAGTTGGTTTCATAACCTCTCCTTGTAAACCTTATGCTGGGAATGTTCTTTCCTTTTCGCCTCTTTAGTAGAACTTGGAGGATTGGTTCTGGATGCTTTCTATAATGGATATTTTCAGTGACTTGTCTTTTCTCCAAGGCATCAAACCAGTTATGGGCTTTCACACTCTGCACCACATCTTTAAACTTCTGAGATGGTTTAGAATGAACCACCATCTTCTTTTTTTCTTCTTTTCCTTTGCCCACAACTTTCTTTTTGGAACCAATGGCTGCAAGATCTTCTTCATCTTCCTTAATTAGCTGTTCTTGAACAGCCTTGGCAATTTCAGAATCAGACTTAGTTGCAGCAATTCTTTCTCTTTCTAGTCTGTCCTCCTTTATCATTTTGTATGCCACCTCAACTGTTACCCCAAGCTGTGGAGCAGTTACAGTTGCAGTCTCCCAATCCTTCTCTTTCTCAGTTAAGACCTTCACACCACTTGATCCAGCTTCAGTTGTTCTTTTCTTGATCATGAACTGGGACAGAGTGGCCGTGTCTTCACTTGATGTAGATTCATCAATTGTTACTTTAGGAGCTGGGTCAGCTTGAGTTGGCACAGATTGTACAGGGTCAGCTTGGGAGAACTTTCTTTTCTTTTCAGCCTTATCTTTTTCAACTACCTTTTCTTTTTCAACTACAACATCCTTCCTTATATCTCCCATATCACTAAGAGTCTCCCCCTTGGTAGTATCACTCTCCTCTTCAGTTCCTTCATTTAAATTACCAACAGTTTTACCACCAGACTCAGATTCTGGTCTTTTTATCTCTTCCACATCCTTCGTCTCACTTTCCACCTTAGAACCATATACAACCACTCTTCTATCTTTTTGAGCCTCCTCAGCTCTAGCCTTATGCTGTCTCACTTTCAACCTTCTAAGATAATCTTCAATATCTCTATCAACCTGAGCCTTTTGTCTTTCAATTCCAGCTTCACTCATATCACTCCTCTTAGTAGTCTTAGTAGTCTTCTCCCCCTTTTTGTCATCATCAGCAGGGAAAGAACTCACTGGAGTTACAAGAAAGCCTTGGAGTGCACTATTGATCAAGTCAATTTTGATATTGGTGAGACCACAGGATCTTCTTAGCTCAACATAGTCTTCATGGAGGAGCTCTATCTTAGATTTAACACCCTTAGACACTTTAATCAGTTCTTTCTTGAAATCTGCTTGTGACTTATTTGCAGATTGAAGTTCTATGGTGACATCCCTTGTGAATTTGGTTGCAGCATTTTCAATCTGACCCAGAGTGCTCTTATTTCTTTCATTCTGTTCATTGAGTGCCTTAGTAAGATTATCAAGAGACTCTGTCAGCTTGCTCTGGTTCTGTTGCATCAAGTCAACTACTTTCTTAACATTCTTTTCCAGTTCAGTCTGATCTTGACTCAGCTTGTCCACCTTCTTATCCGTCAAATCCTGATCCTTTTGGATCTTTTCCAAGCATTCGGTCAGCTTTGAGCTCTCAACCTTAGAGGTTGAAATGAACTCAGTGAGCTGACCCACCACATCTGAAAATGAGATAGTGGCAGCTTGGGAAGGACTTGCAGTTGGCTTAAAAGCCACTGACTCTGGAAAGAGCAGCCTGCAATCCTTAATTTCAGGGTCATTGGGAGTATTTAGAAGGGGGTGGATGTTCAAGGAGTTTTGGAACATTTGCTCATGAGAGTGAGTCTCATGAGTGGATCTGTCAGAATTGATGATGAGTTGGTCAGCCTGAGAAAGATTGACGTTTAGTTCAGGCTGAGGGCCAGTGGGAATGTGTTGATCTTGATTTTGATCAACTCCTCCACTGGCATCTTCCATCAGAGCATCCTTTGTGGATGGATGGGCAAACTCATCATCGAATGAAGAATCACTTCCGGAGATAGTGATCTGATTCTCATTGACATCGAGAGGACCATCAATGGTTCCCTTTGCTGCACAAGGGGCTGACATGACTGCGTTAAAGACAGCCAAGTAACCTGCAGAATCCCTCTGTCCGAAAACAGATGCAGACACAGACTCTGCAGGTGTAATGTCTTGTGTAGTTGATTGCCCTTGAACAGAGGTGTGTTGTAGCACCAAAGTATCCTGAGGGAGAATTGAGGCCTGTACCCCTCCTTGTAACATAGAAGGGGCATTGGCAGCCTGTGCAGACTCAGAGTGTAAGATAGAAGGAGTCTGACCAGCTTGGGGAGGAGAAACAGTGTCACCTATGCGTTCGATACTTCTCTCATTGGGTTGATCATCCTCAGAAATGATGTGCATTGACTCTGACTCAGTTTGGATCTGGGCTAGATCCTCTATTACCCCTTTAATGATATCATCAACCTTTTGGGAGGCTGATGATGGTGAAATCGGTTTTGACACAGTATGACCTTGGGGAGGAGAAACAGTGTCACCTATGCGTTCGATACTTCTCTCATTGGGTTGATCATCCTCAGAAATGATGTGCATTGACTCTGACTCAGTTTGGATCTGGGCTAGATCCTCTATTACCCCTTTAATGATATCATCAACCTTTTGGGAGGCTGATGATGGTGAAATCGGTTTTGACACAGTATGACCTTGGGAGGAGGTCTTTCTTTCAATACCTTCACCCTGTTTGGAGGGTTGGGTAGCAATTGGTGTTCCCTTTAACTCGTCTACACTCTTTTGGGAGAGTGCAGATGGGCGTGGTGTTTTCGGCTTGTCAGCTTTGGTGACAGGGACAGCTTTGGAACGTTCCTTAGCTTCCACTGCACCTTGGGGGATCTCAAGAGATGATGTTGCAATATCAACCCCAGAAGCTGACACAGATTTCTTTGAAGATCTTTTCTTTTTGGCCTTGAGAGGTACTAAGTCCTCAACAAGGGGTCTTTTAGAGTCGGATTTTGAGCGGGTAGACGAAGGTGTGGCTAGGGAGGCTGATGTTTTGGCCAACCCTTCACCCTCTTTTGTAGGAGTAGCATGAATAGATTCAGAAGAGTTTGAGGGTTCAGAAGCATGTGTACCTGGGTCCCCCTGATTAGCAGATTGAGTGTCAGACCTAGATCGCGTCGAAGAAGGGACAACTTCCCTTAATGCTTCTTGTTCCTGCTCTCTTTTCCTGCAAAAATCAAGGTAGATCTGCATTGCTCGGGTCAGGCCCTGCACATATACCTTGGGACTATTGAAGATGTTGTTATTGATGGACTTACATTCCACAGTCTGACCAGTTGCCAGACTGAAATCATTGTCAAGAATGGCCTCAATGATAAGAGAAAGAATCCTACCATAGGGTATGGTAAGACTCTTCTTATTAACGCGATCAACAAGGTCCTTAAAGATTAAAGCAACAAAATCTATTCTGGTCATGGTGACCATTGCATGAAAAATTTGCAATTCTAGGACATTAGGCTGATCAAAGCTGCCTGCCTTTACTTGTAAGGTTTTTGAAATTGTGCTCAATAAATAGTTCCAAATGCCAGTTAAATGTTTCATTTTAACAACTGAAGCCAGTGGACCAGTATATCCAACTTCTTGTAAAACATTTTTGGCTTCAGTATGAGACACAACAACATCATATTCATCATCAGGCATATATGACAGCTCAAATGCAGACTTAAGCCTTTCGTAAGAAATGTATACCTTCTTTTTACCGTTAAGTATTGAGCCATAGATTGCAGCATCTCCTTTCTTATTCTGTTTCATGACACAGCTCGCCCAACCTTCACATAAAAGATCTTGAAACACCCAGTCTGGCTTCTCAAGCATCACTTTCCCAAAAGGATGATACCACAAGAAAGCTACTATCTCATCGTATCCTTTTGCCCATGAAGGAGGATGAATATTAGCATACACCAGACTACCAATCTTGATTTTACCAGTATCAAGATCGGCAGGAACCACTACTACCTTATCTCCAACCATATAAGGAGACAGTTTGTTTGCGCTTATTGGAGTTGGAAATTGACTTTCAGATTCGGAACTAGAAGAAGAATCATTAGAATGAACAGGTGATGAAGCCATTTTGAAAAACAAATTTTAAGAAGAAATTAAATTTAATAAAACAGTAATCAGATTTGAGAGAAAAATTGATTTTAAGAAAATATGAACAAGTGATTTTGGATTTAGGTTAAATTGATGTTTTATTCAAACCCAAAATATCTTATTTAAAAAAAGTTAGAGAGAGAAAGATTTTGATTGGATGATTAACAAGTAGTGGTGGTACTTTTTCAGTAACCGGTAGTGACCACTACACGTGTCACACTCCAATAGGATCAGTAAGTAAACTAAATAAAATAATGAAAGTAATAAAACGCACTGAGATATTTAATAACGAAAATAACCACGAAGCTGGGTCAGACTCAGCTTACCCTCTTTCACTTGACAAGCACCAAGTATGAAAGGGTAGTCTGGGTCTAACACAGCTTACCCTCAAAAATTCAGTAAAACTCTAA
>CM067172.1:116934374-116944374 GCA_034093135.1 Erigeron breviscapus | reverse complement strand
TCAGCTTCAAACACAGCTTCAGCAATGGCTATGGCCCTATCATAATCACCATCAAAGATAGCTTGGATCTGATGAGGTATTTGTTCATTTACACATTTTGCAACTCTTTTAGAACTGACACACCATGTTTCAGTGATCTGTTTGACCTTAAAAAACTTTTCTTCTGCAGTTTTGGCTTCTTTAATCAAAATGGAGTTTAATTGCTTTTGAGCTTTAACTTCAGCAATGGCTATGGCCCTATCATAATCACCATCAAAGATAGCTTGGATCTGATGAGGTATTTGTTCATTTACACATTTTGCAACTCTTTTAGAACTGACACACCATGTTTCAGTGATCTGTTTGACCTTAAAAAACTTTTCTTCTGCAGTTTTGGCTTCTTTAATCAAAATGGAGTTTAATTGCTTTTGAGCTTTAACTTCAGATTCTAGTTTTTCAATGATGTGACTCTTAGAGCTGTTATCAAGTTTCAAAATATGTATTTCCTTTTTAAGTTCTTGATTAAAATGTTTTTGCAACAAAACCTCATCACCAAGTTTGTTCAGTCTGGACAGCTTCTCATTATCAGACAGATTGGAAAAAGGAGTTACCTCAGGTGGAGCAGTCTGACTGGTGGATGCCTGGTGAGCTGACTCTGATTGCTGTTGAATTCTCACCAGATCTTCAGCAAATCTTTCAGTAGCTTCTTTAGCCATGAAGCACTTGGCATCTTTGTACAGCTCATCATCAGATAATGTGGCACTTTCAGCCCAGTCTTTGGCTACCAGACTCTTCTCACTCTTGTTCACCTTCTCAGTCAGCTCAGCTACTTGTGCTTTCAAGGCTTTGTACTTAGTCTTGAGTTTAGAGTATTTTTCACCTCTTCCACCTTTGGCTGGCCCAGCTTGAGCAGTTTCTTTGGATCTACAATCTCCAGCCATATGTCCAGTCTTGCCACACTTGTAACAAGTGACCTTGGACATATCAAATGGCTTCTTGGCTCTATCAGCTTGGCCACCTCTTCCTTTTCCTTTAAACTTGTTAAAGGATCTCCTTCTGATCCTTTCAGCCAACATAGCAACCTCATTTGCTAGTTCATCACCATCAGATTCATCACACTCAGATTCAGCACAAACAGAATTAGGATTAGACATCACAGGAATATCATCATTAACACAAGAAATGATCTCATTACTAATTGAACTAGGGTGTTCAGTCATAGAAGCAACAAGTGCAGCAGCAGGCTGACTATAAGAATCACCCATAGCAATTAACTTTTCAGCCTCTGAACATTCTTGGTTATGAAGCAAACCAAAAAGTCCAGGGAGATCAAGATCATGATAAATAGAACTTAATTTAACAGAAGAAATATAGTTGTTCCATTTAGGTGGTAATGAATCAAGAAATTTGCTCTTTAAAACCTCATTTGCTAGTTCATCACCATCAGATTCATCACACTCAGATTCAGCACAAACAGAATTAGGATTAGACATCACAGGTATATCATCATTAACACAAGAAATGATCTCATTACTAATTGAACTAGGGTGTTCAGTCATAGAAGCAACAAGTGCAGCAGCAGGCTGACTATAAGAATCACCCATAGCAATTAACTTTTCAGCCTCTGAACATTCTTGGTTATGAAGCAAACCAAAAAGTCCAGGGAGATCAAGATCATGATAAATAGAACTTAATTTAACAGAAGAAATATAGTTGTTCCATTTAGGTGGTAATGAATCAAGAAATTTGCTCTTTAAAACCTCATTTGTCTTATTAGTTCCAACAGCAACTAAATCATTTACCAATGCATTAAAGCGGGTATGAGTGTCAGTCAAGGATTCATTTCTCAAGGAGAAAAATCTCTCATACCTCCTGGTCAATGTAGTAATTGTGGATTCCATGGAGGTAGAGCAACCCTCAAACATAACAGTCAAAGTGCCCCACATTTTCTTTGCTGTTGAACACATTTTAATTGAATGATAAAGGTCTTTGGGCACAGCTTAGACAATGAAATTTCTAGCCTTCACGTCCAAGTTAGCCAACCTCCTATCCTCATCCCCCAATCTGCCTTGTCCTTAACAATAGATTTGATTGTGGCAGGAATGGTTGGTTGACCTTCCCTGACCACAGCTTCTACCACAATGGTTTGTGTAGGAACATAAGGACCATCCGTAAGGATTTCAGGCATATTGTTATCGATGGATTCAAGGAACAAAGACATTGTACCTTTCCACCCACTGAAATCATCTTTGTCAAACATGGGTGGTCGGGTAGAAGAACCATTATCAATATATGATGACATTACGCTTTACTTTAAATGAAAATATGCAAGGATCAAGTCAAGTTAATTCTTAACCACCGCTCTGATACCAATTGATACGTCCCACGGTGTATCAATATACCAAAGTATATTGAACACAGAACAGTTGTAGAGGGGGGTGAATACAACTTTTCACAATCTTTACAAACTTTTAAACACAAAACGTTTTAAGATTCAGAAGATAAATATCAAGCAAGTAAGTAAAGTGCAGGAATCATTAAAACAGTAAAGCAGTAAAGAAATAAAAACATTCTTGAACACAGATTGTTATTTTCAAATGTAATCCTTTATTAAGAAATAATCTATACAAAGAATTACAGGGTTGTTGCGGAGTAAAGATAGCCTATAAATATCTAAACAACCCTATGAAATGAAAAACAACAATCAATCAGTTTCAGCTCAAGAGAATCAGCCCAAGCTGATCTCGTACAGACTAAGCTGTGTGTAAGAGCAAAGAAACTAGTGTGAAGAATGATTCTCAGGAAATTGCCACCCATATGCAATCCATGAATGAGTCTTTTATAGGCACAAGCGCTCATTCATTTGGTGTCCGTTGCAGCTACGTGTTCTTCAATCAGTGGTTGATGAAGGAATAATCAATCGTGCCTCTTCATGGTACTTGTGGTCCCCCACGTACTGACGCACATTCTTTCATCCACCAATAGGAGTATGGACACGCATATGTAAACAACCACCAACCTGGATCCTAGGAATCTTCCTAGTCACATCATTTGTCCTTATCTTCAATCCAGATTGTTATCTTCACTTGATTGTCAGACACAGATTGGGCCGTTTGTCAAGGCACCAATCTGCCTAAGTGTTTCCAAGCTGACTGTTAATCCCAAGCTGTCTTCCTCTAACATCTTGGTCTTCTATCTTCAATCCTCCTCTTCGACTTGGACTGAATGCTAATACAATGTTGATGCAGCTTGAATAACACTTGCTTCCATAAGATATTGCAATTACAAGTATGAAGCGTAATCTGGGTCAGAGACAGATCGTAAGCTGTGTCAGCTTAGTCTGACCCAGATCAGAGTACAAGAACCAAAAGATTACTAAGTGTTTATAGGTCAGATTTGTCATCATTAAATTTACAATTAACATTGGGACTCAACACCCCGATATAAAGACCAAACATAATGACTAGAGCCGCAACCTATAACATAAGAATTAAGGACCGGACATCCGGTGTGCAAACCATATGTTAAGTCAAATTACCACAAGTATATATAATACATTTCACGCTTTTCATGCACACAAGTTGAAAATTAAAATGGAAACCCTCTAGCGGTGCCTAC
This sequence comes from Erigeron breviscapus, assembly GCA_034093135.1. NCBI lineage: Eukaryota > Viridiplantae > Streptophyta > Magnoliopsida > Asterales > Asteraceae > Erigeron > Erigeron breviscapus. The sequence goes on along the minus strand of CM067172.1, from coordinate 116,940,777 downwards.
AAATACATCATCTAGTGAAGCTATTATTCACATTTGATTCATCATTAGTGTACAATTTGCAAGCAACCTAGATTATTTGGAGTTCGGAACAAGCCTATGACCCCTTGGAACGATGAAATGCCACAAACACTAGGAGAGGAAAGCCAAAGGTAACTAATCTCAAGTTCTATCCTACATTAGCAAAATTCAAGTTCATCTCATTTCTCGTCTTTGCACAAAACCTATAGCCTCAAAAATTTAAAAACATAACCAAAATGCTAGTAAAGGAAAGAAACTTCAAAAAATTTTCATTTTTCCAATTTACCATCCCCCTCCCCACACTTAAGTTGTACATTGTCCTCAATGGACGTAACTAAGGCGAATAATGGGAAAAAGGGGAAAATGCAAAATGTAGAAAGGAAAAACAAAAAACCTCTGGGTGAAATCATGATATTTTCCATTACAAAGTTGAAGCCAAAATTTAAGTGGGCGCTGAACTGACTGCAAGCATGTACCCGCTTGTTTGTTCCAATAATTCCATAAGTAATCTCGAAACAATCAACTTGCAAACTTGAAACAATCACCTGACAACACCAATAGCAAAATACCAAACCAACTACATCGTTCAAAATAAAAGACAATACAAGACAAGGTAAACAAATGTCTCATCGCCAAAATGGCGGATTACAACCAAATTGAAAGAAATAAAATGCAAATGTCTCATAAGTACTAGAAAGTAGAAAGAAGAAAGAGTGAATCAGTTCTCATCCATGCGATAAGAAGATAGGACACCATCGCCGGCGTCTGGATCAGCTGGACCTCCAAAGAAACCTCGAACATAGAAATCATAATCATGCCTAGAATAGCGCTCCCCACGCGTATGACTAAAAGTCCTAAACTGGGGCATCTTCTGAGCACTCCCACTAGCGCTGGCTGTACTCGAGCTAGGTCCTGGCCGAACTGGCTGCTACTGAGGCTGAGGCTGTTGACCCTAGGGTGGCCACATAAATCCATAGTTGGTGTTGGCCGGAAGAAAGATAGAAGAATGATTAAAGGAGTGTGTAGGCGGCTGTGGTGGTGGAGTCTGCGGCTGAATCCAATGGTTGATGTACGGGGACCAGTACTCGCTTTGGTAACCCAGGCAGGTTACCTGGCTCCTAATGGTCCGCTGATTATCTAAGATCATGTCGTGAGTATCTCTGATCTACCTCTGCTCCGCCTGGATCTGATCAAGCGTGGATCCCCAACCTGAAAAATCATAAGATGGATAAAGGTTAGGTGGTGCTTGCTGCTAGACCGACGAGTCCACCCTCTGTCTCTGTGCTGGTGGCTCCTCCTCCTTAGACTCAGAATCATCCTCATCCTCATCCTCATCCTCGTCCTCATCCTCATCCCCAGCCTCTGACTGTAAGGTACCCATGTCGGTCTTCATCAATTTTGCCTTACACATCTCGGTGGCATTAATGATAGCAGTGGCCACCACAGAAGAAACACCTTTCCTACCCTCATGTGTATTAGCCATCCCTAATCTCTCCATCATCTTGGTCACAAAATGACCATACAAATACCGACGCTCCTTAGTCTTCTTCATATGACTAGCCAAAATATAAGGAGCACAACCATACATACCCGGAGTGAACTCCTCAAACTGTCTCAACAACCAAAGATCATCCGAAGTGACCTTATCGTTCATATTCCCCCGATGAATGAACGAATAAGTGATGATCTTATGAAAAGTCCTCAGCCTCTTGGACTTAATGTCCGAAACTATACTCTGCCCCAAATAAAAATGCTCGTTACCTGAGATCTTCGGCCAGTAAGTATCAAATGTCATGTCATCCTCAAAGAAAGAAATATCAAGTACGCTTTGATCCATGACCAATGGTGCAAGCCCATCCACAAAGTCTTCCCTCTCGAACATCCCACACAAATATCCAAACTCTGCCACTGTGCAATGGCGCTGCTTACCCCCAAACCTAAAATGGATCACCCAATCCTCTATAATATTCTCAATGGGAAGAGTATCCACCTGAAGAGTCGAATAAAACTCTTGACACCATTCTTTCTTTGCCGGTTCCTTCAACTCAAATATCCGCTTCCACATGTCTACCTCACCCATCCTACCCGTATCTTCATCCACATATTCAGTCTTCATCCTCTGCTTAAAGTAGCCCGCAAGTCCCGTGCTCCTGATCAAACCCCAATCCATTGTGCGAGGAGCAATCAACGTGTAACTTTGAATTTCTACCAACTTATTCAAATAAACTTGACGTTCCCCCTTTGGAACATCCTTGAACTGCAACCAAGGATGGGATGGTTGAATGAGTTCCTTGATCTTCTTACTAGGTTGTGCAGTGGGAGCTTTGTAGATATCATGGACATAGTCAAACTGATAATCGGGTGGCCATACCCATCCCTCATACTTTTGTCCAACCTTTTGTTTCTGCAAAACAACCAAGATATAGCCAACTAAGTAAAAGGGAAGCACATGGAAGCAATCACGAAAGGTTAAAGAAGAAAAATGACAAAACTGAGTGAACAGACTTGAAATTCGCGCCGTGAGTCCCCCTATTCGCGACGTGAACATTAACTTTTTTTTTTTTTGAATTTTCTGAATGGAATATAACTCTAAACAACAATGTAGTAACAAAATTTAATTAAAAGAAACTAAGGATGACTTGAATTAAAAAGCCCCAATTCATAGTTACATGAACCCTAATTAGGTTTTTCTAAATTAATCACAAAATTAACCATCCCTAGTAACCTTAAACCATAATAAAAACATAATTAAACTACAAGCATGCATTAATTAAAAGAAAAACTAAGTAAATTAATAAACCCTAAATTAATTAAAATAAAATAGAAAGAAAACAGTTGAGAATTACATACCCCTCTTGACATGGTGATGGAATGAATGGAGAAGAAGAGAAAAAGATCTTAAGAGGAGGAGAAAATGATTCACAAATATCCAAGTGTGTGTGTGTGAACCGTAATGTGTGTGTGTGAATCGGAGAGGAGAATAAGAAAATTAAGAGGGAAAGAAAGAGAGTAAAACAAAAAAGACAAGTATCGGCCCCTGTGGTTTTTAATTTCCTCTTCTCCTTTTCATTTTAATTAAAAAGGAAAAGGAGAACTTACCTGAAGTCCACTCGCGCCGCGAGAGTGGGTCCACGTGTCGCGAACAAGAGCAAATCGTCACTCGCGCCGTGAATAATCGACCATCGCACCGAGAATTTATGCTCTGACCTCCTGACCTTCAATCCCGCGTCGCGAGACAGACCCTCACGCTGCGATTCAGTGCAAAAGTACCCCTCTGGCCGCGATTTTGTCCTCTCATGCCGCGATTTTGCCTTCTGACCAAATTTGGTCCATTTTTCGCCATTTTCACGCCGCGAGAGCCCTCCTCACGCCGCAAAGTACTGCTATCTGGCCCATCACGCCGCGATATCTTCCTCTCACACCGTGAAATTGTATTCTGACTCTTTTTTGTCCAAATTTGTCGATTTTCACGCCGTGAAAGGGTCTCTCACACCGTGAACAGCTGCAGTAACCCAAGTTTTGGACTTTTTGACACACAATTTACCTAACGGTTCAACCAAAACGTCTTCGCACCTGTAAATCTCAACGAAACACATAAAATGGAAAGAAAGGTATTGAAAACAAATAAAAATAATAAAAACACACAGGTTACCTCCCAAGAAGCGCTTAATTTATTAACGAGTCATTAGCTAGACTTGATCAGACCTCATTCTTTAAACAAAAAAACGGGAGCTCCTCGATCGAGGCTCCCTCCTCAACTTATTCTTCATGATACAACATCAAGCGGTGTCCATTAACAATAAACGAGCTTCCATTCTCCCGATACAACTCGACATATCCCGAAGGATACACATGCTTGACGACAAACGGTCCATTCCACCTAGATGTGAGCTTGGGTTGGTGGATTTTAAACTTTGAGAGAAACAACAATACCTTCTTTTGAGCTTCATGTCGTGCCACACCTTTGTTCTTTCCTTGTACAACAATAAGTTGTCATATGCACCATGTCTAAGCTCATCAAGCTCATGAAGTTGCAACATTCGAGTTTCTCCGGCCTCCACCAAGTCCATGTTGCAATGCTTTAAAGCCCAATATGCTTTATGTTTGTTAGTGCATGTTTCTCGGTGACAAAAGCATTCTAGATGTGTTACATATATTTGTATATATCCAAGTCTTGTAATTTATCTTGTAATTACCGTTTGTCAATAATATTACCTTGGCATATCTTGTTGATCATATTGGGATCCATTTATGTTTATGTGTTTGTTTATTATTTGTATTTTGCAGGTTTTAGACATAACATGAAAGAGTCATTAAGTTAATATTGTTTCTGTGTTTAACAGCAGTTGAAGTATTAACTTAATGTACTTCCAAAGGGAAGCTAAGTTATCTGTGTTTCTGCGTATTTACAGCAGGAGAAACAGTAACTTATTGAATACTTCCAATAGGTAATATAGACAATGTTGTTTCTGCGTATCTACAGCAGTAGAAACATTGTCGTTAGCCAATGATTGGTTCTGCGTATATCTACAGCAGTTTAAACACTGGCTGAGTTAATATCGGTTCTGCGTCTTGACAGCAGTAAAGACATTAACTCAATATATCCTAAGTGTTATTTGAGGGTTCTTAGGAACAAGCAAAAGTATGCTTGTTCAAAATAACTCTCAAATGGTTTGAGAGTTTCTTAGAAACAAGCAAAAGTATGCTTGTTCTCAAGAACTCTCAAATGGTTTAAGAGTTTGTGTGGAAACAAGCAAAAGTATGCTTGTTCTCAAGAACTCTCAAATGGTTTAAGAGTTTGTGTGGAAACAAGCAAAAGTATGCTTGTTCTCAAGAACTCTCAAATGGTTTAAGAGTTTGTGTGGAAACAAGCAAAAGTATGCTTGACCACAAGAACTCTCAAACATTTTGTGTGTTCAGGGAAATACGCAAAACAGGCCAAAACCCTAATGGGCCTTGACCATAAGAAATACGCAATGTATGCTTGTTCTCAAGAACTCTCAAATGGTTTGAGAGTTTCTTAGAAACAAGCAAAAGTATGCTTGTTCTCAAGAACTCTCAAATGGTTTAAGAGTTTGTGTGGAAACAAGCAAAAGTATGCTTGACCACAAGAACTCTCAAACATTTTGTGTGTTTCCAGTCATGTGCCTATAAATAGAGGTGTGTGTTTGTGTGTTCCAACAAGAGGGTAGTGAGAGAAACAACAAAACCTAGAGAGAGAAAACCAAGAACACGCACGGTTTATCTTGTGGGTAGTTGAATCACGCACGAACCGCAAACACACACCCGGTTTGGACGGCTTGTAGACTTACGTTACCACGTTGGTTGGTAAGGTTTCTCCGGAGAGCCGTTTCACTATAGTAACCAAATACGGGTGTTATATTCACGCAAAAGATATATATATATATATATCATAAAAGGTAGATATAGAAACCGTGGGTTATCTCGAGGAATTCCGCACCTCGACATATCCTTAAGTCAATCTCGGTTCGGTAAGACCCGGGGGACTTACAACTGGTATCAAGAGCCGCAGGTTATTATCAACCTTGGTTCGAGATTGATCACGGTTTGGGTATCCCATTTTTGCGTGATTCTTAGGTGGAGAAGTGTTTTTCGGGTGTTGTTTGGAATAAAGGTTCAAACTTTACACCAAAATAAGACATATCTCATTCCTAAGATCATTTTCTCAAGCTTTCATTGATCAAGGAACAATATTGGGTTCGGGATCTAAGAAATAGTGAGAAAGTGGTGTTTTGCGTGTTCTTGGGAATTGTACTTTTGCGCGTTTCTGAAGTACAAGTACCATATGCGCGTTTCGTTAATACCAAGGAGATTTGAGTGTTTCTTAAAATTTGAGTGTTTCTTAAATTTTGAGAGTTCTTTTGAGAGTTCTTAAGGTTTTGAGAGTTCTTGGGTTTTTGCGTGTTCCTACCTCTTGCGCGTTTCATTTGCGTGTTCCCATTTGCGCGTTTCATTTGCGTGTTCCCATTTGCGCGTTTCATTTGCGTGTTTAGGCGATTTACGTGTTTCTATCTTATATATAATACACAATGGCCGCAAATTATCTTAACCAATTAATACTTATGGACCATGAGACTGGTAAGGGTAATTCACCACCCAAGCTAATGATCATTGACCAATACTTTTTCTTGGAAAGGTCGATTCGAATCCTTTATGCAATTCACGGACATTAGAATGTGGACTTGTATGACTGAAGGATATAGTGCCCCAACATATGAGGACAGTGGTGTTAATAAAGTTTATGCTTACCAAGATATGACTGAATCTAATAAAAAATTGTATGAGGCAGAGAAAAAGGCACTATCATGTTTAAAAATGTTATTGCCACAAGAAATATTACATTTATTTAATGGATTCAATACAT
>CM067172.1:116763574-116933374 GCA_034093135.1 Erigeron breviscapus | reverse complement strand
CGTGTTGCGGACGTAAATTGAAACAGTTTGGAAGTGATTTAGTGATCTAACTCCTTGTAATTCATAAGAAATCGATAGGTCATGCAGGATAACTTTGATGATTTCATAACTTATTTGACTGAAGTTGAGGACATTGGAAAGCTTACTGATCCTACCTCTTATTAAGAAGCCATTAATAGCGATCGGGCCACTTAGTAGTGGAATGAAGCCATAATTTGAGAGCTTAATTCCATATAGCATAATGACGTTTGGGACTTGGTTGAAATTCTTGAAGAATCCAAAACCTGTAGGTTGCAAATGGATCTTCAAAACCAAATTAGACCCGAATGGAAACGTTAAACGCTATAAGGCCAAACTAGTTACGAAGGGCTTTACTCAAAAGGAACGAATCGATTATCAAGAGACCTTATCTCCTGTCTCATAAAGATTTCTTAAGGATCGTCATGGCATTCGTAGCTCATTATGATTTAGAGTTACATTAGATGGATGTCAAGACCACTTTCCTAAATGGAAACTTGCAATAAGACGTATACGTGTGAGCCTGAAATTACATAAGGTGAAGAACACATGGTATGCAAGTTAAATAAGTCCATATATGGGTTGAAGCAAGCATCACTAAAATGGTACCTTAAGTTTAATGAAGTCATAAAAGGACAAGACTTCCTAAAGAATCAAGTGGATTAATGCACCTATCTCAAGATCAGTGGGAGTAAATTTACAATCCTTGTTTTGCACGTGGATGATATTATACTTGCAAGTAACAACTTGGATATGTTGCGTTTATTTTTTGCATAATGTTGACATAAAAGATCTCGGTGATGCCTCTTATGTAAAAGGTATCGAAATACATCGGGATAGGCGTAATGATGTTTAAAGTCTTTCTCAAAAAAGGCTTATATTGAGCACATCTTAGAACGCCATAACATGCAGCACTACACACCCACTATAGCTCTAGTAGTAAAAGGAGACGTATGTGATTGTCTCCAAAGTCCGAGCATTGAGATTAAAAAAAAGGAGCAAATGAGGATGATACCTTACTATAAGTAGTTAAGAGCATTATGTACGCTCAGGTCTGTACTCGTTCAGATATCGCTTATATCTCCGATATGCTTGGGAGTTAAATATCTAATCCCAATTAGCACACTGGAAAGCGGTTAAAAAGGTTCTACGATATCTGCTAAGGACCAAAGACTACACATTAACTTATAGAAGAGGTGACAACTTAGAAGTAGTAGGATGTTCTGATTCCAATAAGAAATCTACTTCTGAATATATTTATGATTAGCTGGCAAACCTATCTTTTGACGGAGTCATAAGTAGAAACTGACTGCAACGTCTACCATGATGTCTGAACGTTCATAATTTCATGTCATGAGATGTTGTTAAAGAACCTAGTCAGTGGACTCGAAAATCGTCAACTTTATTTATAGACCATTGAAGCTTTACTGTGATAACTCAGCTACCGTAATTTTTTGAACAGTAACAGTTCAACTGGCGCTGAGATGTATCTCGATACAAAGTATCTGTTTGTACGCGAACGGATTGAGGAAAATGTTCTTTGTATTGAGTGCATAAGTACACATAATATGCTAGCGGATCCAATGACCAAAGGTCTTCCTCCTAAAATCTTCGTAGGACACGTGTCGAAGATGAGGCTTACTAAAGGACCTATTATGATAGCACGTTGTACTTATTGGTCATTTATTATTATTTTCTTAATTAAATTTTCCTCCTTATTCAGATTTTGTTTGTCTATTAGTACACTTTGAGCTCATAATAGTGTAAAGACGTTATATAACAAAATTTGTCTTAGTCAATTGATCATTGCTTATTAGTTTTAAATTTGAGTCATAGTTTGACTAGTGGGGGTCCTTAGTTGATGTTCTTCTCTACGACTGTACTTATTGGCTATGATTTCGGTTTAAAACAAAATGAGTATTATTCTGGACTTATTTGAATACTCATAGATAAATGATCGCTCGGTCAAGTGGGAAATGTTGGAACCACGTTAGTGTGACCGCCACTGATCGTTTATCATTCATGATATGATAATTGACGATAACTGAAATCCCTATGTCTAGTAAATATATGATGGGCGTATTTACTCTTAAAGACATACTATAGGGTTTCCCATTAGATGATTGTAACTAAGAGGACTAATGGTGCACACATTAAACACCAAAGGGGTTGAAAGTGTAAATACTCTCCTTATATATAGAGAGTCATTAACCCTAAGTTAAGGTTAATCTAATCACACACAAAACCCTAAATTCGTGAGCCTCTCTTCTCTAAATTCGTGCATCAAGTTACAGCCGAATTACTCATCCCATTATTACTCAATCACCTTGTTTTGGGAACCCGAAATCAATGACAACTATGTTTAATGCTCTTACAGGTTCCACAGGACGATCTGGGATGTTTTATCACTCGAATCGAATCATGTTTATTCCAACAGCCGCATTTCATATGATCATATATGATATGATTCCCCACCCTTTGAAATGCAAGATTGGTCTATTTCATAGAAAGTACTACGTTTAACCCCATTCATAGTCAATCCGAGTCGTGCTGTATTTTGAGCGTGTGATAAATGTATTGAGTGAAAAATTGTTTCTCATATTTTGAAATACTTTACGTCTTCGCCTAAAGTAACAACTTACTTCCCTCTCTGCGTCTCTGGTAGTCCGCGTTTAAAAAAAATACGCTTTGACTTAATCAAATTCATATCCAGTTAATAACCACTTACGTCTTTGTTGGTCATTAGTTTGTTTAACCAATATAGGTTATACAAACACTAAATATTTCTTTTTGGTATGGATTTGCGAGATTGGTTTCTTAAAATGCTTACCTTTTCAACTTGTCTTTCATCTAAAACTTCCATGTCAATTTACTCAGGTATGTATGGTGAACCTTGATTCTAGTCTGGACAGGGCTACCGTTCTTCTTGCAAATTTATCTGGATGTAGTATTCGTTAGACTTAAATCTGCAATGAACTGTATTGTTGCCACTCACTTACCAACAGAGCTAAAATGCCTTGTCGGGGTTTTATGCAACTTTCTTCCTGCTTGTTGTTTGTTTGTTTCCATGATTATACATTAGACTTAAGCTTTATTTTTCTTGTTGTAGCTTTGCCAATATAGTAATATCATACACTTTTCATATCATTTTAAGTATAATCGTATGCAACATTTAAAATTTTAAACTGCATAGGTAAAAGAAAATCTGATTATACATAGCTATATATGAATTCTGTCCAAGCTCAACTATGTCTATAATCTACCCGTCTCATTAATTGTCAACTAAAACCAACCATGTCAATAATATACCCCTTCTTTAATTGTCAACCAAGACTGTAAACGAGAATTCAACAACTCGACCTTCAACTATAGGTTATGTTGCCGAATAGAAAGTGTTTGTAAATAAATCAGGGGAAACTGTCTTGACCTTTAACTAGTGTCTGTAGCCAAATCTGGAGAACTTGTATCACTGCCAGAGATAATTGACAAAGCTGATTGCAAAGACCTTGTAACTGAGACGAGTTTGGGTTCGTCAACAAGTAGGTACCCTTTTTACCACTATCAGAACATGTTAGTGTATGATGGTTGCCGCTTTCCTCAGGCTGTAACATGCACATATTTATAGATGGTCAATGCACTGGTGAAACAAGCTAGTTTAACCAGCAAAAAACCAAATGAACTATATGAAATTGTACCTGCAAGATTAGTTTGGCATCTATTCATTAATATTTACAACCAGTAAGAATGGCATCACATTCAGACCAACAGCTTTAACAAACTATAACCTTTACTGCGTTCACCTGATAGATGATCTGCAAGATTCAACCGCAAACAATCCAATTAAGAACCCCATTTAACAACATATTTATAGATGGCCAATGCACTAACCAAACTAAAATTGCTGGATAGTATTTTGCTCTATTCGTATGTTTTTGCTTACCCCTATCATATCATACAATGTATTTATAGATGGTCAAACAGCCGTTATGCATTTATGCTTGGATTATATGTCTCTTAACTGGTCCGGGTCTTAGATACATACAGTTTGAACCTGTCTATTTATAACCACAAACCAGCAAAATAGGGTATGACCCAACGCGGCCGACCCACCCATTGTGCCACCTCTACTGCACACCAGGAACAACTATCATAGCCCAAAAAAAGTAAAAAATATATTTCCACATAACAGCTCCTAACTCCTAAATACTAAGTCCATCTAACCATGAATTTATTAAATAACATCATAACAACTTCTTTGTAAACAACTGGCCTGCATCTGCAACAGGTTGGGCAGGCTTCAGGCTTCAGGCGTCTAGCATACAATGGGTTACTAAGTCGTCCTGACTCCCTTACGACTTTTCCTTCTATATGCGTGTTTGAATTGGGTAACTCATAAAGTCACTACTATCTGGACGTCTAAGCATATAATACTTACACTGTCCCATCTAACTGGACACTGTTACTACTATATGCACTAACAAGAGTTCCACAACAATTGCGTAACTGACAGAAAAAATACAAACAGCAAGATTCACCTGACAGAACTAACACATTTTGCCTGACCCCTTTAGACTTGTTCTAAAATATTACTCCTTTTGACTCTACTGCACACCAGCAAGATTCACCTGCAAATGAATTTATATATGTTTATGATCCAAAAAGCTGTTAGTAAACAGGTCAAAACAAACAGAATAGGGTATGAACCAACCCGGCCGACCCACCCATTGTGCATGTGACAGAACAAATACAAATCTTATAAGTATAGTGAAATCACTTGCAATTTGGATCATATATATATATATATATATATATATATATATATATATATAGGGTGAGGATCCTGGAAGAAGGTGTGTTAAGGAGAGAAGAGAGAGAAGGTCCTATTGGCCAATCAGAACGCGACATGTGTCAAAAATAAAAAAGATTAATCTACAAATGTAGATTATGGGTTTTGGGTCAGCTTGGGTTGGTTGGGTCAGCTTGGGTGGGTTGGGTCAGCTTGACACAATCTACACATAATCTACACAAATGTAGATTAATCTACACAAATGTAGATTATGGGTTTTGGGTCAGCTTGGTTCTGGGTTGGGTCAGCTTGACACAATCTACACATAATCTACACAAATGTAGATTAATCTACACAAATGTAGATTAATCTACACAAATGTAGATTAATCTACACAAATGTAGATTAATCTACACAAATGTAGATTAATCTACACAAATGTAGATTAATCTACACAAATGTAGATTATGGGTTTTGGGTCAGCTTGGGTTCTGGGTTGGGTCAGCTTGGGTTAGGTTGGGTCAGGGGTTGGGTCAGCTTGGTTAGCTTGGGTTGGGTCAGCTTGACACAATCTACACATAATCTACACAAATGTAGATTATGGGTTTTGGGTCAGCTTGGGATGGGTTGGGTCAGCTTGACACAATCTACACATAATCTACACAAATGTAGATTAATCTACACAAATGTAGATTATGGGTTTTGGGTCAGCTTGGGTTGGGTCAGCTTGACACAATCTACACATAATCTACACAAATGTAGATTAATCTACACAAATGTAGATTATGGGTTTTGGGTCAGCTTGACATAATTTACACATAATCTACACAAATGTAGATTATGGGTTTTGGGTCAGCTTGACACAATCTACACATAATCTACACAAATGTAGATTAATCTACACAAATGTAGATTATGGGTTTTGGGTCAGCTTGACACAATCTACACATAATCTACACAAATGTAGATTAATCTACACAAATGTAGATTAATCTACACAAATGTAGATTAATCTACACAAATGTAGATTAATCTACACAAATGTAGATTAATCTACACAAATGTAGATTATGGGTTTTGGGTCAGCTTGGGTTGGGTCAGCTTGGGGTTGGGTTGGGTCAGCTTGACACAATCTACACATAATCTACACAAATGTAGATTAATCTACACAAATGTAGATTAATCTACACAAATGTAGATTAATCTACACAAATGTAGATTAATCTACACAAATGTAGATTATGGGTTTTGGGTCAGCTTGGGTTTGGGTCAGCTTGGGGTTGGGTCAGCTTGACACAATCTACACATAATCTACACAAATGTAGATTAATCTACACAAATGTAGATTATGGGTTTTGGGTCAGCTTGACACAATCTACACATAATCTACACAAATGTAGATTATGGGTTTTGGGTCAGCTTGGGTTGGGTCAGCTTTGGGTTGGGTTGGGTCAGCTTGGGGTTCGGTTGGGTCAGTTTGGGGTTCGTTCAGCTTGGGTTGGGTCAGCTTGGGTTGGGTTGGGTCAGCTTGGGGTTGGGTTGGGTCAGCTTGGGTTGGGTTGGGTCAGCTTGGGTTCGGTTGGGTCAGCTTTGGGGTTGGGTCAGCTGGGGTTGGGTTGGGTCAGCTTGGGGTTGGGTCAGCTTGGGTTCGGTTGGGTCAGTTTGGGGTTGGGTCAGCTTGGGATGGGTCAGCTTGGGTTGGGTCAGGTTGGGGTGGGTTGGGTCAGCTTGGGGTTCGGTTGGGTTAGCTTTGGGGTTGGGTTCGATTGGGTCAGCTTGGGTTGGATTAGCTTGGGGTTCGGTTGGGTCAGTTTGGGGTTGGGTCAGCTTGGGATGGGTCAGCTTGGGTTGGTCAGTTTGGGTTGGGTCAGCTGGGTTGGGTCAGCTTGGTCAGGTTGGGTCAGCTTGGGTTGGGTCAGCTTGACACAATCTACACATAATCTACACAAATGTAGATTAATCTACACAAATGTAGATTATGGGTTTTGGGTCAGCTTGGGTTCGTTGGGTCAGCTTGGGGTTGGGTTGGGTCAGCTTGGGATTGGGTTGGGTCAGCTTGGGATTGGGTTGGGTCAGCTTGGGGTCTGGGTCAGGGTTGGGTCAGCTTGGTTAGTTGGGTTGGGTCAGCTTGACACAATCTACACATAATCTACACAAATGTAGATTAATCTACACAAATGTAGATTATGGGTTTTGGGTCAGCTTGGGTTGGGTCAGCTTGGGTTGGGTTGGGTCAGCTTGGGGTTGGGTTGGGTCAGCTTGGGTTGGGTCAGCTGGGTTGGGTCAGCTTGGTTAGCTTGGGTTGGGTCAGCTTGACACAATCTACACATAATCTACACAAATGTAGATTAATCTACACAAATGTAGATTATGGGTTTTGGGTCAGCTTGGGTTGGGTCAGCTTGGTAGGCATGAGCACGGGTCAAAACCCGGCCCGAACCGGCTTGACCTGAAACCCGAAGTGGCAAGAAAATAAGAACCGAAGCCCGGCCCGTTGACCTGTCGGGCGGTCCGATTCAGTCCCGGGTTAAACCGGGTCGGGTTCGGTTCTACTAGGCTTGACCCGAAAATTGGCTCCCTTGCTAAACTTTTTGCTGGACTCCACCAATTTCAAGATTCGCTTCTGTGAATTTCGTTGCAAATAAAGCATCCATTTTTCCAAATTCATACAAATTAAACTTGAAGAATCTTATCCAAAAGTGTCGATGTAAAGTTTCTCATTTATATCAAAATTCATTAACATTAATGTTGTTGAATTTGATAGTGAAGGGTGGCTTTTTAATTTGAGGGAGAGAGAGATAGATATGACGAGAGTTTTTTTTGTGTGTGAAAGGCAGATGGTTAGATTTGAAAGGATGAAGTGGGGTAGAGGGGTGAAGGGGGTATGCGGGGAGAAACCTTGGCGGGCAAATAGATAGAGTAGGAATGAAGGGGAGAGGGGCCGTGGGCGGGCGCGCGCTCGCTCGCGGGCCCCCGGGGGTGGTGGGGGGGCCCCGGGCAGCTGGGCGGCGCGGGGCCGGGGGCGCCGGGGGCGGCGGGGCGGGGGGGGTCGGGCCCCCGCCGGCCCCGCCATCGGTGTGCCTGCCCGCCCGCCGGCGTGCCCTCGGACATAGTGGGGGCGTGCAGCCCCAGAGCGAGGTGCCCCCCCCCCCAATCCAGAAAACCGGAACTAGGGGCACCGGGGAGCAGGAGATGGTCCTATTCCATGGCCCTTGCAAGACGGGTCTCGGTAGGCTTCTTCCACATATCTCACACTCTTTTTTTTTTCACTTATGTAAAAAAGATTTTACTATCTCAATTTATATAAAGTAGATGAATGAAAACAAAAACACCAACCCCACATAATTAACCCCATCGGTGAAACAAAATCCATGATAACCACTCCGGCGATTTCCACCTCCGGGCAAGAAGATATCTCACAACACACCACGAATCTGTTATTACTATATCCAGGGTTTACAAGCGAGATCATCAAGCAAGATTTTTGATGATTTATGTAGTTTTCTTTACAAACTTTTTCCTTTATTCTTCTCCCCTCTTTTTTTTTTTCCTTCTATATAAATGATTTCTATATCTATAAATGAATAACTATATATGAAAAAGCACCAGATATAAGATTTCATTGGGTTTTCGGGTTGAACCGGTTTTTCCCGGGTTTTGGACCGGACTGACCCGAAACCCGAAAAGTTAGAAAACGAGGACCCGAGAACCGGACCTTATGGGTCTAGGTCCGGGTCGGTTCGGGTTCGGGCGGGTCTGGGTCGGGTCTCGGGTTTCCGGGTTAAAGTCTCATGCCTAGTTCATAATTCAATGTCAATGTGTTTGCAAAGTTCATTAATTGACCTCAAAAGTCAACATGTATGCCATGTTACCAAAATCAGTAATCACATATTGTAGTACTAATCATATATAATGCAAAACTAGATTTGTCCCCCGGCGTTGCCCCGGGCCCGGGAGATATAACGTTAATTATGTGATAATACGTACAATTATAACATGTAATAAAAACATCATACAACAACTAACAATAATGTAATGACTCGTTATTAGTATTATATACTAACATAATAAACATACATGTTGCAATAACAAATATAGCATACAACAATGTACCAATAAAGTAAAATCTGGTTATAAAAAAAGGCATATAAATATATCATATTACTTAACATACGTCGAACATGAAATAAAGCAGATATTTTTTTCGCTATGTAATATGATTATTTGAAGCGTAATATCAAATTGGTTTTTTATTTTATAAAATTTGTTGTAAATCAAACTTTTTTAAACAAATACTGTATAATTAATATCTGTAAACGTAATCTAAAAATATCTAAAACTTTAATTTAATAAATTTTTGTAGTGAAATTACTCAATACATAATGTTTTACTTTTAAAATAATCTGCATATTCGATTTAATGAAGAAAAATGTTTTTGGTATCTTAAATCAATAAACAATGTGTTAAGAAAATGATAGATACATATAATTTAGTTATGTGATGGAAATTATTTTTATTTTATAATAATATATCAAAATGCAAATATAATGCATATAAGTAGACACATGACATGACATAAAAGGGGTTTTAAAACCGGCCACGTATTTATGAGATGAGAAACAAAACGGTGTGCTCAGCTGGTTTTGTAATCTA
Organism: Erigeron breviscapus; assembly: GCA_034093135.1. Lineage (NCBI taxonomy): Eukaryota > Viridiplantae > Streptophyta > Magnoliopsida > Asterales > Asteraceae > Erigeron > Erigeron breviscapus. The sequence continues at coordinate 116,923,917 of CM067172.1, read as the reverse complement.
TCTTATATTATAATCTTCCTCATTTTTCTTTTTCACTTCTACATCTCACAATCTCTGTCACTTCCAAAACAATAATTTATGACAAATGATCGGGAGAGCTCTGTTAATGCAGATCGTCCTATAAAAGCAAAACCAATGAAAATCCAGATTTGCTTTGATTTTTAGCTTCACCTCATCTTTGGCCGCTTGTTTTTGCGACCAACTTCCGGCAGCCTGCACAACCACCGGCGATGTGATGGATAGATGTACATTTTTTCCCTTTTTTTTATCGTGTTTCATATATAGATCTGTTATACCTCTTCAACACTTGGTCCGTGCAGAGGTTTTGAGATTTCATGTGTTTATTCTCCGCAACAATGGCCGGAAAATAAGAGAGAGACGGATGGCGTTTGGGTGTTTACTTTTTGAGATCCACTTTATTTATTTTGTACAATGATCATCATTAATCCATCATCATCTGCGGCTACAATCTTCCCATCACCACATGTAACGCCCTATTTTTTTTGTTTGATAATTTTTTTTATGTCGACAATGGCGAGTCGGCCTGCTGCCATTTTTTTAAGCTTGAGGAAATGATGGCGTAGGTTCTCCAAGTGCAAAGCAGTGATGTGTATGTATATAGAAAAAGAAGAAAAAGGAGTTGGTTTTTATTTTATTTTTTTCCTGTAAAACTACATAGATATAGATATACATATCGATATAAAAAGAGGAGGAGGTTGTGACATGCTCGGTGTGAAGGAGATTGAAGTAAGGGGGGGTGATGAAGTTACTCCAACCTCCTCCATGAAAAGTGGCTAAAGAGATAATGGTGGAATTAGTTTGCACACGTACTCATGAGGATCCCTATTGTTTAGCACTTATCTTATTAGTTTAATGTTTTGAATAAGTCAGAAGGGTAGTGGACGTTATGTGCCTACTTTCTAGTGTAGTTGGTTATTTCTTATTAGTTTAAATAGGGACATCTTCTGTACGTTTTTGATTATCACAAAAAGTAACAAAGTGAAAAACTTTGAGTCTATCCTTTACTTTCATCTACTAACTTCATATTACTGATTTATAAAAAACCTTCAGTGGTATCAGAGCCAGTACTCTATACTCTTAAAACACATACACACACACAAAAAAAAACCTACTTCAAAACCCCTACCATGGCAGAACCCTCAAGCGCGATTCAAACCCAACCAACTCCGATCCCCATTTTCAAAGGAGACGGATATGACTACTGGAGCATAAGGATGAAAACTATCCTACGCTCACGTGACTTGTGGGACCTGGTTGAAACCGGGGTAGACATGAAGGATGCAGATCAAAGTCGGTTGAAGGCAACAATGAAAAAGGATGCTCATGCAATGGCTATAATTCAACAGGCCGTTCATGATCAGTTATTTTCTAGAATTGCTGGTGCATCAAGTGCAAAAGAAACATGGGATATCCTGAAAATGGAATTCCAAGGAGATGAGCAAGTGAAAGCTGTCAAACTCCAAGGTTTAAGGAGAGATTTTGAAAATCTAAGCATGAACGAGGGAGAGATTGTTGGTGATTATTTCTCTCGTGTAATGGCAATCGTGAGTCAACAGAGATCATATGGTGAAGTTTTAACTGATCAAAGTATTGTGGAGAAAGTCTTGCGTAGTCTCTCTCCTCGATTCGACTTCATTTCATCCTCAATTGAAATGAACTTGGATCTCTCAAAGCTCACCCCTGTCAAACTTATGGGCACATTGCAAACCCAGGAGACTCGCTTAAACAGTCGCTTAAAAAATAAGGGTGAAAAGCCTGATGAACAAGCCCTTCAAATCATGCAAAATAACAATCGGTCATTCACACCTCGTGGGAGAGGCCGTGGAGCAGCAAGGGGACGTGGTCGAGGACGTTCTCTAGATCGAAGTAAGGTGCCTCAATGCCAAATATGCAGCAAATATGGACACCTAAAGAAAGATTGTTGGTATAAAGATGAAGCCGAAGCTGAAGCACAAGTCGCTACTGAGGAGGACCCAAAGGGCTCGAAAGATTCAAAAGAAACCGTTGCACCTGTTCAAAAGGTTGCAGAAAATGAAGCGGAGCAGGAGCATTTATTCATGATGTTTCACGACGACACCGAGAACTCCATCAACTCTCTATGGTACTTAGATTCTGGTTGCTCACACCATATGACGGGAGTGAAAAAAAGCTTTACCAAACTGGATGAGGATTTCAGATTGAAGGTTAAGTTGGGTGATAAGAAACAACTCGATGTTCAAGGCAAAGGAACGGTTCGCATCGGTTTGAGTAATGGAAGTTACAAATTACTGGAGGATGTTTACTTTGCACCAAAACTCAAGTACAATCTTTTGAGTGTTGGTCAGCTGATAAAGAAAGGGTATGTTGTTACTTTTGATGAGGACGAATGTGTGATAAAAAACAAACGCACTGGAGTAGATCTTTTGATTATAAAGATGTCAAGCAACAATATGTTTTTATTTGATGCTTCCAAAGTTGAAAGCTTGCAGACTCTTATCACTTCTGCTCATGATGAAGAGTCAAGAATGTGGCACTTGAGGTATGGTCACTTTCACTTTCTTGGTTTAAAAAATATTTATGATAGGGGTATGGTTCATGGACTTCCACGTATTACATATATACCCTCATGTGAGGGATGTCTACTTGGTAAGCAAAATAAACAACCATATTCCTCTCACTCATGGAGAGCTATTAAGCCCCTAGAACTTGTACATGCTGATTTATGTGGGGAGATGCAAATGGAAAGTCTAGGTGGTAGTTTGTACTACTTTCTTCTTATTGACGATTATACCCGGATGTGTTGGGTATATTTTTTAAAAAAGAAATCCCAAGCTTTTGAAAAATTTAAAGTGTTTAAATCTCTTGTTGAAAAAGAAATTGAACATCCCATTAAAGTTTTAAGAACTGACCGTGGCGGTGAATTTTGTTCACTTGAATTTAATCGTTTTTGTGAAACTAATGGGATCAAACGCGAGCTTACCGTTCCATACACTCCTGAACATAACGGAGTAGTGGAAAGGAAGAATCGAACCGTGATGGGTATGGCTCGTAGTATGTTAAAAGAAAAGGGGTTGCCGAATAGTTTTTGGGCCGAGAGTGTTGCTACTGCTGTATATCTCATCAATCGTGCCTCAACAAAAGCTTTACAAAACCAAACACCCTATGAGGCATGGTATGGTCAGAAGCCCGCGGTTCATCACTTGAAAGTGTTTGGTTGTATTGCATTTAGTCACATTCCATCTCATTTAAGAAAAAAGTTGGATGACAGGTCTGAAAAATGCATCTTTTTGGGGTACTCTCAAGAAAGCAAAGGTTACCGGTTGTATAACCCAAAAAATAAAAACCTCTTGGTCAAGCGTAATGTTGTTTTTTTGGAAAAAGAATCTTGGAATTGGGAAGAAAATGATAATTCTAAGAAAGTTACAGGAGGCACATGGCTAGACCCATTTCCTTGGGACTCTAGTGAAGTTGATGGTGACTACACTTATTCTCAAAATCCCATGTTAGTAGAAAATTTAACTCCTAGCACATCCTCTCATGTGAGCTCCATGCACCCATCTCATACATCACCTAATCATTCAACAATGTCACCTCAAACTCCAACATTTTCTTTGACTCCCAATAACCTTACACCAACACTAAATGACCTACCTAGCCCTACTATGTCAATTAATTCCTTATCTAGTTCTACAAACCAAAACTCAGTTCACACACAATTACCTATTTCTCAATCAGAAGCAGACCCCACTAGAAGAATTTCTAAACCACCTGTATGGTTCCAAGATTATGTTAGTGGCAGTGGGTTGTCAGATGAGGATGACCAGTTTTTTGCACTTGCCATTAACGATCCCACAACATATTCTGAAGCTGCTATTAAAAAGGAATGGCAAGATGCTATGGTTACTGAGTTAGAGGCAATTGAAAATCATCATACATGGGAACTAGTTAGCCTACCTCCAGGAAAGCATGTGGTTGGTCTCAAGTGGCTTTACAAAACTAAACTTGGTGTTGATGGAAAAATTGCAAGGCATAAGGCAAGGTTGGTTGTTAAAGGGTATTCTCAACAGGAAGGGATCGATTACCAAGAGACCTTCGCACCGGTTGCTCGATTTGAAACCATACGTGTGGTAATATCTGTAGCAGCTCAGCGAGGATGGGAGTTGCATCAACTGGATGTAAAAACCGCGTTTTTAAATGGTGATCTGACTGAAGAGATATATGTCGAACAGCCGGAAGGATTTGAGAAGCCGAGTCATGAAGACAAGGTGTACCGGTTGAAAAAGGCGTTGTATGGTTTAAAGCAAGCACCCCGCGCTTGGTATTCACGAATTGATGGCTACTTCATTCAGAATGGTTATGTAAGAAGTCAAAACGAGCCGACCCTCTATGTGAAACAACAAGAAGGTGAATTCATTTATGTGTGCCTGTATGTAGATGACATCATCTACACTAGTTCTTCATCTATCTTGCTACAAGAGTTCAAGGCAAGAATGCAAAGTGAGTTTGAAATGTCTGACATGGGTTTGTTGAAACTGTTTTTGGGTTTGGAAGTCAGGCAAAACAAAGGAGGTGTATTTCTGTCACAAGAAAAATATGCAAAAAATCTCATCTTAAAGTTTGGTATGAATGGATGTAAGACCGAAAATACACCCATGAATGTAAACGAGAAGTTACAAGTCAATGATATGGCTGATAAAACAGATGAGGTTCAGTTCAGAAGTCTAGTGGGCGGCCTTATCTACCTCACTCATACTCGACCCGATCTAGCTTACTCAGTTAGTCTAATTTCCAGGTTCATGCATTGTCCGTCAAAATTGCATTATGGAGCTGCAAAACGTATTCTAAGGTATGTGTCCAGCACTACCAACTTTGGTCTTTGGTATGAACGTGGGGTGGATATTAAGCTCACTGGTTACACTGATAGCGATTGGGCGAGTTCGATTGATGATAGAAAGAGCATTTCTGGCAATATTTTTACCTTGGGCAGTGGTGCTATCTCTTGGAGTTCAAAGAAACAAAATACAGTGGCATTGTCAAGTTCAGAAGCAGAATATATAGCCTCCACTGCAGCTGCGTGCCAAGCAATTTGGTTAAGGCGTATCCTTGGTGATTTAGGTTTGATACAAGAGTCTCCCACTACTATTTACTGTGACAATCGATCAGCCATAAACTTGTCTAAAAATCCGATTATGCACAGTCGCTCGAAACATATCGAGTTAAGGCATCATTTTGTTCGTGACATGGTAACTCAAATGCAAATCAGTTTGGAGCATTGCAGTACCGACATTCAACTAGCAGATGTACTAACTAAGGCACTGGGGAGAGAAAAATTTGTTCGTTTTCGTGACATGCTCGGTGTGAAGGAGATTGAAGTAAGGGGGGGTGATGAAGTTACTCCAACCTCCTCCATGAAAAGTGGCTAAAGAGATAATGGTGGAATTAGTTTGCACACGTACTCATGAGGATCCCTATTGTTTAGCACTTATCTTATTAGTTTAATGTTTTGAATAAGTCAGAAGGGTAGTGGACGTTATGTGCCTACTTTCTAGTGTAGTTGGTTATTTCTTATTAGTTTAAATAGGGACATCTTCTGTACGTTTTTGATTATCACAAAAAGTAACAAAGTGAAAAACTTTGAGTCTATCCTTTACTTTCATCTACTAACTTCATATTACTGATTTATAAAAAACCTTCAAGAAAGAATGAGAAGAAAAAAAAAGAGCTAGGAAATGACGGTACGATTATGACCTTAAAGTTGTTAGGAATTACAAATATGCCATGAGGGATTAAAAAACGGAGCCAGAAAGGAAAGCCTTAGAAGGCATGTGGGCCCCATTAAATTGATAAAAAAAAGAGAAGATTGTGAGATGGCACAAAAAAACATGCACGGCTTTTAATTATATATATAGAATGTAAATGTATATCCAAACTAAATCAGTTGAATATGATGCGTTATCAAGTTTTGTAAAGTTTAAACAAGTCTCATTATAAGAACTAGAGTTAATTGCAAATTTGGTCCCTGTGGTTTGTTCAAATTTGCAAGGGGGGTCCCTTTTCAACTATCGTTGCAAGGGGGGTCCCTGTTTTGACTATTTTTTGCAATTTTGGTCCATTTTGGACGGAGCCGTTTGTAGAAGACGTTAACTAGGCACGTGAATGACGCGTGCGTGGGCAAAAACGTAATAAGCCAGCCAGCTGCCCCCACGTGCTACACACTCCCTTTTCCCCCCTTTTTATACGTGAACCAAAACCCTAATTTCATATAAAAAAAAATTCGTTCAACAATATCCAAAATCCTCTCCATATCCTCTCAAATCAACATCCCCAAAATCAAATATTTATCGATTAATGACCAAAAATGCCGTGGCTACTTCGAACAACTACTGATTCATTGAATGTGGATTGGATATATCGTAAGTGATTTTGTTTTTTATTTTTATTTTGAATAAATATTTCATAATGTATGTGTTCGTGTATAATATATTGTATATATATATGTGTGATTGTTTATAGCTAAATTTTAAATCATACTTTTTTTATATAGGTGGAAACCCTACCCACTTTTCTTTGAAAATCCATCACGGTGGGTGGTTCACTAAGGGTCCAAGGAGGCAATTCATCCATGGTCAAGTCAATTATGTGGACTCCGTCGATGGAGATGAGTTTTCTGTTCTAGAGCTTGAAGCAATGCTTAAAGAAATAGGGTATGCTGTTAAAATTCCAATGTGTTACCATTTTAAGGAACCAGACAGTGATTTAGATAATGGTTTGCATGCTTTAGTTAGTGATGATGATGTTAGGCATTTGATGAAGTATGTGACCAAATTTAAGGTTATAGAAGTGTATATAGAACGTGTGCAGGAAAGCAGGGATGTCAATAAGGATGATGATATTATTAAGGAAATAGATGATGCCCTAACACAACCATTTGTACCTGCAAAAAAGCTGAAACCTAAAAAGAAATTATTTACTAAACCAATGGAAGATGAAACACATAATGGGCAGGGTAAAAATGAAGCAATGGTAACAAATGTGTCAATGGAAGTTGAAACACAAACTGGGGAGGGTACAAATGAACCAGTGCTTGTTGAAAGTCAACCAATTTCATCTTATGTACCAGAACAAGTTGAAACAACTCCTGCATTGGGTACAAATGAGGTTAATGCAATACTTATTGATGGTGGTAATGAAATGTTGAATAATGAGACTGTTTTTACTGATACCTTTTTCAATGTGCAAGTTCAAAAAGCGGTTGGGCAGGGTAGTGGGCTTAATATGGGGAATGAGGCCAGTCATGAACATATAGGTAATACACACTTTGATGAGCCAAGTGATGAGGAGGTGGGTGATGTTGAAGAGGATGATAATGCAGATGAGCCTGGTAATGACAGTGATGGGGAAAGTGAAGACTCTGATTTTATAGTTGATGAGGAACATAGAATGGATGATGTTGAGGTAGACATGTCTGACTTTAGTGATAACATAGACACTGAAGTAGAATGGGTAGGAGGTGGTGAGAATCCTGATGCAACAACTACGACAGAGAAGGACATAGATGGTGATACTGAAACTTTGAATTTTGAAACTCTTGAAAGTGGAAGTGATAATGATGATGATGCAGCTAGGAAACAGGCTTTGCATAATTTAAGAATTCAACATACCACCAATCCTGAAAAAAAAGCACATTTTTTCCTTGGACAAGTGTTTGGGACAAAGGAAGAAATGAAGGATATGCTAACCATGCATGCAGTAGAAACAAGGAGACAACTTAAAATAGTAAAGAATGATAAAAAAAGGTTCAGAGTTATTTGTGAAGGCACCATTCCTATTTTCAGTGAGAGCAGTCTTAATTTTCAATCCAAAGTTGATGGGCCAAGTAATAAGTCCAAAGATGATGGGCCAAGTCAAGAAGGGCAGTCCAAAGATGGGGGACCAAGTCAAGAAGGGCAGTCCAATAATGTATGTGGGCCCAAAACAAATTATATTCCAAAAGAAACTGTTGGCCTTAAAATGTTAGAAAGCCCTAAAGGGATTAGGTGGACAAAGAGAAAGCCAACTGAAAAAGCATCCCAAGTTATTGCTACACCTAGTGAAGAGAAAAAATGTCCTTGGCTTCTGTATATTGGTAAACCAGATGCACAACAATCATGGATGGTCAGAACTTATAAACAGAAGCACATTTGTCTTCAGACTAGACACTTAAGGAAATGCAATTCAGATTTTTTGGCTAAACAAATACAAGAGCAGTTAAATCCAGAATCCAAGGTTCAAGCAGGCAGTATTAGAGACCAACTCCAAAAGAAATTTGAGATAGGGGTGTCAAAACACAAGATCTATAGGGCACATCACAAGGCAAAGGCAAGAATAATGGGTGATTTCACACAACAATATAACATGTTGAAGGATTACATTCTTGAATTGAAAGCATGCAACCCAGACACTACTGTGAAGCTCAACTTTGAACCAAATCTTGATCCTGATTGTGACACAAGAGTGTTCAGAAGAGTATATGTATGCTTGGGTCCATTGAAGGCTGGGTTTAAAGCAGGAAAGAGAAATCTCTTGGGTTTAGATGGTTCTTTTATGAAGTCTCCTGCTACAGGGATGTTGTTGACTGCAGTTGGTGTAGATCCAAACCATCAAACTTACCCACTGGCTTATGGCATTGTGGAGTCTGAGAACAGGGCTTCATGGACTTGGTTCCTTGAATGTCTAGGAGAAGATCTAGAGTTGAATCACATGTCCAATTTCACATTCATTAGTGATAGGCAAAAGGTTTGTTTATTGTATACTTGTTTATTTAATATTGGAAGGCCTATTTTTTATATTTACATATAAAATCTGTTTTTTATGCATTTAACTTGAATGTTTGTATATTGTATAGGGAATCATACCTGCTATTTCACAATTATTCCCATGTGCTGAGCATAGGTATTGCCTCAAGCACATTTATGACAACATGAAAGGGACATTCAGGGGGCAGGTTTACAAGGATTTCATATGGAAGGCTGCAACAGCACCAACTGTTATAGAGTTTTCAAAGGTTATGGATGATTTGAAAAATGTCAATAAAGAAGCTTATGACTGGTTAAAGGAAATACCACCAAGACACTGGGCAAGGTCTCATTTTACTGGTATGAATTCTTCTTATAAAACTGTTATTATTGTTTATTAACTGTAATTGTCAAGTAGAGTAACAACATTGTGTTTAATATAGGAAGGGCAAATTGTGATATATTATTGAACAACATGTGTGAGGTGTACAATAGACAACTGATTGATGGTAGGGAGAAACCTATCATTCTTTGTTTAGAGTTCATTAGAGAGTACAATATGAAGAGACTTGCCAAAGTTCAAAAGGATATTGACAAGAGTGTTGGTCCTTTAACACCAAGGGCAACTGAATTATTTGAGGCAATCAAAAAAGATGCAACCAAGTACCATGTATGGTTTCCTTTACATATTATTCTGTAATAGTTATGTCCAAATCAGTTCACTACTAGTAATTCACCCAATTGTATTGAAACAGGCAACATTCAATGGAGATAGCAAATTTCAAGTAGCAGGGCCATGGATGGATCAACATGTGGTTGATATTCACAACAGAACATGCTCATGTAGGAGGTGGGAGTTAACTGGCATGCCATGTAAGCATGTTGTGGCCAGTATCAACAATATGGCAGAGAATCAAGCAAAACCACCAATTCCAGAGTCTTTTGTTCATCCTGTTTATTGGTTGAAAACTTGGGAAACAATGTACAGTTTTAAGATCAATCCAATCAAAGGCAGATCACATTGGCCAAAGTCTGGATGGGCAATAACAATTAAACCACCCAAGCATAAGAACCCAATTGGAAGGCCTAAGAAGAAGAGAAGGAAGAGTGCCATTGAAATTCAAATAATTAAGGAACGGAAGATATCTAGGGCTGGTGTTAAGCTTAAGTGTGGGAATTGTAAGATGGATGGTCACAATAAGAGAACATGTCCAAAAAAAACTGTAACTTCAAAGCCTAGTGGTTCCAAGGGTGGTCCAAGCAAGACTACAGCTTCAACTGGTGCCTCAAGTTCCCAAACTGCTGCTTAATTTATGTTTTCCATGGTTCCAATGTGTAACTTTGAATATGTCTTTTGTTATGTTTTTCCAATTTGACTATTTGTGTTGTTTTAAGAAGGTCTGACTTTGACTATGTATGTTTTAAGAATGTGGCTTTGACTATGCATGTGTTTTAGTATTTGCATGAATTATAATGAAATTAGTGCAGGCAAGTGCACAATTTTCTGTACCAGAAGTTGTTTTGTGTTTTAGTATGTGTTTTTCCAACTCAAATCATGACTGTCTTTGTGTTTGTAACCATAAGAGTGCAGGAAATTAGGAAAGGCACAATTTACAATTCAAAAAAACTGCAATATTGGTTGAAACCATTCAATACCATTGAATACCAAATGCACTTGCCAACAACCATTTGAAACAACCTTTTCAAACAACCATTATCATTAGTCTGCAGAAGTGCAAAAACATACATATATTACAACAAATACCTTACAAACAACAAATTATACTTACAAAACAGCCACAAGTACAGAACTACTTAAAATTTCTCTTAATCAAGCTAGAAAGATAACCCATACAATGAAAAATACCCAACTTATGACCAACATCCTTTTGTATCTTCTTGCTTGATTCTCCTTTGCTCTAGCACAATCTGCTTTCTTGTTCAAAGATTTTAACAAACCTGGAATTATTTCTTTAGCTCTTGCACACATTGGTGGATCATACCAATTGATAAACCCACAACTTGATCCCTGAAATAAACCGAAAAATCAATTTTTTAATTAAAAAGTGGGTAAATACCATGTAAAAATCTTACCTTTTTACCACACGAATAAAATCTTCTTCCAGGATTGTTACATGTCCAAGAAGTGAGAATAACAGAATGAGAACCACACCGACATACCAACATTCTTTGATTTTGCATCTAATTGATTTAATTTACTTAATTTACGATTTAGGGTTCTTATATTGGTTTGGGGGAAAATTAGGGGTTTTTGTTAGATATATAATATGATTTACGGGTATAAAAAGGGGGAAAAGCTGGGTGTGGGGGCAGCTGGCTGGCTTATTACGTTTTTGCCCACGCACGCGTCATTCACGTGCCTAGTTAACGTCTTCTACAAACGGCTCCGTCCAAAATGGACCAAAATTGCAAAAAATAGTCAAAACAGGGACCCCCCTTGCAACGATAGTTGAAAAGGGACCCCCCTTGCAAAATTGAACAAACCACAGGGACCAAATTTGCAATTAACTCTAAGAACTATATAAAAAGGTTGCCAATGTAATTTTAATCACATAAACATAAAAGCATGGGATTTCATCTTTCATTGTGAACGAATCAAAAAAAAATTTCTAGCTTATACATGTGTTTATTTGGGTTATGTGATTTCCCTAACCAATCAAGTTAACAGTAGCACACAAACTACTTGTAAAATTCCAAACAATGAATAAGTAATCCATTTTGACCCAAACCAGTTTTAACTTCTTAGCCAACCCGACCCTCCCATTTTGCGACCTCTGGTGTAAACATATAGCATCAGGGTACCTCATCCTTGGTGAGGCGAGGGTTATATATCATCTTTTCTTCCACGGTGCTAACCTGGAAATAAACGGTTTATGTAAGCATCTATCTAATGTGCGTAAGGATTGAAAAACACTATGAACAAATGTCTACTAACCATGTAGCCTTTGTAATCATGAGCAAGATAGATGAATTTGTCCTTTGGCAATGCAAAGATCTGCAAAAATGACAACAAAGTGATTAACTGATCGAAATAAGAACACAATATATGTGTAGAAGTCATGTTTGAAAAACCTAATACCTGTGTAGAACTTCATTCCTCCTCTGTATGGCATCTTAAGGGACTGTAGAAATCTGCACGATGATACATCACCTGTTAATAAAATGTAAATTTTAAGATATATAGAGGCAAAGTAATGTTCTTTTCAAATAAGCTATTGACCAAAGCCCACTACCAAAATAGTTCCATTTTTGCAGTTTGCAATCCAAAAGGTGATCCAAGCCTTTCCAAATTCACGAAGTAAATAACCAGCCTAAACGAATTGCAAGCTTTCCCATACAATGAACAAACTGAAAATACTAATCATAAAAAGTTTGTATCATCAAGAAGGTCACCTTCCCTACTAATCTGCTCCAATTCTGGTCTCAAAACCCGAGTTATATACGAATATAAGGCACGACTACATTTAGCAAAACATGATGATCAAATCACTGGGAAACTTAAATACCATGTTTATGAAAAAGATTACAGTGTCGAAAAGCTATAGGATAATGTAACAACAATTATAGTGGATAAAACGTAATTGCACTTCATAATAAAAGCTTAGCAGCAAACTTGCAGCATTTATCACAGAAAAACATTTAAACTCTCGATGGATGCATATTATAAATTTATAAGTGTTTCTTTTATTGAATCTTATATTTGGATTTCTTTTTGGCAGGTTCAATGAAACATTTGATGGTGTTTTGTTGGCATACAGTGCTTTTACAAAAGACGAGTCTGCTAAAATCCTTCTTCAGGCACAACTGTTACTTTTTTATCCGAAACCAGACATGCTTTTAGGTACTCCACTGATAATTCTCATGATATATATTGAATACAGTTCACCAAATGTTGGATATTTATTTTAAAGATCCATGACTACTCTCAACATTGTTCTGTTGCATGCGTCTTAGGAGGAATTTTAGTATTGCACTTTTGTTAGTTCAAAACATGAAGCATTACTATACACTGTTGTTCTTGGTTTTTCATCGGCGACAATTATAGATGAAGACATTCGTGAGGAATTCAGTTACAAAGTTGTAAGTACATCATTGTACTTGCACTTGAAACCATTGAGTTGGCATTACAGAACTAATGGCAACACAAACTCTTTGTATCTTTTCTATTTCAGAAACATGGAAAGGAAGTTTTTGCTAGCTCGTTAAATAGACGCCATAAGATAGAGATTGGAACTATTATACGTTTCGTGGTCAAGAGGTGATAAATTCATAATTTATTTTTTTATATGTGCTTTTTATGATGCTGTTTTCCCATAACAATATCTACTAAATTTTGCTGTATATATCCGCATGTATATGCATCTGCATATATGAGAGTTAGCTAACCTACTTTGTTCCACGTTTGAGATTTGACTTTTAAGCTTTGAATGTGTTACTTTTGAATTCCAAATATCAATAAGAGTTGGTAGGAGAAGTTGATAAACACATTGCTATATTGTATTCCCAAAAGTCTTTCTTCCTGGTAATGCTCCACATTACCACATTTTGTAATTAGAAGGCCTCTTTGCTGTTCCGGTGGTGGATACTTGCCAAATTTTCCTATTTTTTATATGTGCTTTTTATGATGCTGTTTTCCCATAACAATATCTACTAAATTTTGCTGTATATATCCGCATGTATATGCATCTGCATATATGAGAGTTAGCTAACCTACTTTGTTCCACGTTTGAGATTTGACTTTTAAGCTTTGAATGTGTTACTTTTGAATTCCAAATATCAATAAGAGTTGGTAGGAGAAGTTGATAAACACATTGCTATATTGTATTCCCAAAAGTCTTTCTTCCTGGTAATGCTCCACATTACCACATTTTGTAATTAGAAGGCCTCTTTGCTGTTCCGGTGGTGGATACTTGCCAAATTTTCCTATTCTTTTATATGTGCTTATATACTTGTTATGTACAGTATAATTATGGATCATTACCCAATTACTGACTTAATTACGACAATTTTGTAAATTGTAATCAACTCGAGTCTATGAATAGCCTGACGTTGAGATTTCATTGTAGTTTTGATGAGGAAATACTTCATATATCTGGATCTTTAGTTCCACCCAACACAGGGAGTGTCAGCTGGCTGGATAAACCTGCAGAAGAGGCAGATACTTGTAGCCGTTACTATGCTATTTTGAAATGCAAACGCGTTTATGCCAAAGGTATAAAGTAACTTATTTTTTAAAACTTTTCACGTTTGCAGTACTATCAAGAAGGAAAGAACATAATATGGAGAATGACAATGTGTCACTTTACAGTGATTCTGTATCTTTGAAAAGTGATAAGCATATTAAGAAATCGAAGAAACACTCCAGTGGCAACCCGTTAGTACTTAATTGACAAACAATTAGTAAATTTTGGTTATGAGCTTGTTAGGCTATTGTTGTCTGAAATAAACAAACTTGTTTGCAGAAGATAACTTCCCAAACTCGGGACCCAACCACTGGTAATTGGTTCCAAATTTTGCAATGTCAAATGTTCTTGAAGAAACAAGGAGGGTATACAATGGGAGATTTATTGCTGATACTTGGATTCTCAGCTGCACTGAGCTCAATATACGATGGCGCCAAATGACATATGTACCATCTTCAGAAACTCCTTTTGCGTTAGCACTGATCGATCAGTTTGAATGCCATGTCTGCGGGTTTTTGTAATATTTTACTTTTCAGCATTAGTAGTAACATTACATCCAATATCAATATTTTTGTGCAACTTATCACTTTTCTTTGGTATGAGAAGTATTTATGGTTCAAAAGATTCTTTATGACTCAATATCATCAAATTGTCCATGGAAAACATTTTGTGTTAGCTGTATAATAATCAATATATCATCAATATATCTAGACACACATTGGGGACTGTTTATGAACAAAATGAATTGTCGACTGCAAGTATCTATCATCAGCTCCGAGACATGATGTGGCGGTCTCCACCAACTTAGAGCATACAGATGATATCTCATGATTCACCTGGTTGAATACACACAACAGAAATCCAATGATAATGTATTAGAAAACAGTTACTGTATGTAAATCAATATAAAGATAGATTACATACATAATATAGCATATCCAACTTACTTCATAAAATGAGGCAATGCAGTTGCAAGCTTCAAGTGCCAACTTTCCACGTGTAACCTAAGCAATATTTATATATTAGCATTATTACAAATTTAAAAAAATAAAAAAACACTAGACCTTAAGGGAAAGCAGCGTAATGTTGCTTGATCACCTGAGAAGATTCTCCTTGAATAGTATCAATCATATTACAAAGAATAACACTAGATAATGATGCAAGCTCTTGGGAATACGTCGCATGACCGAAGAATAAACGGTCATTGCCAATAACCTGAAAAAGGATTAATATTTCATATCGTTTCAGATTAATTAATAAAAAGTTTGTCTATATCCTGTTACCCACGCAATGAAACAATTGTCAATTAGTCAATTACTCCGAAGGGGACAAGTTAGGTTGTGATTTATGTCTATTGGGTCAAATATAGAAAGAAAAAAAAATTTGCTAAAAAGAAAACAGGTCAATAGGTTCGAATGGATCAAACAATTCAAAACTCAATGTACCCCAGATGCATAAAACCTCATAAATCAAGTTATTCAAGATATTTGATCATGATTGAATTAATATCATATTTATCAGAGCATCATTTATAATCACACTCACTGGTTGTTTATATAAAGATTGAGCACAGGTGTTCCAGATCATCTGAAACCGACCCGGCCCACAAAGTTAACCTCTTTACGCGTCACATACCCATCCATTTGGCCAATTCTATGTTATGGAATTGACTTGTGCAATTAAAGGATAAAAATTGTAGACATGATTGTAGCAGTACCTCTTCATGAATTGCATGGTATGGGAGCTCATTTTGAGCAAATGTTGCAGATAATGAAAGAAGCGAACACAAAACTTGTATCCTGAGTTTGGGTGTGATCCTATAAATTTGTTATAAAACATTAAACACACACAACCACACACACACACACACACACACACACATATATATATATATATATATATATATATATAGGGAAAAGATAAAATGAGTCCAGCTTATTTTGAGTCCAATTTATATATATTTTTGTATCGGTTTTTATCATCAATTTGAGAGTTAAAGGACTACCATGTCCTTAACGGGATTGAGTATAATTGTTGTTGAAGGATAAAAGACCAACCATGATTGTGAATCAAGCAAAGATAATATGCTCTTTGGAATATGGGTAACTCCCTGTTCCAAATTACCTTTAATAAGAGAAATCGAAATCAGATAACTAGAAAACCTAAGTGGGTGCATATGACAAAAAGAATTCATAAACAACAGAATCTTTCCCCTTTTTATATATTTTACAATGTAATAAACAATAATTTACAGCATTCAAAAGCCACATATGAATAACCTGGAACCAAGAACATGAAGCTGCATAGCTTTCTGATTAAGGAAACAATACTATCAGCGTCTTCATTGGACTTTCTCAAGCCTAAAATACCCAAATAAGCTAACTTAGAAACTAATAAAATCATGCCAAAATTAGTTGAGAAAATGCATAGAGATATGACATTTCATTGTTCATTAGGTATATATAGAAGGGGCAAATAGTCGGGCTAGCCAGGTTGGTTAAAACATGTAACTTTGTATTGCTCAAGGAGGATTGACTTGAAACATGTTTGACCAAAAACTTGAACTTTTAATAAAAATATTAGTGTGACATATATGATTTCCGAAGTTCTGTTGTTCAGTAACAATCACATCAAATTATAGAACTAAATGATTTAAGAGATTTTATTAACTAAATATACCTCCAGGCGACTTTCGACCAATCTGCCTAGTTCGTTTCAAGCTAATCCTTGATTTTGCAGGTAAGAAATAAAACATAACCGAATCTACCCATCGCAAGTAATATAAAAAGGTTGATATAGCCACCTCTATTATTTATTAATACAAGAAGATCAAAAAGAACAATGCCTAAACAAATTCTACCAACTAACATATTTCCCAGCATAGAAGGTTCCGCAAAAGTCATTGTTATAGTACATGCATGATATGCAATGAGGTTAAAGAGAATAAAACAGTTAGTTTGATAAAAATGCAATATAATAACTTTTCTGCCAAAACTGTTTATGCAAAGAATGGATGAAACTGACCATCAACCAGATAAACATTTTGTAAGCAACCGAGTGCAGAATCGAGAAGTCCATCTGTATGAGAAATCAGTCCTCCAAATAAAGAAACCTGGTATTAACATGAAAATCATAAGCCTGCGAGTTCTCCTGGTGACCCTATCCATTGTGGTTTTAACTTATAATTTAACCAAATCTTACAACATCATACCTCGGCCGTTTCAAGATATAAGATTAACTGCCTGGAATAAGATGGAATACATGGTATTGTAACTTCATTAAAAGTAATGCAAGATTTGATAAAATTTAAATGATCTTTTTTCTCTCTCAAAGCTCTGGTTGCCAAATGATTGCTCGAATGAATAAGGATCTCCTGCAAGTCGTGTCAACCTGTCAGTAATATCATAAACCATGGGGATGCTTTTACTTTTACATATATCCAGATAGCCACCCTCCTGACTTATTATCATGCAAAGTATAAATTAAGCTTGTGAGTTTGCGACAATTCACAGTGTATACCTTCAAATCATTCATGCTACTAAAAGCTCCACGACACTCAACCAAGAATGTCAAATGGCGATCTAAATCCATACCATGGTCAACCTGACAATGATAAATAGCCGACATGATTAGATAAAATCAGAGGTCTTCAGGAACAAACATCATGGCGTATAAAAAAATATGCACAGAGTATAAAAAAATATGCACAGAGTACTTTTTCAAAGCATGCTGAGCATTCAGTTAGACCTGAAGACTAATTTGAAAAACAACACAGGTTACCTTATCAACAAAACGAGCAATCAAACGCTCTGCTTGATGATTATCATCCTGTTTTGTGCTTGAGAAATCAACATTATCATGCAGAGACTGTGCAACATCAAAAAGCAGTTTCACCGTGGTAGGATCATCGATGTGATCATTTCTGTTCAATCATGAAGGACAAAAAAACCAGATTACATTCGCAAGTAATTTTTGTATGTTTTACTTCATATGTACAGATTAACAGATACTTGTACCAAATAAATTTATATAATAGCAGGAGCATGCTAATGAAGTTCCGCCAGCACATACTATAATTCAATACCTTGTTGCATTTGTAAGGATGTGTATACTCACGATGCTTCTTGAGCTCCCATGCATGACATCTAATATGTCAACAAGATAGTCCTGTAGTAAGACCAAGAGAAAGAACTACTTTTAGGTCGATACTACAAGAAGGCACCTCTGAGAGAACAGGCTATGAATAAAATCATAAATGGGTTAAAGGCCTACTGTTTCCCTTTTCATATTTTTTTCATATTTTTCCATTTACTGTTTCCAATTTCATATTTTTCCATTTACTGTTTCCATTTTCATATTTTTCCATTTACTGTTTCTCTTTTCAAACATTTACTGTTTCCATTTTCATATTTTTCCCAAAAGAGCTAAAACAAGAATAACAATCTTACCAATTCAAAAACGTATTTCATATCACCAAAATGTGTGACCAGCTTTACGACAATTGATTGCAGGCTAGACAGTTCTTTTTCAGTAACCACTTCATTGCACAATCTCTCAAATATCTCATTTAGAACAAAGCTTAGATATTGATCCTGCAAAAAAATGAAGTGTTAAGCAGCCAATTATCATATATATCGTCGCACATTCTCCGCGATAAATGCAAAGGTTAACCACAAACAGAAGTTAACCACAAATGGAGCCTAAACTGGTTCAATAGTATCAAAATATCTACTCTTTAATAGGTTGACAAGCATGGCATAAATTCACATGCTATGCATACTGAATCACCAGTAATCCCAAACAACCAAAAACAGTTTATTGGAATGAAATCAACTTGGCATATAACAAGATATAATGTAATCATACGTCATAAAAAATTACCATCTTATGTTGAAGAATAATATCCATAAAAGCATCCAAGATCTTCAAGTACTCATCAAGACTCTTCCTTCTGGTAGCAACCTGAAAAGAAACTAAAAATGAAATACGAACAAACCACCGGCTTTCATTTTGAACATCTCAAAATACAGCTATTATTAAAACTACCAACACGGCATTCATTTACTTTTTCAATAATGCTAGATGTTATCTTTGGTATTAATTAAACAGGGGAGTAGATTGTCAGAAACCATAAATATTGACTGGTGCTGGCTTAATATTTGAACTGTAACAGGTGCATCTTGTGACAAAGTATACCTTAACATGAGCGTCTGCTGCTGAAAACTAATGGACTGCTTAGCGTCTTTTTCCATAAATACTTAGAATAAATCAAAAATCCAACTCATGTATCTAAAACAGAGCAATCTGGTTGATTGCATACCCTACATATGATATCTTATATTTTTGAGTAATTAGGAAAAAATGTTCCTGTTTTATTCATCATAATATGAAAAGTAATAGGTGAACATCATGGATATTAGAAAATCGAATCATAAAAGAGAAAATGGAAGCGTAAAATACATGAAGTCAAAAGACAGTGTGAGCTAGTGATAACGGGTACAATTTAGCTTCCTACAAAGAGAAACAAATGAGCAAGTACCCGAATTACTTCATCGATTACTGCATTAACTGCATTCACTTGGAATATTCCCTCACAGAGCTTTAGTCCAAGCATCTTGTAATTTGAACACTGCACAGAGAACAGTTTTAATAAGCTTGGATGCCAACTGGAATTACAGGATGCTAACTAGGATCTTTTAATGGATACCTGGTCAAATGAACAATCACTGCTGCAATCAACAAGGTGAAGAATTTCTAAAGCATTAGTACACACTACTTCAGTTGGAAGTTCCTTAAGTAGATAATGGAGGATAATTGACATCCAAGGAGCTTTTCCATTGATCTCTGATTGATTCTTCCCTAAATCAAGTCTCACAATCATATCTGCAACCTGTGAATATCAAGAGTACTGTAATTCTAATAGTTTAAAGAACCAGCAATGACATTGTCATGAAGTCAACATACTATGGTGCACCAGGAATACGAGATTACACAATGGAAGGTCCATATATAACCTGGGTTGGATCTTTAAAGATACATCTCATGTTATATTCAATCGTTGGCTCCATCAAACTGATAAGCAATCTTTGATCTCCCAAAAAATTCCCATACTTAGTTTCTTTCGTAGACACAATACGTGCAAGTACAACTTTTTGGTCATTAATGCAAGATATCAGATGCCCTGCATAATAGTCAAAACACCTACGTTACCAATTCCCCGCTTTAAAACATTTTAGGATAATCAAAGCACTACCGATTCTATATCTTGGGGGCACGAAAGTTTTTTGTAAAGGCATTACACGCATAAATATGTTGAGACACACAGATATATATTGCATGTTGAAAAATCAAGAAGTATGTACCTGAATCACGCTGAGAGAGTTTCTGGGCACAGTGAATCAAAAAGAAGCGGCAGTAAGCAGATGCCAGTGGATCTGCAATCCCTCTTATCATTGTAACCAAACGCATCAGGTTATCCACAACATCATCACGCAAGAACCGCCAGCAAGAAAATATGGCAAGCTCGAGATAACTAAAGAAAAATGTCAAATTAGAAGCAGTTATAACCAAAAGCCGACATCTAGTGAAAAGATGTTTAACATTTGCAGTAAACGAATAAACAGCAAGTAGACAACATAATGTCAGAGAAATTACACATCTCTGTAGTGTTTAATGTACTGAATGAAAGATGAAGATAAGGGATTCACATGCGTGGAAGAAGCTCGTGGACAGAAGCAACTTTTCTGAACCAGTTATTGCATGTCTCTTTGGCTTCAAGGCATATATTATTTGCTTTAAAGTCATCTGCAATAGGTCATACATATCTTTCAGTGTGGCAGAAGGTCCTACTGAGGTCACACTCAGAGGTGCTGAAGTTTAGAAGTTCTTTGTTATATGTGCATCAACAATTATAGATGTCATAAAAGTATTACATATAATTATTGTAACCAGATTTATGATGCTCATGCTTCGTGGCAGGATAGCTTGCATCAGAAACAAACGACAAAAAGTAAACCTAAGCGTCAAATTTTATATTAAGCAAAATTTAAAGACTACATATGAAAGATGAAGATAGCTTAAAGGTTGAGATGGAAAACTATAAGTGACAAGGGAAAATTGTAAAGCTAACAAAAATTAGGAACGCATGTGATGCGGACCAAATAAAATGCAAGTATTGTAAAACTACTAAAAGCCAAAGGTGGAAAAGGAAACTTCAAAGTGAACAGTAGCATGGCTTTGGCAATTGATATATAGAGTAAAGTAATAAAGTTAAGTAATAATACTGATGTACAACCGATGTCTCATCTCAAAACCATGTCTACCTGACCACATCAACCAACTTATGTGTGATAAGTATGCGACTGATAATAAATAGTTTTACATATATTAGATAACTTGTTGTCTTTGACTCTTGCAGCTCTTTCAATGTTATAACAATGTTAGTGTAATACGACTATACGAGTAATTTAATAATTTTTCTTGCGAGGTGTGTTTAGATTAAAGATATGGCATAAACAATGATTAGTCACATGGTAAGAAATTGCAGAGGAAATAAAAACCTGGTAAAGTGCATATTTTAGTCCCGTCATCTGCAAACTCGGCTTTTTCCCTAATCCGCTCCCATACCATATCACCTAGCATGTCCAGTATATCAGCAGCTAGAACAAATAACGTTGGGTAAAATTGGGCCACAGAGGTGTCCATCAGAAGCCTAGCAACCTGCAAGGTGACAAAATTTTGACTCCTAAAATTTCAAAATTATATACTCCATACATGTTACTCATCTTCCTAGTAAAAAGATTATTCAGCCACGGATGAGTTAGAAAATCTGTTTTAGAAATATAAATGTAAAGGAAAAAAAGTGCTTGCACATTTTAAATATTTTAGGAACGCCAAATTCTTATTTCGAATACTTCAGAAGGGTTGGCTGGCATAAACTGGATGTTCCAGGCTCCAGTTGAGATTCGATCATTCAAGTTTTGCGATTAAGCAAACAGAAGAAATGAGACTCCATATTTGAAGAGGGTTAAATCTTAGCAGAATCTTTGTCAGATGGAAGTTTAAAGGAATGGGAATCTAAAACCGCTATCAAAAAAGGAAATTAACATATTAACAACCACATAATTAAGCTTCTCAGAACAGTCTGTCTAGGAAAAAGTAACATTGTGGAACTACCTTAGTTGACATCTTTAAAGATGTCACGCGATCATCAGAACGCCAAGCACGCATGATCTCGTCTTTAAGTTCATGCAGGCGTTTGATATATTCCTGCTGGG
This sequence comes from Erigeron breviscapus, assembly GCA_034093135.1. Classification (NCBI taxonomy): domain Eukaryota; kingdom Viridiplantae; phylum Streptophyta; class Magnoliopsida; order Asterales; family Asteraceae; genus Erigeron; species Erigeron breviscapus. Next base: position 116,901,663 of record CM067172.1, on the reverse strand, counting down.
TAACGGTCTTAAATCCTCCTTCGGTCAATGGTTGAGAATCATTCAGTTCATCTGACTGCATCTTTGTTGCTAGTTCTACAATTCCTGATAAGAAAATTAAAAAATATATATTTGCAAGTTAGTCAACCATAATCTCACTGTAATCATCTCCCCATGCCCCAGGCTCATCATGGGTAAGAGTGATGAAACAACAATGAGAGAGATAGTAATACACCATACCCTTACTCCCTTTTATAGTTTTGCTTGACAGCTGTAGTGAAAAAGGATCCAGGTTAAGAACTGACTTATAATTCTATCACTCGACTTTATCCACATATCAATAATAATTTGGGTTTTGTGTGTACCATAATGTTTGAAAGACTTACCGAAGAAACCGGTATCATTTTCGGCACAGGAAATCTCTGCATTAATAGCTTAGTAAAAGATGCCCATTCCTTTGCAGGGAGAGGAGAGGCTGCTTGACTAGCAGGACTCTTTTCTGCAGCAGCCATATCTTCAACAGGATCCATGATTTCCATTGACACCCCCCTTAATGGATCAAAGAATTCAATATTCACATCATCCTATCAGGTGAAATTATTAAACTTAACCAAGTCAGAAATTAATATGATACACACTGTAATAACTGAAATTGCAACAACCAAATATCTAACATCCACAAGAAAAAAGATTATTACAAGTGTAATTCCCTTGCATTCATTTAAACAAAACAACAAGTCAAGAAATATCAAATTGAGTTCATAAAAAGGCAACAAAGCTAAGATATATAACCAGGAGTTACCGGTCATTACCATACTAAACTTTCAAGAACATGGAATGACTATCTATAAGGAAAAATGAATATATCTATATTTGTCAAGATGAAACTTCAAGAAACAGAAACATAAATCAAAACCCAAGTCCTTGGTGATGTTCAAAGACAAAGAACATAATTGTGATCAGTTTTAAATAAAACCTCAAGTATAATCATAACTTATCAAATCATCCTTATTTGAGGTACTTTTCATCATTGATAAAAACCGTGACGTGACAATAAATCCAACTTTGCAAAAAAAAAAACATAATTCCTATGAAGTTTATGCTGTGTGTCCAGCCAGAAGGTTATTCGTGCCCAAAATTTCACCCCTGCCTATGTACAGTCCACATCATCAATGCCATTGTGTCTGTCTACGTGGCATGTAAAATTATATATTTATTCAAAAAGAAATGAAATTACTTATCATAAACTCCAATGTGATCATTAAAAAGAAATACATAAATCAATAAACTCGACCTCACTACGAAAAGCAATAAATTATCAATCAATAACCACATAGCAATACACCCGAAAAAATCGATAAAAATCGAGGAAGGAATTTAAACCTGCGAACATGACGATGATAATGATGATGATAATGAAGATAAAGATGATGATAATGATGATGATAATGATGATGATAATGATGATGATAATGATGATGATAATGATGATGATAATGATGATGATAATGATGATGATAATGATGATGATAATGATGATGATAATGATGATGATAATGATGATGATAATGATGATGATAATGATGATGATAATGATGATGATAATGATGATGATAATGATGATGATAATGATGATGATAATGATGATGATAATGATGATGATAATGATGATGATAATGATGATGATAATGATGATGATAATGATGATGATAATGATGATGATAATGATGATGAAATGATGATGATAATGACGATGATAATGATGATGATAATGAAGATAAAGGATGTGAAGAAACTGAAACTCGAGTAACTGATAGAGAGTAAGCTTCTTCTTTAGCTTTATAATCACGCGCTTTGAATTCCATATCTCTGCGATTCTTCTTACAAAAAGAAAAGAAAGTAAAAACTAAGAGAGTGAGTCGGTATTTTGTGATTAGTGAATTTGTTGAAGGCGATTAAATCAATGAATGATTAATAATAATGGCGTTTTAATTCATTGATTTGTTTTTGTTTGATGATTGATTGAGTTATTGTGGCATTTTTAGCACTTCAATTTTCAGAAAAAAGTAAAAAACTGATGGGGGAGATGAGATACTCAAATTAGAATATTTTTTAAAGGGTAAATTACAATTTTGGTCCCTGAACTTGGCACATTTTTCATTTTTAGTCACTAAACTTTAAAAATTACAAATTATACACTAAACTTACCACTTTTTTTCACTTTTGGTCACCGCGTCAACTTTGTTACCTTTCCTCCGTTAACTTGCCCAGATTCGTTAGTTTTTTTTCCACTTTTCGTCCTTTCCATATATTCCATTATTAAAAGCTAAAGGACCAAACTTGAAAAATCTTTTTGGATATAAAACTCCTACCCTTTCCTTCTTCCTATTCTTTTCTATCCAACAACCATCACCACTCTTCTTTTATGCCGATTACAAAAACACTTTCCCACCAAAAAAAAATAAATTCCAGATTATAGCACAAATGGATAACCCAGATTCAAGGTACAAGAATTTTGCTGAATTCAAACGATGCACAATTTTTTTTTTAACAGCAACGAAGGATCCATAAATGCATCGTTTGTGCATCCGAAATAAATGCGAGTAGGTTTTTAAAATTCAAACAAAACTTAATATATCTATATTAATATCAAAGAAAGATGCACGAATAGATACATGAGCGACTGAGCGAGAATCCAATTCATCAAAATATACATGTCTACTCAAAACAAATTGAATATGTAAAAGTCAAAGATAACAAAAGTTGTTCAGTGCCATTGAAAAAAAACATGAAATTTCACAAGTTATAAGATCCAATCCATTAAATACGAAGACAATGATGTGAAAAATATTGTTTTGTGTCGGCCATTTGACACACAAACAGTGGTGTTTGTACCTTGTAGCAGCCAGCCATTTTGACCCAAAAACCGGCGAGTTAGTCGGCCAACATATGATATTTAAAGGGGTTGTTTAATAAGGTATATGGGAAATGGGTTTTGATCCGGGTCGGGTATCTTGCTCCACCACTACAGTTTATGGGAATGGATCTATTTTTGAGTGTCGTTTTCATCTCGTCGGAACACCCATCTCCGATCATCCATGAGAGAAACCTCCGGCCATCCATAAGAGAAACCCAGGTCATATCTTCATAGATTTCAACCTTGAGGCAAAACCCATGTTTTGTTTTTATGATTTTGGGTAAATTGAAATGGTGAAGAAGGTATTGGTGGTTATGGATATTGGTTTAGATATGATTGATATAGAAAATCATATGTATATGTATAGATTAGAGATACAGATATTCGTATGTATATGTATAGATACATGGAATATATGGAAAGGACGAAAAGTGGAAAAAAAACTAACGAATCTGGGCAAGTTAACGGAGGAAAGGTAACAAAGTTGACGCGGTGACCAAAAGTGAAAAAAAGTGGTAAGTTTAGTGTATAATTTGCAATTTTTGAAGTTTAGTGACTAAAAGTGAAAAATGTGTCAAGTTCAGGGACCAAAATTGTAATTTACCCTTTTTTAAATAAAAACAACACGATGGGGTAATGGAATGAATATGATGATTAAATGCGTCATTACCATTTATTGCAGGGGCGACAAAAACCAAACCGAAAACCGAAAAAACCCGATAAAATTGAATCGAGAAAACCGGAAATCGAACAAAATCGACTGGTTTAGTTTTATTTTTATAAAAAACGAGCAGATCGGTTCGGGTTTTGGTTTTATATGTAAAACCAAACTGAACCGAAAAACATATATTTTAATTTTATTTGATACTAATATCTTTACATTTTTTTAAATACGAGAATGGTACCCGCGCGTTGCGGCGGTTGTCGAGGTGGCGCCGGTGGTGGTGATGTGATGGCGGCGACGGCGGTGGCGGTGACGGGTAGTGGTGGGGAGAGCGGTGGCGGTGGTGGCGAGTAGTGTAAGTTATTGATGTAATGTGGTTTAGATGTATTGTACATCATGCATTAGCATGTGTACATTGTTGAAAGTTGAATTTTGAAAGTTGAAAACCCTATTTGCTTTATAATATAGTATATAGACGGGAAAAATCTTCATTTTATATGGGGAAATTATAGATACCGTTGAAACAGTACCCACTACCCACATATGCACAGCAAAGAAGAAAAATAAAGAAAATGTTACAAATTCAACCCTCAAATGTCAAAATTATCTATATTTGCCCCTCTGAAAATGCCCTTGCAGAACCCAAGATATGTACGTAGTACATATAATATCCCCAATATATATACTTAGTTGTGTGAATATTATGCCCTTCAAGTGTTGTTAGTTCCTACACATCTGATCTTTGACGTGGTTTATTATATATATATATATATATATATATATATATATATATATATATATATATATATATATATATATATATATATATATATATATATATATATATATATATATATATATATATATATATATATATATATATATATATATATATATATATATATATATATATATATATATATATATATATATATATATATATATATATATATATATATATATATATATATATATATATATATATATATATATATATATATATATATATATATATATATATATATATATATATATATATATATATATATATATATATATATATATATATATATATATATATATATATATATATATATATATATATATATATATATATATATATATATATATATATATATATATATATATATATATATATATATATATATATATATATATATATATATATATATATATATATATATATATATATATATATATATATATATATATATATATATATATATATATATATATATATATATATATATATATATATATATATATATATATATATATATATATATATATATATATATATATATATATATATATATATATATATATATATATATATATATATATATATATATATATATATATATATATATATATATATATATATATATATATATATATATATATATATATATATATATATATATATATATATATATATATATATATATATATATATATATATATATATATATATATATATATATATATATATATATATATATATATATATATATATATATATATATATATATATATATATATATATATATATATATATATATATATATATATATATATATATATATATATATATATATATATATATATATATATATATATATATATATATATATATATATATATATATATATATATATATATATATATATATATATATATATATATATATATATATATATATATATATATATATATATATATATATATATATATATATATATATATATATATATATATATATATATATATATATATATATATATATATATATATATATATATATATATATATATATATATATATATATATATATATATATATATATATATATATATATATATATATATATATATATATATATATATATATATATATATATATATATATATATATATATATATATATATATATATATATATATATATATATATATATATATATATATATATATATATATATATATATATATATATATATATATATATATATATATATATATATATATATATATATATATATATATATATATATATATATATATATATATATATATATATATATATATATATATATATATATATATATATATATATATATATATATATATATATATATATATATATATATATATATATATATATATATATATATATATATATATATATATATATATATATATATATATATATATATATATATATATATATATATATATATATATATATATATATATATATATATATATATATATATATATATATATATATATATATATATATATATATATATATATATATATATATATATATATATATATATATATATATATATATATATATATATATATATATATATATATATATATATATATATATATATATATATATATATATATATATATATATATATATATATATATATATATATATATATATATATATATATATATATATATATATATATATATATATATATATATATATATATATATATATATATATATATATATATATATATATATATATATATATATATATATATATATATATATATATATATATATATATATATATATATATATATATATATATATATATATATATATATATATATATATATATATATATATATATATATATATATATATATATATATATATATATATATATATATATATATATATATATATATATATATATATATATATATATATATATATATATATATATATATATATATATATATATATATATATATATATATATATATATATATATATATATATATATATATATATATATATATATATATATATATATATATATATATATATATATATATATATATATATATATATATATATATATATATATATATATATATATATATATATATATATATATATATATATATATATATATATATATATATATATATATATATATATATATATATATATATATATATATATATATATATATATATATATATATATATATATATATATATATATATATATATATATATATATATATATATATATATATATATATATATATATATATATATATATATATATATATATATATATATATATATATATATATATATATATATATATATATATATATATATATATATATATATATATATATATATATATATATATATATATATATATATATATATATATATATATATATATATATATATATATATATATATATATATATATATATATATATATATATATATATATATATATATATATATATATATATATATATATATATATATATATATATATATATATATATATATATATATATATATATATATATATATATATATATATATATATATATATATATATATATATATATTTATATATATATATATATATGATGTTAAATTTTCCTTAATTCTAGTAGAAAGTTGCAAGACGATTATAGGAAAAGGTTCTATGATAATTTTGATAAAACCAGTGTGTACATAACGCCAAGATCCTTGAAGAAAGTTACAAAGGATGATGGTACGATAGAATTTACTCAAAGATCAATTAAGCGTGTACTGAAGGTTCCAGTCAAGAAATGGCCTCAAGATGTTTTGAGTACACTTGATCACTGGGAGATTCACAGGGACACTGGTGAAGCATTGATGTATGGAGATAGAGATAAGAGAGTTATTTTGTTACGTGTATTTGATCCTATGCAGATTGTGAATCTTTCCAGAGATGATCAGAGAAGGTTATATGACACTGAATGTCTGTTTAGACCTTCATGGACCACTGAGGAAAGCAGATATAGGAAGATTTTGCGTATTTGTTTACATGCTAATATTCATGCAAATAGCAGGAGATTGTTAATTGATGGATAGTGTTTTTATAAGACTGAAGAAATCGTGTAGCTGATGTCAAGGGGGAGACTGTAAGTGCATGTTTCTGTTGACAACAGCAACAGCGATTTGATCAGTATATGTTTATGTTTTGTAATATGTAATCATAGACTTATGTTATGTTTAAACTTGTTATTTGGACTTAAGTAATGTGAATGATTACATATTGATCAGAGTGTTGGTATGTTTAATGTTTACGACTTGTATGAATGTGATTATAAATAACATACAGATACAAGTGATAAACTTGTCACGTTTTGAGTAATTAAAGTATACTTAAAAGATGACAAAAGGAAATGTGTACAAACTCGTGCTACAGTAACACGAGTTTGCCTAAACTCGTGTTACAGTAACACGAGTTTGCCTAAACACGTGGTCAGCACGTGTTTACATATTAACACGCGTTTGTTAATGGGCTATGGGCTTTAAGATATACGGTCCATATTAGCACGCGTTTATGAACAGTATAGTATAAATACACACACATAATACGTATTGATCAACAGTTAATTAAGATAATACGTCGAAACTCTGTCAAATTGCAAACCCGCGCGCGTTTAAGGTCTTAGGTTGTATTAACAACGAAAGACGATAATAATTAAGCAAACAGGTTATCACGAGAGGATTCCGCACTCTCGTCATAACTATAAGCGTTCTCGTTGACGATCAGTCCACTAGGACCTACATTTTCAAAAGCCGAAAGTTTCGGTTTGGGTTTCAGTTTTGGACCAAAACCAACCCAAACCGACTCAAGCTCGCCCCTAATTCATTGTTATGTTTGGTTGCCATAAGATTATGGAATGAATCAATAAACAATGACCTAATATTCTGTTTATATACCTCAAAGTTAAATATCTTATTAATGGGTTACCAATCTCATTAGCTTAAAGTAATGAGATTGATAATCCAATCAAACTAATTGATCTTCAACAAGTTGTTGGCCTAAAATTTGATTATGCTACACAATAAGCATTCAAAATATGTCAATAGATCCATATGGGATCATTGAGCCAAAATGGCAAATAAATATATCATCCTCGTTCTCAACTCAAAGTTTCAAGAACCGTCTACTCCATTAACAAGTAATCAATGATGAGCATCGAGTTCCAACTTCTCACCATAAATCAACCACCACCGGCTAGATCTGGGACACACACTTATATATATATTTATATATATATATATATATGATGTTAAATTTTCTCTTAATTTCTAGAAGCAAACGGTCACACTTCAAGAAAAAGAATTTTTATCAGCCATAGAGAAGACTCCAAGCAACAATTAAAAGAATGGCTTGTTATACAAATGTTGATATGAGTAATTGGTTAACAAGCATACATCCAAAACAAGATGGACAGAACTATGAAGAAATGCAACAAAAATTAAGAAAATCATGGATAGAAGAAGCGCAAAAAACACCATTACTCCCTGCAAATTTCCCTAGAAGCCAATATAAATTAGTAGCAGAAGGACACTACTGTACACATTTGGGCACATCAAAACTGGGAAATGTATTTCCCATTTGCAGGAGAAAGCGACATGATAAGCATGTGGGATATCAGAAACACAGATTTCGAACACATCCAGGAAGATCCCCCATCTCCAGATTCAATCGACAGTACACACAAAATTTGTTAGAAGAAAGACGTAAGCAATGACGTTGGCAAAGTAATATTACTTTAAACTATGCTTTAAAATTATTACTTTGCCAATGTCATTGCTTACGTCTTTATTCTAAAAATCCATGTGTGTACTGTCGATTGAAACTGGAGATGGGGGATCTTCCTGGATGTGTTCGAAATCTGTGTTTCTGATATCCCACATGCTTATCATGTCGCTTTCTCCTGCAAATATAATATTATATATATAATATATATAATATATATAATAATAATAATAATAATAATAATAATAATAATAATAATAATAATAATAATAATAATAATAATAATAATAATAATAATAATAATAATAATATAAAGGTAATGGGAAATTAATGAGTACAGATTTGAAAATTATTATATATAAGAAATTTTATAATATACGGATCCATTCAGTTTTTTATTCTTAATGTAAGTTGTTGCGACTCTCACAAAATCGGATCTTTTATCCTTTTCCTTGACTATTTGCTTCTATGTGTCTTTTGGATGAAGAAGATGATGAACTTGAAGCAATAACCACTTTTTTGAGCAGATTTTTTCATGTGTTCCCAATTTAAATTAGAATTTTTGTTAACAGGTTTCCTAATCTCTATAAGTTATCACATAATATTATTATATATATATATATCTTATATATATATTAAAAGAGAACCGTTAAATAAAAAATGAAAAAACCTAGACCCTACATTAAAGTTCATCTTTTATTTCCAACCTTTGGATCAAAATGCTTACATCATCTTTCACTAGACTTTTAGTCAAAGATATTTTTAGTCCTCCAACTTCATATTTTTTCCGAACACTTATACATTTTGACCTTTTGCAACTCTCCACTATTGTTTTCATAATATAAATTGCAAGCAATATAGATTGCTTATAGATTGCAAGCAATCTGAAAAAACGCTCTTTTAAGTGTGATCAAACGAATTTTTACAAAAAAACATGTCTAATGTTTTAATAACAAAGCAATATGAGAAACGCTCTTTTAAACGAATATTTTTTAACTCCGATCCATATTTTAATAACGGTTATTATTTACAAGTTTACAAATTCTTGATTTTTTAATATGATGATTATGTCAATCCTTCACATTCTAATTAGGGTTTTTTCAACAAGATGATTAAAATACAAGATAAATCTAAAATACAAGATATATATAATTATCAAAGAAAATATTTTTCCTCATTACGGTATATTTTTTCTTTTCTCAGTTTTTTATACCTTTTAGCCAGCTTTTTATATGTACAAATTTAAATATTTTTATATAGTTTTCTCGCGTTTTACGCGGGTTATAAGCTAGTACTTTTTATCATGTAACCGGTAAAATATTGTGTCGTATTCGTGTTTGAAACAAATGACACCGCTTTTTTCGTGTTCGTTTCAAACCCATACAAGTTTGAATTTATATATATTTAGAATATTCAATCTAACCATTCATTATAATTTGTTACACTAGTTATCATTATTTTTAATTATATTATATCAAAAGAAATACCATGTTTACAAAAAGGTATATATGTTATTTACAAAATTAAGATATTCTGACTTTAGGACTTTTTTATGTATATGTATGTAGATGGGCTGTTATATGTGTTCATGTATGTCTATGCTTTAGTAGTTGGATTTTTTTGCTATCTAACTTGTATTTTGAGCTTAACTAGCTATGTGGATATGAAAGGGGACAAATTGTAAGAAAAACATAAGTTGGGGGCCAAATGGTGGCCAAAATAAGAATACAAAATGAAGATATTGTGGCTTCAGGACTCTTTTATGTTATGTATGTATATGAGTTGTTGTATGTGTTTATGTATGTTTATAGTTGCAGTATTTTTTGCTATCTAACTTGATTTTGAGCTTAAATAACTAAAAGAGTAACCCTCTCCCTAAATATCAAACTACAACTCCAAACTACCAAAAATACCACACTCCTTTATTTAATATAAACATATCACCTAATATACTTATAATACTCTTAATGAAATAATTTATAATATAAATCCTTCAATTCAAAATAGTACACAATCAACATCAATTACTTTTACATTTACCATAATTGCCGCCCACCACTTGCCACCACCTGTGGCCACCGCCGCCGTCACCCGTCACCACTGTCGTCGTCACCACCACCCCGCGCCGCTATCACTATCACTATCACCGCCGTACTACGCGGGCCGCGGGCATATGACTAGTAGCAAAAGATTGCTACTTTTTCACTATATAACATTCGTTTAATATTAAAAAAAATCAATTGGGTTGGATCAGTGGTTGGAGCCCTTGCCTCTGGAGACAGAGGTCATGGGTTCGATCCTCATGCACAGCAAGGCTGGAGGTCCTTTTCTACTTTTGTTAGAACCTGGAAGAAGCCTCTCTACCTTTGGTAGGGTTAAGGCTGTCTACATCTCAACCTCCCTATATACCGTCAAAGACGATATTGAGACCATGGGAGTTACTTTACTTTTTTAACATTCTTCTAGTATTGAAGGACCAAAATTACTCCTTTTTCACTATATAACACTTTAACAACCCAGTAGCAAAAGATTTTAAAACAATTTATCTCCACTTTCTAGGGTTTCGCTTATTCAATCCATCATCATCATCTATATAAATCCGTATATCTATCTATCTTCCAATCTGTATCTATATATTACAATAAATCATAATGGCGAATCACCTGTACGGATATACCGGAGCTACAAATCAGTACGTACCTGCAGATCCTTCAGCGTATAGGTATCTCGCTGCAGATCCTTCATCAACAACTTCTAATTTATATACTTATCCATCTGCTGTTGGAACTGCTTCCTCATTGTGGCCTGGTCCTCCCGGTGTCGACGTCGATGCTAGTGCGACTTCCGTCGAGTCAATTTACGCCGGTTTGAAGCGGCCGGCTTCTGAAGGTACACATTTTTCTTTTTTAATGTTCATATTCATTAATTTATGTGCTTAATTGTTATAATGAGTATATATATAACTTGAATTACGATATATATAAATATATATGTTAGTTATGTAGGGTTAGGTTCTGGTGAGAACGCCTTTGTATTACTTTACAAAGTGAAGCCTTTATTTTTATTTTTATGTGTGTTTGTTTGTTATCCGGATCAAATATTTATCAATGATAAGTTTTCGGTTGGAAAAAACTTTGCTTGTAATTATACGCAAGCATCGAGTTGAATTAAGATGATCCGAGTCTAGTTTTCTCAACTGGTATACATACTTTAAAGTAAATCAAGGTGTTTTTTTTCACATTGGAATTCATGTTCTCGCTGGATCCTGACTCTACACACACACATGAACTGACTAATTGTACAGTTTAGTGTTGCATTTACTGAATTATGATGTTACATTGTATTTGGTGCTTCAAATCCGAATTACATATGTATGTATATATGCACATTTGGTTGTTTATATTAAATTATCAGGAAATAATGACTATCAGTGATAGTGTATGTATCCTGTTTTGATTGAAAAATGACAACTCGGCTCGTTATCAATAATAGCTGAACTCGGTTGCAGCCCTAAGTAATAAGAAGTGGGATGAATTACATTACTATGATTTTTATTTATCTTAATGTGTTGTTTCATGGTGGATAAAAAGTGCCTCTCTTTTTAGGGTGTATAGGATTTAGAAATTGGTCTCATGTTTGCATAGCTGATATCCGATAATTCACTCCTTAAGGAAGAGTGAGGTTGATCCCCACAAACTCGTGTTCTATTTGTGTCATATTTGAGTTAAGTATAAATCTTGTACCAATCTTCATGTGGATAGCTTGTACGTTTTTGTCTCGAAGTCAAATAGCTCATTTTTTGAAAAGAAAACAACACATGCAAGGACCTACATGTTTGCTACCAAGGTTATGGTTTCTATAATCTAGGATGGCCGTGCCCACATTCTTAACCCTCGTAACACATTGGTCAAAATGATGTCAACATTTCTTATTTTTTACGATTATGAAGGGTCGAGTTCTTAAAAGCACACTTGCATTGTTTTGCTTAGTTTAAACAAATTATTTGAGCGATCTGTAACAGTGTAATTACGTTATTGAATGGTTTGTCCCTTGCTTATAATCTTTGTAAATATTGGTTCAAATTTTACCCTATCACTCTATTAGTAACTATCTCTCGCATGTTGGTATGCACTTCTCTCCTTTTCTAGTCTGCTGCTTTGATCTTTGTTATATTATGGAATTCGTATAATATTCATACATTTTGCTGCATATCTCTAAGATAGTTAGTGCCTGAATCTATAGTTAATGGTGCATGTAGATCTATAGGTGCATTTTTTTACAATTTAATTTATTTTAGTCAGTGTCAGTTTTTCTTCGATACGGGTGAGTTTGGGTGAATCTGTTAATCATACATTATTTTTAAATATTGCTATACATACTTATATCTAGCAGATATAATCATATAAGTTATGGATGTATATGTAGAACAAAGTTCATAAAATAAACTAGTATTTAGTTAACCCTTTTTTTAGGGTAGAAGGCAAAGAGGGGAAGGATAGACTAAATGGGCCTTAATCTGCATTTATTGTACACATAATATATATCAACTATGAAACAACTTATGGTGGAAACTATAAAAGTTCCATTTAAAGAATACAAATAATCTCGTCCCTGATAGGTTGTGCTTGTATTAGTTCATACCTGTGATAGAATGTGTGTGTGTATTAATGTAAATTTTGTAATAACTAAGTTAAATTCGGATTAGAAAACACTCGTATATGATATTTACTTTATTTGTTGTGTTAGTAGTGTAAATTTAGGACATAATACAAACACACACATATAGCTGAAGTTTCTTCATGACAAATGTAAATTCTTTCATAACAGAACTTCAGATTTTTTTTTTTGTAAGTTTCTACATAAACAATGAAAAGGTAAACTATTGAACCAGAAAAATTTGGTGTAAATCATTGATTTTTGGAAGTCCCAACTCCCAAGTATTATCAGTTTTTTATTCCATGTACATTTATTGTTACCAAAATTTAAACATTATGGTTGTATTTTTTTTAGTTGGCTTTTAAATACAAAAATGGTGGGTAGGTCATGTTGTTTTAAACGTTAGTTCACTACGTAATTGCTTTTGAGCTAAGAAGTTTAACAGGCTACGCTCATGTAGAGTCAGTAGGTTTTACGGCGTAAAAGTTAATTTTTTGAAAGTTCAATGCCATTTTTTCATACTTGAAGTTCAACAGTTAAATAATAATGGAATGATTGTAAGATTGATTTTGATACAAGCAACTCCATATTATAAATTTTTTTTTGTTGGAAGGCAACTATATAATATAATTTAGGTATACTTTAATCCTTATTTTGTATAAGTATCAACAAACCACAAAGTGTAAGTTATATTCTTTCTATATAATATATATAATGTTTGTGTATTTGATATTTTGTTGAATCTTATTTCATTCTGGTCTTTATAATTTGCTATTATATCAGTATAGCTTATACATTATTTTGGGCTTGTTGATACTTTTATAATCATTTACTGAATAAATTATATTATATGTTACTTTCTATATATACGAACTTTAAATTTTATAATAGCTTACATATATTTACTCAAATTAATTTCATCAATAGCTTATATATTTACTTAATAACCTATTTATACGTGTGTACTATCTATCGTAGCATTATATCATCAGTCTCTTCTTGGTACCCATAATACGATTGGGCAAAGTGAAGCTTGGTATTCTACCAACCCTTTAGTCAAGCGCCCTAAATTCGCGAGCAGTTTGCCTGTATACCCGCAGAGGCCTGGAGAAAAGGACTGTGCCCATTACATGCTTACAAGAACTTGTAAGTTTGGAGATACCTGCATGTTTGACCATCCTTTGTGGGTCCCTGAGGGTGGGATCCCTGATTGGAAAGAGGTGACCTTCTATCGTTAATTTTCAGTAAATACATAGTTATACTCTATGGCTATAATTACAAGTGAACATTATTTTGCGTTTACCTAATTTATATTTTAGTCGAACATTGTATGCTTCTCTATTTTAGTCGAACATTATATGCTGCTCTTATACATAGACCTATTTTCAATGTACTATACCACTCTCTTATACATCCTAACGCTGATGGTTTGCTAATAATATTCAATAGATACATAGTTGCTAATAATATACTTATGGCTATAGTTACAAACACACTTGATTACAACTTATTTATATTATAGTTAAAAATTTTATCTTACTCTTACACTTGGGCCTTTTTACAACTTATACCATCTCATATTTGTCCTAACGCAGATGGTTTGTTAATAATATACAGTATATACATAGTTATACTCTTATGACTATAGTTACAAACAAACATTTGATTATAACTTATTCACATTATATACTCGAAAACTGGATCCTACTCTTATGTTTGGACTATTTTACAGTGTGCTAATTTTATTGGGAAAATTTCGGTTTATGTTGGCGTTTGTAAGTTCTGAGTTAGGATTTCTAAAGGTTTTTTTGATCATCAGGTTTTATTTAGTTTGTTCTTGATCTTTATCCGAACCTCCTGATTTTCAAGCTTGCATTGTAAATCTGTGATTAGTGTCTGGTCATCAGTCCTACTTGTAAATTTATCATTTATGCTCCAGCACGGTATCTTTTTCAGATTGTTATAGCCATTTAGAATCTATACTAAAAAGTAAACTAACTTTGCTATGTCATGGATTATGATAATTCTATCTATATATTTATATTTTGTATATAGGTGTTTGAGTTTATATATAAGTTTATATATTGTGAATTGCTTTAGCTGCTTTACGTTACCGGTCCAGCAGGAATAAGGAAAGTAGAATAAGCTGTTAAACACCTGTTGGTCTCTAATCCCCATTAGAGAGTTTTATAATGTTCTTAGAATGTGGACTTCTAGGCGCTCTTTTAAATATATATATGGTGTCTTTTTCTTTTTCTCATTTAGTGTGAAGTTCTTGCATAATGGCCTTAGTGCATGAGAATATAATAAACTTTACTTGTTTCGCTATTATGTGTGTCCAACTTAAACCTCTATTGTAAGTACTCAACTCTTATTTTTTCACGGTTGAGGTAACATGTCATCTAGGTTTAGAAAGGATACACACAATAACGGAAACGACTAAAGCTGGATACACACAATAACAGGAACACCTAAAGTTGTGTAAAATAGGCAAAGTTGGATACATACAATAGGAACATGGTTAAAGTTAATACTTACAATAACAAAACAAACAATAGAGTTTAATACAGACAATAGAGGTTGCAAGTTGGATACTTTAATATGATAAAGGATAAAGTTGTGTAAAGTAAGAGTTATACACACAATAGAGGTTTTTAAAGTTGGATACACACAATAGCAAACCGAGCAAAGTTTAATACACTTCCATGCACTAATCCCTTTTTAAACAGGAGATTTTTCTAATGGGTTCTTTATAGAAATCGAGTATTGGCATACTGGAAATCGAGTTTTTTCCATGGTGGTTTTCGTTTTAGGTGTGTGGAAAGCTTATATTAGCATAGGAAAGCTTTTGATGGACGAGAAATGAAAATTATCAACAGATTTGGTTGGTCTTGGCATATGACATGATTGACAAAATGATTTTTTCCCCCTTGTTCCATAGATCCCTAGATATTTACCCTATTATTTCAATAAACCTATTGAATACAATGGTAAATTTGGTGGTGTCAATCGAAATGATGCTTAATAATGAAAGTGATTTTTTGGGCACTGTTCTTCATAAGGAGGAAAGATAGGGATTTGTTATGTGGGTACTGCTAGTTATGTCAGGGTGATATGATACATCTTGTCGAGTAAACACCTTTTCTTTTGTCAATAACTTCTTGACTGGCCCTAACTCCCCCCCCCCCCCCCCCCCCCCCCCCCCCCCCCCCCTCTTTTTCTTGTTTATGTGACTTTCATTATTTGTTTTTTAGTTGAAGATTTAATTTTTGACTTGTATTTGGCATGTGCTGTTTGTTTACTTTTCTTATTTGCAAGCTACAATGATTTTTAGCAGGTCCCAGTCGGTGTTCCTATCGAATCTCTTCCAGAGAGGCCTGGAGCCCAAGATTGCCCGGTATGCTTTTTCTTGTTAGTTTAACTGTTGATCATTTATGGTGTTCTACATATCCAGCATCATTGTATTTGTTTTATTGGAATTAGGATGAAAATATATATTTATTTGCTTGTCCATGCTTGGTTCAATTGACAATGCTGTGTGGAGGTGTAGTGTCTCAAATTCAGTGTCCCTAATAAAGTAATAATGCGTTATCAAGAAAGCGACACATTTAAGGACCACAAGGGGCTATTATTTACTATAAAAGTTATTCTTTTGTAACAGTTTTGACAATGCAAAAAGCTTTGCTATGAAATATTCCAGATAAAAGTTTTATGATTAATTATTATCTTCGTATTTGATTTATAATCTGATTTTATCATATATATATATATATTTATATATATATATACATATATATATATATATATATATATATATTTTTTTTTTGTGGTGATACACAAATGAATGTTCCAGTGCAAGTAAATTGTTTTTTTATGCAGTACTTTTTGAAGACCCAAACGTGCAAGTTTGGTCCCAGGTGCAGATTCAATCACCCAAAAGATAAGGTTGCTTTTTCGATGTATCTATTTGTACTGTGATATACTGGTTTGATCTGCATTCATGTTCGAACTAATAAGTTGCTGGTTAATGCATTTGCAGTCTGCCGAAAACAATGATGGCTCTTTACCAGAGAGACCATCTGAGCCCCCATGTGTGGTACGAGTGCTGTACTTTTACTTTTATTAGCCATTAGTTTATTAATGCATTTAACATGCCAGACATGTCAATATGTAAGCAGTTCTACATGAAGACTGGCATATGTAAATTTGGTTCAACCTGCAAATTCCATCACCCGAAGGACATCTCAATACCAACTGCCGGTGCGGAAAATGGTCATGGTGGGCATGCGACCACTGGCGGGACGAATGGAAACCTGACACCTTCAGTGCCCGTTTTTACCCCTGCGTTGATGCATAACTCAAAGGGCCTACCTATTAGACTGGTAATAAGCTTGGTAGAAATATATAATAATGTTATTGCAGTTATAATTCTTCTTTTTGGGGTGGTGGTTGACTGATGAATGTTTCATGAATCCTCAAGCTGTTAATGTGTAGTATGCATGCCTTCCAATCACCTATTCTTACATTTTACTTGTTTGTTGTCACCTTTTTTTTGCTGATTAATAAAACAGGGTGAAGCAGACTGCCCATTCTACCTGAAAACCGGCAGGTTAGAACTCTGACAAGTTCATTAAAGTTTCTGTACATAATCTTTTCTGATTAGATGCAAGAATGATAAACTGCTTATCAGTTTCCTGATTCGAGTCTTACTTTTCATGTTTCAGCTGCAAGTATGGGGCCACTTGTCGCTATAATCATCCAGAGAGATATGGTAGGTGATGAGAAAAGTTAATATTTTTGTTCTTGTTGGCTATGTCATAGT
Source organism: Erigeron breviscapus (assembly GCA_034093135.1). Taxonomy (NCBI): domain Eukaryota; kingdom Viridiplantae; phylum Streptophyta; class Magnoliopsida; order Asterales; family Asteraceae; genus Erigeron; species Erigeron breviscapus. The sequence goes on along the minus strand of CM067172.1, from coordinate 116,883,023 downwards.
CTCTTTTCAGTGAAGTTTCTTCACTGTGCAATTGTGCATACTTGATGATTGGTTTCTACTACTCCATGCAGCATTCGATCCGTCTAGTGCCATTGTATCCAATCCGGTTGCTCAATGGAACTATGCTTATGCTACCCCAGCTGCCTCTGTACTGCAAACTGTTGATCCACGGATTTCTCAAACAACGGTAAAGTAGAAGATTATAAGCATGTTTTAAATAGCATATTGGTGTTCACAGTATTTCTAGCATGTTAGCTGTCAGTTCAAACTTTTGAACTTTTTGTTTTTGTTATATCATGCTCTGTATGCCATATTTATTGTCAAAAAAGTCATTTATAGAGTTTTTTTAAAGTCACTACGGATTTATTTGTATTTGATACATAAATCTATGCCACTGAATACAAATACAACTGGTAGCATGAAGTAGGGCCTCCATGACTATATTGGCGTGGTTGATTCATGTAAAATAACTGCTATATGTGGACAGGACGTTATTAATTGACATTGGGTGATTAACCAATCAGTCAAACAACATTTTGTGAAGGCCATTTTCAACCATGGGTAGAATTTCAAAACATTGTTAAAATGGAAATGGGTTGAAAGTCATCAAGGTTTTCTTTTATATGCTTGAAACATCTTAAATTGTTCTATTAAAGGAACTAGATTGTAATTAACCTGCTCTTTAAATTTAGGTTGATAAACTAAATATGTATAAGGTTCATGAAAAGTGGACAAAAAAGTGTTGACGGGCCAGCCCAAGCGACCGTACCTGTTTAAACTTGTAGTTATGTTTACCTTTTTCGACTAATCTTCAAACCTTCCCTTCTAATATTGTGTGGGTGATAGATAGCCTTTTTAGATGATCTTGCGACTCATGGCTTTTCCCCTAAAATCTGCACACTTCGTTTTGACCAATAATTACTTGTACAATTTGGTTGGTTTGTGTCCTTTCGTGTCTGTCCTTTTGTTTTTGGTTGAAGGGAGATGTTCAGATGGTTGGTATTATTACTTTCTCGTTTACCCTTATCCTTGCTAACTGCTGATCTGTAATTTGTATTTTTCCCATTGCAGCTTGGTTTGGCTCCAACTCTCTACCCTCAACGACCTGGCCAGACGGAATGTGATGTGAGTATTTGTATAGTTCATGTGGCATGTTAACACTCCGTGTCAGATCTAATCATTTGTTCCAAGACAATCCAGCAATAATTGAGATCTTCATAGCTAATTTGTTTTTGTTTTCGTTTTGGATTTTGGATTTTGTTTTTTTACTTTCTTTCTTCTACAGCATTATATGAAAACTGGGGAGTGCATGTTTGGGGAGAGATGCAAATTTCATCACCCCCTTGACAGGACAGCGCCTTTACTGTCAGCACAAGCACAAGAATCTCAACAGAACAATGTCAAGCTTACTCTTGCCGGTCTTCCAAGAAGAGAGGTATGCTCTAATCTGAATTATTATCCCATGGTTTTGGTTTGCATAACAAGAATCTCCAACCTTTCACATTGTAAACCCAGCTTTAAACTGCTACATCATCAGTAATAATTAATCGAATAATACATTTTATTAAATATAGAAAACAGATAAAATAAAGAAAAGAAGATAAGATAAGAAACCTATATATGTCTTAAATAATTTAAGAAGGGTTAGGCTCATATATGGAATCTGGGGGTTGGAAACAAAAGAAGATGAGGAATCCGCCAGGGCTGCAAACACGTACACAGACAGTTGCATAGTAAATCTCACTATGCCATCTTTGGGTGTTCGCCCTGCCAAGATTCGAGCCGGACCTCCAATATCCCTTTCTACTTTTTGCGCAGATTAGTTCATATCAATGCCATGGAGACCCTCTAAGACACTATCAAATGTGTTTGAGCAAAAGAAAATTCTGTTAACTATTTATACACAATACCAAAAAGAAAATGGTACAAAAACCACTGGAGTATGGCTATTACTTCACTTATTGTGACATTAATCTCAGTAGAAAAGTAATCCGACCACCAACTGACTGGCAACTAGACCAAAGAGGTGGACACATAAGTAGTTATGAACATTCTTTGCTAAATTATACTCCCACCAGGTTGATCTGCACAAATATAAATCTATCCACTCGTGTAGTTTTAGGCCGCAGATGTCTGCTTTTCTTGACATGCCAAAAGTGTAGAGGTATAAGCTAATGTTATCTCTTCACTCTTCAGCTACAAAAGAGTTGATTTGAGCTCAGATTAATCTCTTTAACCTAAGCTCATCTTTGACTTGATAGCTTGAGTCTTGACGAGCCTTAATAACGTAAGCTCATCTAGCTTAGCTCTAAAAGCTCGAATATTAATTCAAAAAAGTATTTTTGATAAAAAAATAAAAACCATTATATGCTTCATTTAGTCGATTATGACCAATGGATATTACAGGAAAAGAAAACCCCGCCATATTCTTAGCCTGATGAGATGAACTTAAGTAGAGATTATAGTTGGACACCTTGATCCTTGACCACTGTTTTCTCCTTTTTGTATTTACTTTTATTTTAGTAAATTTTTTGTTAACCGTTAAATGTGATTACAAAAACAAAATTACCAATCATTAAAAATTCATTGTGGGTATTTGACCCATAACCTCTTTAGTTTTACTATTATTTAGACATTCTGCGATCTATGGCTACATGAACAGTCATGAACTTGAACGGCTTTTGGATATTTCATCATTTTATATCTCTTCCCAGTTTTCTTAATGCATTTGATGCATCTCGTTGAACTTCTGTCATGTACACTTGGACAGGGTGCTGTAAATTGCCCATACTACATGAAGACCGGCGCTTGCAAGTATGGTCCAACATGCAAGTTTGACCACCCACCCCCTGGAGAGGTCATGGCTACCACAACAACACAAGCAACATCTACAACCGCTGCTGGCGGTGAAGAAGTCAAAGATGGTCAATAGGGGAAAGAAACCGATTAAGCAAGGTAGCTTTGCTTTGGTACTACTACGTTCTTAAGAACGTTTTGGAAAATTTGGTCTTGGATGTTTTCAATTATATGTAGCGTCATTTGTTTGATATAATCATTTCATAATTACTACAGTTGTCTTTCAAGTTAGTATGATTTGATATACTTCATCTGTATTGGTTTCGTTGTAATCATAACCGTTGACATTGATTACCATTACATAATGTCTCCAGTCCTGTTATCATACAACTGATAAGTGCAACAGCAAGACTAGAGATAGGGTTTCTTGCCGTGTCTGAATGCCATAAATTACTATATATTCTCCTATATTTCACCCTCCTCCTTTTAACAAAGTTAAAAAAAAGTCTGATAATACCTGTACTATATAGTCTAACACTCTAACCAGTTTCTGGATGGATGAAATCAAAACAATGCAAAAGAAAGTAGAGCTCACTGAAAACGGAAAAACGAGTTTTCAAAAGTTTCTGGGTGTATACCACCAATATTTAGTTGTGCACCATCAAAACAAACTTTAAATTGTATTGTATACTATTTGAAAACATATTTGGTGGTGTACTTGTTGAGATTGAAATAAAGTTCTTTAAAAAGGGGTAGGTATAATGAACGCAGGCCAAGTCAAGAAAAGGACTTCCTTACTTTTAGTCTTAATTACTAGTAGTTTGAAGCGAAACCGGTTTTTTTGGCACTCGGTTCCTTCGTCTTAAGTAAAGTTCAGTTTACTTTTTTGATTCGGAACTCTTAGTCGAGCTGATGGCGAGATCTTTTTTTTGTTCGAGGAAGAAGAGAAGAGGAACCACCGCCCAATGGTGCTTTTACGAAAGTACGGTCACCGGTGGCTAATACCTTCTCGACACTATGGTTAAAAATTGATAAGTATCCTTCTTTTTCAAAAACATACAAGACTTGACAATTTTAAACCACTACAAAGTTGTGGTTTTTCTACAAGGGGTAGATACTACAAGTTTAGCGTCTTAGAGGAAAACCTTTTATGATAAATTGAACATATTTATTTGTTAGTGCTTTGCGTTCAAGTAGACTGAGATCCAATCTGAGTTTGGTTTCCTGCTCTCTCTGCTCTCTCTTCTCCTCCAACGGTAACAAACTTTCAGATCCAATCTGAGTTTGGTTTCTGGAGACTAAGATCGAGCTTGAGATTGAGAGTTTGAGATCGAGATTATTCCCGGTTAAGTCTTCCACTCCGGTGGATCTAATCCTATTTTTTTCACCCCGGGCCGGAGGTCCCTTCCACCTCGGTGGATCTGGAAGCAGCCTCCCTACCTTTGTGTAGGGGTAATGTCTGTCTACATCATACCTCCCTCATAGCCCGACTTATGTCGGGATTGAGTACCTTGTTGTTGTTGTTGTTTGCGTTCAAGTAGAGATATGACTGTTTGCTTTTCACCCCATATTATGTTTTGACGGAATTGGATATTTCGGTATTTAAAAAGAGTTGTGGCGCATGAAGCAACCGTTTGTTTATTATTGTTGTTATTATTATATGGATAAAATGTGAATATATCAATCAATAATTTCAACCAACCACACACACAAGCACGCAAATCCTGAAACGGAAATATGAATGCTACTGTTTTCGTCACTTACACCCACCAAACAACTACATCAATCGGATGTTATAATTATTCTAACCACAATAACAATAGCTTCAGCAGCAGCAGCATCATTTCCAAATCCTCCAAATCTCTCCAAATGAAACGACGCAAAAATATTAAATTTAAACCTCTTTCGTCGCAGTCATCATCTTCCGTCACATCTCCGGCTGATCCGCCTGTTACTCCAACCAAACCAGAAGAGGTATTATCTATCATTCTATCTATATGTATGTATTAATGTATACACACGCGCGCACACACACATACACATGCCGATTTTTTGTGTATCTAGACGCATCGTGTAAACAGATGCAGAGTGAATATAGTGCGATTAATTATCTTAAGACTTGTGTATCTAGACACAGCGTGTAAACAGAAGCATATCGAAAAGCGCTAGGAGTGTTGATACCAGAATGTCACAAAAAGGTTGAAAATGAGACAACTATAGATTAAATTTGTTGATAATTTATATGTCGCAAGACCGAAAAGTGATGGAGATCGGACGAGAACGAAAAAAGTAAATAATTAAGTATAAGTATTAGGGGTGGCAAACCTTACCCGCAATGGATATTCTGGGTAAGTCTTTCAATCAATTGGGTATATTTGGACAACACATCAGAGGCTAGAACGGGTCCAGCGGGTATATTCGAAATCTATTGAAATTGGTCGTGCGGGTTTAACGGGTAATCACCTCACACCCATTTGGGTAAAATTTGGACCACCACCCGAGATTGTTGCTGGCAGAATGGGACCAACGGAGATGCTTGCCGGCGGTGAGCGGGGTGGCGATGTTAAGGCGACGGAGATGCTTGCCGGCGGTGGTGATGGATATTCGTTCGCCGGTGATTGATTCAAGTTGGTGGTGGCGTAGATCTCCGACGCTTTGACGAGGAAGGATGAAGATGGCGGTGGTGGGGAGTGGATAGACACGGCGGCGGTGTGTTAATGTCTTTTTCTTTGCCCAGAATATAAAGAAAGTTATAACTTTCAGTATAATACTACTGTGTCATTTTATATAGACTTTATTATAGATATAGATATTACCTTTGTCTTTTAGTATCATTGATAAGATAAGATATGGAGCATGTAGTCGTTTATTTACAAAACAGTATGTTTATATTTAAAATAAAGAGAAGTTTTTATATAAGTAGATGAATCTCAAATGTGTGTTTATATTTTTATATACGAGCATGGTACCCGCGCAATGCGGCGGCGATGACAATGACAGTGATGTAGTGGCAACGACGGATGGTGACGGCGCCGACGACCGTTGGTGGCGGCAGATGCGTCAAGTGGTGTTGGTATTTGATATAATGATATTTGATTTAAAAGAGTAGTGGATATCTTTTAGAAGATAATGGAATGATTGTATAAGTTAATTCATTAAGGGTAAAATGATAATTTTGCATGTCCCAAAAATCTTAACTTTTCAACATGGGGGTATTATTTTTATATAGTAGTATAGATATATGGATTTACGGTAAACATAAAAGATATATCAATAAAATTTAGGGAAATAAAGCGGGTAGACCCGCACCCGACCCGCTTTGACCCGCATTTTTGTTGACCCGCACCCGTTTGACCCGCATTTTTGAAATGACCCGCTTGGACCCGCACCCGTTTTGACCCGTTACCCAAACCCGCCCGACCCGCCCATTTTGCCAGGCCTAATAAGTATGTGCATTGTTTATCCGTTAGCATGAGTTAATCAAATGTGATTCAACATGTAACTGATTAGTTCTGGTTTGAGATTTTGTATGTGTTAATGTGGGAGGGTTTAAAATACGGATTTTGATATTTGGTAACAATTACTAACTACACATGAATTTGAGGAATGCACGTCGATGAATAGGTATTATTTACGAAATTTATATCACCACTGAAGTTCTTGATTATATTCCCAAGGGTTTACTTGATGCATTCACGATTATCTATGTATATATGTGAAATTCTTGACATTTTGCAATGGTTGATTATTTGAAGCTGTATCAGTTCGTGTAAGGTTAATAAATACGAATTTGTGATTTTTTTGACTTGTATGTTTAGAATTAGCAATGCAAGTAGCTCTTATGGTTTTTACCAGATACTTAAGTTTTATTTAATACTGACTGTATATGTATTGTACAGTATATAATATACAGGTATTTATACATTGTAATATTGTGTGTATTATGTTTACAGTTTGTTAACTGGATTTGATTTGATACTTATATGTTTATATTGTTTTATCTAATATCAGAATGTGCCGAGAAAGGGGCCTGATCTGCCAACGCTGTTCAGGAGATTCTATAAAGTGGCTGCTCCGTATTGGTTTTCAGATGATAAAGTTCAAGCAAGGATACAATTGGCTTCAGTGTTTGCTCTAACTTTAGGAACTACTGGAATTAGTGTCGGGTTCAATTTTCTGGGTCGTGATTTCTATAATGCACTTGCTAGTAAGGATTGGAAACTATATATACATACACCACACAGACACATATGCACACACTGCTGATTCTGACTTTTTTCATTCGGTTTCTTTTGCCATAACATATCTTAGTATCCTAATTCAGTGTTTCCGTAAATTGTGCTAGATAAAGATCAAGAACAGTTTACTACACAACTAACGTACTACCTTGCTGCTTTTGCTGGTGGAATTCCGGTGAGCACATTGCTGCATTCTTTTAGGTATTGCTCACCTGTCTTCTTGAAAAAATTTCCACTATTGCTACCAATACGGTGCTACTTTTTTTTGGTGAAAATGATAGTGGAAGTGCTGCATATATGGTTAAACATTTAATTAGCTTAATATCGGATATCCTTGTAAGATATCGGTTAGCTACTATTCCTGCTCATTCTGCATATTATTTTTTTGCAGATCTTTGTATTTAGAGATTATGCAAGAGAAACTCTTGCTTTGAGGTGGAGATCTTGGATGACAAAGTATTACATGGAGCGTTATCTCAAGAATCAGACGTTTTACCAGATACAGTCTCAATCAATTATTGATAATCCTGATCAACGAATTGTTGATGATTTGAGTTCTTTCACGGGAACGTCACTTTCATTCTCTTTGACACTCTTTAATGCCATGGTGGACTTGATATCTTTCAGCAACATATTATTTGGCATATATCCACCTCTATTTGTTGTTCTTATAGTATATTCGCTTGGTGGAACAGCCATCAGCATTTTCCTTGGGAAGGTGAGATTTCCATCATTTAAAATTTGAGGTTGCAAATAAATCGGATGCAATTTATTGTATTAACTAGTGGCATCCCTTACATGCTATTTTTAGGGCCTGGTCAACCTGAATTTTATGCAAGAGAAGATGGAAGCAGATTTTCGTTATGGGCTTGTACGTGTTCGAGAAAATGCTGAGTCAATTGCGTTTTATGGTGGCGAGGAAAATGAAATCAAACTTCTTTTGCAGCGGTTCAGTAGTGCTTTTGGAAATTTAACTGTATGAAATCTTGTTAGTACCCTTGCATTGTTGTGCTTACATCTTAATATTAGGTTGCATGGAATTACAACTTGGATCATTAGAACACATCTTTATTTTATATACATAATGATAATGACTTATGGAGACAATACCCTTCTTACTCCAACGCATTTCTTACAAAGATGACCTTATTTAATACTTCATTTTATGTTCACTTTGCAGCAATTGTTGATATCTTCAAGAAACCTCGAGTTTTTCACCAGCGGTTATCGCTACTTGATTCAGATTCTTCCTGCTGCAGTTGTTGCACCCATGTTCTTCTCTGGAAAGATTGAATTTGGTGTTATAAATCAGTCTGTGTCTGCTTTTAATCATATTCTTGGGGATTTTTCCCTCATCGTATATCAATTTCAGGCTATCAGTGCCTTTTCAGCAGTCATTGATAGATTAGGTACATCTTAGCTTATATCACTTCATTCAAAACTTAAATCTTCCAACTCTACTCTGTAAGGCGAGCTCTAGTCTAACATAATCAATCATGCAGGGGAATTTGATGATGTCTTGGACAGCACCAGTTCTAATGGTCCTGTGGACGCTTCAGATGAGATTCAACTAACATATTGCAGTGTGAAAGACTCGCCCAAGCCCATGAAAGTTTTAGATATCCAAAATCTGTTGGAGATTGAGAGTTTGACCGTACAGACTCCCACCAATAAAGCCCTGCTCATCAGGGATTTGTCACTGGAAGTTTGCAACAACGAGCATTTGCTGGTTAGGACTCTATATTGACTATTTATTATATTTCTTGACTGTTCGTTGACTATATAATTCAATGGCAGATTACTGGACCAAGTGGGAGTGGGAAAACATCTTTGTTAAGAGCCATTGCTGGTCTTTGGCGTACTGGTAGTGGAAAGATCACATTCTATGCTAAATATGCACCAGATGTGGCTCATAATGAAGAAACTATAGTGGATGAAAGTAAGGTTGGCGATAAAATATCAAAATATCGGGGTTTTAAAGGTGTATTTTTCCTTCCCCAAAGGCCGTATATGGTTTTAGGAACCCTTCGGCAACAGCTGCTTTATCCCACATGGCCTGATGTTTCAGATTCTACTCCACATGACTCCAAACTTACTGGTATGCTTTTAGAAGTTGGCGTTTGTTTTGAAGTGACTTTGCCACTTTGGTCTTGAAAAATATTATAAATTTGTGATTGTTAATTGACACTATTATACAAATTCAGTGGTTTCCGTTGAAAATGTTAGTGCACAATCTCAGCAGCCTACTACGGATGATTTGATCCAAGCTTTAGAAGATGTGCATCTTGGCTTTTTGTTGTCACGTTTCAGTGGTCTAGATACAATCAATGAATGGTCGAGTGTACTCTCCCTGGGCGAGCAACAACGGCTTGCGTTTGCACGCTTGTTGCTCTCTCGACCAGACCTGGTTCTTTTGGATGAATCAACAAGTGCTCTAGATGAAGCCAATGAGGTACTTCTTTAACAATATTACAGATGCCATCATTGGGGTCTGGGCAGGTTGGGTAACTAGCCGACATGGGTTTGTGCCAAAATCTTCATCTTCTAATATGGGGCAAAACTTAGGTTGACCCGAACACTTTTTTACTCATTCTTGGTAGTTTGGTACCTTCTTATATAAATCGTTAGTATCAAGTATGATTCTTAAAATGTATTATTTGAATAATAATCTAATATCTTGAATAAAATGATTTAGGAGGTTCTATGCATTAAAAATACATTTTTCCCATGTGGCCAGTTTGAAAAGTTTTGTTTTAAGCTAGTATTTTTTTTTTATGCCCATTGCAGATAAATAGAACCTGAATTGCCTTATTCATAGGTAGATGGATCAAAATTGCATTGAACTGTACTAGCTTCATTACAGACTTGGAAGATGCCACTTGTAAATTATTTCAATCAATTATAAGATTTTTACTAAATTGATTTTCCACAAAATGTACATATACCCAGCAAATTGATGAAGAAATAGGTCCAGTTACTTTTATATTTAGCCACTATCACAGTTAGGCAAAGTCACAAAGATGTCCCATTATTTAGAGGTTTTGTTTTACCGACTATTCATTGAAAATTGCAATAATACATACTGAACTGTTCAATGAGTTATACTGCAATTCTTGAATGGATTAGGCGGTATCAAATTTTTGTTACTATTGTCGCTAACACGAGACATGCTTATGTTTGCAGGCTCGCTTGTATGAAAAAATTAATGCAGCAGGAATTACATATATTAGTATTGGCCACCGCACAAGCCTTCTTAAATTCCATAAAAAGGCTTTGCGGATCTCACCGGTTGATGTGGCCTCTAACCAGCCAAATTGGTCTATAGAATCCTTGTAAAGTAGAGTTGAACTGCAATTCTTGAATGGATTATTTAGGGTTCAAAACCAATTCTTGTTGGTGCAGGGTCGATTATTTACTGGACAAAGACTAGCATGATTAATTACATGGTTTTGAATTATTCCTGAGAGTAATTGGGTCGCGTTCCATGATCATCTAGAAGATTGATGGTCATAACGGCTCTATAGACAATTGATAGGTGCTTTTACTTTTGTGAATTTTGCTGTTTATTCTTTCGTAGTCGATAAATGGCATTATATGTTGTAGCGATATTCTTTCATGACTTGACATCTGTAAGTCTGCCACCTATTTCAAGCTCGCCAACTGGGTCCTGAAAAACCTTCATAGCTAGGGTCCTACACAATCTGGAATAATGAGCCCTAGTCCTATCAGTTCTTCTAGCCAGGGCAAGTAGGCTTAAAGCCTCTGGGAGTTCACTAAGCATTTCTTTAATCTTCTCCAAGCTCATGGTCTCTAAAACTGTAGGCCTTGGGACAACCCACAAAAATTTCACCACATTTTGGTTCTTGAACACAATTCATCCACTTTGATGACCATTTTGGAATTTGAACTTGCTCCCCAGTTGATGATGAAAGGTGATGTGAAGCCCGTGTTAAACTGCAAGACGTTCCACTATCACATTGGTGTCGGCATTGAAAGATCATCAAAAGCAGTACCTGATGTCCCTTGGGGCTTGTCGATCATTCGCTTCAGCAATGATGGTTGATGGTAATATTATATGATTGAACAATCTAACATTTTGTGTTTGTTTAGAAATATAAATAAATTGACAAATTTTTATATGGACAAATTTATTCTCTTTCACAACAAAACTTTAACACAGTTCATTCTAGCTAAAATAATACCTTTGTTTTGCACTCTTGATATCCCTGTGGATAATTCTATAAAATTTGAGAAAATCCAAACTGTGGGCTGCATCAATGCATATATTGATCCATGTGAGTAGAGACGATGTGGCTTTATCGTCACTACTAAGATACTTTTCGAGGCTTCCACACACCGCATGTTCATAAATCAGGATTTTTTCGTTTCCTTCCTCGCAAAAACCAAGAAGCGAGATTAGGTTTGGGTGTTTATAGCGAGAAAGCCACTTAATTTCAGTTAAAAACTCCTTGAACCCTTGATCAGAAATGTTGCTATTTAGTTGCTGTGGAAAGACAGTGTAAACAAACCCAAATCCACCTTTCCCAATAACAGTTATGAACTAATTATAGAAGCCACAACAAAATTGATGCTTCAAACAGGATGTCTATCAATGTAAGCAAGAAGAAGAGAGAACATTATCAAGTAATTGACCGCATCATCATCAGTTGGAGACTAGTTTCAGATTCTAAGTCTGAAATTACCTTCATCTCCTATTAATCACCACCATATAAGCGTATAAAACATTATTAATAGACGCAACTACAACTTAAAGAGTTTTGACTGCTTCCATCGCAGTTATGTATAAAAACGTCTAAATGTATGTGGAATATGTATCAAGTATCAGAAAGAGAATACCGCTATGATAAAACGTAATTATAAGATAAAAAGGATCAAGTGGACACATTTAATAAGATATGGCCAATAAAATAACATGATCTTGTTTACCCAAGCTCATGTAGAGCCATAAGCGGCAGATGAATAAGTTCAAGATAAGAATAAAAGGTAAAGGAAGCAATAAGGTCATATGAAAAAAACAAGGACAAGAGGTTAGCTAAAAAGAAGTCATGGATGAAACAGGTCAAGAGTCATCCAAAGTGTACTTTCAGTGCATTACATCCTAAATTATAATCCAAAGCAAAGAGGATTATTATTGAAATAATATAACTTCTGTAATCCTATCTAAAAAACTAATGGTTTCTGTGTTGGAATAAACATGATTCGATTCGAGTGATAAAACATTCCCAATCGTCCTGTGAAACCTGTAAGAGCATAAAGCATAATTGCTATTGATTTCGGGTTCCCAAAACAAGGTGATTGATTAATAATGGGATGAGTAATTCGGCTGTGGCTTGATGCACGAATTGGAGAGGAGAAAACACACGAATTTAAGGGTGAATTATGTGTGTGGATTAACCTAAACTTAGGGTTAATTACTCTCTATTTATAATGAAAGTAATTACACATTCAACCCCTTTGGTGTTTAATGTGTGTACCATTAGTCCTCTTAGTTACAATCACCTAATGGGAAACCCTATACTACGTCTCTAAGAGTAAATATGCCCATCATATATTTACTTAGACATAGGGATTTCATTATCGTCAATTATCATATCAGGAATGATAAACGATCAGTGATGGTCACACTAACGTGGTTCCAACATTCTCCCACTTGACCGAGCGATCATTTATCTATGAGTATTCAATAAGTTCCGGAATAATACTCATTTTGTTTTAAACCAAAATCATAGCCAATAAGTACAGTCGTAGAGAAGAACATCAACTCAGGACCCCCACTAGTCAAACTATGACTCAAATTTAAAACTAATAAGCAATGATCAATTGACTAAGACAAATTTTGTTATATAATGTCTATACACTATTATGAGCTCAAAGTGTAACTAATAGACAAACAAAATCTGAATAAGGAGGAAATTTTTTCATTAATAATAATGACCAATAAGTACAACATGCTATCATAATAGGTCCTTTAGTAAGCCTCATCTTCGATACGTATCCTACGAAGATTTTAGGAGGAAGACTTTTGGTCATTGGATCCAGTAGCATATTATGTGTACTTATGTACTCAATACAAAGAACATTTTCCTCAATCCGTTCACAAACAGAAACTTTGTATCGAGATACAGCTCAGCGCCAGTTGAACTGTTACTGTTCAAACAAGTTACGGTAGCTGAGTTATCACAGTAAAGCTTCAATGGTCTATAAATAAAGTTGACGATTTTCGAGTCCACTGACTAGGTTCTTTAACAACATCTCATGACATGAAATTATGAACGTTCAGACATCATGGTAGACGTTGCAGTCAGTTTCTACTTATGACTCCATCAAAAGATAGGTTTGCCAGCTAATCATAAAAGTTTATTCAGAAGTAGATTTCTTATCGGATTAAGAACATCATACTACTTCTAAGTTGTCACCTCTTCTATAAGTTAATGTGTAGTCTTTGGTCCTTAGCAGATATCGTAGAACCTTTTTAACCGCTTTCCAGTGTGCTAATTCGGGATTAGATAAGTAACTCCCAAGCATACCGGCAATATAAGCGATATCTGGACGAATACAGACCTGAGCGTACATAATGCTCTTAACTACTTATAAGTAAGGTATCATCCTCATTTGCTCCCTTTTAATCTCAATGTTTTGGACTTCGGAAACAATTACATACGTCTCCTTTTACTACTAGATCTATAGTGGGTGTGTAGTGCTGCATGTTATGGCGTTGTAAGATGTGTTCAATATAAGCCTTTTGAGAAAAGACCCAGAACATCATTACGCCTGTCTCAGTGTATTTCGATACCTATGACATAAGAGGCATCATCGAGATCTTTTATGTCGACATTCTGCGAAAAGTAAACGCTTCGACTCATGCAACATATCCAAGTTGTTACTTGCAAGTATAATATCATCCATGTGCAAAACAAGGATTGTAAATTTACTCCCACTGATCTTGAGATAGGTGCATTAATCCACTTGGTTCTTTAGGAAGTCTTGTCCTTTTATGACTTCATTAAACTTAAGGTACCATTTTAATGATGCTTAATTCAACCCGTATATGGACTTATTCAACTTGCGGACTGTGACAACCGCCAAAATTTCAGGTTGATTAATTTACTATTATGTGAACTATTTAAAATTTTGTGGATCAAACAAACATTTTATGGTATAATAAACCGAACAATTATTCTTTGGATAAGTCATGGACAATTATTGTCAAGAACTTTAGAATAATTAAGATGAGCATTATATAATGTTTCCGAAATTATGCATAGCCTAGCTACCTATGCATAATTTGGGAAGGATCATATAGAGCTCAAATAGTTATTTGAGAGTTGCTTGGAAATACTTTTTCATACTTATACTATCAATAACTGTATTTATGAATAGTACCGTATTTGTATATAATATATATATATAAATTACAGTATATATATATATATATATATATATATATATATATATATATATATATATATATATATATATATATATATATATATATATATATATATATATATATATATATATATATATATATATATATATATATATATATATATATATATATATATATATATATATATATATATATATATATATATATATATATATATATATATATATATATATATATATATATATATATATATATATATATATATATATATATATATATATATATATATATATATATATATATATATATATATATATATATATATATATATATATATATATATATATATATATATATATATATATATATATATATATATATATATATATATATATATATATATATATATATATATATATATATATATATATATATATATATATATATATATATATATATATATATATATATATATATATATATATATATATATATATATATATATATATATATATATATATATATATATATATATATATATATATATATATATATATATATATATATATATATATATATATATATATATATATATATATATATATATATATATATATATATATATATATATATATATATATATATATATATATATATATATATATATATATATATATATATATATATATATATATATATATATATATATATATATATATATATATATATATATATATATATATATATATATATATATATATATATATATATATATATATATATATATATATATATATATATATATATATATATATATATATATATATATATATATATATATATATATATATATATATATATATATATATATATATATATATATATATATATATATATATATATATATATATATATATATATATATATATATATATATATATATATATATATATATATATATATATATATATATATATATATATATATATATATATATATATATATATATATATATATATATATATATATATATATATATATATATATATATATATATATATATATATATATATATATATATATATATATATATATATATATATATATATATATATATATATATATATATATATATATATATATATATATATATATATATATATATATATATATATATATATATATATATATATATATATATATATATATATATATATATATATATATATATATATATATATATATATATATATATATATATATATATATATATATATATATATATATATATATATATATATATATATATATATATATATATATATATATATATATATATATATATATATATATATATATATATATATATATATATATATATATATATATATATATATATATATATATATATATATATATATATATATATATATATATATATATATATATATATATATATATATATATATATATATATATATATATATATATATATATATATATATATATATATATATATATATATATATATATATATATATATATATATATATATATATATATATATATATATATATATATATATATATATATATATATATATATATATATTATATATATGTATATTTTCAAAGTTATATACTTATATGTATATTTACAAAATTATATATATATATTATATATATTTTGTAACTCCACTTTATTTATTTTACCTTCGGGGTAAAATACAAACTCTTTACTGTTATGATGAACACAAGTATTCCAGAAATATATATATGGTTGATTCTAAGTTGCTCTGTTCACTCAAAGTCCTCACTATCATGAACGATTAATTATGGAAACATAAACGTGGGTATATTGAATAGTACTATTGGGGTAGGCACCCCCATTCGTGTTGGTCATACCAACTGGATACGGATGCATTATATTTGGAAAGCTTAGGGTACCCTGAACAAGGTACCTACTCTGGAGGCAAATAAACACACACTTGTCTAGTTTCGGTTCATGAGCTTAGAACTTGATGTATACAGTATCTACTCTTATATTCTATTTGATCCATTGTGTGATCAAATAATTACTTTAAATCTTGTGGTTCATACTCTATATTTTAATTAAAAACATATGATACTCTTTGTTGATATTGTATCATAACTATTTGACATTGCGGTAAGGCAATGGTCACACTGAACTCTGGCATTTTGTGAAACTATATTTTATATATGAAAAACTTATGGAACTCACCAACTTTATGTTGACGTATTTTAGCATGTATTCTCAGGTAACTAGACGATACTCTGTGTATGGGACTATTTTCCGCTGCATACAACATACTGGACCATGGCCTACCCTCAGACTCTAGTAAAGACAAGTCAATTTGCTAAAGTCTCTGTCTACTGTTTAATATTGTTTAATATTAAATAATTGTTTTCAAGAATAATATCTTTCATAAATTGTAATATAAATTTGTGAACAATGCTTTTATATAATGTATTTTAAAACGACAACGTTTTGTGTCGTTCAGTATATCTTGTGTTGTGAATCCATGTACGTCATGCCCCGGATAGGGCGGGTGTGACAGATTGGTATCAGAGCCCAAGTTATAGTGAACTAGGTAGCAAATTGATGGACCTAGACTATAACCCCATATAGAACAACACCCACATACATGCATAATTTTATGAATAATCCCTACTTGATTATATATGTTTAGAATATATAATTTAATGTATATTATATATATATATATATATATATATATAATAGAATAGTAATATATATGTAGTGTGTATGTTGTGTGTGTGTGTGTGTGTGTGTGTGTGTGTGTGTGTGTGTGTATATAGCAACAGAATAATGTCGGGATTCGTAGTGGAATACTTATCCGACCGTGAGGAGGAGATCACGTCTCGATCACCTCCACCTGTACTTGAACCCTCCGACTCTCCTCGTCATGTAGTAAATCAGCCAATGGAGGAGACCGATCACGTTGGAGAAGAAGCTGATAACGCACTTGTCCCTGGACCAAACACTACTGTCACCACTAATGCTCTTACTAGCACTACGCCTACTTTTACTTTTTCAAATCCATCTGGGGAAGGTCCTTCAAGCTCACCTCGATCTTTAATACGAAGGATCCGAACGCCTAGATATCCGATGTTTAACCACCCTCAGTCACGACGTGCTCGACTTACTCATCCTGAACCACCCGCTCAGCGGCTGCGGAGATCTATTAATGCTATACCAAGATTCCTGGCGGAATGGAGATTTGAATAAGGACTCCTTAACTCTGACCGGTTCAGAAAAGCCAACGGTCCAACCAATATTCCTGCATTAACTATGGAACCTTTGCATGACACTGTCCCTACATTGGTCCTACGCATAGTCCAAGCAGAAAAGTGTATTACGGAGTTGAGGGAAAGAACAAACATACTGCGGAGGAAGGTGGAAAATCAAGATAATATGATAGTCGCACTGGAAAGTGAGATGGAGGAAGCTCACTTCAGGATACATGGTCTTGAAGACACCGTGTTGGAACTACAGGAGAAGATAACAAGATTTGAAGCTATGTTTGAGGCTATATCGAGAGCCACTACTATAACCCCATCTACTCTGTCACAGTAGATATTGTCTAGTTACTTACTATTTACGGCGTATATGTCGGGAAATGTAATTTTAGATAAAATAATGGATTCTTGAGATGTTTATATCTCAAAGTTTGTTATCCAATAAATCTACTATCTTTATCTTGATTTACACTTCTTTTAGTCATAACTATTGAATTGTGGTTATGGTATGATGTGGTAGTATCTCATCAATTTCTTTATTTATATTTAAGGATCCGGACGTCAAAAGAAGTACCAGAAATGAACGCAACAGATATTGCTAGAATTGTAGCAGAAAGTATAGCAGTAGCTTTTGCAACTCAAGCCGCAAACGGAAACAATAATCATGACAATAATGGTACACCTAGAGGTTGTACTTACAGAGAATTTCAACAATGTAAACCCATTATATACAATGGTACTGAAGGAGCAATTGCACTCATCCGATGGTTCGAGAAACTGGAGTCCATATTTCGTGTTAGTAACTGCGCTGAAGATAGCCGAGTAAAATATGCTACCTGCACACTACAAGATCAAGCTCTTACCTGGTGGAATGAGTACGCCACTACAGTAGGAATTGATGCAGCTTATGCAATGTCATGGGAAGATTTGAAGGAACGTATGAAAGCCAAGTATTGCCCGAGGAGCGAAATTCAGAAAATGGAGGTAGAATTTCATAATTTGAAGACGAAGGGATACGAAGTATCTAAATACACCAACCGCTTTCATGAGTTGGCACTTCTTTGCCCAACCATGGTTACACCCGATTATAAGAAGATTGAGCAGTACATTTCTGGACTTCCACCAAAGATTCAGGATTTGATTACTGCTACCGAAACCACTGACATCGAACATGCGGTTCGGTTGGCAAACAGTTTGGCTGATAAAGCAAAACTTCGTGCAAATACAGAAGGAAAGTCTGGTGATCAAAAAGGGTTCAATAAGAAAAGGAGATGGGAAGATAACTTTGGGAAGAATCAAGGGGATCAACAGACAAAGAGACCTGCTCAGACCTCAGGACCATCATCAAATAATGGTTATATAGGAACCAGGCCATATTGCAATAGGTGTACTTTACATCACACCGGTCCTTGCACAGTACAATGCAATAATTGCAAGAAAATTGGTCATCTGGCCAAGAACTGTAGAATCCCTAATCCAACTGTCAACAATGGAACAAAAATAAGATGTTATGAGTGTGGTGAAAAAGGACATTTCAGGAATAAATGTCCAAAGCTGAGAAACAACAACAACAACGGAAACAACAACAATAACAACCCACAACAACAACAATCGAAACAACAACAACAACAACCACAACAATAACAATCGAAACAACAACAACAACAACAACCACAACAACAACAACAACAACAACAACAATGCTCGAGGAAGGGCATTCATGATCAATGCGGGAGAAGCCCGCCAAGACCCAAACATCGTCACGGGTATGTTTCATCTGAATAATCATTGTGTCTCTGCTTTATTTGATCCTGGTGCCGATAGAAGTTTTGTGTCAAATAAAATTAATCACCTGCTTTCAATTATACCTACCCCATTAGATGCTAAGTATTCTGTAGAATTAGCAAATGGTAAAATGATCGAAGTCGAAAGCATAATCCAAGGTTGTACCTTAGAATTAGCAAACGAATTATTTTCTATAGATCTAATACCATTCGAAATAGGAAGCTTTGATATTATCATTGGTATGGACTGGTTGTCTAAAAACCAAGCAGAAATAGTCTGTCACGAAAAAGTTGTTCGAATTCCAATTGCAAACGGTGAGAAGTTGATTATCCAAGGCGATAAGAATGGAGTACGATGTAACATTATATCTTGCATGAAGACTCAGAAGTATCTCAGAAAGGGATACCAGGCAATCCTAGCCCATATATCGGAGAAAAAGACTCCGGAGAAACGGCTTGAAGACATACCCATCATACGAGATTTTCCAGAAGTCTTTCCTGAAGACTTGCCTGGTCTTCCACCAATCCGGCAGGTGGAATTCAAAATAGACTTAGTACCTGGTGCTGCACCAGTGGCACGAGCACCATATCGATTAGCTCCTTCCGAAATGAAAGAACTTGCAAGTCAATTGCAAGAACTTTTAGAGAAAGGATTCATTCGACCGAGTTCCTCACCTTGGGGAGCTCCAGTCTTGTTTGTCAAGAAGAAAGACGGATCTTTTCGCATGTGTATAGACTATAGGGAGTTGAATAAGTTGACGGTTAAAACCGGTACCCACTTCCTAGGATCGATGACCTGTTTGATCAATTACAAGGGTCGAGTTGCTACTCAAAAATCGATCTTAGATCCGGTTACCATCAGCTTAGAGTTTCAGAAGAAGACATTCCCAAGATGGCGTTTAGAACCCGCTATGGCCATTACGAGTTTGAAGTGATGCCATTTGGTTTGACGAATGCACCCGCAGTTTTCATGGACCTCATGAACCGTGTGTGCAAACCATATTTAGATAAGTTTGTTATCGTATTCATAGATGACATTCTAATCTATTCCAAAACCAAGGAAGAGCACGAGGTACATCTGAAGAAAATTTTGGAACTACTCAAGAAGGAAGAATTGTACGCAAAGTTTTCAAAATGCGAATTCTGGATTCGTACAGTACAATTCTTAGGCCATGTCATTGATAGTCAAGGAATTCATGTAGATCCTGCCAAGATCGTGGCTATTAAGAACTGGGAAGCACCGAAAACACCAACAGAAATACGACAATTTTTAGGTCTTGCTGGCTATTATAGAAGATTCATCGAGAATTTTTCTAAGATAGCCCAACCTTTAACGTCGTTGACTCAAAAAGATAAGAAGTTTGCCTGGGAAGATAAACAAGAAAAAGCATTTCAACTGCTGAAGGAGAAGCTCTGTAGTGCTCCGATTTGTCACTACCCGAAGGAACGGATAATTTTGTGGTATATTGCGACGCATCTCATCAAGGATTGGGATGTGTTTTGATGCAGAAAGATAAGGTGATAGCCTATGCCTCGCGTCAACTTAAGGTGCACGAGAAGAACTACACGACTCATGATCTTGAACTAGGAGCTGTAATATTCGCTCTAAAGATTTGGAGACACTATTTATATGGTACAAAGTGTACTATATTCACCGACCATAAAAGTCTCCAACATATTTTTGACCAGAAAGATTTGAACATGAGGCAACGTAGATGGGTGGAATTGCTCAGTGATTACGATTGTGAAATTCGTTATCATCCGGGCAAAGCAAACATTGTTGCAGATGCTTTAAGTCGTAAAGAAAGAGTAAAGCCACTTCGAGTACGAGCTTTAAGTATGACCATTCATACTCATCTTACTTCCCAAATTCGTGAAGCTCAACTTGAAGCATTAAAGAAAGACAATCTCAAAGAAGAAGCTTTGAGGGGGATGGAAGAGCAATTTAAAGTTAGACCCGATGGAACCCGGTATTTTTCTAACCGGATTTGGCTACCAAGCTATGGAGATTTAAGAAACTTGGTGATGAACGAATCACACAAGTCAAGATATTCGATACATTCTGGATCAGATAAGATGTATCATGGACTAAAAGAATTATACTGGTGGCCTAACATGAAAGCTGACATAGCCACCTATGTTAGCAAATGTCTAACATGCTCAAAGGTGAAGGCAGAGCATCAAAAGCCATCTGGATTGCTACAACAACCAGAGATTCCCCAGTGGAAGTGGGAATGTATAGCCATGGACTTTATCACAAAGTTACCGAAGACTGCTAATGGTTGTGATACGATATGGGTAATTGTAGACCGACTCACTAAGTCTGCACATTTCTTGCCCATAAAAGAGACTGATAAAACGAGCAAGCTGGCTAGATTGTACATAAAGGAAGTAGTATCACGCCATGGAATACCTATTTCGATTATTTCTGATAGGGATAGTCATTTTACTTCCAGATTTTGGCAGACTCTACAGAGAGCCTTAGGTACACGGTTAGATATGAGCACTGCATACCACCCGCAGACCGATGGTCAAAGTGAAAGGACCATTCAAACGCTTGAAGACATGTTGCGCGCTTGCATAGTTGATTTTGGGAATGGTTGGGAAAAACACTTGCCTTTGTGTGAATTCTCATACAACAACAGTTACCACACTAGCATCAAGGCTACACCATTTGAGGCACTGTATGGGAGAAAATGTCGTTCACCCATCTGTTGGGTTGAATTAGGTGACAAAATTCCAGTAAAGAAAAACAGTCCAATTACAGGTCCCGAGCTCATTCATGAGACTACTGAGAAGATCGTACAGATACAAAACCGATTAAAGGCAGCACGAGATCGTCAAAAGAACTATGCTGATATAAGAAGAAAGCCTTTGGAATTTCAAGTAGGAGACAAGGTTATGCTGAAAGTATCTCCTTGGAAAGGAGCCATCCGTTTTGGAAAACGAAGTAAGCTAAATCCTAGGTTTATTGGACCTTTTGTAATACTAGAAAGAATTGGTCCAGTAGCTTATAGGCTTAGACTGCCACAAGAACTTAGCCGTATACACGATGTGTTTCACGTCTCAAACTTGAAAAAGTGTTTGTCAGACGAAACACAAATTATTCCACTGGAAGAACTTCGAATGGATGACAAGCTGCACTTTGTTGAAGAACCAGTAGAGATCATGGATAGGGATGCCAAACAGTTGAAACAGAGTCGAATTCCTATTGTCAAAGTCCGATGGAATTCTAAGCGAGGTCCTGAGTTTACCTGGGAACGAGAGGATCAAATGAAACAAAAGTATCCTCACTTATTCGAAAAAGCCACACCTTCCGACCACACGGGCTAAATTTCGGGACGAAATTTAAATAACTGGGGGAGAATGTGACAACCGCCAAAATTTCAGGTTGATTAATTTACTATTATGTGAACTATTTAAAATTTTGTGGATCAAACAAACATTTTATGGTATAATAAACCGAACAATTATTCTTTGGATAAGTCATGGACAATTATTGTCAAGAACTTTAGAATAATTAAGATGAGCATTATATAATGTTTCCGAAATTATGCATAGCCTAGCTACCTATGCATAATTTGGGAAGGATCATATAGAGCTCAAATAGTTATTTGAGAGTTGCTTGGAAATACTTTTTCATACTTATACTCTAAGTAGTTAAGGACCGAAATTTCGGTGTTTCGGTCAAGGACCGGTATGCGAAATATCGATTATTTCGGTGGTATTTCGGTGGTATACCGGTAATTTTAATATTATGCAAAATATTTTGTATAATTATATTATAGATATATAATTATATATATACCAAACAAAAATTGCAATTATACACTAGATGCACCAATCATTATGAAATCTTCATGAATAAATCATATATTAAAGTTAATAAAATATCTACCAAAATAAAACTTAAACTGGTCAGTCAATAAATATCAATTGAATAGATAGTCCGTCCCTTGTTAAAAAAAACATCAAACCCATATGAAAAGAAATAGTGTTTGACAGGTGTTCCCCACTTTTCATTTTCTCTTTCTTATTAGTCTTGATTCTTGAAATCCCAACCAAGAACGTCTTTTATGTTTATCTCTTATACACACTTAACACTCACCGGAAAAAAACCCTACAACTAAACAGCCGCCTCCTCCTTCATCTGGATCAAAAAACGTGGGCACTGTAGCATTTCCTGTGACTATGGTTTGGCGTTTCCGTGTGTCATAGCTTGTACCTCTACCTGCCCTTAAGCTTTTCTCCCTTGTTTCCTTTCTTCTACCTTCTTTTCTCCCTTGTTTATCATGTTTGGCCCAAAATATTGAAAAATAAAAACAAAACCGATAAAACCACTGGTACCACCGAAATTGGAAAGTCCAAATTTCGGTCAAATTTCGGTCAATACCACCGAAAATTTCGGAAACGAAATCCTAACCGAAATTTGAAACCGAAATTAGGTCCAAGCACCGAAAACCGGTATACCACCGGTATACCACTGGTATACCACCGAAATTGATAACATAGCTTATACTATCAATAACTGTATTTATGAATAGTACCGTATTTGTGAATAGTAACCGTATTTATGAATAGTACCATAATTATGAATAGTAACCGTACTTGTGAATAGTACCGTATTTGTGAATAGTAATCGTACTTATGAATAGTACCGTATTTTTGAATAGTAACCGTATACATGAATAGTACCGTATCAATGAATAGTAACCGTATCCAGAAATCGTATTTATGAATAGTGACCGTGAATAGTTACTATGAATAGTAACGGTAAATAATAAAGGTAAAAAGTAAATTGTAAATAGTAAAGGTAAAAAGCATATTCCAAAGAATATGCTAAGGCATATTCCAAGAATATGCCAAGGCATATTCCAAAGCATATTCTAAAATTATTTTCTATAAATAGCGACCTCAGTTTAATTATAAAACTCGCACCACTTATATATTCACTTCTAAAATCTCTCTTATAATCACACAAGACTAAGTACGTCTAAGTGATCTTCCTCTACAACACTAAGGTGAGTCTTCATACTCCCCTTTTCAATTATTTATACATTTATTTGGGGACTGAGATACATGCAATAAAACTACTTGTTATACTTATATGTATATTTTCAAAGTTATATACTTATATGTATATTTACAAAATTATATATATATTATATATATTTTGTAACTCCACTTTATTTATTTTACCTTCGGGGTAAAATACAAACTCTTTACTGTTATGATGAACACAAGTATTCCAGAAATATATATATGGTTGATTCTAAGTTGCTCTGTTCACTCAAAGTCCTCACTATCATGAACGATTAATTATGGAAACATAACGTGGGTATATTGAATAGTACTATTGGGGTAGGCACCCCCATTCGTGTTGGTCATACCAACTGGATACGGATGCATTATATTTGGAAAGCTTAGGGTACCCTGAACAAGGTACCTACTCTGGAGGCAAATAAACACACACTTGTCTAGTTTCGGTTCATGAGCTTAGAACTTGATGTATACAGTATCTACTCTTATATTCTATTTGATCCATTGTGTGATCAAATAGTTACTTTAAATCTTGTGGTTCATACTCTATATTTTAATTAAAAACATATGATACTCTTTGTTGATATTGTATCATAACTATTTGACATTGCGGTAAGGCAATGGTCACACTGAACTCTGCATTTTGTGAAACTATATTTTATATATGAAAAACTTATGGAACTCACCAACTTTATGTTGACGTATTTTAGCATGTATTCTCAGGTAACTAGACGATACTCTGTGTATGGGACTATTTTCCGCTGCATACAACATACTGGACCATGGCCTACCCTCAGACTCTAGTAAAGACAAGTCAATTTGCTAAAGTCTCTGTCTACTGTTTAATATTGTTTAATATTAAATAATTGTTTTCAAGAATAATATCTTTCATAAATTGTAATATAAATTTGTGAACAATGCTTTTATATAATGTATTTTAAAACGACAACGTTTTGTGTCGTTCAGTATATCTTGTGTTGTGAATCCATGTACGTCATGCCCCGGATAGGGCGGGTGTGACACGGACCATGTGCTTTTTACCTTCTGGAATTTCAGGTTCACATGTATCCGTCTTATTGCAAGTTTCCATTCAGGAAAGTGATCTTGACATCCATCTGATGTAACTCTAAATCATAATGAGATACGAATGTCATGACGATCCTTAAGGAATCTTTAAGAGAGACAAGAGATAAAGTCTCTTGATAATCGATTCATTCCTTTTGAGTAAAGCCCTTCGCAACTAGTTTGGCCTTATAGCGTTTAACGTTTCCATTCGGGTCTAATTTGGTTTTGAAGATCCATTTGCAACCTACAGGTTTGGATTCTTCAAGAATTTCAACCAAGTCCCAAACGTCATTATGCTATATGGAATTAAGCTCTCAAATTATGGCTTCTTTCCACTAAGTGGCCTGATCGCTATTAATGGCTTCTTGGTAAAGAATAGGATTAGTAAGCTTTCCAACGTCCTCAACTTCAGTTAAATAAGTTATGAAATCATCAAAAGTTATGGCCTTGCATGACCTAGATGATATCCTGAGTTGATTTTCAGGTTCGGTAAGGAAGATGTTTTAGCATCAGTAGTAAGATGCTTTGCTTTAGCATTATTAATAAGATGCTTTATCATTAGTAGTATCCTAATTAGGAGGGTTAGGATTCTGATAGAGAAGGTGGATCAGTGATGTTAGGAGCAGCGTTGGGTACAAGAGGAGTTATCGGAGGAGTAATAATAACCGACGAGTGGTTCCCCCCGCTTCTTGTACTTAATGCAAATCTGAAGTTATGATTTGTCGTGCTCCCACTGATCTCTTAGTTCTTCAAGAAACGTGGCATGATGCGTGTCTATAATGCTAGTAGTGTAGGAAAGACAGTAAAACTGATAACCGATAAAGAAACATGTAAGAATTTTGGGATATAGTTTCTTTAAGTTAGGGTTATAGACATATGTTTCGGCAGAATAGCCTCATACGTTCATATATTTTAGACTCAGTTTCCTACCTGTCCAAGAGTCTTAGGGACAGATTCTTATGGAACTTTTATTGAGTATATGAACGGCTATTTTAAAGCCTCAGTCCAAAAGAAAATAGGTAAGTTAGTGTTGGCAAGCATACTTTTCACCATGTCCATTAAGGTTCTATTTCTCCTTTTAGCAACATCATATCGTTGAGGAGAACCTGCATGGTGTATTGGTTTATTATGCCATGTTCCTTTCAAAAGTTATGGAAAGAACCAGAAGCTTGACCAATATCAGTATGTCTACCATAATACTTACCTTCTTTATCTGACCTCACAACTTTTATAGATTACGATCAAGTTGGTTTAAAACCAAAGTTTTAAGATCAATAAAAGTCTCTAAGGGTTCAGATCAGATATAGGTGCATATAACGCGAATAATCGTTAATGAATGTAATAAATGATGTATGTCTTGTGATGGATGCGGGATAGGAGCCACTTAATGTCAGAGTGAATTATTTCCAACAAGTTGGAACTTCTAGTGGCTCCTTTCTTATTCCCTTTAGCCATTTCGACTTTGAGACATTAAATACATGTTCCAAAATCACTAAAGTCAAGAGAACGTAATATTCCA
This sequence comes from Erigeron breviscapus, assembly GCA_034093135.1. Classification (NCBI taxonomy): domain Eukaryota; kingdom Viridiplantae; phylum Streptophyta; class Magnoliopsida; order Asterales; family Asteraceae; genus Erigeron; species Erigeron breviscapus. Next base: position 116,855,889 of record CM067172.1, on the reverse strand, counting down.
TTCTTTATGAGTCGTATAATGCGATCTCGTGAGATGTAGCCAAGACGTTTATGCCACATTATGGAGTAATTCTCTAATTATTTAGGTGATTTTGTCTTTGTTTTAGTTATGTCATCAAAATTAGGAGACAACAAAGACTGTGAGAAATTATGATCTAGTTCTAACTTATATACAACTAATCCATCCAAGAAACCAGGACCACGTAATGCATTATTATGAGTAATGGCAATCTCGCCGCAACCATGAATTATTACATAACCTTCAAGGTCTAGACTAAAAAAATAGATACAAGGTTCCGAGAAATTCCCGGTACACATAAGGTATCTACTAGTCTAATACACTTTCGAGTGTTTATATGTAAATCATAAGTCTCCATGGTTTCGACATATAAGAGATCAACCCTTCCAACTCTAAGCTTTCTCTGGTCATTTGATAGTTTCTAGATTGCATGGAATCCTCGTATAGAGTTGATGACATGAACCATAGAACTAGAATCACTCACACATGTATTAATAAGTACATCAAACATAAAAGAATCAAATATTACATAAAGTAAGTTACCTTTTCTTGGCTAGCTACTCCTTGATTTTTAGGGCAATCTGAGCACAATCAGAATTTGCAGTTAGGATTGCTCGTCAAGGACTTAAAGCTAGAGGCAGCAGCACCATGATTATCCTTTTGAACTTTATTTGCAGTCTTATTACTGTTATTATCCTTCCTCTTAATGGAATTAGCAGTAGTAGTAAGGTGAACACTTTAGGTTGGCCCAACTTAAGGCGACCATTTTTTTCTTGCACACACATTGCGATTAGTTCACTCATCGACCATTAATCCTTCATAGCGCTATAGTTAATTTTGAAGGACTCGAAATGAGCAGGCAATGAGGTCATTAAAATGCACAAGAAAAATGTCAAAGACTTCCAATTTAGGACTCTTAAGCTTATGAGTCATGTCAGTCATCTACATTATGTGTTCACAAATACTGCTATTTCCTTTGTACTTAAGCTACTTGCATACGCTTTATACATACCCTCAGATACTATGATTGATGTAGTTCCTGACCATCATTAGTGACAAGCGGTTCACCCTATGCCACTTTCTTAAAAAATTCGCTTTCTGAGCTGCGAAAGAGTTAGCAGTAAAGCAGTGGGTTCATTATGGCGAATGACATAGTCAAGGTCTAGCATCTTCAGAATTAGAGGTAACTAATCCGTTCATAAAGCAAAGTTTGCATCAATAAGTGGCTCAATGCCTAAGGTTAGGTACTACAGTAGAAATAAGGAGAATATAAACTTATGATACAAGTAATAGAAGATTATAATAGTAATGCCTAAAATAAGTAGGCTTAATAGTAATGAAATTATAGTGACATGATTAGCTATCTAAGGCAAACTAAGTAATGGATTTTAATAGTAATGGAACTAGAGTAATGCCTAAGATAAGTAGGCCTAATAATAATGTTCCTCATAATGACATAATTAGATATCTAAGGCAGACTAAGTAATGTCTCTAAACATAATGGAACTAAAGTAATGCCAAAAATACGTAAGGGCTAATAATAATGCTCCTAAAAGTAATGAGACTAAGACCATTATAAAAGTAATGAAGCTAGTGATAAGTAACCTATTGTAAACACCAAAACAATAAGTTAACATAAGGCTCTACTTAGAATTTACATCACCTTTGGGCAGAAGTAACTAATATCTAAGTACAAATGAGCATTAGGGTCATGCAACACAACGCTTATCTTTTGACCTTTGGGCACAAAATCAAGAATCGTGTATATTATGCATGAAAATAGTCCTTTTAGCACACAAAGCATATTAAATCACCTTTGGGCAGAATCAATATACTAAGTGTTCATTATGCCAAAGGAAAAGAACGCAACATGAGAATCACATTTGACCTTTGGGCACAAATGATAAAACCATGTACATTAGTGCGAAGCCCCCAAACATTACGGGGTCCAAGGGGCAGAGCCCCTGGCTGGGATCGAGCTATGGTAAAAATGTCTTAGAAAAAATTATTTTCAAAAAATAAGAGACAAATTTAGCCACAGAATTATAAGGTAAAATAGTAAGCACGAGTTCATTCATCAGCTAAAATCATCTTTAGTATAACACGAACTTAAGTTATAACTCGTGAGTAAGTAAGCACGAAGATGACAGTAAGTTCGTGATGATGTAAGCACGAAGACATCCTTAAGTCGTGATGACGTCAGCACGAGGATGTGTGAAGTTCGTGATGATGTCAGCGCGAAGTTGTCATAAGCTCGTGATGACGTAAGCACGAGTTCACGTGCGAGGGTAGCTGATGTGACCAATTTATACCCATCGCCCACATCGTTATTGGCCTTTTTATTATATGTTTTTAGTCGATTTTGCTGGCATTTGGCACGTTTATGGGTTTTGTTAGTGGTTTCAGGTTCTAAACAGGTGACGTTTCCATTTGGTGCAATTTCGAGTAATTTTGAGGCCATGATGTTGATTGGAGAATTCGATACGTGAAAAGAGATTGAAAATATGCAAGTCTTCATATGCTGATGTGTGGTCTTTGGACCAGAATTATTGGACTGCGACGCAGTGGGGGTGATCAAGGCCCACTGCGCCGCAGTCATCTATATGGCAATTAGGCATCGAGACCAGAGAGATTGGACTGCGACGCAGTGGTGGTGAACTGGACCACTGCGCCGCAGTCGGCTAGTGGAAAAGGGGAGTGTTCGACCAGTACATTTGCACTGCGACGCAGTGGGATGTGCATACCCCCACTGCGCCGCAGTCAGCCTTGTCAAATGAGCATTTGGACCAGTGTATATGCACTGCGACGCAGTGGGGGCATTACACGCCCACTGCGCCGCAGTGAAGGGACGGATCTGAAGGGTTTTTGACAGTTTTTTGCATCAGATTTAGGGAGGTATAAATAAGAAAAATAACCTAGTTCCCAGAGCTATCAAATATTCTTTCTAGGAGCTGCACTACAAGGGAACCCTTCAAGGATCAATTCAAGATTTCATCATCTTCCGGATTCGTTGAAGATTCACGTGCACCCATCTAGATCGTATCTACCTTATTGTCTTGCAATTTCTTTTCCTCAAACGATTGGTACATCATGTTCTTCCTTGATTTTGATTGTAATTTCAATTTAATCATGTTTGGCTAATCTTTCAATCGTCCATCTTGATGAAACTAGACTAATGATGTGATTGCTTAATATTTTAATTCAAGAGTTGATTTCAATTATCGTTGTGTCGTGATCTTGATGATTTAATTCCTTTATTTTTATTAATTTGATATTGGTGGCATGTGTGTTCTTCGTTAGTGGTACTAGTCGAATACATATGTGATTTTCTAACGGTTGCTTGTCTATGAGCAATTATCACTAGTTCATGGTATGATAGTGAATGTCAATTTAATAAAAGGAATAATTTTGTCAACGTGTTGAGAAACGGTTGGTGGTACCACGTTTTAATTCACATAGGCACGATTGGTAATGTGTTAATCAAGCAAACTAATTGTTGATAAGGTTGTCTAGGCATTGGTGGTACCGGCTTGGGTAATTGAATTAGCAACTTAGGTGTTTGGGTGTTTTGTGAGCGGTTGGTGGTACCACGCGAGCATTTCATTCTTTCACGATTATCGTGTCAACTCTTAACGAATTTGATCTTAATTGAATGCAATCATGTTTGAAGTCTAGCGGAGTCAAGGTGGATGATCTTTACCATTATTGTTTGAGGCTTACCTTTACTTTTATGCAATTTGTCTTTAAAAGTTATTGTCAAAACGTGATTCAAAGCAACACCCTGTTTCCAAACCATTTTACTAAACAATTGATTCAAACCAATCCCCGTGAACGAACCTGGACTTACTTTTTAACTATATTGCATACGATCGGGTCCACTGCCCGATAGTGTGTAGTAGTGAGTTTCAAGGCATTTCTAGTTTTAAATTTTAAACTCGATTTAGCACATCAAGTTTTTGGTGCCGCTGCCGGGGATTGTGTGCCGTTTTAGTTGTTAATTTAGTGGTTTGATCCTTCCTCACGCGTGAGGAAGTTATTTGCTTTAATAGTTTAGTTTTTCTTTTCTTTTCTTATCACAGGTGCAGTTGACGTGTTTGGTTAGTTGTGTTTTACAGGTCTACTTCTTGGTTGATGAACTTGAGGTCTTCTGGTTTACCTCTAAATAGTCCTTTGAGAACACCAACAAGACGTAGATTTAACTTCACAACACCTACACCATTCTCACCTATCGCTAGACCAACTCCTGATTCAGACGAGGACGGGTTCTATTTAGACGAGTTTTTCGATCTCGAAGTTAAATTAGAAGAGGAAATGGGAGACGAAGAAAGGGATCCGAATGACATTCGGTATGGTGAGAGAGTCCGCACTATTCCTGCCAACCGTGGTAGTCCTATAAGACCTCCAGCCATTGGTCATGATTTCAATTTGAAAGGTAATCATCTTAAGAGCATTGAGGAGCAACAGTTTGATGGTAAAAGGAAATGGGATCCATACCAGCACTTAGAGAGGTTTGAGAAGTTGGCACGGTTATACCAATATGGGAACAACCAAATGAATGCAGTTAAACTAGAAACTTTTCCTATGTCTATTATCGGGGATGCTTTAGATTGGTTTAACGATCTTCCGGAAAATTCTATAACAACTTGGGACCAACTCAAGCAAGCTTTCATTGGTGAGTTTTATTCACTTAGAACTCAAAGGAAGTTGGAGAATTTGATTAGATCTTTTGCCCAAGATGAAGATGAAGATGTGGTGGATGCTTGGATCCGTTTTAAGGAGATGTTAAGGAATTGTCCGGGCCATAACATGACTAAGGAGCAGTATGTTGAGCTCTTCTTTGATGGCCTCGATAAGAAGTCTAAGCGTGAGTTAGGATATGCTTTCGGGGGTGGTTTCAACAAGATCACGCCAAATGAAGGTTTTGAAATCTTGGAATCCATGGCTAAGGACAATGCAAATATGGATGATGATAGATTTTTGAAGAATGAGAGAAGGTTAAAGAAGGGTACTAGCCAAGGTAGGGTTGCGAAGGTTGAAACTAGTCATGATTCTAGTACGATTGGAGAGATTAGAGCGCTGTCTGAGCGCATGGAAAAGGGATTTGCTATGCAAGAGAGTCGATTTGGAGCACTTGAACGGGATGGATGTGATCATTGTGGTGATATGCATTATTCAGATGAGTGTCCCAATCGGGGACCCGAAGATGTGAGTTACATCCAGAATCAACAACAAGGGAGCTACCCGCGCAATACTGGTTTCCAAAACCGTTCTTCAGGTAATCCTACTTATAACTCTTCTTTTCCTACTAACAACTCTCGTTTTTCAGGAAATAGATGGCAGAGAGATAACTTTCAGAGTCAACCACATCAACAACCTCAACAAGGACAAGGATCAGGTTCTTCTTCTTCTAATGCCGATCCAAATGCCGAGTTGAGGGAGATGATGAAACAATTGGTTAGTAATCAAGCTGAGACTAACTCTAGCATTCAGATGATTCGGGATGATACTAAGGCGTTGAATGAGAGGTTGGATAGGATAGATGGGAAGGTTGAGATAAATATGAAGAATCAATGTGTCAATTTTAAGGATCTTGAGAGTAGGATGGCTGCACTTTCTAGGCCTCATGGTACTCTGCCTAGTAATACTCAACAGAATCCTAGGCCTCAGTTTAGCATGGGACCGAATCAAGGACAAAATGCGGGGCAGAAGTACACTCCACCTCAAGCCCGTAATGAGGAAGCCAAGGCCATCACAACTCGTACAGGTAAATCTTATGACCCTCCTACTATGCCTAATGTTTGTGTTTCAGATATTCAGGATTCAGGAAATGATGAAGCTGAAATGGATGAAGAGATTGAGATGGAGGAGAATCCGACCGTGAAGACTCCGGTCGCTCCACCAGCACCGGTTGTGGAACCCGAGGTTAAAGCTTATAAACCAAAAGTTCCATTTCCACAACGGTTCAGGAAGGCAAAACTAAAGGAACAATATAACAAGTTTGTTCAAATGATTTCTAATGTTCATATTAATGTGCCTTTAGTTGATTTGATACAGGGGATGCCTCATTATTCCAAGTTCATTAAGGAACTTGTGATGGATAAAGGAAAGATGGAGGAGGCAAAAGCTACTTTTCTAAATGCCGAGTGTTCTGCTATCTTGCAGAACCGCATTCCCCCTAAGCTTGAAGACCCAGGGAGTTTTCTGATTACTTGCTCTATTAGAACCATTATTTGTAAGGCTTTAGCTGATTTAGGTGCTAGTATCAATTTGATGCCTTATTCAGTTTGGAGTAAGTTGGCTTTAGGAATCCTTCGCCCTACTCGCATGAGTATTAGGCTTGCCGACCACTCATTTCAGTATCCCATGGGGATTGCCGAAAATATTAGAGTCAGAGTGGGTCATATTGTTTTCTTAGTTGACTTTGTTATACTAGAGATGGAGGAGGATGCTCAGGTACCCCTAATACTTGGTAGACCATTTCTTAATACCGCGGATGCGATCATCCGTGTGAAAGATAAGGAGATTTCTTTGGGAGTGGGTACCGATAGGATTGTTTTTAATGTTGAAAGGTCTATTAAGCATTCTTATTCTAATGATGAGTCATGTTTCAGGATTGATGTGATTGATGATGCTTTGGACCGAGAGTTCCAGGAGTTGATGGAGACCGATATGGGAGATGAGGAGATTGCAAATCTAGGATCGGGAGAAATTTCTGATGATGATTTATTCGCAGAAGTTATGGCACTTGACTTGGATGAGACACCTCCGGTGGATGAGAGTTTTGAGGAGGTTGTTGCTGATGGAAGCTCAAGGGTACCTAATTCAGTTGATGTACCACCTACAGATTTGGAGCTTAAGCCATTGCCTGCACATTTGGAGTATGCTTACTTGGCAGGTAAATCATCTTTACCCGTAGTTATCTCGTCCTCACTCTCGGGTGACGAGAAAGGACTTCTTTTGGCTGTGCTCCGAGCTCATAAGCGGGCTTTTGCTTGGAAAACTACCGACATTCCAGGTATTAGTCCTAACTTTTGTCAACATAAGATTGATTTTGTCGATGACGTTAAGCCCGTTGTCCAGCGACAAAGGAGGCTAAATCCTAACATGAAAGAAGTGGTTAAGAAAGAAGTGATTAAGTTGTTAGATGCAGGGATTATTTTCCCTATTGCTGATAGTCCTTGGGTTAGTCCTGTCCACTGTGTGCCCAAGAAGGGGGGCATGACAGTGGTTGAAAATGAAAATAAGGAACTCTTGGCTACTAGAACTGTAACGGGATGGCGGGTTTGTATTGACTACCGAAAGCTTAATGATGCCACCCGAAAGGATCACTTTCCTTTACCCTTTATTGATCAGATGCTAGAGAGACTTGCAGGTAACGAGTATTTTTGTTTCCTTGATGGGTTTTCCGGGTACTTTCAAATACCCATTGATCCAAAGGATCAAGAAAAGACCACTTTTACGTGCCCCTTTGGCACTTTTGCTTATCGGCGAATGCCGTTTGGTCTATGTAATGCCCCGGGCACCTTCCAAAGGTGCATGATAGCTATATTCCAGGACATGCTTGAAACCTCCATGGAGGTTTTCATGGATGATTTCTCGGTTTTTGGGGACTCATTTCGTACTTGCTTGCATAACTTAGATAAGATGTTGGAAAGGTGCGAAAGGGCACAACTTGTTTTAAATTGGGAAAAATGTCACTTCATGGTGACCGAAGGTATTGTGTTAGGTCACAAAGTGTCTAAGGCCGGGATAGAGGTTGATAGGGCTAAGATTGATGTGATAGCCAAATTACCCCCGCCTTCCAATGTGAAAGGGGTAAGGAGTTTTCTTGGACATGCCGGTTTTTACCGTCGTTTCATTAAAGATTTTTCTAAGATTACTCGTCCTATGACCCACTTGTTGGAGAAGGACATCCCTTTTGTATTTGATGATTCTTGTGTAAGTGCTTTTCAGGTTCTTAAGGAGAAGTTGACCAATTCACCTATCATGGTCGGGCCGGATTGGGAATTGCCCTTTGAATTGATGTGTGATGCGAGTGATTTTGCTGTGGGAGCCGTACTTGGGCAAAGGGTTGAGAAACATTTCAAGCCCATTTACTTTGCTAGCAAAACTTTGAATCCCGCTCAGCAAAATTACACCACAACTGAAAAGGAGTTGCTTGCCGTGGTTTTTGCTTTTGATAAATTTAGATCATATCTTGTGTTGAGTAAGACCATAGTTTTCACGGACCATTCAGCCCTGAAGTACTTGTTCTCCAAACAAGATGCTAAACCCAGGCTTATCCGTTGGATCTTGTTGTTGCAAGAGTTTGATATTGAGATCAAGGATAAGAAAGGGGCTGAAAATTTGGCTGCCGACCATTTGAGTCGCCTGGAAGATCCTCACCGGGAGGAACTTCGTGATGGGGAGATCAATGATCACTTCCCCGATGAGTGTTTAATGTTTATTTCTACTTCTGATGATGTTCCGTGGTTTGCAGATATTGCCAATTATTTAGTTGCAGGTGAGATACCAAATGACTTCACACACCAACAGAAGAAGAAGCTCATTTCCGACGCCAAATACTATTTTTGGGATAGCCCATACTTGTTTCGTGTGTGTGCAGATGGGATGGTGAGGAGATGTGTAGCTGGAGCTGAGACTAGGGAGATTCTGGATGCTTGTCACTATGGTCCTACTGGAGGTCATTACGGTCCTTCAGTCACCGGTAAGAAAGTGTTTGATGCAGGTTTTTATTGGCCGACAATTTTCAAGGAGGCTCAAACTTTGGTGGAAACTTGTGACATCTGTCAGAGACAAGGAAGCATCACTAAGCGGGACGAGATGCCTCAACAGAGCATTCAGGTATGTGAGGTTTTCGATATTTGGGGTATAGACTTCATGGGACCATTCCCATCGTCTAATAAGTGCCTATATATTCTTGTCGCCGTTGATTACGTGTCTAAATGGGCCGAAGCCAAGGCTTTGCCCACGAATGATGCTAGGGTGGTAATTGATTTCCTTAAACAATTGTTTTGCCGATTTGGTTGCCCTAGAGCCTTAATTAGTGACCGAGGAACCCACTTTGCAAATAATCAATTAGCTAAGGTCATGAAAAGATATGGTGTTGTGCATTATTTCTCTACTTCCTATCATCCACAAACTAGTGGACAAGTAGAAAACACCAATAGGGCTTTGAAGAGAATTCTGGAGAAAACGGTGGGAGATAACCCTAAGGTGTGGTCAAAGAAGTTGGATGACGCCTTGTGGGCATTTAGGACAGCTTACAAGACACCGATTGGCACCACGCCATACCGGTTGCTCTATGGTAAGACTTGTCATTTACCCATTGAGATAGAGCATAAGGCTTATTGGGCGTTGCGGAATTTAAACTTGGATATGATGGAAGCCGGTGACCTTAGGTTGTTGCAACTTCATGAGCTCGATGAACTTAGGTTAGGAGCTTATGAAAATTCAAGGCTTTACAAGGAAAAGACCAAAGTTTACCATGACAAAAGGATCCGGAGGAAGGAATTTAAAGTAGGAGCTAAGGTTTTGTTATTTCTGTCTAAGTTTAAGATCAAGCAACCTAAGCTAACTTCTAGGTGGATAGGACCTTATGTTATCAAGCATGTTTATCCGTCGGGTTATGTGGAGTTGTTCAAGAGGGATGGTGAAGGTTCTTTCATTGTTAATGGCCATAGACTTAAATTGTACATGGAAGAAGAACAAGTGGACGGGATAATCGAGGAGATCCCCGTTTTTGAATATGAGGCTTGAAAGGTAGTCGAGTCTAGCTAACGACTCGTAAATAAATTAAGCGCTTCTCGGGAGGCAACCCGTGTTATTTTTGTTGCATTTTATTTTCATTTTCTTGGTTAGTTTGATTTTGTTTTGTCAAGAAATGTGCAGGTGCGATTTTGAGGACAAGCGGTTGGAGGTAAGTATATTTTCGAAATTTTTCAAAGGAAAAATGGGGGGGTTGTCGCCAGTGACTTTGCACTGCGACGCAGTGGAAGTGATCAAGTCCACTGCGCCGCAGCCCATTTGTACTGGAATTTGGGAGCAAAAATGCCCCACTGCGACGCAGTGGGGTGATGTCCACTGCGCCGCAGCCCATTTGTACTGGAATTTGGGAGCAAAAATGCCCCACTGCGACGCAGTGGGGTGATGTCCACTGCGCCGCAGCCCATTTGTACTGGAATTTGGGAGCAAAAATGCCCCACTGCGACGCAGTGGGGTGATGTCCACTGCGCCGCAGCCCATTTGTACTGGAATTTGGGAGCAAAAATGCCCCACTGCGACGCAGTGGGGTGAGCCACTGCGCCGCAGCCCATTTGTACTGGAATTTGGGAGCAAAAACCTAGCCATTGTGACGCAGTGGTGGTGTATGTGTGCCACTGCGCCGCAGTGGCAACCTTCTGGCCTGCACGTGACTTTTGCCCCACTGCGACGCAGTGAGGACCAACCAGTCCCACTGCGCCGCAGTGGGAAGTTTCTGTCCATAATTTGTGATGAAAGATTTGTGTTATGTCAGTTTTGCATTCCGTTTGTCTCATGTTTGTTTATTTTATTGGTTGTGTTTACAGTCCGCAACTCAGAGAAGGCAGATGGAAGTTGGTCAAGGAAGCGGGACTGGTTCCAAGAGGGCTAGGCAAGAGCCAGAAGTGCCTGATTTGAAGTTTGGAGAGAACCAAATGGACGAGTCTCACGCATGGTTAGAGTTCGATGGGGCTAGGCAACCCCATAAGAACAACTTCTTGAATAATCTCTTTGATCTTCATCGTAAGGTAGTTTGCCCTCCCAAATATCTTGACCCGATTTTTGCTAGGAATTATGGGATACAGGAGGACATCCGTCGATGGTTTCGCATTGAGGTTCCAATCGGTGACCAGGTGGTTAGTAGTGATATGTGGCATAACATTTTCCATATTCGGGAACCATGTTTTCGTGAACTTTGTCTGGAGTTTTATTCTACTTTTGTATATTCTTACCCCTACTATACTTATACTCACTTACATATACATCATTCTTTCTTTTACTACCTTTCTTATACATCTTTTTAACTTAGCCTTTTCCATTGAATATATACACTCATTTATGTAAACTTTACCTAATCATACCTTACTATACCGATAGTCTAATCTGGGGGCCATTGATTGTCATTGGTTTGTTGGACGGTTTGGGAGAGCTTCAATGGGGTGTCGGTGGAATATTTTTGGTTTACGGGAATGAGTTGGATTGTTCGAAAGGAAGTAAGTGTGTTAGACATGTTCATCATTGTAAGAGGGTACCTACTAGTAGAGTAAAAGTGGTTCAAAAAAAAAAAAAAAAAAAAAAAGAACTTGGGCTACTAGTGGGTACTTCTCATTTTTTATGTCTAGAGTTGTGTTGTATCGTTAAGAATGGAGGGCTTGGTTGATTTTAAGTTGTTTGAAGTTGATACACCACAATGGTGTCGAGTTTGCTTGGTATTTTTGAGGTGTCTTGGCGGATGAGCAATTTATGGGTTCATGGTGTGTTGGCAATCAATGGTACGGGTTTTGATTAGACTATTTTGTTCATATTTCATACACACCTTATACTTTTGATTGTTTCCTTTCATTTCTAACCTACACTCCCTTTCTCATTGTAAATTTCCATTACATATACCTTAGCCTAACTATACAACCAACCTATATGCCATATTTTGATGATGTACTTGGTGCTTACGCCATGTCGGTGGAGCTATGATCCTTGTTCAAGCCTATGGTAAGATATGCATCACGACCGTGCTATGAGTGATTCTTCATATATTCAACCCCAAAAGTAAGTTCGTTGGAGTAGAATGATATTGATAGGTTCATTTGTTTCACTTGTGCATAGTCGTGTTATTGAGGCTTGTGGATTGTTCAGATATTGTCAAACGTTTCGAGTTTTCAGTTAAGATTAAAACTGCTTCACCCAACTTCTTTGTCTTTGACATACTTGGTGTTGCTTCTTTTTGATACTCGTAATTGTTTATTTAGCTTCTTTGCCAAGGATTACTTTTTCTTTAAATGTTGGATTTGCTTGAGGACAAGCAATGCTCAAGTGTGGGGGGATTTGATGTGACCAATTTATACCCATCGCCCACATCGTTATTGGCCTTTTTATTATATGTTTTTAGTCGATTTTGCTGGCATTTGGCACGTTTATGGGTTTTGTTAGTGGTTTCAGGTTCTAAACAGGTGACGTTTCCATTTGGTGCAATTTCGAGTAATTTTGAGGCCATGATGTTGATTGGAGAATTCGATACGTGAAAAGAGATTGAAAATATGCAAGTCTTCATATGCTGATGTGTGGTCTTTGGACCAGAATTATTGGACTGCGACGCAGTGGGGGTGATCAAGGCCCACTGCGCCGCAGTCATCTATATGGCAATTAGGCATCGAGACCAGAGAGATTGGACTGCGACGCAGTGGTGGTGAACTGGACCACTGCGCCGCAGTCGGCTAGTGGAAAAGGGGAGTGTTCGACCAGTACATTTGCACTGCGACGCAGTGGGATGTGCATACCCCCACTGCGCCGCAGTCAGCCTTTTCAAATGAGCATTTGGACCAGTGTATATGCACTGCGACGCAGTGGGGGCATTACACGCCCACTGCGCCGCAGTGAAGGGACGGATCTGAAGGGTTTTTGACAGTTTTTTGCATCAGATTTAGGGAGGTATAAATAAGAAAAATAACCTAGTTCCCAGAGCTATCAAATATTCTTTCTAGGAGCTGCACTACAAGGGAACCCTTCAAGGATCAATTCAAGATTTCATCATCTTCCGGATTCGTTGAAGATTCACGTGCACCCATCTAGATCGTATCTACCTTATTTGTCTTGCAATTTCTTTTCCTCAAACGATTGGTACATCATGTTCTTCCTTGATTTTGATTGTAATTTCAATTTAATCATGTTTGGCTAATCTTTCAATCGTCCATCTTGATGAAACTAGACTAATGATGTGATTGCTTAATATTTTAATTCAAGAGTTGATTTCAATTATCGTTGTGTCGTGATCTTGATGATTTAATTCCTTTATTTTTATTAATTTGATATTGGTGGCATGTGTGTTCTTCGTTAGTGGTACTAGTCGAATACATATGTGATTTTCTAACGGTTGCTTGTCTATGAGCAATTATCACTAGTTCATGGTATGATAGTGAATGTCAATTTAATAAAAGGAATAATTTTGTCAACGTGTTGAGAAACGGTTGGTGGTACCACGTTTTAATTCACATAGGCACGATTGGTAATGTGTTAATCAAGCAAACTAATTGTTGATAAGGTTGTCTAGGCATTGGTGGTACCGGCTTGGGTAATTGAATTAGCAACTTAGGTGTTTGGGTGTTTTGTGAGCGGTTGGTGGTACCACGCGAGCATTTCATTCTTTCACGATTATCGTGTCAACTCTTAACGAATTTGATCTTAATTGAATGCAATCATGTTTGAAGTCTAGCGGAGTCAAGGTGGATGATCTTTACCATTATTGTTTGAGGCTTACCTTTACTTTTATGCAATTTGTCTTTAAAAGTTATTGTCAAAACGTGATTCAAAGCAACACCCTGTTTCCAAACCATTTTACTAAACAATTGATTCAAACCAATCCCCGTGAACGAACCTGGACTTACTTTTTAACTATATTGCATACGATCGGGTCCACTGCCCGATAGTGTGTAGTAGTGAGTTTCAAGGCATTTCTAGTTTTAAATTTTAAACTCGATTTAGCACATCAGTAGCTGAATTCGTGTGATGACGTAAGCGCGAAGAGGTGCAGAATCGTGATGACGTCAGCATGTATAAGGCATAAGTTCGTGATGACGTCAGCTCGAAGTTCGTGTGACGTCAGCACGAATTTCGTTTCTGCATATTTTAATTTCGCGAAAAAAAAAAACCTTCGAAATCGAACCAAAACAAGATAGGCGTTCGTAACGTGGCTCTGATACCACATGTTGGAATAAACATGATTCGATTCGAGTGATAAAACATCCCCAATCGTCCTGTGGAACCTGTAAGAGCATAAAGCATAATTGTTATTGATTTCGGGTTCCCAAAACAAGGTGATTGATTAATAATGGGATGAGTAATTCGGCTGTGGCTTGATGCACGAATTGGAGAGGAGAAAACACACGAATTTAAGGGTGAATTATGTGTGTGGATTAACCTAAACTTAGGGTTAATTACTCTCTATTTATAATGAAAGTAATTACACATTCAACCCCTTTGGTGTTTAATGTGTGTACCATTAGTCCTCTTAGTTACAATCACCTAATGAGAAACCCTATACTACGTCTCTAAGAGTAAATATGCCCATCATATATTTACTTAGACATAGGGATTTCATTATCGTCAATTATCATATCAGGAATGATAAACGATCAGTGATGGTCACACTAACGTGGTTCCAACATTCTGAAAAGGTAAAACTTGTTTAAAGAATATCGGATCAGCCAACTGAACCTTTTTTGACCAATTACCCAACCCACCCATTTTGCTACCTGTAGAAAAATATTGTGAATTTGGGCAGAATGGTAAAAATAGAAATATAACTATATGAAGGGGGGAACTTTGCTAGATGCAAGTCAAACCTATCCCGCACGGACAACTTCACCAGCTGGTCAATCATTTGATAACCAAAGTCATTATTTGATAAATGATCACTACAAGTCAGAGTCAATAAAATTTGACCACTCCTTTTTTCTGTCGGAGAACTGAGCATTGGTCAATAGGGAAAGGTTGTGTGAGCTCCAAAGGTGTCTGACAAATCAACCTTTTGGCTAGATAATTATACCAAACAGGTATCAAAAGATCCACTACTACATTTAGTATGATATGGCAAGGGGAGTAATGAAGACAAAAACAAACAGAAGAATTAAAGAAATTACTACTAATAAAAAAGTAAAACTCAATCAGAACAATTTAACTTAGCATCAAAACTGTTAAGCAATGCAGTGATCAAAGGAATTACAGATCACAGTAAGATGGACAAACATTGATATGTTTTCTATTGAATCAGTCGCCAGTCGCAACCAAACTACCAAAAAATGTTCCAGTACTCTTTCCCTTCTGTAAATTGAGTCTCCAATCCGTATCTGAAACAAAAACATAGATAAAAATGGATGTTTATCAAGGTAAACAGATAAAAAAAAAACATATTCATGATATGATGAGCCGATACAACGAAAGTGGATGATTTGGCTCTTAAAAGAACTGACATAAAAGCAATGATAAACTAATAGTGGAACCTCCACAGAAATTTGTTTGCATACTTGAACAATGAAGTTTTATTATTCACATACTTTGTTTCTAAAAACGACATCTTTTGACACTTGAATTTGGTCAGAAATCCCTCAATAGGGAGACGATGTAAATGAAAGAGAAAGAAAGAAAGTTAACTTTTTTGTTGGTATTAATCAAATGGTAGAGAAAGAAAGTTCAGTAATCACTCGATTTATTATGAATTTATGATATCTAAACCAGGTGAAACTAAAGGATATATCACATACGAGGCACTTTCAAGCCATTTACTTATGAATGGTTTGATCTGACTTATATAAAAAGTTGTTTCAGACTGCACTATAATTGACCTATTCAAATATGAACCCATTTGCTTTATAAAAATAAATTTTTTTAAATAAAAACATGAACCCATTTGACTGATTACTCAACCACCCAACTTTGCCAATATAAAAGAGCAACAAATATGACATACCATCCTCCGTAAAAAAAGATGAAGGAAGGAGATCCCGGTGATGGTGGAGCTTGCTTTAACAAAGAAGCATCCTCAGTAAAAGACAATATTTCCACACTTTCAAGCTCTATCAACCTCTTTATCAACTCTGAATTCTTCCGAAGAACCTCGATCTCACTAAATGGCAGACTTAGTTCCAATGCTTGAACGCCAAATGTCATGACTTCATCCTTCTTAAACCTCAAGAAGGGCATGCATTGCTTCTTGAAGTTTTTTTCCTTGCCAACTGCAGTTTGCTGCAACACCTGTAATATCTCTTGATCAGATGTAAAAGTGCAGTTTTGACTATCAAACTTATTTTTTAAAATTTCTAAGCATTCCCTTTTCCAGCCTTCATACTTTTCGTTCACAAAGATCCGGACACCTGTTGGTTTGTTACGAACGGATGCTTTATCATTGCTACCTTTATTTGACCCACCAGAAGCCTGCTTATTCTTAAGCTTCCTGGAAGTAAGTATTAGCAAATTGCATTATTCGAACATATCAATCATCAATCAACAAATTAACTAAAGTTAGAGGTAAAGAACTGGCAAATTAACTAATATCATATCATCGTGTAAATCAATTGATTCACCAGATTACTTGTTCAAAGATTTACAAGAATTATTGACTGGAGAACATGAAGAATCCAGCTAGAATTACTATATCTAGCAAGATGGGCGGGTTGGGTAACTGGCAAGCTGGGAAATTTTTGTATGAGGAAAAAACTTTCTCCTAAAATTGTGTATGTTAAACATATATAAATGTGACAAACATGACTACATAAGCTATGTAATTCTAATAATATATAGGTTTTAGAATAAAGTGATTCAGGATTTTTTTGAAGCATCAAAATTCAAAATACACTTTATAAACCAGGTTGCCTCCTCTGACCTGTTAACCTTTTTACTACATTTATGGATTTTAACAGCAGAAGAGTAAACAAAATCGATCCTTTAATAATTGATTTAAATCAGCCATCTCTAGCTAAAAGATGACTTGACCCCTGAATCCGAGCAGCTGTTAGAAAATAACAACTGTAACAGAAACAAACAAAACAGAAGTTCAAAAGAAACATATAATAGTAAAGCAAGTTAATTCAAACCTTATGTTGGATACACAGTCCTGCAAGTATCTGTTCTCCTTTTGAAGAATGAGATCAGGGTCTCTAGCTTCAGGCCATCCGGCTTTAATAACAAAAGATTCTTCAGGGTTTTTCAAAAGCTCCCTCCAAACATATTCGGAATAATGAGGGCAAATAGGAGCAATAAGTCGCGTCTGAACATCTATAAACCGCAACACAAGATCACGGCGCATGCCACTCGATCCACAAGAATGCCGATATTCATCTCTAGCAGCCTGCAGATCATAGAACCCTGTTTTAAGAGCTTCACGGAACAGGTAACCACTGTAGTTCCTTTCTGTCATTTTTATGGCAAAGTTCATTTCATTTTCGAATACTTGATCTGCATACTCTATCCACCCACTCTCCTTGGTACGCCTCAAAGATGACTCAGCAGCAAGGACATCCTCTATCCACCCCCTCTCCTTGGTAAGCCTCAAAATTGCTGCATTGGCGGTCTCAAATACAAAATTGGCATCATCCATTCCATCGCCAGCATCAGCAAGAGAGAATCTAGTGGCATCAGCTGAAAATTCTTTTATAGCTTGTTTTAGAGTCCTAAAATTCCCCGTTGACTTTGACATTTTCTCTGAATTCAACATAATGTGTCCATTGCATCTGAACCCACGAGGCCAATGTTCCTTGGGAAATATTGCAGTGTGGTTATAAATACAGAACGTAAGGTGGTTCTGTATGAGATCCTTACCAGAAACACGAAGATCAACCGGGTACCAATACCGAAACTCCTGCCTCATTTTCTTTAGAAGTGATAACGGAATATCTGATTCAGGCTCTCTCCCTGAAAGAAATATATAGTCCCACACATCATTACTGAACTGCTTAGGTTTTACAGTAGAGGTGTCCGCACCCAATAAGTCACCGAATAACTTCTCTTTCGGTAACAGATGGCAGATTGTATAATAAGCCATGTAGATTGTGGAATCAGATAGTGATTCCACCAGAAACTTCTCATCCCATGGAATACGAGTCCCCAGACCAAAACTTCTAGAGCAAGCCCATTGGTTTAACCAGCTCAGGGTATGCTCGAACCCATGTCGAGTCTCATCAGAGTATAAATTCATGTTGGCTAAGCACTCGTCTGCAGCTTCTCTCCAGCTACCTTCACCATAGGTGAGATACCATTGATCAGTTAAGGCGACAACACACTCGTCACTTGATCGTGATATCACTTTCTTCTCGGGTTCACAGTATACAATAGCTTCACCAAGTTCTAGAAGCTTGCTTCTGATTAAGTTTCTAGCATCTTGAACAGGCATCCCATTATACTCACCAACAATCATCTTTGCTTCATAAAAATCTCCCTTGTAGATTGCCTTTTTAGCAGCATCAAGCTTTTCTCTCTCATTTGGAATCTTGATTTTCATGTCAATCTATATTTTTTCAGCAGATTTATTACCAAATTCGGGGTGGCTAATGATGGAGATGGCCTCAAAGGGTAATACCCACTCATCTTTTATGCCGAACTTAGCCCTTAAAGACGCTTTCGATTTCAGTTCCTGCAATACCATTGAGTTGGTGTTAAAATTCTAACAAAATGAATAATTATGATTCTAATTCACTCAGAAAAGTGACAAGTTCCTATAAAGGGAGACAAGTGAAACTCCTAAGTTGCAAACTTATATTCATCCTCAGATTAAAGAATCAAACTGATCATTTTCAGAAACTTATATTCAGGTCTATTGAGTAAAATAATATTTCTTCCTTACGACAGTAAGAAACGCACAACCCGGTAATTTATAACACCGTAAAATATATAACAGTATACACAAAAAATGTTACCTGCAATGCCATGAAATCATCAGGGGAATTACTGGGCACACTGGTAACAATTCCAGTACCCTTATCAGTAAGCACCGAGAGCATTGGCAGGCAGTATATGATGTCACTGATTGACAAGGGTGCCCGAAGGGGCAACCCTATAAAATCTTGACCTATCAACTCCACTAGGCATGTATACGTAGGCTTCTCGGGAAATGGTGTCTGGTACTGATATGCCAAATTGCGAGCAGCCCGCTCAGTCAAAATAAAGACCTCATCGTGTTTGTTGATTTCAAAAGCTCCATACTTGCCATCTGGAAAAACCCAAGCATTGGTTTGACCATATATGGTCTCTGGTCTTAATGTCGCAGCAGCGAAATACACCTTCTTACCTTCCAAATGTGCAAACTTAGCAGGGAACGGCGGGACCACTTCCATTTTTATAAGCGTATATTCCTGAGGAATAACGCCTTCCCCTGACTTCCGATCATGATCAGCACAAGGCTGCCCATCCAAAGGTGAGTAGATTGTGTATCTCAAGTCCTTAACAATCTTCCCATGTCTTTTCAACTTCCTCATCTGCCACCTCACAAACTTATCAAAAAACGGGTTTACATCTGTAGTAATGAACGACCTCCTCCAGTCAGCACCCAACCCAAAAGCCTTAAGATCTTCTACAGCCAATGGAGGAAAAAACCGAAGCCACTTAACAGGTTTTTGAAAGGCAGCAATCTTATCATCAGTTAAACCGTACCCACGCATTATCTCCCACTGGTATCTCTCCCTACCAGTTTTTGACGCCACCTTGGATTTCTTCCCCTTAAACTTTTCCGGGTTGCTTCCCTTATCAGTTTCATGTTTCGGTTCACTAACAATCTCCTCTGAAGGAAACACTGGAGGGTTCCCAAATTCTTCTATTTCCCTTTTAAGTTTATCTGCAGAGGCCTTAATTGGCATTCCAGTACAATGAAAGCCAAAGGGTAAAAGCACATTCTCGCCCTTTAGCCTATGATAAGCAGCAGCAAACTCAAGCTTGGAAAGCGAAAAAGCATGCCCCAAATGCAAATAACCATTCATATACGGAAATGGAAACGTCCCAAAAAACTTTTCGCGTTTGTCATCACTGGCTTCAGCATTGAAAACTTTGCCGTCTTCCCACCACTTCTGAACTACATTTTCCATGTCACGAAGCTGATCCCGCCTCTTAAAGTTCTTCCCGCTATCGGTTTCTGCCATCTCTTTCCTAACTTGACAAAAACTGTAGAGCAAAATACAGAGATTATTGTAATCATTAAGAATTACACATATACACCAATTACGGCAGAGAAAGCAAGATACTTGCAGTGAGTCACGAACCTTTTTTCCATAAAATTTATATCACATGTGATTAAGTCCATTCGAACGAAAATAAGAAAATAGTCAAAAACACGTGAAACGACATTTATTTGATAGGTTCACATGTAAACGCTCCAGAATGTTCACGTTTACACAAATTATTCAAACATGCAGATAATCATTATTATTTTGTAACTTTTCACATGTGAACAGACTTAATTAGTCATATAACACGTAACTAATAAAGTTCTAAAAAAAATATTACTCGTAAAAGAAATTAGAAAAATATGTAGATCGATGCAACAATATCATCAAATAAAATTCCATATCTCATATAAATAAACAAAATATGAAAGTATGTCGTATACATTGTTAAATTTTTAGAATACGATTACTTTGAAACAAGACTTGAAATTATTTCTGTCGGTATGATATAGGTATATATACAGTATATAGAATAGATATAGATATACCTTTGTTGCCGAGTAAGTCAGCGAAAAGATGATGATGAAGGATTTAGAGGAAAACGTAGTAACGCCACAGTTGTAATCGTTTTGGCTTTTATATATTTATACTGTACGGTTTGCTTGTATGTAAAACCCTGTGTCCAAATATGCATGTATTACGTGTGACGCACGCTTTTAGCGTTGTATTAGATTAGGAATTTTCCCGTAATTACTTTTCGATTTTTATTTACTTTTAGATAATCAGTATTGAATATGTGCAATAAACTTTGGCATATATACTATTAAAATTTTGTCATAGGAAATAGATATTTATCTTTAAATAAAATAGATATTTGAAACAGTTATGTAATTATAGTGTATTTGTGTTGTATCTTCAACCGCCAAAGTTTATTGCACATATTGAATAAGGTATTTATTTAAACAAATATATCTATTTGTGTTTATCATATTGCGTTATTATAGTGTATTTCGTAAAGGGGGAAGTCTCTAAGAATGCTTTTTTTGAAAACAAGTTAAAATCTATGTGTTACGAAATCATAATTGTTTTCCTAATATTATTTTTGATTTTGTCATATGTTTTATGTTTTTACTTTTTATCATAATGTTATTAAAAGGTAATAGTAAAAGGTGCAGATAAATTTTAGCCACGTGATCATTTGATGTTGATTGAACTTTTTTGCATGAGCTCCAAATTTATCACACTAATCTTCTTTTAAAAGCGTGTATTAGTCATGAATATTGAAAGGTTTAACATATTTTAACTGGATTTGTGTTAAAGAACCTCTCATAGAATAGATCTCATCTAAACCCCTTCATAAGAAACTCTATCATCTAAAGATCTGGAGAAGATAACTCACTGTAACATAGTTGCGTTTATTTTTACCAAAACTTGTTTATCTAATTCTTTTAACTACTATGTTTAAAATTATAATATGGAACGAAATAACACCAAAAACAAAAACAAAAACAAAAAAATACATGCAATTAGCAAATACAAACTAATAATTTGTCCATTATTGCTAATGTCAAATCACTTGACATGAGATATTAAGATTGTCTGGTAAAATTGTTCTTTCTAATCGTTCTTTAACTTGATCAAATATGACGAGAGAAAGTACCCGCGCGGGGTGATAGATCATAGAGTGTGATAAGTCATAGGATGTGATGGGTCATAGAATGTGATAGCAAAATGCCTTAGCCATAAGGGCTCTGTCATCGGATTTAAAAATTCGTCAAAAGTATATCGAATGACATTTCTAATGAAAGAGCATGAAATTTTAAGAACATCCATATAATTTTTATAATTTATCGATGTACGGTTTTTGAGATAAAAGATTTTGAATGAATTAGAGAAATAAAATGATTTATGGATGAAAGAGAAAAAAATAAGTGGTTGAGATTTGAGGAGAGAAAAAAATGAGTGGTTGAGATTTCTTCTAAGGTATTATGAATAAGTGACAGGGGTATTTTGGGGTTTTCAACTACTTAAAGTTGAAAAAATGGAGGGAGTAAATGCTTTATAATGTAGTAGAGATAAACGTATTACACTTTATATGATATTATATATTTATATGGTTGCAGAAGTCATGTGATTCTCTTATGCTATGAAAGTCTCAAAGAACATTTCACCATCAGAACTTGTACCCGGAATCAGCAAGCCATCCAGGGGCCGGGGCCGTCCCCCACTTAACAACCTCAAAAACCTCCTAAATTGTCAATTATCAATTTTGAGTAATGCATATGAAGCATCTTGAGTTCTTAACCTATCTGAAGTCTTAAACTAACTTTAGCTCCAATTAAGCACCATGTACAACATCATTAATAGTGTGAACCACGAATTCGAAAGCTGTCATCAGTTAAGTTCAGATGTACCAGAATTACAAGTGTGAAGAAGTATCATAAAGAGTAGACTGCTAAACTCGCTAGTAAGCCCAGCAAGGCACCTGCCACGACTTCAACTTCAGTGTGACCAATTGATTCTTTCAGTGGACTAGAAATAGGAACGCTACTCTCTGATCCTTTTCCAATGTCATCTGTCATGAAAGATGAGTTCATTCTTCTATCGGACGTAAGAATTGGACTAAGCGGACCCGCTTCCTCCAACTCGGGAATGTTGTTAGATTCTGAACTTGACAGTGACTTTTTGGATAAGGAATTAATCAAACCATTGGTATCGGATGAGGAACATGTGTTTGGTTGGTTTGTGGCTAATATTTTGTTTAATGTTCTTGCATGAACTCCCACTTCCCTTCTAACACCCTGCAAAACCAGAACTTAAGTTAAAGGTGAATGGATGCCGTCTAACTTCTATAGCTAAGTAACCCCAACTAGTTTAGTCACCGACTAATTGCTGTGTGTTAAGACAAGATTCTCCTGACTGAATATCTAAAGGAAATGTTGGCAACAGGTAGACACACAAAAGAAATTCGGCTTACAAAACAACATGAGTTTGCTTACCCTCATGTAAGCAAATTCGAGCATAAGTAGCGATAAGTGGAAAACAAAAAAATAAGGTAAAGTAAGCAGCAAAGATATGGAACATTTAGAAAAAAAACATTGCAATATTAGAAATTAGAAACAGGAAACATATAAAGTGGAATGGTTATCTGCATGCCTGTGCATCATACATAGTGATAGCAGCAAAGACGACTGCTAAACCGAAAACTGAATCAGAGAAACCCCTGTAGTGCATCAAATCTCAGATGTTAGTCTCCCATGTGTTCATGTTGACACTGGGTATCGGCATAGAAACAAATTCAAACATAACTGAATTACTGAAATGCTATATGTTGTTTCTTCACATAAAATAAGACCTTTCTAAACCAACGGACATTGCAGTAGCCACAGCTGCCTGCCCATTTAAAATATGTGGAAATTTTAGAAATAAGTGACAACAGAACACCAAAAAAATTACAAATTATCAAGCTCAAGACAGAAACATTACGGAAGAATGAGTTGAAGGGAAACCTCCAGCCTGAAACACAGATTTTGGATCAAATTCTTTTTGATACAAAATGGAAGCAGCAAACGGCTTCGCCAACTGTCCAATTGCAGCACATACAGTTGCTGCTATTAGTGCCTAAAAAAACACAATTAAAAGAATAATCAACTTAGCCTCACTTGAGTGAGAAAAACGAAACTACATTTTCACAGGTTATACCAAAGGAAAATGATTGAACACTAATACAAGTAATGAAAAATGAAAACACAAACTTAAAGGAAAAGAAAATGCATAGGTCGTGTCACACGAGACTCGACATACTTTATTTTCATTAAAAGTGATATGGTCTAAGGTCTTAAAAATCGTAATTTAAGATGAATGATGCAAACAAAGAACCAATATCCAATAAGATTGTGGACCACATGTTTGTCAACAATATCAATAATTGCATCCTTATGCTGAGCAATGAGCATAGTGTTACTGTTAAGTGTCAGAGGCTTTTAATTTGGATTCCGAAACAAGCTTGCCCCTAAGATCATTCGTAACTGTTCACCCATCTCACCTACACTTTTTCCTGCCACATCAGTATCACCTTCTCACCTCTTTCACCTTCTCCTTTTCCCCTTAACCATTCACCTACGATTTCGACCCCACCTTTATCTAATTAAAAACACAATATATACCAACTATGACCCAATAAATTACAACTTGCAAAGTATATATATCAACTCTACCTCACAAAATAATAATAAAAAAAATTCCTGAGTGTATTCATATCAATAATCTCTTTAACTAAAAGTGTTTTCACACCCACCATTCTGAAGTCCTAACTCCTAAGAGCAGCCACTTTGTATATTAAACTTTCAATAAAGAGGATCAATCTAATGTTTGAATCAAATAGGCAACATATGTGTGTCAGAGCTCACGTCTTGCCAATTTTGCACACACAATATGGAAACCAGTAAAATCATCACTCAGATAAAAAAAAAGGCCTATAAAAACCAGAGGCGTCACTGAAGACAGCACTAAGGTTGACATTCAGGCTCCTACAAACAATTATGATCAAGTATTGCAATGGTGACATAAGGTACGAGTCCTGCAAAATCCCGAATATAGAATCTTATTCTTAAAAAGGTTGTGAAGCATGGGGTTGGGACATGCTAAAGGCACAAGGCACTCATATGTGCAATTACAGTATGTTCGGGAGGCCCGGAGTCATGCTAAAATCAACCTATATACATATAAAAAGATACAAGAAGTAAGAACTTTCAGCCACTCAACACTTCAAAGTTCTAATACAACTTAATTTCGTTCTTATCTCTTACAACGTGCACTCAAGCTTCTACGCTTGCTAACATTTACCATCAATAAACAAAACAAACCACAAATCAAATGTAACAATTTGTCCCTTGACACTTTTACCGTTTCTACTACAATCACTTCAACTTAACTCGAGAGCACCACCACAGTACTGTATCCTCGGAAATCACTCCAATGTTACAAGTACTCTTAATTACCTTACTCCTTTACTAGTTAAGGAAAATGTTTTGCCACAGAAAATCAATATACTTTAGTCCAAAGCCTAAAGTATGTATTATATACAGGAAGTATTTGATAAAGTATTCAACTTTAGTCCAAAGCCTATTGTATGTATCTAACACAATGATATCCAATGTCGTCACGGACAGGGTAGGGAGAGGTGGGAATCCATACATAAATATACCACTAGCTACTTTTGTTGACTTGTCATCTATATAAGTTGTCACGTCAACAAAATTACCACATACATACAATAACAATATTTAAAAGATGAATGCATATAATAAAAGGCGTTCTAAGTTTGATACCATACAATAAATGTCGAACTAAATTCAAATATATCTCCAATCATTTAAAAAGAAACTGTCCACTGCCGTCTTCCACAGGTTTTGGCCCCAATACCTCGACGGTGTATGAGGCAGGTTAAGATGTAGACGGACCTTACCTCTATTCTAGGTTCTACCCAAATGGTTGAAAAGGACATCCAACCTTTGCATAGGATGAGGACCGAATATTTCCAATCATTTAAATAACATTAATATAATGTTTTCGGCCTAAGTTTTGATAATTATATACTTTGGTTTTCTAACTTGTGACCTTAACTTCCTCGTAGGTATAGACGGACTAAAATCTAGTACTAAAACATAAAAACGGATTAAATTAAATAGTATATAATGCAAAAAGATTATCATTTTATAATTAACATGTATATAAATGAAAAAGAAGAAAAACCTTATTTTGAGAAATTTCAAGGATGACATCAGTTCCAACTCTAAGAGACGCAGCCGTTGACCAAGCCTTGACCGTTCCGTTTCTTCTTCTTCTTCTTCTCCTCCTCATATAAAAACAATTATTATTATTAGCAGATTCTTCGAAATCGATTCTGTTGGTTGGATATTTTGTAAATTGTAATAATAGATTTTTATTATAATAAGTAGAACAAAAGCCGGTCCAGTTGTTAGAAAGTAACATTTCAATTAAATATGTCTATATACGTATATATCTATATGTACTTATATGTATGTGTATATATTATAAGTAAGCAATTTGACTGTAATTTTCCGATGAAACTGGGAAATGTGTAGCTTTGGCCGGTCAGACTGGATTTAGTGTGTGTATATGGGAAATGGGAATAAGCAGGTTACAAATTTTTTGGATTGGTTTGGTAGTCGCTATTGCAATTGGGCCTTTGTATTTGTTAATTACCAATATGTTTTAAAATGGGCTCTTAAGTTGAATCGGTCGGCAAAAACAGTTGAACTCATCGATCGGGTTTATTAGTCAGTCTGTATTTTTATAAAATAGTTATTAAAATTGTTACAATTCAATAAAATATGACTATACAGTAATTTTGTTCAATAATAATATTAAATAATACTAATAAAACAAATATAAATTATAAATTCCACTAACAATCCATGAAAATATAGTTAAAGTATACAAACATTATTGTTATATTAAACAAATGAATAAAACAATACAAACAATGAAAAAAAGGGAAGTGATAAAGTCCTACATATTATGATTGATTTATCACAATGTATAATTTTGATACATATTATACAAATCAGTAACACATACGAATAGTAAATTTATCAAATATGATGACACCAATATCACTTCCCATATAAATACAACAACAACAACAAGACCTAATCCTTAAATGGGGTATAGAGAGATGAGTTGTATACAGTCTTAAGATGAAGTTTTGATAGATTAAAAATTTATTTCGTTAAAATAACCCATCAGTCAAAACCATTAATAAATTAGTATTTGGAGGAACTTAAGTCTAAAATATTGCATTTTGTTGTGAAAATTTTATTTTAATTTTCTATTATACTTCAAGAAAATGGAAAAGGTTTTTCATTTCTATAGTACAAATGAAAAAATTTGAACCCGTTTAAATTAGAAAATATGATTTTTATTTTATAAACTATAATACATGTTAGAGATGTCGGATAAGAAGATGGGGAGAAGAAAAATAGAAATGAAAATGAAAAACAATAAAAAGATGTTTTAAGTTTTTTTTATTGAAAAGTAAAAATATTGTTTCTGTTTTTCTTTTAATAAAAAAACTTATAATTAAACGAGTTTTTTTGTTTTTGATGTTTTTTTTAAAAACAAAGTAGAAAACATGAGTTTCTTAAGATTTTTCGGTTTAAAACCATGTAAATAAAAATGCTTTACGGGTTAGGGCCAGTTCATTTTTTAGCTATTAGGTGCTGAATGTATTAAGTGACTGAATTTATAAATAATGTTTGTATGTATTAAGTAAAAAAATAAGTAATTGACGGTTATTTTTGTTTATTAAGTTAAAAAAGAACATGAAATTTGACTGAATACATTAAGTTCTTAATTATTAAGTCTATGAAGTACGACGCCTTAGAATAAAAAATTTCTTGCTTAAATTTTGATTTTAAAAAGAAAACATAAGTCAAGAATGACTTATGTAGAGTGTAGACAGATAAGAACTATGTTATTCGTTATCTTAACATTTTAAACAGTAAGTATTATTCTAATAGGAAATAAAATTTGGAAAAAAGAAAGAAAGAGAAGTCTTTGTTTGACTTCCTCAATAACAGGGAGGAGTGGTGTCTGGTGTGTGTGCGTTGTGACATCAGAGGATCAGATGGCCGGCGACGGAGGAGAAGCAAAGAAGGCGGCGGCGGCGGTGCATCCGGCAATAGAGCCACTGTCATATCTGCTTGGAACATGGAGAGGTGAAGGTGAAGGTGGTTTCCCGACTATTTCTTCTTTCAAGTATGGCGAACAACTCAACTTCACTCACCCTGGTAACAAGGTATTTTTTTTATTATTACCTAATTTAACATCGATTATAGTTATTTAGACGATTATACATATTCAGACGTTTTTGTTAAAACAAACAACTATAATCATTCAGACATTTGAACGATTTCTTAACATTCAGAAGTGTTATTCATATTCAGATGATAAACTCTTACCAAAAACAAACAGGGACTAAGTGTATGTTTTGTTCGGGAGCTAATTAACTTTGGACAAAATTAATATAGAAATATAGAGTTTTATACAATCTAATTGTGTGCTTTGTTCGGGAGTCAACTTTACACGGAATGTGATTGTATATGTCCCGCTTTAAAACTTGCTTTTGTATGTATCAAACTTTAATTTTTTACCATTTTATGACCTAGTGACATGACACCAATTTTGATGAAGTGACATATGATGGGTCGACTTATATGGATACTACATTAGCTAAAGTGTAATACTCTTTTGAATTCCGTTATGCAAAAGTATAGTACTGGTTGTCTATAAATTTTCGTCAACTTATGAATAAATTTTAATATGTTCGAGGGAGAAGCCTGTAATAGCTTATTCACAAAAGACTTGGAAGTTGAATTCTGGAGAGCCCATGCATTCCGAGAGCGGCTATTGGAGGCCAAAGCCTGATGGAACTATTGAGGTTGTCATTGCACAGAGCACTGGTCTTGTCGAGGTTCAGGTTATTGTGTTCACCTTCTCTGATAATCGTTTAATAAGTATTCCGTATTAGTTATATCTTTTGATATGCATTATATTTATATGGCATGGGTCAGTTACGGTTGAATGTTTCATAAATCCTGCATCCATGGAACTCTTTTTCGCTGCAAACTGAAAGAAGGTGTAGACTTGTACTTTGTTAATTCCATTTTGAGTTTCATAAAATCGTTGATTCCATTCAAGAATCACGTGCCAGTGTAGGTTTAAGAGGTCTGCACAATCTACATGTACTAAAATCATTTTTGTCACCGTCTTTTCTTCTACTTAGTATTGTCATTGATTAGTTATTTTTCTGCCCGGTTAATGGTGTTTATCATTTGCAGAAAGGAACATATGATGCAGAAAAGAAAATCATCAAGCTCGAAAGTGAGCTTGTAGGAAATGCTTCAAAGGTAATGCAGTACTTATTTCACAAGTCTTCACTACTATCATTAATAATCTGTTAATTTTTAGTATTTTTTCAATATGATTACCATAGTTTGCCAAACTGCACTACATTCGTGTTGTTTGTAGCTGCAAGTGTCCGTAAATCTATATAAAAGTCTATTTGACACCTGTGTTATATATTTATGTGCATATTTCATGGTGGGAGACTAGGCTTGGGGATTACGATAGAATATACGCGACGTAGATTTTGATCTGTTCTGTTTGTGGAACAGGTTCAAGAGATCTCTCGAGTTTTTACTTTGGCTAATGAAGAGCTGTCTTACGTGGTTGAGATGGCCACTAATCTCACCAGTCGTCAGCCACATCTGAAAGCGTCACTTAAGAAGCTCTAATGCTCTTCGGATAAGGTCATTTTCCGTTTCTGGATCAGAAGAAAATTATATATCCGAGACCTTTGCTAAACCTTTTAGACATCACTGATTTTGTAACTAGTGACCTTATTTTATTGATGTACATTAACTTGAGACAATTTTCATTTTGGAATAAGAATATTATCCATCTTCCTATGTTTTGGCTTTGCTGACTAAATATGATACTTAGAATTTCAGAAATACCATTCTAAGCAGGTATATTTCTCTAACTGGGAATATCGTATTTAAGTTCAAAACTTATATTTCAGCCATCTTGCAGTTACGAAAAACTATTGAATGAAACCAATTTTTTTTGTTAATTATTTGAATAAATAGCAACTATGTGTTCAGGCATTCAGCTGTAAATGGCTGGTAGGCCACCAGACTGGGTTTAAAATAAAATCAAAGCAGTACCAAACTGGTTTAGGTTAATATCGTTCCATTATATTCTATTCGGTGATTTAGGATTGGCCCAGTATGGTCCTTGGGTCTAGTGTACATTCTATTCATTGCATTGTTGCCCAAACAATTTTAGCACCACAAAGACTAAACCTAAGTCTACCAGGACCCAGGACTCATCACAAACAGCTACTAAAATGATATTTATGTATCTGCTTTATTTATCAAACCAATATAGTAGTACATTGAGTACTATTTATTCAGATTACACCAATGAAACCTTAAATTCGTACCGAGAAGGAAATACGAAGTACAAAATCTAAACTCGATCATTTGATCAATATGGGTCACCAGGCCAAACATTGCTGTGTGATTAGTTAATAAATGAATCAGATCAACCACCTTTACCATATTATGCTTACCTTATTACACTATGTGGAACAACATCAAGCTAACTACTTGAGATAGATAGAAAGAAAAGCAAAACTGAATTTTAGATCTCTTCAGAACCAAAATCTCCCCCTGTTTCCCATGCACACATACTTTATCTGCAAAAGAGTAATAACCAATGACCAAGCATCACAGACGTGTTCGGGAATCTTAAATGAACTAAACTACGGCATTGTGCTAGTACTTCTTGATAATCATCCCATCCATAGTCAGGACCCTCCCGTCCTAGAGTGGAATGCTTATAACCTCTAAATGGAGCCACCTACACATGATGCAAACAAACAAGAAAACCATTGAATATAGCAATCTTATTGTTCCCGTTTGTGGACAAAAGATGGTTACGTACCGCTGTAAAAATTGATTCTTCATTGACTCCAACCATACCGTATTCAAGAGCTCCAGACACACACCACGAGCATTAAATATTGTGAATATGTAATCAGCTAATCCTGCACATGTATATAATATGTATGTCTTGACAAA
This sequence comes from Erigeron breviscapus, assembly GCA_034093135.1. Taxonomy (NCBI): domain Eukaryota; kingdom Viridiplantae; phylum Streptophyta; class Magnoliopsida; order Asterales; family Asteraceae; genus Erigeron; species Erigeron breviscapus. Next base: position 116,825,321 of record CM067172.1, on the reverse strand, counting down.
CTAACCAACTGAAAGCCCGGGCATAAATAAGGGAAAACAGAAAAGACCAGGCGAGAATATATATATATAATATATATAATAATAAATATATATATATATATGTGTGTGTGTGTGTGTGTGTGTGTGTGTGTGTGTGTGTGTTTGTCCATATAAAACCTGGATCTGTGTCGTTAGCAATCTGTATAGCTTCTTCTTCGGTTTAAATCGTATATTAGGTGCAACAGGTCCAACTACTTCCTGCCTGTGAGAATAAAGATTCAGAGTATAATCGAGTCCAAACTAGAAATTGCGACAACTTGGTGAAAGTAATAGAAGTTTAGTTGCAAGATAATAGAGTATTATAGCCATACCAGTAACACTAAAACCTGCTATAAATTCAAAGAAGAAAACTATTTAAAAGGAAACGGGTCAAATTAGTCAATCATTACCCTTGGCCTTTTGAATGCATAAACCTCCATTAGCCAACCCGCCTATGTAACCTCTAGTGGATGTGATAAGAAAGCTGTTAGAAGCAGATATAGATACATAAAAATGTGCAGGAAAACTAAATTCAGTATAATAGAATATTACCATATATAATCATCATTAGTTTTAACCCCAAAAAAAGTTTGACCAGAGTTAACAGCAAAACAAACACCAAAAAGCCGATTTCAAATTTCTAAAGCATAAGTCTCTGACATTATAAAATCACCTTTTACCAAAGTCACCACAAGAACATTCCCCTGTCACTAAAATGGTGAAACCTAAAAGGATCCCTTAATATTAACTTTCGTCTAGTAATGTTGCTTATGAACTTGAACACCAAATGGCAATCACCACAAACACGAAGGTTCTTAAATATCTGCAGCGATGAACCTTCAGGAGTATTCATTAATCCATATGCAAGTGCTAACCGCTCACTGTGTTTCCATAAGTGATCCTCTTTCTGTTCTTCATCAATGTCTTGCAACGAAAAACTCAAATCAGGAACATAACCAGCTTCTTTAACCTTCTTCTAAGCTCTTCTAGCTTGCCATATATCTTATCACTATGAGGGTGGGACTTGTCTCCTATAGCAAAAGAACTGACCTTTCTTTTGATATTGATCCAACTGCATGCTGGTTTCTTCTTAATATTACTAAATTCCATTTCCTCTCTTACATTATGAACTGCCTCCCACTTCCCAGTAGTTGCACATACGTTTGAGTATAAAACGAAAGCAGAATCATCTGAAGGGTTTGATCGGCGAAGATGGTTTGCAGCTTGCTTTCCTAGTTGTAAATTTCCATGGATCCGACATGCTGCTAGCAAGCTCCGCCAGACAAAGTCATTTGGTGGGATTGGCATTTTCTTGATAAAATCTTCGGCCTCAGAAAGCCTCCCTGATCGTCCAAGAAGATCAATTATGCAAACACAGTGCTCAATACCAACAGGGACTCCAAATTTTGTTGTCATTAAAGAGTAGTATGCAAGACCCTCATCTACTAAACCTCCATGACTACATGCTGATAAAAGAGAAACAAAGGTGACGTGATCGGGCTTCAATCCAAAGTTCAGCATTTCATGAAAAGCTCCACGGGCTTCCTGAAAAGATCCTTGTCTAGAAAAAGCTGAAATCAATATGTTCCACAATACACGTGATCGGATATTTGGTTCTGGAAGCATTTTCAACACGTCATTGATCTCGCCACACTTTCCATACATATCAACTAAAGGTGTTTTTACATATTGATACGAGTCAAAGCCAAACTTAATGATCAAACCGTGAAGCTGTTGACCTTCTTCAATAGTAGACAAGTTAGCTGCAGCAGCAAGAGCTCCAGAAAAGCTGAAATGATCCAACTGTATTCCGCTTCTTCTCATCTCTGAGAACCTTTTCAATGCCTCTTCTCCATGGCCATGGTGAGCATTAGCAGCAACCACGGCATTCCACGAACATAATCCTTGTTTACAATTCCATCAAAGATATGTGTACTTGACTTGAGATCATTACATTTTCCATACATTGTGATGAGCGAATTTTTTATATAATCATCCGAATCAAAACCAGAAAGAATAACATACGCATGTAATGGCATCCCATGGCTGAGAAGGTAACTTGGAGAACCACAAGAACGAAGGACATGAACCATGGTAATGTAGTTTGGTGGTTCATTTTGTTTTCTCATCAACTTGAATACTTTCATTGCCTGGTCTGGTTCTTCACACTCTGCATATCCTCCAATGAGAGTGTTCCAAGTAACCAGGTCCTGCTCAGGCATCCTTTCAAAAACTCGTTCGGCTTTCCACATCATTCTATGTTTTCCATACATGGTGACTATTGCGTTTCCAACAATCAAGTTGTGTTGGAGGCCACATGTTAGTACAAGCGCATGAAGAATCATGGCATATCTCCGATATTCCGGGTCTGAACAAGCAGTCAAGGCACTAGCAAAAGAAACATGATTTCCAGTTCTTTGCCTCTGAAGCAATTTCACGAATCCTTTCAAAGCATCCAGGTACTTCCCTTCCTGAACATGGCCAGCCATTAGTGAATTCCATGAGATTAGATCCTTCTGTGGCATCTCTTCAAACAATTGTGCCATGTCCTTGGATCTTCCGCTTTCTGAATACATGCCCAAAAGAGTATTGCATATGGATAAGTTTAAATCTAACCCGAGCTTTTGCACCAAACCATGAACTGCAGCACCCCAGAGGTAATTCTCCATGGAACCACACACCGATAACAATGCAGATAGTGTGATCGGGTCCAGGTTCTCATGGACATGACGCATCAAGTTAAAGCAGCGGAATGAGTCCTCGTGAGAATAATTACGTGCATATGCAGAAATCATAGAATTCCATGAGATAGTGTCCCGTAAATTCATTTGATTGAAAATATAGCAGGCGTCTTTTACGCTTCCCAAATTACCAAACATGGATATGAGCGAGTTAGCCACTGAAAGATCATTTTCGTATCCACACTTTATGACATGTCCAAGAACTTTACCACCCAATGTTTCATCTTCTAGCAACCCACACGACGTAATCACGGTTGTGAACGTGTTCTGATTACAATCGACATCTTCATACCTCATCTGTTGATACAAGTTTAGAACCTCCATGGGATTTCCATCGTCAGAGTAACCAACCATCAATGAAGTCCATGATACAACATTCTTTTCTGGCATCTCATCAAAAAAACTATGCGCACTAGAATGAAACCCATACGCAGCATAAAAGTTTAGAAGCGCAGTTGCTGCATATACATGATACAGTAAACCGTTTTTCAATATTAGACCATGAATCTGAAATCCTTGATGCATCAAAACCCGTGAGGCAGTGCAACCAGTTAACAAACTAGCGATAACGAACCCACTCGTTTCGAATCCTTGACCACGCATTTGACAAAACAAAACAATAGCATCTGAATACAAGCAAGCTCTAACTAAAGCTGATATCATTGTATTCCATGTAGCTTCATTTGTATGAGGCATTTCACTAAACAAGTACCAAGCTTTGTCGACTTCCCCAAACTTTGAATACATATTTATCAACGTATTCGTATGGAACACACTTGAACAACCCATATACTTTATGTATAACCCATGTAACGATTTTCCAACACTCTCATCCGTGACATCCGAAAAACCCTTTTCTAAAAAATCCGATAAAACCGGACTTTGATGCATCCCGCGACGCACAAAACTCAACCTAATACAACCCCTCAAAGCGTCCGCGTAAACAAAACAATTAGCTTTGATACAAGCTCGGTGCATACCGAGAGACAGCATTACGATTTCCTAAACAAAACCATTCTAAGCATATATAAGTTTATGACAGCATTACGACTTCCTATATACAGTAACAATGTAGCAGTTCATAAAACTAAAACTCTCTTAGGCATTTCATCGAACACTTTATGTGCATTTTTCACATGCCTAATTTATAGGTTTAATATATCAAATTGTGTACAGGTGTTTGTTCTCGGTATTATAAAGGTCATGAATCCTGTTTATAGGATTATAAAATTTTTTATATGTATCTTCGGTGTCTACCGGAAAATGTTTCCGACGACTACCGTAATGTTTTAACGGTAGTCTCGCTATATATTTTTTTTTAACTAACTACACTATTGGTCCTTAAACTTTAAGCTGGAGCATTTTGGTCCTTGATAGTTTAGACGGGTTTTCAAAAAGCAATGGTTTGTTACTATTTAGATAATTTTTAATAATGATTTTTAATCCATTTCAATTAAGTCACAAATAGCCTAAATGACTGACTCAATTAATATTTCTTTTTTTCTTATCAAGTTTATGAAGACTAAAGAAAGAAACACAACCTTAGTGTTATTTTTTATTTTAAAAAGTAGTTGCAATACATAATAAAAACAAAAACTACTTAATAACATTTTTAAGGGTGTGAGGACGGAAGTAAGCGTGTTCAATATATGAATTTAGGTTGAAGAAACCGATTTGAAGTTGAATTTTTTTGATATCAATTTGGTTTCTTGATTTTTTTGTTTTGTTCTGGGTTCAAATTGATTTTGAAATTTAGTTTATGATTGATTTACTAATGGTTGATTTTCAAACAAAACCAAATCAAAAGTCGAATTCAGTTTTATATACATAATAATAACAGCATATGTTAACTTATACCTATTAATTAAGCCACAATAATTTGTAATATTAAATTAAATAAATAATAAAGTTACAAATTTACAATACATTGTATTTTTTAGTAAACTTTTGATGGTAAATAATTGCTATTAGAATATTCGCTAAAAGTTTTGGACGAATTTTGCCAACACAAAATGTACATCACTTGAAAATGGTTTGTATTTGCTTAGGCTAAAAATTTTGGACGAATTTTGCCAACAAAAAATGTACATCGCTTGAAAATGGTTTGTTTTTGTTTAGATTGAATTTGAACCCAAATACAACTGCAGAATTTTTAATCATATGTTAAACACGGATATAATTGCAAAACCTAGAAAATCAGAGAGCCAACATTTTGCATGAACCTAAAGGAACCTGTTCCATTTATTGAACTTACAATATTTAGGGTACAACAAAATTCATTCTAATCGCCAAGGGTGAGAAAACTGGCTCTATTTATTCAGCTAACATGATAGAGATGTTACACTCGTATCCAGAAAAGGAAACAAAAGGGAAAAGGTAAAAAGAGAAGAAAAAAATCTACGCGCTCTAAATAGACTGGACTCCAATGTCAAAGTCAAACCATGTAGCAAGATTCATCGAGTGATCATTTCTACTCTCACTGCTGATGCTTTCCGATTTTCAGTTTCGCCTTCATAACTTTATCACATTGCAAAACATCAAGCTCATTTATCATGCCATGTTTCCCATACAAACATACTTGATCTGCAAGAGATTGATAATCAACAATCACCCTCATATTTTGGCAAAATTTTCATGACTGATATTGCATAAACATTATCTATTATGTGTAGGTGAAAGATTCTTTTTTCGAGAAATATTAATTGATTTTCCATTAGAACTAACAAAAGATGATCTACTGGTACTTACCTCCAGATAATCATCCAACCCGTATTTGGAACCTTCCCTTCCTAAGCCAGACTGCTTAAAACCTCCAAATGGAGCCACCTGTAAAAAAGTGATGCAGATACATAAGGAAATCATTGTCTATATGAATCCTATTATAATATTAAGCAAAATTTTGACCCATTAATGGGTAGATATGGGATAATGTTTGTCTAACGGGTCAAATGAGTAAAATTAATATAATTAGCATAACCAGAAACAGGTTGAATAGGCCAAATGGGTTGAAAGTCACCCAACGTATATTCAAAATGCACAAAACCTCCTAAATTGTCCAATTTATGTAAGTAGATCATTATTCTGGGGATATACTCTTAATTATTTAATCATATAAAGAACATTAATTGTTGATAAAATACAAGAAAAGAAAATCAAAACAGTGTTTGTAGATCAGTCCAACTTGGCCCGATTTGACCCGGTAACCAACCCTCCTAGCCCACCCTTCTTGCTACACCTCTACAAGATATGGAATAGGTACCTCTGTGGAAACCAATCCCTCATTAACTCCAACAATACCATATTCAAGAGCTTCAGACACACGCCACGAACGCTTAATACTGTTTGTGAATATGTAAGCAGCTAATCCTGCACATGTATACCAAATATGTGTCACGAGCCTTAGCAAACTAATCAATTAAAAAACCACCTGAAAAAAAGTATTTATAAAGTATGAATAGATCAACAAGGTAAAATATCAGGTACGGATATATATGGATCATAAATATATAACCTGCATTGGTGTCATTAGCAATTTGTATAGCTTCTTCTTCTGTTTTAAAGCGTATAACTGGTGCAACGGGTCCAAAAACTTCCTGCCTGTAGCAATACAGATTCAGATACTAGTCCAGACGTATAAACTCGAAATTCATGTAACTTGGAAACTAAAAGCTTTTAAGCAATTACTCAAAGAAGTATTTTATTACTCACAATAGAACAACATAGCCACCCTAATAACACCAAAACCAAAAGGTAGCAAGCTGGGCAGGTCAGGTAAATAGGTGACAGGTCAAAACACGTTCTCGTTGAGCAGGTTTTTTAAAATATAGGGCGCGTCAGCTTGGGTTAATTCAGATCACAAAATATATTATTTACAATAATAAGCTAAATCTGAAAATAAAGTGATTTAGGAAGTTGATCCATTGAAAATAAATTCCGTGCTGATTTCCAACCTGTTCCCCTGTTAGCTAAGATTTGTGATTCGACCTGTTTGATATGAGACAGAGCCAAAACGGACACATTCATAAGTAAATGGGTCAAAATTGCCACCTTATTAGAGAAGTTTGAATATACCTTGCTATAAGCATCTCGTTCTTGACATCACCTATAACTGTAGGCTCATAAAAGGTAAAGCCTAAGCTGTGTCTCTTACCACCAAGAAGAACTTTTGCTCCCTGTACCAACGATATATTACACTTGTCAAGACAGTTATAATAGTTATGCTAGGGGACATACAATCAGTGATTCTATATAAGATAGAATTTTAGTATATACTTTGTGCATCTTATCTGCCCTATTAAGCAGGGATTTAGGATAATTTTTAGATTGATACAAATTACTATAAAACAAAAGAAGACATGAGTTTGTACAGTCGTACGAATTAGTCATGTATAGTTTTAACAGTTAATGTGGCATTCAAACCTTCGAGACAGCATCTTGCACAAATGACTCAACCTGCAAGGTATCATTAGAACAGGTAAGCTGACTTAAATGGATTCAAAATACAATAGCTACACAAGAACACTGGATGATATCTGGAGTAATTCAAAAAAACCAACCTTCTGTACAGCAGCCTCATTGATAAGTGGACCCTAAATAAGAATATAAAAACATTGGACATCAATAACAATTATTAAATGCTACCTCTCCTTAATTAAGAAAAGAATGCCTGAGCATAGAGTTGATGAAAAGGGGGTGTTTGGATGTGCATCATCAAAATGATTATTACACCTTAGGGATATGCCGGTAATAGCAAGTTTTCTTGGTAATCATTTTTTTGAGAAAACTTTTTGCCTACTTCTCTAAATCTGATAAATGTGACCCCAAAAATTTCAACTTCAAATTCATAACTAGTTTAAACACACATCCAAATACCTCCTAAAGTACTTCTTGATGACACCATTTTAAAATTTATATAGTGATAACAATAATCAGAAAAAAACTCGATAGATAGATGATCTACTTTTTAAAACAATCTATTAGAACGGCATTTGAAAAGGCACTTGTAACCTTCTCATATATGTATAAATGGTTACCTGAACCACCCCTTCGCTAAAACCATCGCCAACTTTAAGGTTCTGAACAGCATTTGAAAAGGCACTTGTAAACTTCTCATAAATGCCTACAGGGGTGTGGTACTTGTATGATCATGCAACAAATACTTATAGAAGAAGAAACATACATAAACAACCACAAAAGTTTAAATTAATATAACATAATATTCCATTATACCTTCTTGCACCAGGACTCTATTTGCACATACACATGTTTGTCCAGTGTTACGAAATTTGGTTGCCAACTGAAATCAAAGAATGAATAAGCTATTAATACACTACAGATAATGTTTTTAAACATATATAAAAGTACATGGCATACTCCTAATTAGTTATCTATTTGCACATACACATGTTTGTCCAGTGTTTGATCCCATATTTTGTTATCATATATAACAGTACGTGACATAGTTCTAATTAGTAACTGAGAAGTTACCATCTTGATGTAATCTTTTTAAACAATATGTAACACTTGTGTATAGTAAATGAACAAAATGTGAATCACTTACGGTTCCTTTAAGTGCCACTTCCAAGTCTGCATCATCAAAGATTATGCAAGGTGCATTACCACCAAGTTCAAGAGATACCTACAACAGCAAAAAAATTAAATGAAAAAAATTGACAGCTGCAACATATATGAATAAAATTATGAACTTCAGTACAAATACCTTTTTGACGGTCTCAGCAGAACCCGCCATCAATTTCTTTCCAACAGCTGTTGAGCCAGTAAATGTTATCTTCCTAACCTAATTTAATAGAAAAGCATGAATGTCATGATATATCCTTGAACAATGAATGACACAGATCAAAATAAATTTTAAGATTAGATGTAAAAACCTGTGGGCTCTCAAGTAGAGATGTTCCAATTTTAGCAGCATCTCCCATGACCACGTTCAAGACACCCTATGAATTTTTAGATAGCAGAAAAGAATTAAGAAGTTATGTGATAAATGATAAGAGATATATATACCATATATATATATGGGGTAAGTGAATATGGTGTTGTCCCACACCTAACTTGGGTGAAAAACCCTCACATACTATTTTTTAATACATAAAAAACATGGGGCCCAATCATTCAAAATATTAAAAAATTAGTATGTGAGGGGTTTTTCACCCAAGTTGGGTGTCATATATATATAGAGTATATGTACCTTGTACATGGTATGCAAAATTACACATTGGTGTAAGGGTAAAAGACATACCGGTGGAATTCCAGATTGATGAGCAAGCTCAGCTGCTGCTAAGGCAGTCAATGGTGTGAGCTCGGAGGGCTTAATAACAATAGTACAGCCACAGGCAAGCGCAGGGCCAACCTGATACAACAAAAATACACAACTTCTCATTCTGAGTTATAGCGGCCAACAACTATTAACACTAGAAGTGAAAATGGGCAGATCAGACGGGTTGGGTAACGGGTCAGGTCAACCGGCAAAACTTGTCCAAAAACTCAGTTTTTTAAATGATTACAAATAACATGTTGTCAATGATTTAAGAGATTTTATACTACAAAAATTACAATGGGGGACTCTTGGCTCGTTCCTCTGAAAAGTGAAAGCTATTTTAAGGCGATTAATCGAGACAGAAGTGGTCAATATCCTAACTTAATTCACACAATTTTTGTTACTGGGACTATAACCCACAACCTCGTGGTTACTTGGTTAGTGGTCTACCTCGATACCACTAGGCTAAAGGTCTGTCAGCTTAAAGCTAAGTTTTTACTTCCCCCTTTTCACTTATTGGATATTAAAACTAACCCAATATTACACAGGTCAAGTACTATAATAATGCAGCATTCTTATTTTTGTTATATTAAAAACGAACCTTTCGAGCAATCATTGCTAAGGGAAAATTCCATGGAGTGATTGCACCGACCACACCAACAGGCTGCAAGTTGGAGACAACATTAGTAAAGGCAAATACTATAGAACAAGCTAAATAGAAATCAAAAGTTCAGTTCTTCTCTATTCATGGACAAAAGTCAGGGAAAAAGGCTAAAAACAGTTTTAGATGTTTTTGGTAACATATTTCAAAAAAAAAAATCACCTGCTTTAGTACAAACAGACGGCGATCAGTAAGGGTTGAAGGAATGATATCACCATAAACACGTTTTGCCTCTTCTGCGAAGAATTCGATGAAACTAGCTGCATATACAACCTGCAAAAAAAAAAAAAAACAAATTATACACTTGTCTCGAAACATGAACACTTTATTCAAAATGCCTGACATCTATACCTCCCCAATGGCTTCTTTTAGAGGCTTTCCTTGCTCCAAAGTTATAAGTTGTCCAAGCTCTTCTTTATGTTCAATCAGCGAGTTATACCTTTAATTATGTGTTTGGTGAAATAATCATAAGTAATAAATCATTATTCATTTTACATTATAAATTTTTTAACAGATGCTAACAATAACTTCAATATCAACATTTATTACCAATTACGTAGGCGATTACTTCTATCAGCAGCAGTAAGCTTACTCCAATCTACAAAACAAATAATGATACTATTTGCTTATGTCACATGCACCTAAATAAAGCAACATGCATCTATCATCAAACAAATATTCAACAGAATGCAACTAAATTTGAAAATCCGTACGGCCAAAAGCATCATAAGCTGAAGAAATAGCATCTTTTGTTTCCCTCTCTCCCATGCATGCAACAGAAGCTATAACATCACCCCTAGCAGGATTGTTAACCTGCCACCACCAACATGTGTAAATTAAGAAAATTAAAGAACTTTCATCTCCTATAACGTCAAATCAATCATTTCTTCATTATCTCAAGTTGAAGAAGCGCTAAAATATAGGTTTTTACAGATCCTTCCATTTCTATCAAATTTTTAGAATTCTAAGAAAACAGAGTTAAAGTTCGTAAAAAAAAAAAAGAAGACAGAGTTAAAGTCAACTCAATTTGAGCGACCAGTGAAGCTAGATAATCAACATAGAATAGCAACATACTTTACAAGCTCGTCAACTTTGGTAATTATACTTCATTATGTCCATCCTGGTAGTCAAAGATTTTGGAACAGGATGTTACGGCAATTGAAGTATGAAAAATAATCACCATAACAGCCCGTTCCAAGAGTATTAACTACATTATACAGATCTGTTGTATTACAAAAAAGAAAAATAAAAAAGAGTCTACTTGCTTTAGTACAAACAGACGGCGATCAGTAAGGGTTGAAGGAATGATATCACCATAAACACGTTTTGCCTCTTCTGCGAAGAATTCGATGAAACTAGCTGCATATACAACCTGCAAAAAAAAAAAAAAAAAAAAAAATCACCTGCTTTAGTACAAACAGACGGCGATCAGTAAGGGTTGAAGGAATGATATCACCATAAACACGTTTTGCCTCTTCTGCGAAGAATTCGATGAAACTAGCTGCATATACAACCTGCAAAAAAAAAAAAAAAAAAAAAAAATCACCTGCTTTAGTACAAACAGACGGCGATCAGTAAGGGTTGAAGGAATGATATCACCATAAACACGTTTTGCCTCTTCTGCGAAGAATTCGATGAAACTAGCTGCATATACAACCTGCAAAATGTCAAAAAAAAAAAAAAAATCACCTGCTTTAGTACAAACAGACGGCGATCAGTAAGGGTTGAAGGAATGATATCACCATAAACACGTTTTGCCTCTTCTGCGAAGAATTCGATGAAACTAGCTGCATATACAACCTGCAAAATGTCAAAAAAAAAAAAAAATCACCTGCTTTAGTACAAACAGACGGCGATCAGTAAGGGTTGAAGGAATGATATCACCATAAACACGTTTTGCCTCTTCTGCGAAGAATTCGATGAAACTAGCTGCATATACAACCTGCAAAATGTCAAAAAAAAAAAAAACAATTACACTTGTCTCGAAACATGAACACTTTATTCAAAAAAAAAAAAAAAAAAAAAAAAAAGAAGACAGAGTTAAAGTTCGTAAAAAAAAAAAAAAAAAAAAAAAAAAAAAAAAAAAAAAAAAAAAAAATATATAAAAAAAATACTAAAAGAAAATAGAAATACCTCAATAGTCTTGCCATCATAAGCATCAATCCATTTGCCACCAATAAAACCTTTCGTTTGAAACAATCCTGCTTTCTTGATCCCAGCTACTACACTCTCTGTTTCCGTACTCATCTATACATACATATATATATATATATATATATAATTAAATTAATAATTTGAATAATTAAAATCGTAATTAATTAACAAAATGAGTTAATAAAATAAAACGGACCTTGCGACTATAGGAGCAACGTAACGACTGATGAAGATGAAGACTAGTGGTGGTACGATTGAATAATGTGCGAGCGAACATCGTTCTTATCATGGCTAAAACGACGTCGTTGCTGCCACGTGTTGCTGGTGACGATACAAATGGTGACTGATTCACTACACCTGTTATATCTATATCTATATCTATATATCGACATCTATATCGACATCTGTATAGATAATAATGGGAAAAAGGAAATTTTATACTAATTAATATCTATATCTATATCTATATCTATGGCTGTTCTATTTATTCACTACACCTGTTATATCTATATCTATATCTATATATCGACATCTGTATCTGTATAGATAATAATGGGAAAAAGGAAATTTTATACTAACATATTCATTGTTTGTTCATGTAACAAAACGTTTTGCAACTTAATTATTTAGTGAGTAGTGACTCATCTCTAATTATAAAATGATTTTATATTTATTTAATTTTAGATAATGATTAATTTTCTTCATTAATAAGTCTAAAAATCCTTTTGATTGATGTATATCCTCTTGATTGATGTACAAGAGGATGACATAGAAAAATCAAAGGGTAAATAAGGAAAAAGGTTTAGTGGAATACTTATTGATATAGTTTTAAAAGAATTTTTTAATGGATTTAGTGTCTCCGGATGTAATGAATTATGTCCGATTCTTAATGTTATGTAATGATCTATTCGAGTGTCTATACAATGTAATGATCTCGTTATTATGTCTAAAGGATGTAATGAATGACCTGCTGAATAGGTAGCCGGTTACCCACTTAAATGATAGGTTATATGGCATGCCTAGTCATCGTTTACTGGATTAAAAGTACATAGGTATTTATGTGGATTAAAAAAGATTATATATACCAGTATACATATACATATATCCTATATTTATAACTCCTCACAATAGATTTATTTATCAAAAACTCGTCGGCATCCCAGACTTTAGTCGCCGGACATCACCACCATAACACTCGTCGGACAACACCATCTCCCTACAACACCACTATACAACCACACTTATATCTAACCACCCCAAACTATCTGGATCTAGAAATCAATGTTTAAATTAAAATCTTTACACATAACCAAACCTGGATCAAGAAATCGATGTTTAATTTAAGAGCAAGAAACTGTTGCGCCTGACCGGAATTCGTAGGAAGTGAAACTGTCGTGAATATTAGATATCTCCCAATATTCGATCTTGATTTGTTATTCAAGTAACCGTGCTCCATACACTGGATTTGTTAGATTTATAATACTTATTTGTTAATTTTGTTGTCAATGATATTTGTGCTCAAATTAGATGGTTGGGTGGATACTCTGTAGCGAATGTAGTTTTTATCGGTAGGGTTATGTGGAAGATAAAGCCAAGGATGGTCGGTAGGGTTATGTGGAAGATAAAGCCAAGGATGGTAGGTGGATAATATAAATATAAATACTGTAATATGTTTAGAAAAGTTAATGTTTGTTCGCATTTTATTTTTGTCCAAAAAGTACAAATAATTGTTGATAGAATCGAACCAGCCAACGAAATGAAAGACCAATTTGCAAATCAAGTGAACCACTGCCGAGAGTTTTTTATTTTAATCAAATTTTGACTAGTTTTTCTTATAATAGCATTAACATTTTCTACAAAAAATTAGAAAGTAACCATCATTTACCTGAGAAAATGGTGTTACCGGAAGATATTGTGGATTTGGTGGTTAATGGTGTACGCCGGAAGTTGGTCGGAAATTCGTCGGAGAAGAAAACCGGAGACTAGATTTTGTCGAAAGTCTATAAAATGTAATGAACAATGGCTTAATGTGTGTTGTATGTAACATACATGGCATTACGTGGCATCTGACATGGCAATGGCTTGCGTGACATTAACTTATTACACGTAAGCAGTTAACCGGTAGCTTACATCACTTAGACATAATAACGAGTTCATTACATTGCATAGACACCCGAGTACATCATTACATAACATAAACAATTGGACATAGTTCATCACATCCGGAGGCACTAATCCCTTTTTTAAACTAATATTTAAGAGTATTAATTATTTTCCTCGATTTTATCATGAAAGGTTTCATTACTTGAGTATATCGAATATAATATTACATTTGTAGTTTTTTGTAATTAAAGAAATGCTAAGATGTATTTTGTAAATTAACTTGTCTAGTGATTTATACATGATAAGTTTTAAACATTTTTTTAAAATACATTTTTGATTTTTTTAACATACATGAGGAGGTAACATGTAAGCGTGATAGTTTAGTTTTCTTTTCTAACGATAGTTTAGTTTTTTTTAAAGTGTAAATTACTCATGGATGTCGAAAAAATCTAACATATATTGTTTAACCAAGTTTGAACCGGTAAGCCTTGTTAAATTTGAAATCAAAAGAAAAAAAAAATCTCACCTTGGTCTTAATGCACATGAGTAACAACTTAGGCTAAGAGTAGGGGTATGGCCTCCTCTTACGCCACTTCAATATGGGTGTGACATGTGGCAATTCATGGCATCTTGAGTGGCCTATGTAAAATGAGTTGGAGTGGTATCGCCTCTCATGAGACATCTTCTAATCATTATTTTTTTTTCTTTAAATTATAGTTTTATTTAAATAAAACATATTTTTATTGAACTAAAATTACATTACCTTCTTTAATAAAGGAAATGGATATGAATAGTAACCATTTTGTCTTTATCTGAATTTTTAATATAAATAAAACATATGTCAAATATAACTTAATGTTTGAGTGTAGTTGAGTGGTAAAGCTCTTGCTTTATATGGGAGAGGTCTCTGTTTCAAATCCTCTTCAATTCCATTATTGAACTCTTTTTTTTTTCAAAAATTTATATTTTACACCCATAAATTTTCACACATAACCTTAGAGTTTTTTTTTTGGAACTGCATAACCTTGGAGTTTTATATTTGAATAGATTGTTATATACTTTTGTCCATTTTTGTTTTTTCTCATTTTACATAAAATTAATATAAAGAACATATTTTTATTTAAAACATATCATTTTCTAAAAAGACTTTTCTTAAAGTTTTTCTTTTAGATTTTATTTTTGGGGTCTTTGTTAATATTTGTTTTCTTTTATATTCTTTTTGTAATTTTTAGATTTTTCAAAATTTTGTTTTCTCTATATGTTTTTTTTTACATTTTATTATATTATTTAGCAAATTTTTGGTAATATTTTGTATTACATAAATTCTTTTGATTTATTTTTTTTTTGCATTTTTTTTAATTGACTTTGAGTTTCTTTATTAATATTTTTTCCCTCTTTAGTTTTTGAGTAAACATAAACATGATAGTGTATCTTTACGTTGCCATGTGCCATATCATGTAAAAAGGCCACAAAACCATATACGCTTAACATACTAAACATTAAACAAACTTGGTCTTAGATGGAGTGACAACTTTTGAATGTGGTTGTATCATTGCCCTTAAATAAATATATTTGCGTTTTTATCTCTAATTTGGAAGTTTGTTTTAAACATTATGTTTCGCGAAATTATTAATATGGGAGTAAACACATTTATGATGTTATGTTGTAGTATTGCATTCAAAGAACAAAACACGAAAAAACGATAATCGCAGCCCCGCAATGCGGGGCTCCTGAACTACCTAGTTGTTATTAAACTAAAACACCTTACTAAATTAATAAAGTCTTGCATTACTTAAAAACAACACATTTAATACTTATAAAAAGACAATACAATAACATAAATAAAACTACTAATATCCATATATTTCCTTGATGTCTTGTTGCGCCTTTAGCATGATGGATCGTTCGAGTTCGCCTAGGTGATTACAGTCGTTGGTCAACACTTTCAACTTGGCAAGTTTGATAGTACTTTCCTTCTCCTTTAGCTTCATTTTAGCCAACTTCATTTTCTCCTTTCCCATACTAACACGTTCCTTGCTAATGTCCATCAAACTGTCTCAAACGTCTCGTTGTACCTAGCCTTCCCCTTTCCTTAGCCTCTGTAACATCCTAAGTTTTTATGCCAATGAAAATTAACCTTTATTATAATTTTGACATTAAAATAGTTTCCTAGTATTTAATTTTTGATTATGGAGTTAATTTAGTTGGAACTTTAGTGGCTAGCGGGTATAATACCCCTTTTATTTAAAAAAAGCGTGGCATCATATGATATTGCCAGTCATCTCTTTTTTATTATTCACCTTTTCTTTGCAAACTAAACCAAATACTTCCTTCTTCATCTTCAATTCTTTCTTAACAATTGTGAAATCCTAATTTCTATCTAAATCAAAGAATTATATAACAAATAATAATAATAGTTTCCAAGCTTTCTAGTGAATTAAATTGGGTGAATTGAGTTGTGTGCTTGTGGTGTGTTTCGAATTCAAGACAAGAAGGAAGAAGAAAATGTGATTTCAACTCTATATTATTTCTATTTCTTGAAGGTATGAGTAATTTTAATTATTCTATCAATTGAAATTAGGGTTTATGTGTAACACCCCAAGCCGAGGCTCGAAATGTCACGGAAATCACATAGCACCAGGTGGAATTACAATAGAACAAACTAAATGCAATTAAAGATTCGGTGAATCCAGAACATAACGAAGCAAGTAACAAATTACAACCGGAGCAAATAGCCATCAAAGTTAACATAATAACATCCAAAGATGGCAAACGATCCTAAGGAAGATGCAAAAGGCAGGCCAATGAATCCTTGATCCATGAAGTCCATAGTCCGGGTTTACAGCAAGCAAAGCAACTAAACTCCACGCCCTGGGAGAACCTGATTACCTGAAAAGTGTACTAAGCATAGTCAACACAAGGTTGGTGAGTTCGTAGTAATGGTTCGTAAAGAACCAACATCAATAATCACAATATAAGAATAGAGGCTAGACATGACTTACAGCGAGCCTCTACATAACACAACATCGCCCAACAACAAGATTACACAAGACAAGTAACTGTGTAATGAGAATGCACAAATGATATGCGAATCAATGTAAGTGCCAAATGCATGAATAAGCAAACATGCCTATCCTATGCGTGATCTCCAGTCACCTATGCAACGATACTCGCTTGTCATCACCATGAACAAAGCGGCATCTCAAAATCATCGAGATATATATGTCTATATACTCGGGGTCACGTTCTACATCCAAAATGGGTGCATACATCTATGCACCAGGATGTCGGCAATCCCCTGCCGAGGGCTCATCAACAATGTATGCAATGCTTACAATTAAATGTAAATGCATAAATCATAAACCAACAATCAATATACGATGAACCTGTGCCAACAGTCAATATTCGTCCAACATAAGCCAAAATCCATATGCGACAACCGTAAGCCAACAATCAATATTCAACCACTATAGTCCAACCATCAATATTCAACAATCACAAACAACTAATCACAATTTAAACCAACTATACGTACATATACTTCAGAGGATTCTACTTTCTTCAAGTCCCAGATGCTTATATATAGGGTCACCCGCAGCCTTCCCACCACATCTAAAACCCAATGAAGGCATAACCGACTTCCATGTATGTACGTCTATCCTAATATATATATATGTAATAATTAACTAAAACATAACCCAAGTCAATCAAACGAAACGAACTGTCACATCAATCCAACAATCAAGTCAACCAATCAATAAATCAATAAATGCAAGTAAACACGCCAGGTTTACACTTTTCAGCCCGAATCTCAAGCGAGTAGGAACAAGACGCATTCGACTCGACCTTTTTAGAAATGACAAAAGATTCATACAAAAAGAGTGTTACTACTAGAAACTAGACTCTCTTACGATTCCAACGATAGGTCATACGACTCGATTGGACTTACGGATCAAAAGTTATTGACGTTTGAAAACTGACGCGCATAATTTCCAGTAACTATCCACTGCGCCGCAGTGAGCCAGAACCATACTCACTGCGCCGCAGTGGCTAGATTGGACCAGGACCAGAAACAAAGCACTGCGCCGCAGTGAGCAAGGGTGGAGCTCACTGCGTCGCAGTGGCCACAACCTGCAGCCAACACCTGCAGTTTATGCAGGAAAACACGAACCAAAACCCCCAAATTCGACCCAAACCATTCCGAAACGACTTGTGAAGACTTGTAACTTGTTTTGAAGCATATTTAAGCATTGTTACACATAACCACACTTAACCCACACCATAAATCCAACCTTTAACATCAAAATCATACCAAAATCCTTCAAACCCTAACCCTAACCCTAATTTGACCCAAAGTTTGATTTAAGCCGATCTTGGACTTGCAATTGTTCAAGATGACTAGAAAAGCATAAACAAACATAAATAGAAGTAAATGGGTTGAATTAGACTTACCAAAACGTCTCCTTGAGCTAGAACCCGAAATTAGGTCAAAATGGTTAAAATGCAAGACTTCCACCTTTGATTCTTCGATATGACGATAATGTGGTATAGATGGCGATGAATCTAGTGTTATACCCTTTCTAAACACTAAGTAGATGGTAGGGAGAAGAGAAAGAAATGATCTTGCTTTGTTCTTGAGAGAAAGAGAGAAAGAGATAGATAGAAATGAGAATGAGTGGAGGGGAAAGGGATAAGGGGGGGAAATGGGTCTTGGTGGCTGGTGGGTCTTGGACTACCCACGGGCCGACCCGTTTCTCCCACGAGCCATAATACAATCGATTACACAACTAAACGCCAAACAAACATATTAACGACTCGACTAGCATACCACATAGTCATATAATCACAAATGGGCCCAATTATTTCATTCAACAAGATTGTTAGTCAAATTACACATAAGTCAACGGGTCAAAATTCACGGATGTTACATTATTCCCCCGTTGAAAGAATTTCGTCCCGAAATTCAACAAAACCCTAATTATTAAATAAATGCGGGTACTTAGACTTCATATGGTCTTCTCTCTCCCAAGTGAACTCGGCTCCACGTCTAGCGTTCCATCTTACCTTCACAATGGTGTAGCGCTTCTTCTTGAGTTTCTTCTCTTGTCGGTCCAAAATCTCTACCGGCTCTTCAACAAAGTTTAGGCTCGAATCCACCCTAATTTCGTCCATAGGCACATGATGTGTAGGATCCGCCAAACACTTGCGCAAGTTACAAATATGGAACACATCATGCACACCGCTAAGCTCTTGAGGCAAATCTAGCCGATAAGCAACTTTCCCGACCCGTTCAAGAATCTTGAAGGGACCAATATACCTTGGTGCAAGTTTTCCCCGCTTCACAAAACGTACGACTCCCTTCCAAGGTGACACCTTCAAAAGTACAAAATCACCAACTTCAAATTCTAACGGTCTCCGCCTCACATCGGCATACTTCTTTTGACGTTCACGGGCCAACTGCAACTTCTCCTTAATTTGAGATATTACCTTAGTCGTTTCAATCACAATTTCTGGCCCGATGAGTTGACTCTCCCCAATTTCCGCCCAAGCTAGAGGAGAACGGCATATCCTACCATACAATGCTTTAAAGGGTGCCATTTGAATGGTAGCATGGTAGCTATTGTTGTATGAAAACTCAACTAGCGGCAATTGGTCTTCCCAACTTCCACCAAAATCAATCGCACATGCCCTCAACATGTCTTCAAGTGTTTGAATGGTTCTCTCGGTTTGCCCATCCGTTTGAGGGTGAAACGCCGTGCTCATGTCAAGTCGAGTACCCATGGCTTTTGAAAGGCTTCCCAAAATTTTGATTTGAAACGGGCATCTCTATCCGAAATGATAGAAATCGGCACTCCATGCTTAGATATTACTTCCTTGATGTACAATCGAACCAAAGTGTCAAATTTATCGGTTTCACGAATGGCTAAAAAGTGAGCCGATTTCGTTAACCGATCTACTATCACCCAAATCGTGTCACGGCCGCTTCTCGTCTTCGGTAGTTTGGTAATGAAATCCATCGAAATATGCTCCCACTTCCATTCGGGCATCACCGGTTGCACCAACAATCCGGGTGGCTTCTTGTGATCGGCCTTAACTTGTAAGCAAGTAAGACACTCACTCACATACCTAGCCACATCACGCTTCATGCCCGGCCACCAATACAAGTTCTTCAAATCAAAGTACATCTTATCCGACCCGGGATGGACCGAATAAGGCGATTGATGAGCTTCATTCAATATAAGCGTTCTTAAGTCGCCGAATATAGGAACCCAAAGTCTTTCAACCATGTATAGCCCATTATCATTCTTCCGGTCGAATTGTTGTTCCATGCCATCTAGGTCCTCGTTTCCAAAGTTTTCCGGTAGGGTGGCTTGAATTTGGGCTTCAATGATCCGATCACGAATATTTGGCCCTACCGTGAGGCTCATAGCTCTAGCCCGTCTCGGTTTCACTCTCTCCTTTCGGCTCAAGGCATCGGCTACTACATTTGCCTTGCCCGGGTGATAGCGGATGTCACAATCATAATCACTAAATAGTTCTAACCAACACCTTTGCCTCATATTCAATTCACTTTGGTTAAAGATGTGTTGGAGACTTTTGTGATCGGTATAAATCACACATTTGGTGCCATAGAGATAATGCCTCCAACACTTCAAAGCAAACACAACCGCTCCCAATTCCAAATCATGTGTCGGGTAGTTCTTCTCATGCACCTTCAATTGCCGAGAGGCATAAGCAATGACCTTACCCCTTTGCATAAGAACACAACCCAACCCTTGCCCCGAAGCATCACAATAGACAACAAAATCTTCAATCCCATCCGGTAGTGTCAAAATAGGAGCATCACATAGCATATCTTTAAGTGTTTGGAAGGCGTTCTCTTGTCTTTCGCCCCATTCAAAATTTCTCTCCTTTTGAGTCAAGAGGGTGAGTGGTTGTGCAATACGGGAGAAATTTTCAATAAATCTTCTATAGTAACCCGCCAATCCAAGGAATTGGCGGATCTCGGATGGCGTTTCGGGTCTTCTCCAATTCTTGACCGCTTCAATCTTGCTTGGGTCCACATGAATACCATCCTTGCTCACTACGTGACCAAGGAAGTGGACCTCTTCCAACCAGAACTCACACTTGGAAAATTTTGCATACAATTTCTCCTTCCTTAGTAATTCAAGCACTTCACGCAAGTGCTCAACATGCTCCTCCCTCGTCTTCGAGTATACAAGTATGTCATCAATGAACACAATGACAGACTTGTCTAAGTATGGTTGGCACACCCGGTTCATCAGATCCATGAACACCGCCGGCGCATTAGTCAACCCAAAAGGCATTACGGTGAATTCAAAATGGCCATACCTTGTGCGAAAAGCCGTTTTGGGGATGTCATCTTCATGTACCCGGAGTTGATGATAACCCGAGCAAAGATCGATTTTTGAGAAGTGCTTAGCACCTTGAAGTTGATCAAATAAGTCATCAATTCTAGGGAGAGGATATCGGTTCTTCACGGTGAGCTTGTTCAATTCCCGGTAATCAATACACATTCTGAAGGATCCGTCTTTCTTTTTGACGAAGAGAACAGGAGCACCCCAAGGAGATTGACTAGGGCGAATGAAACCCTTCTCTTGGAGTTCCTTGAGTTGAGTTTGTAGCTCTTGCATTTCGGTTAGAGCTAGTCTATAAGGAGCCTTTTGCTACGGGCGCGGCTTCGGGAATAAGATTAATACGAAAGTCTAGTTCACGAGTTGGAGGTAACCCCGGCAAGTCATCCGGAAAAACATCGGGAAATTCACAAACAATAGGAACGGTCTTCAATTCCACCTTTGTGACGGTAGCACTAAAGACCTTAGAATTAGAGGAATCGGAGATTTCACCTTGAACCCTAAGAATTCTACCGTTAGTCAAAGGTATCTTGACAACTCTCTCACCACAATCAATAGTCGCTTTCGCCGCCGTTAACCAATCCATACCCACAATAACATCAAAACTCCCAATATCCAAAGGCATAAGGTCTATGAAGAAATCGATATCTTCCAAAGTCAAGACACAATCGCGAAGTATTTGACTAATTTAGTTAGTGACCCGTTTACCATTTCAATGTCAAGCACATAGTTTAAAGCACAAGGATTCACATCAATCAAAGGAACAAAATTAGAAGACACGAGGCTATAATCGGCCCCGGAATCAAATAAGACGGTGGCATAGTGACCATTAAGGAGAAAGGTACCTGCTACTACATTGGGATCATTGCGAGCTTCATTTGCATTAGCCGCAAAGGCTCGGCCGCGTGGTTGCACTTGGTGGCCTTGTTGTCCCCGGTTTTGATTAGGCCCGACCATTTGTAGTTGGTTGGGGTGGACGGCTACTTGCACTTGTTGTCCCACCCATCGAGGACAAGTATTACGGTAGTGGTCTCGACTACCACATTCAAAACATTCGCCTCTTCTTTGGTTACCTTGAGGAGGAACGGCCCGAATAGGAGCCGCATTCATTGGGCCCGCTCTTGGAGCCCTACAATCTCTGGAGAGGTGCCCGATTCGGTTACAATTAAAGCATGCTTTGCATTGGGCATTGGCGGGGTGATGTTGGTTGCATCTCCCACAGAAAGGATGAGGTCCCGGGAAAGCTTTTCTAATTGGCTCCACCGCCGCCATTATTCTACCCCTATTTGCATTCTTGGGGTCAAACCTCCCCACTTTCCTTACTCCGCTCGACTCTCCCACTTCTTTCCTCTTGCTTGATGAGGATTTACTCAAAACGCCACATCTCAATAAATCTTCCGTCACACTCCCGGCTTGGTTGACCGCATTAGCCAAAGAAGTAGGCATGTTGGAGTTTACATAAGATCGGACTTGAGGATTCAAGCCCAATACAAACTTCTGGATGGCCTGTGACTCGGTACCCACCAAGTGAGGAATGAGGGTAGACAACTCTTGAAATCGTCTCACATAGCCCTTGTAATCGGCTCCCTCCATGTTGAGATTTGCAAATTCTATGGTTAAGTTTTGTAGTTCATATGGAGGACAAAACTTTGCTTTTACTTTGTTTTTGAAGTCAATCCACTCCAAATTTTGAGTCCGCCCCAACGTTATTTCCTGGTTCCACCAACTCAAGGCGTCATGCCTAAACATGCCGGATGCATAGGAAATCCGGTCATCATAGGTGCAATGACTCCTTTCAATCACCGCCTCTATCGCCTCAAACCACCTTATACATTCCGTGGGACCACCTCTTCCATCAAACTCCGGTGCCCCACAACTTTTAAAGTCCTTAAATATACATCCTTGACGGTATCCACCATATTGATTATTCATGGGCATTCCAATATTAACCCCCACTGGTCCCTCTCCTTCATCCTCTACGGCATGAGGTTGAGCATTTTCATTATTCATATTTTCTGGGGCTTCGTTGTTTTGAGCCACATTATCTTGCCCAAGATTTGCCGTGACTTGAGCAATAATGGTTGGCATGATATTGGCGATCGTTTGAGCAATCACCTCGGCCATGTTTGGCTCAGGGACCTCACCACGACCCCTTCCTTGGCCCCTACCACGACCTCTACCACGGCCCCTACCTCCTTGTACCTCCGGTTGAGCTTCCGGTTGAGGTTCTTCCTCTTCAGCCCTATAGTTCGTTCCGACTCTCCTTGGTCTCACCATTTCTATAAAACAAGCGACACGTTGACCCGAGAGTTAGTCTCAAATGCTCGCATGTTAGTCACACAAGTAGTCAATGCTCTCATACCGATACCACATACTCATTTCATAACATTATGTTAAGGCAAAAGTGTTAGCATCATAAGGGATTTTTACATATCATAACATCAAGTAATCATGCTCATTACATCATGCAATCAAACAACTAACACGAATGATTCAAAGTATAATCCGAATTCGATATGCTCTCTAGTTATTGACCGGGTATGTATACAAGCAATCCACGATGTCATGAACTTGCTATAATATCGGGTAACCATAAAAGAGTTGATCGGATTCTTTTAGGGTTGCCACAATATTATACTAAGTTAATGGCATCCCATCATTTTGCCCTAAATCATCACATTAGTTCCAACAATTAACAACAACAACCCATATTAACTACAATCCACCTTCATCACATTAAATTCAAGCTATCATACAAGTGGTCTTAACTACGAACTCACACGGGATTCACAAAATTCACATTGCACACAAATTTCCTAACCATGCATGCTATATGAATAGTTTTAACTTAAGCCGTAGTCTAGGTCAAACCGCCTAATTCTCTACGACCACGCATGGGCCACCATTCTGTAACACCCCAAGCCGAGGCTCGAAATGTCACGGAAATCACATAGCACCAGGTGGAATTACAATAGAACAAACTAAATGCAATTAAAGATTCGGTGAATCCAGAACATAACGAAGCAAGTAACAAATTACAACCGGAGCAAATAGCCATCAAAGTTAACATAATAACATCCAAAGATGGCAAACGATCCTAAGTATAATGCAAAAGGTAGGCCAATGAATCCTTGATCCATGAAGTCCATAGTCCGGGTTTACAGCAAGCAAAGCAACTAAACTCCACGCCCTGGGAGAACCTGATTACCTGAAAAGTGTACTAAGCATAGTCAACACAAGGTTGGTGAGTTCGTAGTAATGGTTCGTAAAGAACCAACATCAATAATCACAATATAAGAATAGAGGCTAGACATGACTTACAGCGAGCCTCTACATAACACAACATCGCCCAACAACAAGATTACACAAGACAAGTAACTGTGTAATGAGAATGCACAAATGATATGCGAATCAATGTAAGTGCCAAATGCATGAATAAGCAAACATGCCTATCCTATGCGTGATCTCCAGTCACCTATGCAACGATACTCGCTTGTCATCACCATGAACAAAGCGGCATCTCAAAATCATCGAGATATATATGTCTATATACTCGGGGTCACGTTCTACATCCAAAATGGGTGCATACATCTATGCACCAGGATGTCGGCAATCCCCTGCCGAGGGCTCATCAACAATGTATGCAATGCTTACAATTAAATGTAAATGCATAAATCATAAACCAACAATCAATATACGATGAACCTGTGCCAACAGTCAATATTCGTCCAACATAAGCCAAAATCCATATGCGACAACCGTAAGCCAACAATCAATATTCAACCACTATAGTCCAACCATCAATATTCAACAATCACAAACAACTACTCACAATTTAAACCAACTATACGTACATATACTTCAGAGGATTCTACTTTCTTCAAGTCCAGATGCTTATATATAGGGTCACCCGCAGCCTTCCCACCACATCTAAAACCCAATGAAGGCATAACCGACTTCCATGTATGTACGTCTATCCTAATATATATATATGTAATAATTAACTAAAACATAACCCAAGTCAATCAAACGAAACGAACTGTCACATCAATCCAACAATCAAGTCAACCAATCAATAAATCAATAAATGCAAGTAAACACGCCAGGTTTACACTTTTCAGCCCGAATCTCAAGCGAGTAGGGAGATACGAAACTCACCTTGCCCGGCAAAGAAGCTAGTATAAGATTACAAACGAGTAATAGGATCCACACGTCCACAACCTATAATTATACATCATAATACCATAATGTCAACTCTACAATCATAAACAAGTTGGTTTAGCACAATTAGGTCAAGTCACAAACCCTAAACGCCTTTACAACTTAAACGAGTAGGAACAAGACGCATTCGACTCGACCTTTTTAGAAATGACAAAAGATTCATACAAAAAGAGTGTTACTACTAGAAACTAGACTCTCTTACGATTCCAACGATAGGTCATACGACTCGATTGGACTTACGGATCAAAAGTTATTGACGTTTGAAAACTGACGCGCATAATTTCCAGTAACTATCCACTGCGTTGCAGTGAGCCAGAACCATACTCACTGCGCCGCAGTGGCTAGATTGGACCAGGACCAGAAACAAAGCACTGCGCCACAGTGAGCAAGGGTGGAGCTCACTGCGCCGCAGTGGCCACAACCTGCAGCCAACACCTGCAGTTTATGCAGGAAAACACGAACCAAAACCCCCAAATTCGACCCAAACCATTCCGAAACGACTTGTGAAGACTTGTAACTTGTTTTGAAGCATATTTAAGCATTGTTACACATAACCACACTTAACCCACACCATAAATCCAACCTTTAACATCAAAATCATACCAAAATCCTTCAAACCCTAACCCTAACCCTAATTTGACCCAAAGTTTGATTTAAGCCGATCTTGGACTTGCAATTGTTCAAGATGACTAGAAAAGCATAAACAAACATAAATAGAAGTAAATGGGTTGAATTAGACTTACCAAAACGTCTCCTTGAGCTAGAACCCGAAATTAGGTCAAAATGGTTAAAATGCAAGACTTCCACCTTTGATTCTTCGATATGACGATAATGTGGTATAGATGGCGATGAATCTAGTGTTATACCCTTTCTAAACACTAAGTAGATGGTAGGGAGAAGAGAAAGAAATGATCTTGCTTTGTTCTTGAGAGAAAGAGAGAAAGAGATAGATAGAAATGAGAATGAGAGGGGGGAAAGGGATAAGGGGGGGGGGGAATGGGTCTTGGGGGCTGGTGGGTCATGGACTACCCACGGGCCGACCCGTTTCTCCCAAGCCATAATACAATCGATTACACAACTAAACGCCAAACAAACATATTAACGACTCGACTAGCATACCACATAGTCATATAATCACAAATGGGCCCAATTATTTCATTCAACAAGATTGTTAGTCAAATTACACATAAAGTCAACGGGTCAAAATTCACGGATGTTACATTATGTGTTTAAGTAATTTTATTATTTGATTTTAGGGTTCTTTAGGTGAATCAAATTGGGGATTTTCTTTAAAATAAGTAAATTGCTCTAATACAAGTTAGGGTTCTTGAAATTTAATCAAATTGGGGGTTTCTAGTTGGGTGCATGAAAGTTTTGATGAGTGTTAGTGAGAACAAAATTGGACAGATTCTGTCTCTGATTTTGCAACGTGTAAAACACCCCTGTATCAGATTATTCACTTGTTGATCACTAAAAAGAAAATGTAGGTTTATGTGTTAGCTTGAAGTGGCCACTGGAATGGGTAAAAAGGTGGAGTAGAACTCTATTTATGAATTTTTGAAGTCAGTATGGTCATGATGATCTTTCAGTAAGAATGATTCTGTGTCTGTTTTTGAAACGAGTAAAACACACTTATACGGGTCAAATCTTGTGTTGGTCACTGAAGATAAAATGTATCTATATGTGTTAACTTGAAGTGGCCACTGGAATGAGGTAAAAATATGGCGTAGAATTCAAGTTATGATTTGAAGTCAGTAAGGTCAAATCTGTTTTTTCAGCAAGAACAGCAACATTATTGGTTTTTAAAACGAACAGATTTCACTTTTGAAGGACAATTCACATGTTGGTCACTAAAGATAAAATGTAGATATATGTGTCTTCTAAATTTGGCCACTGGAATCACATAAAAAGATTGAGTAGAACTCAAGTTATGCTTGTTTGAAGTCAGTTTGGTCAAATATGAAAATGGTAATTTTGTTATGAAAGTGAGTTTGACATTATGATAAGAGATTCATGTTTTGAAAATCAAACCAAGAGCAATATGAGATTGTAAAAGATGAGTTTGGTGCTAAGATGCTATTGATTGTGGCTAAGTGACCTTGTATGTGATTGATGATATTCTATGTATTTGTGAATCATTGCTAGGTTGAAGCATACATATTGTGTACTTGCGGTTTTGTTGATTGTTGATTTGTGGTCGCGAAGGAGGTGAGTATTCTTGCATACCTTTATATATGCGTTGGGTCGATTACCATATGATGGTGGATTCCGTGTGTGGTAATCGATTTGGCGTTAAGCCCAATTTGGGGCATTGTGATTATGAGGCCTAAGAACCTATGAGGCCTAAGAACCTCTTGAGATATGAGATATATGAGGCCTAAGAACCTCTTGTGAATGGGGCCTAAGAATCCCAAGATTATTGATATTGATTGTGTTGATATAGCTTATATGGATCCATGTAATGCGTTAAAGTACAAAAGTGAGCATGTAGATATGGTACGACGGTGCCATAGGCTACATGTAATAGTCCTTTGTACGTTGCCCTCCTTCGTGTGTATAAACGTATGCAAGATTATTCACTAAGCTTTGCTTACCTTTTAGTTGTTTACCCTTTTTATAGGTTGTCCCGGATGTGAAAACAAAGACAAGTACTTGAAGTTCGAAGTTAATTTATGGATTTGAATGCTTTAGCTAAATGCGAAAAATGGTAATGTTGATAGGACCCGTAGAGACCCCTTTGAACTATTGGCTCTTGGTACATTTGATTGTTTTGGTAAAATATTTGTTATGTCAAGTGTTAGATTCAAGGAGTTTTTGGTTATTTATAATGGGTCATTATGTAATAGTAATGTATGGATCATGATCAAATGTATTTTAAAAACTTATTATCCGTAACAGGTTTTGATGTAGATTTTACGAAAAGGTCATGCCGAAATTTCTAATTTTTGTGCGTTGTCTTTTATAATGAGTTTGGTTAAATGTATTTGATTGAATTCAGAAATGTTGTGGTCTAAAGCTTGGAAATGAGTTTGAAAAGATTGTAAGTTGAGTCAAATGTCAAAAGTTGGTTTTGGATCTGTCAGGTGCAAATATGCGGCGCATATCTGATAAACATGGGTTTATGCGGCGCAATTTCAAGCGCATGAAAAGTTTCTGATCTTTTTGGCATCGCGATATGCGGCGCATATATAAGGTGTACGGCACATGTTTATATAAAAAAATAAAAAAAATTCCTTATTTTTCCATTAATCGAGTTGTGTCGTTTCAGCCTCCCATGAAGCTTTCCTAGCCGCATCTCTACCACCAACACGCTCTTGGAACACCGACTCATCATCGTCATCAAGAAAGTTAAGGTCGATATTGACTCGAGCATCCGAACCTTGAAATATATAAAACAAAAGTATAATTGCTAATATATCACACGTTATGTCATTAAACATATATCTCTATATATATATATGGAGCTATCTCAAAGCGCTCGGGTGGCGTCTCTGAGCCCGCCATCAGCATTTTCCTACGTGGCGTCACCATATCGTTCGAACTGACACGTCAACAGCCACGTAAGCATCACATTTCCACGTATAAGCTTCCACCTAGGCATCTAAGTTGTTAACATTTCTGCATATTTAAAATAGGTATAAAAATGCTGGAGGCTAGGATGGAACCGTGACCTCCAGCCTTATATGCGTAGGAACTACCACTTGAACCATATTGATTTTTGTTTATTTTTTTAAAGTTCACAATAGAAAACCTAAACTTCTTTTCTTTCATTATTTGTTTCCAATAACATCACGAATTCACGATAGATACCTAAGCACAAATTTTATCTAAATCTTTTCAATTTAAAAATCCTGTATCATTTACTTAAATATAAAATCAAATCCTTTTTTTTGGATTCAATAGCTTTTACATCAATTGGTTCTTTATTCTCAATTCATCAAATACAGGTGTCATACTACAAATCCTCAGGCCTCTAACGATTGAAAGGAAGACTATAGGGTAATATCATTGTTATTATTATTATTATTATTATGTTTCACGGATTTGATTCAACTCGTGTTTATAGATGGATTGATATATGTTTTTTTTGTATTTTTATTTTATTTAATGTGAAAGGCAATAAATGATTTTATTATTATTATTATTATTATTACTACTACTTTTTGTGATGTGAGTTCTCATCCCGTTTATGTTTGGATTAGGATTCCCTAAAGTTGATCCAACTTTATAGGTAAAGTTGGATCAACTTTAGCCATTGGATTAAATCCAATGGTCAAGATTAAAATATGATATTTAAATCTTGACCATTATATTTAATCCAATGGTTAAAGTTGATCCAACTTTACCTATAAAGTTGGATCAACTTTAGGGAATCTCAATCCTTATGTTTTCAACTAAATAAACTTTTTAAGTTCTATTGAAGATATATATGTGTGCTACATATATATGTTGTTGTAGTTGTTTATATGATGGCTTATATGTGTTCTAATGGTTTGTTTCAATTTATCTTATCTATACTATATTATAAAGCAAATCTACTTTTCAACTTTCAACATTCAATTTCAACAATGTACACATGATAATGCATGATGTACCATACATCAATGCATACAACTTTCTCTCTCCTCCATAAATCATTTTATTCCTCTAATTCTTTCAAAATCTTTTATCTCAAAAACCGTACATCGATAAATTATAAAAATTATATGGGTGTTCTTAAAATTTCATGCTCCTTCATTAGAGATGTCATTCGATATACTTTCGACGAATTTTTAAATCCGAGGACGGAGCCCGTACGGCTAAGGCATTTGGCTATGACACTCTATGACATATCACCTCCTATGACCTATCACACTCTATGACCTATCACCCTCATCATTTTACCGCCGCAACGCGCGGGTACTTGCTCTCGTTATATATATAATAAAATATTAAAATATTTGATTGTGAGGTGTTCCCCATCTAAGCTTAGATGATAAGACATAGTTTTAAGTTTCACTATGTGGCCGACTTTGATGTCAACAAAACTCGCGGTCAGCTAAGTGCGAAAAGGTCAAAAACATCGTCCTCCAATGATCCACATAGTAAAAATGGTTATTATATTATAATAACCACTTTTACTATGTTGATCATTGGAAGACGATGTTTTTGACCTTTTCACACTTAGTTGATGATACACATAGTTGACATCAAAGTCGATAATAACCACTTTTACTATGTGTATCATCAACTAAGTGTGAAAAGGTGAAACATCCTCCATATCTATAAATATATATATATATAATAACCACTTTTACTATGTGGATCATTGGAGGACGATGTTTTTGACCTTTTCGCACTTAGCTGACCGCGAGTTTTGTTGACATCAAAGTCGGCCACATAGTGAAACTTAAAACTATGTCTTATTTCCCAAATCGACAAAAACGCAAAGGCTTTCTCATAAATTCCATGATACTCGGCGATGACACTTTTCACTACATCTGCATGATTCTCACTACTTTGATGTTTGTTTGCATTGGTTCGTCGAGATAGATTTGGTTGAAGTTTTGAATGTGTGGACACATTTTTCTCCATTTCGATCCCACACTACCGCCATCACGATAACCAACTGGCTTGCCTTCTAGTGCGAGCAACTTATCACAAATTCTTGCCCAATACGTCCTTTCTTTTTGAAAGTTTAAAGTTTTCTACAAAAAACAAAACAAACCAAAACACTATTAGTATACAAAACATTTATATAT
Source organism: Erigeron breviscapus (assembly GCA_034093135.1). Taxonomy (NCBI): domain Eukaryota; kingdom Viridiplantae; phylum Streptophyta; class Magnoliopsida; order Asterales; family Asteraceae; genus Erigeron; species Erigeron breviscapus. The sequence goes on along the minus strand of CM067172.1, from coordinate 116,794,032 downwards.
AAAGAAAACAAATTTATATTAAAAAAAACAAAAAAATATATAAAATAAAAATTTAGAAATTATAAAAACTAGAAAAAAAACTGGAAAGAACAGAAAACGAATCTGGATTTTTCTAAAAAGTTAAAAATTGAAATAACTGTTTTAAATAAAAAACTGAAAATTACTAAAATTTAAAAAATAAAAATAAAAAGTGGAAAACCCTAGAAATGTAGTAAGAGTAAAAAATGGCAAAAAAAAGAAAAAATTAAAAAACAGAAAAATAAAAAAAAATAAAAAAAAATAAAAAAAAGGGAAAAATATATACCTTCCTACGGGTCTTCAGTAACTTCGAGCCAAACTTGTGCTAAGTTGAGATTGTTTAAATCGGGTTGATTTGTTGTGTGTTGGCGTGGACGGTAAACCGGGGTGTTGAAAGGATTGTTGGGATTGTTGTTGGGATACATTTTTTTTATTAAAAGTATAGATGGAGAAGAAGAAGAGAGTAGAAGTAGAAGAAGAAAATGTGAGTTTAAATGTAAAATGGTTGTTTAAATAAAGAATAAAGTTAAAAAAAATTCCTTTTTTTTGAAAATGAGAAAAGTGAAAGAAGAAAGCATCGGCCCAAAGGATCCGCCCCAACCCCCAACCACCCAGCCGGGGTAGTGTGGCTGGCGATTAGCCGGTGGCTCGCGCGTGGGCGGCTGGGCTAACCGCCCCACTCTCCTCAGCCTTGACTAATAGTCGTTTACAAAGGTTGTTTGAAACTCATGAGTCGTGACAAGTTTTTGATGATATTAGTGTATTTTATGAATGGTTTGACGAATAGACACACAATTTTTATGATAGAGGTGTATTTTATCAATGATTTGACTAATTGACAAGCATTTCATATCAGTGAATCACGTTTGGACTTAGTTTTTTTTTTTTAACATTCAATATTTTTATTGATTCATAAATCTAGCAAGGTGCTAAAGCAAGTACGAAAGCTAGAGGAAAAGATACATCTTTATATTAAATAAAACACAATTGTGATGACATCAACTTATTATGGAAGTAGCTTACTTGTTATCTCTAAATCTTTTATCAAAAATTATTTCTTTTCCATTTATTTAACTATGATGTCATAACCACTTTTTTTCTTAAAATTTATTTCAATTTTTCTTTTTTGTTTATGATGTCCCGATTCGTTGAAGAAAAATACTTCTATTTTCTTTTCAAAACTCTAAAAATTCATACATGGTGTTTTATATCTCCAAACAATTTTGTCATGACTGATTTTTTAAACTATTCGTATACTTACATAATATATACAAATATTTTTCCGAATAATAAAATAAGTGTTTCTTTGGTCTGCCCGCGTAATACGCGGGTTACTTAGCTAGTATAACACAAAAATAGGATTAAAAAGATAAAATCACACGTTTGAACTTAGTTAACAATACTTTTTGTAAGTTAGCAGATAGCAATAATGCCTAAAGCAAAACATATTGTAGTGATCAAATAAGATTTGAAAATTCATGTTCACTCAAAAACAAATTATTCATATGTAACAACAACTTTTCAACAAAGTTAGCAATCTAGATGAGTTGAAAAACGAATCAACAATGGATTTTGAGACCCTAATTAGCCCCATAAACCATGTATTGAAAGCTTCTATCAAGATTCGGCATGTTATAAAGTATCAACATCATTAGATCCAAAACCCTTTTAAGACTTTATTTAACATCATAGTTTAATTCCAAGTTATGACTCCATCGGCATTCATTCATCCACTTAACATTTGTATGTTCGTTCATTAGTTTTGGGTTGGCTAATTATCATTTTTATTGTTAAGGGGGCGTTTGAGGTAGCTTATTAAAAGTTGATTATAAGATTATTAGATTTTGTAAAAAAGCCGCAATCAAATTTGAAAAAAAACTATTTTTTACACTTTAGAAAGCTAACAAGTTTATAAGTATTAGACTTATTAGACTTTCTATTTTGAGAAGTCTTTAAATTATAAAAACTTTTCAGAACTATTTGATATTAATATTAGTTAACGTAAGCGTATTAACTTTTGAAAAGAAAAAAAACTATCTTGACATTTTAGAAAGCTAAAAAGCACTTTTAGAAGTGTTGGACTTATTGTATTTTTGATATTAAGATGAATAATTAAGCATGCTTACACAAACATCCTCAAATAGCATATAATCAAAAGTGTTTGAGTGACACTCATTATTATCAAGCGAAAAAATAATATGATTGATAACATAATCCCTTTCCATGCCTAATTTCGTTAACCTAAACAAAGAAATCGTGGCATCAAACTCAAATGATTTAAAACCACCAAACTCGGGCCGAAATGAACCAAGAAATATACAAATCTGACTTCGGTTTTGTTGGAATTCGTCTGCCCAAGACACATATTAAATTGACGTGGCTAGTACGTGATGATCCAAGTCGGGTCATACCCAATAACAAGCTAGACAAACACTTATGGTATTTATTTAAATGATTTGATCCTTAAATAAATATCAATACTTGAAACATTTAGAAAGTGGTTTTCTAAATAATTGCACTTGAGATATGTAAATAAATTATATGGATGATTTATTTTGAGAGAGATGTAAATATGTTTATTTGGCAAAATAAACATTTATATGTGTTGTGTATAATTTATAACATGTTACATAAGGTATGTAACAAGTTACAAGACTTTTATATAAAATGTTTTATGTAAAATACAAGTTTATAAAATTGGTGGATTTTGTCCATGTGATGGACCTAGGGGCCGGCCCCCCTCCCCCCATGTGCTTTTGATGTGTTGTTCAACACACATCACTTGTGTCTTGCATGATATACAACACACCACATAGAGTGCATCAACACACATACAACTCACATGTTTTTGTAAGACAAAAGTTTTTCTCTCAACTTTCTCAAGAATTTCTCTTCCTTTTTCTCTCTTGATTTCGGCACAAACAAGGAGCAAAAGGGAAGACATTTCAAGGTGAAATCCTAGCACATTTGGGTGTTTGTTGGAAGCTTGGGGTATACTAGCTTGAGGTTCTTCTAGGTTGAAGACTTGCCATTTGAAGACATCATCTCCTTCATTCAACCTTCTCATAAGCTTGGAAGAAGGTAGTCTTCTAAAACACCCTATGGTTGTTGTTTTGTATGTATGCTATTCATATACATGGATCCTTATTGTTTGGGTTTTTCTTTTAAAAGGTTAAACTTTGGTTTTAACCACATATATCACATTGAAATGGTTCAATTTTCCGCTGCGTTTTTGATATTATAAGGATAATATTACTTTGATAAAAACCCAAAAATCCCAACAATGGCATCTAGAGCCGGTTATATGGATACATACATCAAAAGTTGATATTTTGTTTGGACAAAATCCAATGTTTTGGCCATTTTGGTTATGGCCAAAATTAATACACAAAAAGGAGGTTCCTTTTTCTTGTGTATTTTAGTGTCACAACTTAGCCAAGAGACCTTGTGAATGTTTGTGATGTGTGGATGTGTTTGTTTAATTATTCAATGGTTGTAATAGTTAAATAGGATTTTATTCATTCATTTGGTTATGTAATCTATTTATTTCATTTGGTATGTAATAAGTAGATTAGTTGCATTTTTCATTATAAATGTAATCTCCAAGAAGGCATCAAAAGGTTTGGGGCTAAAAGTTGGAGGCTAATGAGAAGACCCGTAAGTTTTCACTGCGGCGCAGTGGGAGTATGTCAAACCCACTGCGGCGCAGTGGGGGATAATGCAGCCGAAGACCAGTGAGTTCCCACTGCGGCGCAGTGGGTTATCAAAATGAAGAAAATTGTACAAATCACATCACAAAAGGTTACTTGAAGCATTTGGATGCAAGATCAAGTGGGAGCTTAACTAACACAATATTTTGTGTTACTTTGTCCCTTAGGTTGAGACCTTTTGGCCCACTTGTTTCGGCTAACAAGTGTGGTCAAAATAGTTGGCTAATGTTGTGCACTTATTATTTTATGTGGTTGTTTGTTTTATTTTGTCATTTGGATGCTCAAAACCAACAAACTTGATGACTACATAAAAGATTAAAATTGGTTTTAATATTGACATTAACTTGGTAAATTAAAATGGGTTTTATTAAAAGTTAATGGTCACAATTATAAAAATGGATTTTATAAAAGAACCTTGAAATTTGGATTTCAAGATTCATTATGGTACATAGTTTTAACTAGAATATAAAAACTCAAACGACCCTTTAAAAACAAGTTAAACGTCATCCTTTTATACAACACTTAATTATTTGGGAACTCTTTGTAGGATAAAGGTCACCTAACTACTTTGAGGGAACTTATAAGTTAAGGTAAATTTATTGTACTTATGGGATAAAGGTCACCTAACCACTAGTATAGATAAATTTACATGTGTGTATAAGTAGGACAACTTGATTTGGAAGCCATGTGATTAGGGTCACCGAAGCATGGTAACCAAAGGCGTTGATGGGATTAAACATGCCAACTTAATATAAGATATTAAACCGGTCCCATACCACTAGAAATTGTAAAGTGTTGCAATTGTCAAACGTTGACTACCTTGTTAATTTAGATCATGGGATAAAGGTCACCTAACCATCATTTAAATGTAACGTTGGATTCTAGGTTTTAATTATTAATTGTCTATGAGACATAAAAGGGGTATTAACAATTAAAATTTATATTTGATATCGAAAATACTAATAAAGAACTTTGTTAATCTTGTAGATGGCCGCTAACAATGCAATTAACCCCAACCCAAACGTCCATAATTTTTCACTAAGATCCATCCTTGAAAAGGATCGTCTAAACCAAAACAACTTTGTGGATTGGTTTCGTAACCTAAGAATTGTTCTTAGGCACGAAAAGAAATCCTATGTGTTAGACGATCCTATTCCTGATGAGCCCGAAGAAACTGATGTTGAAGCCTATAATGATTGGGCTAAATATGTCGAGGACTCCGTGCAAGTTAGTTGCATAATGCTAGCGAGTATGACTCCCGAACTCCAAAAGGAGTTCGAGCACCATGGGGCCTACGACATGATTACCCAACTCAAGGAAATGTTCCAACAAAAGGCAAGGGTTGAACGCTTCGAAACGGTTCGAGCGCTTCATGCATGTCGCATGGATGATTCACAACCCGTCTCAACATATGTTCTTAAAATGAAAAGCTACATTGATCGCCTCGAAAGGCTTAATTGTCCCGTCTCAAATGAGTTAGCTACGGATATGATACTTAACTCATTATCTAAGAGATTTGAAACTTTCGTGTTAAATTATAACATGAATGGATGGGACAAGACCGTTTCCGAGCTCCATGGGATGCTCAAAACGGCCGAGGCTAGTATGGGAGGAAAAGTTCAACCCGTTCTCATGATCAATGAAGGCGGAAAGAAAAGGGCTTACTCCGGACCCAAGGCAAATGTTGCTAAGGGAAAGGGTAACAACAAAGGGAATTTTAAAGGCAAAGGAAAGGGAAAAATGGATACCCCAAAAGCGAAGAAGCAAAAGGTTGCTGTCAATGACCCATGCTTTGAGTGTGGGGAGGTAGGACATTGGAAACGTAATTGTCCAACCTATCTCAAAGAGTTAAAAGCTAAGAGGGATGCAGGGCAAACCTCAGGTACAATATTCATGATATATATTGAGCTTAATACAGTTTTTTCTTACATATGGGTATTGGATACCGGATGTGGAACTCATATTTGTAATATGTTACAGGGGTTCATAAGAAAAAGGAACATCAAGAAGGGGGACATTAGTCTCTTTATGGGCAATGGTGCATTGGTGCATGTTGAAGCCCAAGGAGACTATCTTTTGAAACTTCCAAATGATTTGGAAATTGTATTAAACAATGTTTTGTATGCACCTAGTTTGACTAGGAGTATTATTTCTGTTTCCCGTTTAAGACATGTTGGATATGATTTTAATTTTGTTAACAATGATATCCATGTTTCTATGAATGATGTATTTTATTTTAAAGCTATGCCTTTAAATGGTATTTATGAATTAGTTCATGAAAACCAAACATATGATAACTCAATGTACCAAGCTACCACCAGAAACTTAAATTAGATTTAAGTGAAACCTATATTTGGCATTGTCGTCTTGGCCATATAAATAAGAATCGCATACTAACACTTCAAAAGAATGGTCTTTTGAAAACAAAATCAAGTGATTCATTTAATGTATGTGAATCTTGTTTACAAGGCAAGATGACTAAAGCACCTTTCAAAGGCACTAATGAAAGGGCAAAAGATTTATTAGGTATCATACATTCGGATGTATGTGGTCCTTTTAAGCCAATGACTAGGAATGGTGAAAGATACTTCATTACATTTACCGATGACTATAGTCGTTACGGTTATGTATACTTATTAAAACATAAGAGTGAAGCTTTTGAAACGTTCAAAATTTTCAAGAATGAAGTAGAAAACCAACTCAGTAAGACAATTAAAATTCTTCGTTCTGATAGAGGAGGTGAATACCTAAGTGATGCCTTTCAAGATCATCTTAGAAGTTGTGGGATTGTCTCACAACTAACTCCACCTGGAACACCACAACATAATGGTGTGTCTGAAAGGAGGAATCGAACTCTATTAGATATGGTTCGTTCCATGATGAGCAAAAGCTCACTACCTCTATCATTTTGGGGATATGCCATAATCTCTGCTGCCCAAATTTTAAATATGGCTCCCACCAAGAAAGTGGAGAAAACACCTTTGAAATATGGCATGGAAGAGTTCCATCTTTATCATATTTAAAGGTATGGGGTTGTGAGGCTTATGTAAGACATGATGCCTCAAACAAATTAGAGCCCCGATCCACTAAGTGTATCTTTGTAGGATATCCCAAAGATGATTTGGGATATTATTTCTACAATCCTAATGAGCAAAATGTATTTGTTGCTCGAAAGGCTGAGTTCTTGGAAACTAAATTCCTTATGGAAGGAACTAGTTCCAGAACAGTGGAACTTGAAGAAGATCAAGAACCACTGACAGATACATACTTGGGTGACACTAGCATTCAACAAAGGATGTTGAAGATGATCAAAGGGTTGATCAAGACACACAAAACGTTCGTAGATCTGGTAGAGCTACTTATCCACCTGAGAGATATGGATTTCTCGTGGATGAATGCTACATGGTAGTTTCTGATGAACCTACCACCTACCATGATGCTATGTCCAAATCAGATTCGGACAAATGGCTAGAGGCCATGAACGCTGAGATGCAATCCATGTATGACAACCAAGTTTGGGAATTGGTTGTTGAACCTCCTAATTCCAAAGTAGTTGGAAGTAAGTGGGTGTTCAAATTGAAACACGATATGCATGGAAACTTGAGTACTTATAAAGCTAGACTTGTAGCAAAAGGTTTCACTCAAACTCGAGGGGTCGATTATGATGAAACTTTTTCGCCTGTGGCAATGCTAAAGTCTATTAGGATATTATTTGCCATAGCCGCACATTATGACTATGAGATATGGCAAATGGATGTCAAAACCGCTTTTCTAAATGGATATCTTGAGGAAGATGTCTATATGGATCAGCCTGAAGGTTTTGTCGATCCAAAACATCCTAATAAAGTATGCAAGTTAAAGAAATCAATCTATGGATTGAAACAAGCATCAAGAAGCTGGAATCGTCGTTTTGATGAAGAAGTCAAGAAATTTGGCTTCATCAAAAATGCCGATGAAGCTTGTGTGTATAAGAAGGCTAGTGGGAGCATCATTACTTTTCTAGTATTATATGTCGATGACATTCTACTATTTGGAAATGACATTCCAACCTTGGAAGGTGTAAAAGCCTGGCTTGGAAGTTGCTTTTCCATTAAAGATCTTGGTGAAGCCGCCTATATTTTGGGAATAAGGATCTATAGGGATAGATCAAGGCGCTTAATAGGTTTGAATCAAAGTGCATACATAGACAAAATCTTGAAAAGGTTCAAGATGGAAAACTCTAAGAAAGGTTTGGTACCTATTCAAAGAGGTACTATATTGAGTACTTCTCAATCTCCTAGCTCAAAAGTTGAGCAAGAGAGAATGAATGGAATCCCATATGCATCTGCTATAGGATCCATCATGTATGCTATGATATGCACGAGACCGGACGTGTCATGCGCTTTGAGCATGACAAGTAGATACCAGCAAAATCCAGGAGATAGTCATTGGATGGCTGTCAAATATATATTGAAATATCTTAGAAATACTAAAGATATGTTCTTAATATATGGATCTGGTGAGGAGGAGCTCGTTGTAAAGGGTTACACGGATGCGAGTTTCCAAACTGATCGAGATGATTCTCGATCACAATCGGGGTATATCTTCATTCTAAATGGAGGAGCTGTTTCTTGGAAAAGCTCAAAGCAAGATGTGGTTGCATTGTCCACTACAGAATCGGAATACATCGCCGCTTCTTTAGCAGCACAAGAAGCTGCTTGGTTGAAGAAATTCATTGCCGATCTAGGGGTTGTTCCTTCCATTCAAGAACCCCTAGAAATTCTTTGTGATAACGAGGGTGCGATTGCTCAAATCAAGGAACCTCGTGCACATCAAAAGACTAGGCACATTGAGCGGAGATTCAACTACATAAGGGATGAAGTTGAAAAAGGAAAGATATGTATTCACAAAGTTCACACCGATCAAAATGTTGCGGACCCACTCACGAAGCTCCTTGAAAGGCCTAAGCATGAGAGTCATACTTGTGCCATGGGACTTCGATATTCTAGTGATTGGATTTGATCTATTTTATGTATTTGGATATTGGAACACTTGTATTTATTAACACTATTTATATGAATATTGGTATTATGCATTTAAATTGTGTTATGTTCCATTTTTGCATGTTTAAATCCATGAATAAGTTAATTATTCTAAATGTCCGTAGTCGATCATACTTGTGGGAACAAATATGAATGTAAGATTATTATGAACTTGGATTGGTAGATATTCAAAAGGTTTTGAATATAGAGCAAAGTGTTGCTACCAAGGTTCATAGATATTTGTGGGATACAAATATTGGACTGACCTGCAATCAAGCATTACTACATAGAATCTCTATGATAGATCATAAGTAATCTTGAGTTAAAAGGCGAATATCATTGTATCCTCAGACCTGAGATACATATTGGGTCTTGATATTCACTGAATATTATACTTTGCTTAACTCTTCGCTGTTCTGAAACATGGCAGTACATAAGACTAAGCTCAGGTATGATATAAGGTGATTGTGAGAGACGTATGTAGTCGAGATGGAATTTGTCCCTCTTATTCGTTGAGAGTAAGATGTCTAAGGCCTGTTACAAAGTTAAATCAATAGAGAATGATCACTCTGTGTCTCTAAGATTTAACATGACATCTGTGACAAAAGGATAAATGATCGATTCACCTAAATCATTTCAAGTAAGGGACTTGAAGAGAATGATGTTATTGAATGGCACTTCGTCATACGTATTAGGGGTAGCAAACCGTTGTTAGGCGGTATTTGCTGCTTGCGTCAATCTTCTATGAATCTTGTGCAAGTGGGAGATTGTTGGAATTCGTCTGCCCAAGACACATATTAAATTGACGTGGCTAGTACGTGATGATCCAAGTCGGGTCATACCCAATAACAAGCTAGACAAACACTTATGGTATTTATTTAAATGATTTGATCCTTAAATAAATATCAATACTTGAAACATTTAGAAAGTGGTTTTCTAAATAATTGCACTTGAGATATGTAAATAAATTATATGGATGATTTATTTTGAGAGAGATGTAAATATGTTTATTTGGCAAAATAAACATTTATATGTGTTGTGTATAATTTATAACATGTTACATAAGGTATGTAACAAGTTACAAGACTTTTATATAAAATGTTTTATGTAAAATACAAGTTTATAAAATTGGTGGATTTTGTCCATGTGATGGACCTAGGGGCCGGCCCCCCTCCCCCCATGTGCTTTTGATGTGTTGTTCAACACACATCACTTGTGTCTTGCATGATATACAACACACCACATAGAGTGCATCAACACACATATACAACTCACATGTTTTTGTAAGACAAAAGTTTTTCTCTCAACTTTCTCAAGAATTTCTCTTCCTTTTTCTCTCTTGATTTCGGCACAAACAAGGAGCAAAAGGGAAGACATTTCAAGGTGAAATCCTAGCACATTTGGGTGTTTGTTGGAAGCTTGGGGTATACTAGCTTGAGGTTCTTCTAGGTTGAAGACTTGCCATTTGAAGACATCATCTCCTTCATTCAACCTTCTCATAAGCTTGGAAGAAGGTAGTCTTCTAAAACACCCTATGGTTGTTGTTTTGTATGTATGCTATTCATATACATGGATCCTTATTGTTTGGGTTTTCTTTTAAAAGGTTAAACTTTGGTTTTAACCACATATATCACATTGAAATGGTTCAATTTTCCGCTGCGTTTTATATTATAAGGATAATATTACTTTGATAAAAACCCAAAAATCCCAACAGGTTTAACATCATCGAGCAAATCAATGATATGTTTTACAGGAAGAAAGAAAAGAAAAAAAAGACAGTCATGATTGATAAGGTTTCGAAAAGAATATTAAGGGGTCTCTTATTTTCACTTTCTCATTTTAAATACATATATCTATTAACTAGGTGAAACCCGTGCGTTGCACCGGTCTTTTTTATTTTCTACATAATTCATCGTAAATGACATGCAATAAAATAATGTTATAACGGAAAATGAATAGTTACATATAATAAAATAAATGTTCATATAGATTGAACCATTAAATAGATTCACTAATAAACATGTTCACAAAATGAATGCTAACAAATGGATAGTAAACATTTGGAAAGGCAATGCACTTAAACTCATGAAATGACACGGTAAAAGGCCCTCAAACTTATTCGATGTCAATTCTTTAGCGTGAGCATCTCTGGCCAGGAATTCACGTATTGCCTTCCTTTCGAGCACCCTTTAAAAAAATTTCGAAACTAATTGCAACTTGCAACACCTAGACGGGATGAGGTTCCAAGGAAGCTCTGTCAGAAGAACATTAAATAGTTGCTATAAAACATCCATTATGTACTATCTAAGTACCTATCACTAATAACATGCATCACCAAATAGATCTAATCCAAAAGAGTCAAAAATAAAAACAAAACTAACTACACACTAACAGAAGAAAAAAAAACTTAATAATGGGACTTACAATAAAGCATACATTCCCGAATCTGTTTCCAACTATTAGTATGCAACTTTCACATAAAAATGTGATTAAAATGGAGTGCCTTATCAATTTTACAAACGACCAAAAGATGATTATAGAATTCTCACATTTCTATTTAATTTAAACAATATTGGCAGCAAGTAATATAGTTGTCATACACTTTGCAATATGTGAATACCACCTTTTACTTTTGGTAAACAGAGGTTGCATTATGCATCTTTCTACATGCACAACCATACTCCGATATACAAATATCACAAGGGAAAAAGTTGAAATGGAGACCTTAAGCTCGTGGATAGCATGGGCGTCCTTTCTTCTTTGGAAACTCAGGCATTTCTATTCTGCAAAGTCTGGTGATCGTCGGCAGCTACATTTCCCTGACCGTCCTGCATGTTGACCAAGTTTATAAACACAATTGACTTGGAATTTTTGTTAAATTTCTTAAACTACCTTTGACTTATCGAAAGATTTAGTAGGAAGGGGACATTTACACTACTAACTTATACTTTGTGAGGTTGAACATGTGAAACTTGAGCCAGCGGGGTACGAATATGACTTAGCTTTTTCTACTTAGGAATTAGAAAACTTAGCTTTGTCAAAATCAAATATTAAGTTATATTCTAAACAACTGCAGTCACCCAAACTATAGTACTAATGCATAAAATCTACTGAATGCTTTGATTATGATTGACATCATAACTTATGTAATCATAATTAACATAAGCCGTTTATAAGAAGATAGACAAAATCCATTCGGAGCAACAAAAAAAAAAAAAAAAAAAAAAAAAAGGGGGGGGGGGGGGGGGGGGGGGGGGGGGGGGGGGGGGGGGGGAAGATAGACAAAATCCATTCGGAGCAACTACCAAGCTTGCCCATTTTACCCCCTCAAAATTGGATATTATGCTTAAAACGTTTTCCAAAACACAAAAGAACTCCTTCAGTTTTAGTTGTTTTGGGTGTTTTTTAAGAAAACTTGCCTCACTCCGAGCTGAGGTATCCTTCATGACAGGTGGTTGTTTGACTGGAGGCGGTGTTATTTGAAGGACATTCAGAATCATCCAATTCGGGCGAGCAAATTTGGGGTTCAAGCCCAACAATAGACAACCCTCATCACTCTTTTTTTTAATACACTCACAACCTGAAGCACGATATTGCTTATGAGGATCACTAACAAAGAAACACAACAGCAGAATATGTATAATAGATGAGTTTAATTACTTTCTGCCAAAAGCTGCTGCTTTCTTTCAGCGGGTTCTGGAAGCGGTTCCAAGTCATCACTTTTCTTCTTCTGAAGCTTTTGTATTCAGCAACCATTTACTAATCTTTGGCTGTAGGGCCCTACAACCTCCTCGACTCTTTTTAACCAGCTCCTCAATATCCTGGCTTTGTGGATCAATATCATCACCCCCATCGCATTTACTTTTGCTCTTACATGCATTTAAGATTTTCGTAAGTTTATTTTTCGGATTTCTTATTTTTTTTTAGATTTGCTTGAATTTGTGATCTTCCTGTAGAGCCAAAAACAAAAAAGAGATGTATAAGAAAAAATTGAAAAAAGGCTAAAAGGTAGGCAAACCCAAAAGATTCAATAACAATAGAAAATCTCATCTCCAAAAGCTGTCCACATCCATCAAATTCACATTGACTTTAACATACTAACATGATTTTCACACATCCACAAATAGATACAAAATCTTTAAAAGAAGAAACCGCTAAGAAATAACCGCTAAGATCAATGAGACCTGACTATAAAGAGATGGTGAATGCAAGTGTTTAATTAATCGTGTTCTAAACTCAATCATAAACCTAAGCTACATAAGTGACAGGAAATATAACTAATAGGGTGGGTTTGCTATAACAAAACGTGTAATCAAGGTAAGTCTAAGTAAGCTTCGAGAGTTGGATTACATACTAAAATGGTACTTGGAAAACATATTCTGTGGTCCTATTCGTTATTTTCCTACACGCATTGCTATATGTATTTCATTAAAGCATGTTTACATGCGCTATATGTGACTTAACAGTATGATCAAACTTGCTTAAAAAATAAGAACCCAACTGGTATTCTGTAGAAATTGGTCACTCTGCCAACTGTGATATGATAAAGGTTAATATCTATCTTAGTAATACTAATAGATACTTTTTCCAGCATACTATCATAAGAACACATAATAGTTGAAACTCAAAAACATTTTATATACCACTAATTTTTATCCTACTAATATTTTCTTCTAATGATATATATGCATAAGCATTTGGTGAATTTATCATTCGCACATTGCCAGTCGTATCTTCTCTGTTATACCATTCATCATCATCAAGTCAAATAAATTTTCAATTATAAAAGTCACATAAAACAATAACTAAATCTTATACATTATGGAAAAATATTTTCAGGTATAAAAAACATAAAAACCACATACATTGATCCTGCAAAACATATCTCTCTCTCTCTCTCTCTATCTATCTATATATATATATCCGTATATATATATATGTATATATATATATATATATATATATATATATATCACACAAACTCAGGCAATATTCATGATTTATATCTCCAAAACACTATTTTAATCAACTATGATTTATATTATCAAACCCCATTCCGAAATCCCTATATACATATAACAATTTTCATAATTTCTATTCACAAACATTCAAACAAAGATTTATTAAACTAAAATACAGTGAAAGGATCGAGAAATATTACCTGGAATAGGGTGCGGTCAGTGGTATAAAAAAAATAGAACCTGCGATGATATCGTGATGCATCTGAGGATTTAGCCATTTATTTTAAAACCCTAAATCTAGGGATTTGAGGTTATCTTTAGGATGGAAAATAGGAAAGAATTTGGGTAATTGAAAATATGAAGGGAGATGGGATAGGAAAAGATTTGGGGAAAATGGTCGTTACCGTGAGAAGAATCTGAGATTCTTAACTATTTCCTAAAGTTATGCTCGATCGGTATAATGCTTTATTAACAATGAGTTTCCCAAACACAAACAAAACCTGCATTGGTTCAACTGGTAAAGATGCCTTGCATTTAGGGGGAGTTCGAAACTAACATGCGTATTTTTTAATATAGAGGCTAATTTATGGCTTATTTGCTTATGTGGACAACATCAACACAGAAATTGATGATGTGGTTGCTGACGTGTCATTCAGATCATTCTGGTGACGCCACATCAGAAATTGCTGACATGGCGGGCTAAGAGAGCGCCACGTGAGCGCTTTCTGATAGCGTTTATATATATATATAGAAGTATAATAAAATTATGCATAGCATACAAAGAATAATGTACCACCACCACCACGACCGGAAAGAAAGTGTGGAGTTGAAATAACTCACTCAGAACGCCTTTTAAAGGATTACGTGGTACGATTAGATCGAATAAACCCTTCTGGAATAAATACTCAGACGCTTGTGAACCTTCGGGTACTGTTTTATTCAGCACCTCCACTATATTGCACGGCTAAAACAAGGTTGAAATAGATGGCCACAATTTAAATCAAGATTAACTAAAAATAGGAAATGTAGATAAACAATTCATACAACTATACAAGCACGAAAATGAGCACATTGGTACAAATTAAGTTATGCCAACCAAGAGTGAAAGAAATATGGACTTTTTTGGTCTTCACTGTTTAATTTATGGGAGAAGATTCCCTCAAGTAGTCATGTTAGCTAAATCTTGACCCTTGAATTAAAATCAATGGTCAAGATTTAAAGTACATCTTTAAATCTTGACTCTTAATTTTAATCCAAATCCAAGGGCCAAGATGTTTCCAACTTTTGATTGATTGATCAAGTTGGAAACAACTTTTGGGAATCCCTTCCCTAGTTTATACTCATTGATTAACCACCACCACATAACAGCAAAAAAGGAAAAGATGACCTCCCCAGTCACATCTTTGTATTACACACTTTACTAAAATTTTACTCACAGTCTCACACACACGCATTACATATACAACAAAAGAAGAGATCAAATATGTTGACTTTTGCTTGACTTCAACAACTCAATCATCAACAACGTTTTAAGGTAATGCTTCTTGTTGCAATCATCATCATATATACATGTTTTGTATGACACATAATAATTTTGTATTGAATAAGTTGATTTGCGTCTAATGATGTATGTGTTTTTGGAAACTATAAACTAAACTTGTTGTTACTTAGATAAATCTTTTTTTAAGAAGATCAAAAGGAAAGCACACGAGTGCATATGATCTCCTTCCGATCCGAACTTGTTTGGCTTGTAATAATTAATTATTAAAAAAAAAAACATTAATGTGCTAAACTTGCTTATAAAATGCTATTATACATTGATTATAAATTTTTTGTGTGTAAAACTTATCAATTTACATACACCAAAGGTTAAATACCTTAAAAATCTAAATTATTGACATCAAACTTTAGCAATTTAAACTCATAATGTTGGCATTCCTATAAATATAATTACTTACACAACACTTTGAAAGTTAACACCAATTTTTCCACCTGAGTTTGATTCGCATTATATTATGATATATATTGATATACAGAAAGTTGTTTTATATGAGAAACTAAAAATTGATAACTAAGTTAACCAGTATTAATCTGCTAAGAAATCTGCAAACCATTTCAAAGTCTTCTCCTTTTACTTCCATTATACAAAATAAAGTCGAGAAGCTACCTAATAGTAGTATTTTATTATTACTATTAGGCTACACAAATGAATTGGGTTATCATTAATTCTTAAGACAGAGCAGACTTAATTTGCCCAACTCATAGTTGATCATATATATTTCATAATTCATATACAGTTTTAATAAGTTGGTGAATTGAGTTTTGCTATGTTAATTTGGTTGTTTGTATATGTAGGTGTTAAAAGAAGAAACAAACTTGAGCAATGGATGTTGTGAATCTCATTCTTCAACCTGTTGTTCAGTCTCTCATGGTTCCAGTCAAAAGACACATAGGCTTCATGACGTCCTACAAAAAGCATGTTAGGGATATGGAAAACAGTACGAGGGAGTTGAATGCTACAAGAGTCGATGTCGAAAACCACATGAAACTGAACAAAGTTAGTAATCTTGAGATTCCAGATTATGTCACAGGTTGGTTAGAAGAAGTTGTGAAGGTTGATGCAGAAGTAAATCGCATTTCTACTAGTAATGTTGGCAGTTGTTTCAGTTTCAAGACTAGGCATGGTGTCGGAAAAAAAGCCTTCGAGTTGATTCAAGATATTAAACGCCTAATAGAAGAAAACTCTAGAATCGTATGGACTAATCATCCGATTCCTCTTGCAAAAGTTGATTCCATGAACGTATCAACCTCTTCAGCAGCATCCGTTGAATATGGAAATGACTTTGAGTCGAGAAAGCAAACTTTTATGAAAGCGTTGAAAGCACTAGAACCAACCCACAAATCACACATGATAGCTTTGTGTGGGATGGGCGGAGTTGGGAAGACCACAATGATGGAAAAGCTGAAAACGGTTGTGAAAGAAAAGAGAATGTTTAATTATATAGTTAAGGTGGTCATAGGGGAATTCCCTGATAAACACGTCCCCTATAACCACGTTAACAATGAGAAAAAGCTCCTTGCTATTCAGGATGCTGTAGCCGATTACCTCGCAATAAATCTAAAAGAGATAACATCTGTACAAGCAAGAGCTGATAAGCTGCGTAAATGGTTCAAGGAGTATTCTGAAGGAGGTAAGAACAAGATCCTAGTGATACTTGATGACATATGGCAGTTGGTTGATCTGAACTATATTGGTTTAAGTCCTTTTTCAAATCAAGCTGTCGACTTTAAAGTCTTGTTGACATCACGAGACAGGGATGTTTGTAGAGGGATGGGTGTTGAAGCTAATTCAATTCTCAATGTGAATGTCTTGGCAAAAGTAGAAGCAGAAAGTCTTTTTTGGGAATTTATTAAAGATTCAGATGAAGCTGGCTTGGATCTTGATTTTCGTAAGGTAGGATGTGATATTGTAACCACATGTCAGGGTTTGCCCATTGCAATTAAAACCATCGCAATTACTCTTAAAGGTAAAAGCAAGGGTGTGTGGGAAGATACACTTACTCGCTTACAGCATCATGATATAAACGAAATTGTGAATGAAGTTTTTGAAGTCAGCTTCAACAATCTAAAAGACGAGCAGACTAAATCAGTTCTTTTGCTTTGTGGTTTATATCCTGAAGACTTTGATATTCCTACAGAGGAGTTGGTGAGGTACGGATGGGGTTTGAAACTGTTTAACAAAGTGAGTAGTATAGGACAGGCAAGAAACAGGCTGACGACTTGCATTGAGCAACTTGTTAATGCAAACCTGTTGATTGAAAGTAATGGTGCTGGGAGCATCAAGATGCATGATCTCGTGCGTGCTTTTGTTTTGCAAATGTATTCTAAAGCTGAGCATGCTTCAATTGTCAACCATGGTAATATGTCAGAGTGGCCTGCAAATGATACACCCGACTCTTGCAAAAGAATTTCATTAGCATGCAACGACATGGAAGAGTTTCCAGGGGATTTCAAATATCCAAACCTGTCATTTTTGAAGCTAACGCATGGAGATAAGTCGCTAAGGTTTCCCGAAAACTTCTATGGGTTAATGGAGAAGCTTCAAGTTATAGTGTATGAAAACATGAAGTATCCGTTGCTTCCCGGATCTTTTGAATACTCCACAAACCTTCGAACACTTTGTCTCCATAGTTGTTCATTGATGTTTGATTGTCATTCTATTGGAAGTCTTGAGAATCTTGAAGTGCTCAGCTTTGCTAATTGTAGCATTCGAAAATTGTCATCCACAATCGGAAATTTGAAGAAGCTCAAACTACTAGATTTGACAGGCTGTGTTGATCTTCGTATTGATGATGGCGTCTTAAAAAATTTGGTCAAGCTTGAAGAGCTTTATATGAGGGTTGCTGATGAAGTGGCCATTAATTTCACAGATGGAAATTTCCATGAATTAGCTGAGTGTTCAAAAATCCTTTTCGCAATAGAAATCGAGCTCTTTGGAAACAATACTCATCCGAAGAGAATGTCGTTTAACAAGCTTCAGAGATTCAAGATTTCCATAGGACGTCTTTTAGAAGGGAGGTATGAAAAGACAACATCATTCGAAAACACATTGATGTTGGTCTCCAATAAGAGTGAACTTTTGGAATCTGGAATTAATATGTTGTTTGAGAAAACAGTTGTGCTTCATTTGCAAGTGGACGACATGGATGTTCTTGAAGATTTTAAATGCTCTTCGTTCCACGGGTTAAGAGTCCTTAACATTTCTAAGTGTGCACAGCTGAGGTACCTTTTCACACATCATGTTGCTTCAACTTTGTCAAGGCTTGAGCATCTTGAAGTGTCGTCATGTGATACTTTGCAAACAATCATACATGATGAGAATAATGGATCGGAACCAATCAAACTTCCGAGTTTAAAGTTTCTATCTTTGAGTGGCTTACCAAAGCTAGCATGTTTGTGCAATACTGGCAATGTAGTTGAGTTACCTCAGCTCATGGTGTTGCAACTTGATGGCCTTCCGGATTTCACAAGCATTTTTCCGGACGATAATTTTGCATCATCATCTATGTCGAGTGATACTTCCACGATGCAACCTTTCTTGAATGAAAAAGTAAGTTGGCATCATCATCTATGATTTGTACAAAAATTTTTTGTGTTAAGATGAACAAGTTGTTTGACTACTATTTTCCAGGTTGTTATTCCTAGATTGGAGACGTTGTGGATTTCTCGAATGAACAAGCTGAGCAAGATATGGTCGAGCGAAGTTACTCGTAGTGAAAATGTTAGTTTTTCCATGTTGAAGACGATTGAGGTGGTGGAATGTGATAGGCTGGTGAATGTGTTTCCAAGAAACCCAATGCCATTGCTGCATCATCTAAAAGAGCTTTCAGTAAAAAGATGTGATTCCATTGAAACAATATTCAAAATTGACATGGGATGTGTTCCTGAAATTACGAGGGAAGGCAGTAGCAGCCTGGTAAGCATTGTCGTACGCGATTCACAAAGTCTAAGACACGTGTGGAGTCTGGAGAATGTAGACAGCTCTTATAACATTCATGGATTTGAAGCTGTAGAAAGTATAGAAATATCTGGTTGTGTCAATTTTAGAAATGTATTCACGCCTATCACCGCCGACTTCAGTTTGAAAGCGCTTCAAGAAATTGATATTGATTATGGCGAGAAATCGTCAGTTGAGAGTAGGCCAGGTCAACAGGTATGTAGTGTCTTTCCATTTTCAATAAAAAACAAATCTATAAAGATTCCACATTAAATTAGGTATTTTAACTAATAAAAATAGTTGAATGCAAGTCTATATTTATGTATTAATTATTTTTTTTTAGTCAAGTAAGATTGATAATTACGTTTGTTGTTGGAATATGTGCAGAATAATGTTATACCTAGGGATATTGGATTCCCGTCTCATCACATACATGCATTCCATCAACTTCGTACACTTACTTTGGGAAATGATAGAGAAGCAGAAGTGGTGTTTGACATAGAGAGTACAAGCAGCGGAGAATTAATGTCAACTTCTCAAAATAATCATCATCATCAACTACTTATATTTGATTCGTATGAATAACATGAGTCACGTGTGGAATTCGCGCAATTGGAATCAATTCCTCATTCTTCAACAACCAAAATCCTTATGCCAGAACCTCACAATTATAATCTTAAGCGATTGCAGGAGTATTTGTTATCACCCATCATGTTCAAATTTCTCTCCAACTTAAAGGATGTCGATTTAAGTGACTGTGAAGTTATGGAAGAAATTGTTTCAAATAGAGATGACGATGACGAAGATGAAGGAACGGCAACATCTACTTCCACCCACACAAATGTTCCAATACTTGAGATGCTCAAACTTCAGCGCCTAAAGAGTCTACAACATATTGGTGGGGGTGGCGGTAATCAATTCCAGGTATGTTTTTTTTTTTTTTAGTGTAAAAGAAATCCTAAAAGAAGCCCAATTATTAAAATATATAGGCCAGCTAAATTGGATCAATAAATAAATTTGGCTCATTAAATTGGATAAATGTTAAATCCACAAACTAATTAATTCCCCACAGCCCACACCTCTTTTTAATCTCAAAATAGTCTTTAAAGGTTCCTAATTTTTAAATTTTCTTCTGAATTCAAATTAAAACTTTATTATAACGCATCTTTTAACCTTTACTTTTGACTTTGTCTCGTGACTATTTCATTGACTTTG
Source organism: Erigeron breviscapus (assembly GCA_034093135.1). Taxonomy (NCBI): domain Eukaryota; kingdom Viridiplantae; phylum Streptophyta; class Magnoliopsida; order Asterales; family Asteraceae; genus Erigeron; species Erigeron breviscapus. The sequence continues at coordinate 116,773,610 of CM067172.1, read as the reverse complement.
TGAAATATTCAAAAACACTCTTTCGAAGACGAGCACTCGTTAGATTACATAGAGCCTATCATATCTATGCGGATTTACTAACGTATGTTTATGACATAAATAATAATTTAAACTTTTTATAAACATTTACTTAATATTTCTCGTTTATAGGACTATCTAATTTAATTACAACATAATTTTAATAATTAGGTTTTATAACTTAATTATGAACTTTTTCTAATAGTTATAACTAGTGTTATATTTGACCATTGACCGGAGATAACAAATATTCTAAGATAAAACATAACGTTGGAGTAAACCAACCAAAAAATGCCATATTAGCTAATACTAATGCCAACCAATAGAAAATAAAAGACAACGCTGAAGTGGACAAATCAATGAAGGCCATCACGTCAGTGAAGAATATTCAAAATGCAAAAACACATATAATATATATGTTGCCTTTAAATAAAAATCAAGAGTATAAAATAAAAGTATTGATAGATAATTAAAAACTCAAATAAAACATTAAATTAAATGAATTATTGTCTAAATTTAACCCAATAAACCCCAAGCCACCCAACAAACTCTTTATTGATAGATCCGAAATAACTAGCGAGGAGCTAGTGATACAAGAAACATAGTACAGGAAACTAGATCAAAAGCTAAAGTTACACCATTTTGACCATTCAACAGATATAGATGACCTGTTTGATAACCAGAGCAAACTAGAGAACTTAACTTCCTTGATCGCATAGTGGATGGAGGGAGTTTTATTCGAGAAAATGGCTTTGTTTCTAGCTTCCAAATAACCCAAATGTATGCAAAAATGATGAGGCTTACAAACTTCCTTTTTTCATATACTCGGTTACATCCAATAACCGGGATTTGAAAGTTCACTACATTACATAGACATTTTACGAGATCTTTAGATAACATAGACATTTTGTCATAGTTAGTTACATTCATAAGTAATAATCCATATTTTATATTAATAGTTATAGAATTAATTTATACTTTTTTTGTTTTCATCACTAATTTACACTTTTTTTAGCATTTCAAAAAAAAAATCTTACTAAATACTTAATTTAAATATAGTTAACATTTTCTTAGTTTTTCATGATTATTAATATTTAAATTACTAAAAATATATCTCCACAAAAAATTTCTAAAACTTATCTACGTATCAATTGATGATGGTAATCCAATTCACACAATAACTATATCCACATCCTAAAAAATATTAGTTAATTATTTCATACTTACATTATTTTATTTTGACTTTATTTATATTTTTTACATTTAAATTATCAGTTTGTTTTTTCTTATATTTTAAATTTGGATTTATAAGTTTTTTTATTTGTATTTATTTTTAAAAATATCGTTAAGTTCCCGTCTATTTGACACAGGACTAAATCTAATATTTAGAGTGAAAGAATTGTTAATTATGTTGAAAGCAACGTGTATTTGGCCGTGTATTGCATGCACCATTAAATATTTATAACTAGTCTTCATACCCGTACGATGTACGAAATGACTTTATATATCGTACGATTGATTGTTTATTATTATATTTATAGAAAAAATTGAACACACCCCATCATATTCATTTATAACTAGATTATGCCCCGTGTCACACGTGACACTTTTAAGTCAGATTTGAAACATAAAATATATAATAAACTATTAGTTGGTTAGCTATGATTTAAATTAAAATTAAAAATTAAAAGAAAATGTTTCATTTACGATCATTTGATATCTGAAAGTAATATTTTGTAAACATAAGTAAATAACTTTTCATTAATTACTTGTTTTATCATTTACGGAAAAATAAATAGTTAAAATGTTAAATAAATATGATAACATCAAATAAAATGTTAAAATTGTGAAGTTTTATTTAGATGAGAATTGTAAAATAATTAAACAAAGGGTGTAAAATTTAAAATTGAAGGACTTTTATGTAATTCATATAAAACTATGTTGATTTGGATAGCTTAATTGAACTTCATTTTGATAATTGAAAAAATAGGTACTCTCCTTTAATAGAGAGTAAGATAAGATAAGATAAGCTGTGGAAAAATATCGACTTGGGTTACTAACTTATTTAATACATAAAGCATAAGTATTGAACTGGTTAAGTACAAATGAACGTATAAGTAAATTCAAAATTTAGATGGTTCGTATCTTGTATTTTGTGTTCCGAAACATTTTCCAAAGTTACTTATATTCATTATTATTATATTATACTTTAATATTATTTAAATATATAAGGGTATAATTTGTCTAAATATATAAAATAGAGGGGTTAATATTGTGTTTGACCAAGAATAAAGTCAATGATAACATCATTATTTTGATCTAATGGTTGTAGTTAAAAGTTAAAATTAATCTAATGGTTCTTATTTCTCCATAAAAGAATTTAACAATTGAGGATTGGTTGGGTACTCTATACCTTTTATTTTTTATGTTTATCCAATCCCAAGGTTGATTCCGATAACCAGAAGTAGATAAAGCAGTTTAAGATATTTGTAGATCATAAGTGTCAAGGTTGTTCATCCTAGACTGTAAGTCTAATCTGATTTTGATAATTTAGCTCACGTATTTTTTATATTTAACACATGTAAATTTGGTATGTGTTTTATTCTATATTTATTCAATTGATTACTTTAATAAAATTAAATTAGTTAATTAAGCAATATTTAAATCAAAGTATGATTAAACACAAGACACGATCTTTATAAATAGTTATGAGCCTATAACATTGCACCAAGAACAATGATTTTCACAAAACTTTATTATAAATAAATTTATGAAAACACTAATTATTAAAAGGGTAATCATCCATGTTGTTGGTGGTATTATCATTTGCTGAAAATTTTATTATTATACTAAATAAAAATGTTTTATTTATAACACAGCCGACTAAAATAAGACGGAGAGAGTATATTTGTAGTGGTTAGATACATAACATTATGTCAATGTTTTAGTCTTTCGTTTCAAATCATTATACCTTGCATCGCGAGTCATATACTCTTCAAAATGTGGAATAATATCAACTTGGGTTACTAACTATTACAAAGGTACTCGCGCGATGCGGCAGAGTAATTGTGGCTGTGGTGGCGGCGGTAGCGACGGTGGTGGCTGTGGCGGTGGTGGCGGCCGACAGTGATGATGAAAGGGGGTGGTGTTTATATGTGCATGGACGAAAATAATAAAAACCAAATGTTTAAAGGTAAACCATAAAATGTGTAATAGTGGTTTGATAAAAACATGAGAACGCAAAAAGTTTGATGGTGGCAAAAGATAAATTAGAAACTTTAGGGGGTAAAATTGCATAGAAGGAAAATCAAAAAGGTATTATAATGAGAAGATAACAAACTTAAGGGGTAAAAGTGAATGTTATAAAAAAGAAAGAAGTGTTGTACTCTATGCATCAAAACTTGTAAATTTCATGTTGGTTTTTAGTATTTACTCGTATATAAATAAATTACAAAAATATTGTAGTTTGCTAGATTGATAAGTTTAAAAGGTCCGAAATAATTATATTAAATCATACATTGAATAATTTATTTATGATGTGCAGTCAGAAGAAGACGAAGCTGTTGCTCATCAGTGGTCTTTGTGCCAATTCTCGAGATATATAAGATAAGTTATGCAGTGCGCTCTCAAGTGCGATTCCATCCTATGCATTAGCCCATATGCAAAATCTTGAAGAATTAGAAATAGATGAATGTGAATCAATGAAAGATGTGTTCGAAATAAAAAGGAGGGTGGTGGTTAATGATGTCAGAATGGGGGAAGGAAGTGGCGATAACAATAATAATAATAAATAATAATAATAATAATAGTGTCGTATCATCATCGTTAACATTAACAAATACTACTACTATTAGGATTCTTCCTGATTTGCTTAATCTAAGGAAATTAGATATCTCTAATTGTCCCCTTTTGAGAGATGTATTCCCTTTTTCCACTCTTCAAAGTCTCACCAAACTCCAACATCTAAAAATAGAAAGATGCAAAGATATCCGAGTGATTGTCAAGGAGGAGGAAGATGGAAACCACACAACATCATCATCATCATCTTCTGATGATCATCATCAATTACCTGTGGTCTTCCCGTCCCTCAAGTCTTTATATTTATCTGATCTACCGAATCTTGAGGGTTTTTTCTTGGGTAGAAATGACTTTCGATGGCCTGTTTTGGATGATGTTATGATAATCGAATGCCCAAAAATGAGAATGTTTACAAAAGGTCGCTCGGATTCTCCTATGCTCAAATACGTGGTTTCAGACATGGGAGAAAATAGTGTGGAATGTGGCAAAATCAACAACTTGTTTCATCATCCTCCTACAACTACTGCTGCCTTCTTGCAAGAAGAAGAAGAGGTATGTTTTTTTTTTCATATAATTTTGATGATTAATAATTACTAGATACTTCTTCCATATCCATACCTTTTTTTTACTATCAAACTTTATTAGTAATTCTGTCAAATGTATGTGTTTTACTAATTTTTTGATCATATATATCTTCCAGCAGCAGGTTCCATATGATCCAAGTTTGGATGGTTCAACCACCTCACTCCCCCCTATTTCACCAAGAACGAGGATGCCCTGGTTCTACAATAACTTGATCAAAGTTGATGTGCGAGTCAGGAATAACCGGAGATTTATAATTGGACACAATGAGTTGCAGCATTTTCAGAAGTTTGAAAAGATTAAAATATCACGGTGTTCAGGGGTAAAGGAGATATTCGAAACACTTGAAATGGGTAGTGGTTTGAACCAATCAACTCATTCTGTTCTGGAAGTAAGACAGATGGAATTCTATTGGTTGTATGATATCAAGTGTTTATGGAAGAGCAAACAGTGGACCGTATTGAAGTTCCCATACCTAACAAGACTGTCTATTAAATTTGGTTTTAGTTTAAAGCATGTATTTACTATTTCCATGGTTGGGAGTCTATTGCAACTCCAAGAGCTACATATAAGCTGGTGCCCAGAAATGGAGATAATCTTGGTGGAAGATGAAAAAGAAGATGAAGATGAAAAAGAACAAAACGACAACATAAAAGAAGATGAAGATGATGATGAAAGAAGAGGGAACGAGGATGACGGAAAAGAAAAAGAAAACAATGATGAAAGGAGAGTGAAGGAGTTAGAGTTTCCTTGTCTAAGAACGCTAACCCTTTTTGGTCTTAATAGTCTCAAGGGCTTTTGCTTAGGGATGGAGACTATTCATTGGCCATCATTAGATACCCTTGAAATATCAAGGTGTCCAAAAATAACAACTTTTACCAATGGACAATCTACTACTCCAAAGCTCAGATTAATAAAGACAGGTTTTGGGTTGTGTGATGTAACCGAAGGGTTCAACTCCTTTATACGGACAAAAATTGAAGAGGTTAGTGTTGTTCACTTCTCTATATTGTTTTAATGTATTCTTGAAATGCACTTAAACGTTCTGTCTTTTTTAATGAAGCAAATTCTTGAAACTTATGTTACAAGGAGTATGTGGAATTATATGATCTACCGAATCTTGAGGGTTTTTTCTTGGGTAGAAATGACTTTCGATGGCCTGTATTGGATGATGTTATGATAAAGAGATGCCCAAAAATGAGAATGTTTACAAAAGGTCGCTCGGATTCTCCTATGCTCAAATACGTAAGATCAGAGATGGGAGAAAATAGAGTGGAATGTGGCAAAATCAACAACTTGTTCCATCATCCTACTACTAGTGCTGGTGCCTTCTTGCAAGATGAAGAAGAGGTATGTTTTTTTTTAATATAATTTTGATGATTAATAATTACTAGATACTTCTTCCATATCCATACCTTTTTTTTACTATCAAACTTTATTAGTAATTCTGTCAAAGTTTGTGATCATATATGTATCTTCCAGCAGCAGGTTCCATATGATCCAAGTTTGGATGGTTCAACCACCTCACTCCCCCCTATTTCTCAAAAGAGGAGGATGCCCTGGTTCTACATAACTTGATCAAAGTTAATGTGAGTGGAAGGGGGAATCAGAGATTTATAATTGGACACAATGAGTTGCAGCATGTGCAGAAGATTGAAAAGATAAAAATATCATTTTGTTCAGGGGTAAAGGAGATATTCGAAACACTTGAAATGGATAATGGTTTCAACCAATCAACTCATTCTGTTCTGGAAGTAAGACAGATGGATTTCTATCTGCTGGATGATATCAAGTGTTTATGGAAGACTGAACAGTGGACAGTGTTGAAGTTTCCAAACCTAACAACACCTGTCTATTCAATGGTTAGTTTAAAACATGTATTTACTATTTCCATGGTTGGGAGTCTATTGCAACTCCAAGAGCTAAGTATAAGCAACTGCTCAAGATTGAAGATAATCGTTGTGGAAGATGAAAAAGAAGATGAAGATGAAAAAGAACAAAACGACAACATAAAAGAAGATGAAGATGATAAAAGAACAAAACGACAACATAAAAGAAGATGAAGATGATGATGAAAGAAGAGGGAACGAGGATGACGGAAAAGAAAAAGAAAACAATGATGAAAGGAGAGTGAAGGAGTTAGAGTTTCCTTGTCTAAGAACGTTAACCCTTCATAACCTTAGGAGTCTCAAGGGCTTTTGCTTAGGGATGGAGACTATTCATTGGCCATCATTAGATACCCTTGAAATAACAAGGTGTCCAAAAATAACAACTTTTACCAATGGACAATCTACTACTCCAAAGCTCAGATTAATAAAGACAGATTTTGGGTTGTGTGATGTAACCGAAGGGGTCAACTCCTTTATACGGACAAAAATTGAAGAGGTTAGTGTTGTTCAGTTCTCTATATTGTTTTAATGTATTCTTGAAATGCACTTAAACGTTCTGTCTTTTTTAATGAAGCAAATTCTTGAAACTTATGTTACAGGGATATGAATTCAAGGAGTAAGAAGCCAAAACAAGATGCAGTATTTAGTGGTATGTACTTTTGAAGCCATTTCTCAGTCGAATAAACTAATTTCTGATAACCATCTTGGACTCACCAACCGTTAACTATTTTCTTGTATTCCATATATGCAATTGACTTATTGACTGCATACTTTTTCCCTATTTGACATTTCTTTAGAGAAATTTCTAAGGATATCAATGTGCTTAGTTTAATCAGGGACTATGGTTGTTGATGACATGTTGTTGCAGCACAACCCCATATAAACATCCCAATTGATCTTTAAATATTCTATAAATATACTCTTCGGACCTGGGTCAGAGCCGCGTGTGCATCAGGGGGAGGTGAGTGTTACAGGTATGGGGCGGGTGATGTAGTTATTTCAGAGGCGAGAAATCCATTGCCTACATACTAGCTACTCCCTGTAGCACCATTTAGTTTTAGAATGGAACCCCATGTGAGCTTATCTGTGTTGGACGTTATCATGTATATATGGGGTAGTTAATTTCATCCTAATTGTTACTAGAATGTAAACACATGTAGGTCGGCCCAAGTTGTGGTAGTAGGCACTGATTTCGGTTACTTGCACGAGTCCATATATATTATTTGTGTCTACTCACTGTAAACATACAATCAATATACGGAGTAGTAGTTTCTAGTACTGACCATCTTTAGGTAAAATGGTATCGAATCTGTATAATTAGGGATTATTCTTATAAAACAGTCGTCGTTCAACCTTAGTGAGGAGTATTGCTAACAGTTAAACCAAAAGATCTCCTATTCTTTTTTTTTTAAAGTTATGGTTGTGAAGAGTCATCATTTAATGTGCACAAAACACATAATCAGTGAGCACAAAGACCACTCTTTTTAGCTCCTTGTAGCTCTTTTTGCCAATAGCCATTTTTGGCAGATTTTGCACCGGTTTCAGGTTGTTTTTGCAACTTATCTCCTCACAAATGTATATACAGTATTTTTAGCATGGTTGAACATGTCGTTAGATGAGCGTTTGGTGTATTTAATTCCCACCAGAGACAAGGATGTTGATTTATTAGAAAAGGAAAAGTTTTGGTAGAGATGGATTTTTCATGATTGGTCTATGTTGAGTGATGATACTTCCCTATCCCAAATAACATTAATAATAATTTTGATTTACATATATATAGCAGACCCGGGTCAAGGTCCATCGATTTGAACTGTTAGTTGGATCTTGGAACAGAGGAAGATCCATCACCTAATCGGGCAGATCCAGATTTGTTTAGTTGAGTCAAGATGGATCGATTTGAACTGCTTTTTTTTCCCTATCTGACATTTCTTTTGTTAACATGTCTATCGATATCAATGTGCTTCGTTTGATCAGGGGCTATGTTTGTTGATGACATGTTATCACAACGCAACCCCATATGACGCCTATCCCAATTGATCTTCAAATATTCTAAAATATATATACTCTTCAGACCATGTGTGTGTCAGGGGGAGGGGTATTTCGGGTATGGGCTGATGTAATTAGCTTAGAGGTGAGAAAGCCATTGCCTACATGCAAGCTCGACAAGCTACTCCCTCTATCACCATTTAGTTGTAGAATGGAACCCATTAGAGCATACATGTGTTGGACGTTATCATATATGGGCTAGTAAAACTGATCCGAATTGTTAGAATGTCAATATATGTAGGGCTGCCCAAATTAGTTACGCTCCCAAAAGGAATGAGTCTATCGATATAAATTATATGTATCTACTTACTGTAAACATACAATCAATACACTAGTTTCTATTCCTACCATTTTAAATTAAATGGTACCAAATCCCTAGAATTAGAGATGAAGTTGGGGCTGATCACGAGCACAACAAGGACCAAAAACCGATTCCTTAAATCCTAAAACAAAGGTATAAGAGTTTTCTTGCTAGAAGATGTTTCGGAATATGTTTTTGTGAATTGATATAGAGGTGTTTTTGATGGAGAAAGTGTAGGAAATAGAGAGAAATGGTGAAGGAGAGTGTGTTTCTTGCAAAATAGGTGAAAGAGTGGAGAAAATGCGTCTAGATATGACCCCTTATATGACCCCTTATAACTGTCGTTATGTCGTCATTCAACCTGAGTGATGGGTGACGCTAACAATTATTAAATGCTTTGCTGTGTTTTTCCTTTAAGATTATAGTTGTGAAGGGTCATCATTTATACGCTCCTTGTAGCTCTACATCAGTGCTAACCAACAGCCATTTTTGGCAGAGTTTCGCACTGGTTTCAGGTTGTTTGCAGCTTCAAGCAACAGTTGCTTCAAAGAAACGATTGATTTACGCAAGTTCGATGTGGCTGTCGTTTGGCAGTGGAATGGGGCATCATTTGAGTTATGTTGGGAAGTTATTGGCCAATGTTCCGCTTTCTGTTAGAGGTACAAATAACGTAAATGTAACAGTTTAAGCCTTTTGTATTAAGACAATAAAGTTTCTGGTGTGAAATAATTCTAGACCCTGTATATGTTTGCAAAAGTCTAATTTTGTATAGATTTTTTTTTTTCATTCAACAGCTTTAAAATTATTGTAACATAATTATTGTAATGGCTGAGTATTCAAGAAAAAACTTCATAGGACACTTGTAGTCCATTACCTCTTTTAGCACATGTTCAGAGCCATAAACTTTAATTATTAATTTTGTAATTATCTATCTGACCAACCGTCTTGCCACTTCCAGTTTAAGTACAAATCAGTTCCTACCACATATGTGGAGAAAATTATTTAGTGGTGGATCTAACTATAGATATTATGTATTTTTTTTATTTTTTTTAACAGTTAGTCGGTATTCGACATCAGGGAACATCTCACCGTATAATGGTGAAGCCCTGCACGTACTCTAAACTACGAGATGTAGACCATAAGCCATTACAGGTGATTCAGGGGAAAAAACCCACAGACTTGTCACTCCTAAGAGTCGAAAGATATTTATGTATATTAATATGAGCTAATCTTGATTGGAGTCTTATGCAGGCCACATTAAGTGTTCGATGGGCCGAGGTCCACCCCGAAATTTCTTGAAACATTTACATATTGTTTATGTATATATACACAAGCCCATGTGGTTAACTTTGGCCCACCCCACTTATAGAAGTTCCACTTAAGAAGATCATAAAGTTTACGA
>CM067172.1:116686013-116762574 GCA_034093135.1 Erigeron breviscapus | reverse complement strand
ATTGTTACTAGAATGTAAACACATGTAGGTCGGCCCAAGTTGTGGTAGTAGGCACTGATTTCGGTTACTTGCACGAGTCCATATATATTATTTGTGTCTACTCACTGTAAACATACAATCAATATACGGAGTAGTAGTTTCTAGTACTGACCATCTTTAGGTAAAATGGTATCGAATCTGTATAATTAGGGATTATTCTTATAAAACAGTCGTCGTTCAACCTTAGTGAGGAGTATTGCTAACAGTTAAACCAAAAGATCTCCTATTCTTTTTTTTTTAAAGTTATGGTTGTGAAGAGTCATCATTTAATGTGCACAAAACACATAATCAGTGAGCACAAAGACCACTCTTTTTAGCTCCTTGTAGCTCTTTTTGCCAATAGCCATTTTTGGCAGATTTTGCACCGGTTTCAGGTTGTTTTTGCAACTTATCTCCTCACAAATGTATATACAGTATTTTTAGCATGGTTGAACATGTCGTTAGATGAGCGTTTGGTGTATTTAATTCCCACCAGAGACAAGGATGTTGATTTATTAGAAAAGGAAAAGTTTTGGTAGAGATGGATTTTTCATGATTGGTCTATGTTGAGTGATGATACTTCCCTATCCCAAATAACATTAATAATAATTTTGATTTACATATATATAGCAGACCCGGGTCAAGGTCCATCGATTTGAACTGTTAGTTGGATCTTGGAACAGAGGAAGATCCATCACCTAATCGGGCAGATCCAGATTTGTTTAGTTGAGTCAAGATGGATCGATTTGAACTGCTTTTTTTTCCCTATCTGACATTTCTTTTGTTAACATGTCTATCGATATCAATGTGCTTCGTTTGATCAGGGGCTATGTTTGTTGATGACATGTTATCACAACGCAACCCCATATGACGCCTATCCCAATTGATCTTCAAATATTCTAAAATATATATACTCTTCAGACCATGTGTGTGTCAGGGGGAGGGGTATTTCGGGTATGGGCTGATGTAATTAGCTTAGAGGTGAGAAAGCCATTGCCTACATGCAAGCTCGACAAGCTACTCCCTCTATCACCATTTAGTTGTAGAATGGAACCCATTAGAGCATACATGTGTTGGACGTTATCATATATGGGCTAGTAAAACTGATCCGAATTGTTAGAATGTCAATATATGTAGGGCTGCCCAAATTAGTTACGCTCCCAAAAGGAATGAGTCTATCGATATAAATTATATGTATCTACTTACTGTAAACATACAATCAATACACTAGTTTCTATTCCTACCATTTTAAATTAAATGGTACCAAATCCCTAGAATTAGAGATGAAGTTGGGGCTGATCACGAGCACAACAAGGACCAAAAACCGATTCCTTAAATCCTAAAACAAAGGTATAAGAGTTTTCTTGCTAGAAGATGTTTCGGAATATGTTTTTGTGAATTGATATAGAGGTGTTTTTGATGGAGAAAGTGTAGGAAATAGAGAGAAATGGTGAAGGAGAGTGTGTTTCTTGCAAAATAGGTGAAAGAGTGGAGAAAATGCGTCTAGATATGACCCCTTATATGACCCCTTATAACTGTCGTTATGTCGTCATTCAACCTGAGTGATGGGTGACGCTAACAATTATTAAATGCTTTGCTGTGTTTTTCCTTTAAGATTATAGTTGTGAAGGGTCATCATTTATACGCTCCTTGTAGCTCTACATCAGTGCTAACCAACAGCCATTTTTGGCAGAGTTTCGCACTGGTTTCAGGTTGTTTGCAGCTTCAAGCAACAGTTGCTTCAAAGAAACGATTGATTTACGCAAGTTCGATGTGGCTGTCGTTTGGCAGTGGAATGGGGCATCATTTGAGTTATGTTGGGAAGTTATTGGCCAATGTTCCGCTTTCTGTTAGAGGTACAAATAACGTAAATGTAACAGTTTAAGCCTTTTGTATTAAGACAATAAAGTTTCTGGTGTGAAATAATTCTAGACCCTGTATATGTTTGCAAAAGTCTAATTTTGTATAGATTTTTTTTTTTCATTCAACAGCTTTAAAATTATTGTAACATAATTATTGTAATGGCTGAGTATTCAAGAAAAAACTTCATAGGACACTTGTAGTCCATTACCTCTTTTAGCACATGTTCAGAGCCATAAACTTTAATTATTAATTTTGTAATTATCTATCTGACCAACCGTCTTGCCACTTCCAGTATAAGTACAAATCAGTTCCTACCACATATGTGGAGAAAATTATTTAGTGGTGGATCTAACTATAGATATTATGTATTTTTTTTTTTTTAACAGTTAGTCGGTATTCGACATCAGGGAACACCTCACCGTATAATTGTGAAGCCCTGCACGTACTCTAGACTACGAGATGTAGACCATAAGCCATTACAGGTGATTCAGGGGAAAAACCCACAGACTTGTCACTCCTAAGAGTCGAAAGATATTTATGTATATTAATATGAGCTAATCTTGATTGGAGTCTTATGCAGGCCACATTAAGTGTTCGATGGGCCGAGGTCCACCCCGAAATTTCTTGAAACATTTACATATTGTTTATGTATATATACACAAGCCCATGTGGTTAACTTTGGCCCACCCCACTTATAGAAGTTCCACTTAAGAAGATCATAAAGTTTACGAAAACTTAAATAAAATGCAAGAACTAAGATAATTATCAAGGAAGGCATGGAATCATAACATGTATGGGAACTTAATGATGGAAGAACACGAAAATGGGGCTGTTGGGGCTGATCACGAGCACAACAAGGACCAGAAACCGATTCCTTAAATCCTAAAACAAAGGTACAAGGGTTTTCTTGCTAGAAGATGTTTTGGAAAATGATTTTGTGAATTGATATAGAGGTGTTTTTGATGGAGAAAGTGTAGGAAATGGAGAGAAATGGTGAGGGAGAGTGTGTGTTTCTTGCAAAATAGGTGAAAGAGTGGAGAAAATGCGTCTATATATGACCCCTTATATACTTGGTTACTCTAGTACCACCACCCAATTAAGTTTTTTAATTTGTCACATTATTCTTGAAATGTCATTACATTTTTATTTGTCTAAGTATAAATTAAATTCTTCCATTTACTAATAAAAATCTCAATGGAAATAATTCACGGTAAGACAAAAACGTTTATTTTTGGACGATAACTTGACACTAAAACATTTCTGACACTTAAATTATTTTTAAACGGTGTTAAAGTTTACAAAATTATTATTCGGCATATCATTTTTAACTTGACCATTTAACTGAAGTTTATTTATTTATACTTGGCATTTTATTAGGCCCATTAAGGTCAACTAGAACTAAACGTAGACTCGTCGAGTCGCTAACTAAAAGCCATCACATGCGAATTTCTTTTAATAAACTATTTCCATAACATTAGGCACATTACAACTTTTACAACAATTATTGACAAAAATCTACTATAACATCAAAATTCGACGAGTGTTACGTACAAACTTACACCAAGCCCACTACATTTCTTTCATAACTCAACAATATATGTTTTGATTGCGAATTTCATCCGTGTTCAAATTGAGGTGATGAAAGCTGGGATTTACAGGCGAAGAAAGGCAACGAACTTGCAGCAGCTTTTGGTTTCTAGCGAACGTATGCATTAGTGTGCAATTTCTTCTTCTTTTTTTTTTTGTGTGTGTTTGGACATGTACTTTTTTAGTGGATGCGGATGTGTAAGTAACTCCCAATGCCGTCTTCCACGGGTTTTGGGTCCCAATACCGTCTTTGACGGCGTATGGGGGAGGTTGAGATGTAGACAGCCTTACCCCTACCAAAGGTAGAGAGGCTGCTTCCATGTTCTATCAAAGGTAGAAAAGGACCTCCAGCCTTGCTGGGCATGAGGATCGAACCCATGATCTCTGTCTCCAGAGGCAAGGGCTCCAACCACTGATCCAACCCAGTTGTGTTAAAAGACTAAAAGGTAACATAAACAGAAATGGGTCAATGGGTTACTTCTTACTTCAGAATTCGGCCCAATAAGGTGAATTAGTAATTTAGTAGAGTTAACCATCACCAAAAAGTCTAATGACAAAAATGCTTTAACTTGTTTCTTCTTCGAGTCCTTCCCTAGACATATTTGATAATAACTACATATATTTAATTTTCACTTATAGTGGATCTGAGTGAGTTTTTCCTTACAAATTTCTAGGTAATATGGGTTTAATTTAAGGTCAAAGGGATATCTAGCGTGTATCCAATTAAGACAACATATGTTAAATCTTTCAAGATTTACGGGTAATTGACATCTTTTAAAAAAAGAAAAGAAAAAATGTCATAAACGTATTACTCAATTTACACTATATTACCAACACTTATAAACACTTTTAATCTAATTGATTATATAGAAGTCCTTTCTAACAGAAATATAACAATTATAATTTCTAGAAATATTAATAATCAGCCTTATGGTTTTGATTCTAGAAGTACGTAAAACGTGGTGGCCACATGTAGAATTAATTCCATGGCTGGCAAAATGGAAAATACACCTGCTCTTGAACTTACAATTGGACATTTGGACCCTTCAAATATAAGATAATACACAAATGGTCTCTTTATTTATTTATCTTTAATATTTGTTTGTGAGGGCTTTGTAAAATTAACCCCATTTCATGTATTGATGATGACTAACTTTCAATAAAAGAAAAAATGTCATAAACGTATTACTCAATTTACACTATATTACCAACACTTATAAACACTTTTAATCTAATTGATTATATAGAAGTCCTTTCTAACAGAAATATAACAATTATAATTTCTAGAAATATTAATAATCAGCCTTATGGTTTTGATTCTAGAAGTACGTAAAACGTGGTGGCCACATGTAGAATTAATTCCATGGCTGGCAAAATGGAAAATACACCTGCTCTTGAACTTACAATTGGACATTTGGACCCTTCAAATATAAGATAATACACAAATGGTCTCTTTATTTATTTATCTTTAATATTTGTTTGTGAGGGCTTTGTAAAATTAACCCCATTTCATGTATTGATGATGACTAACTTTCAATAAAAGAAAAAATGTCATAAACGTATTACTCAATTTACACTATATTACCAACACTTATAAACACTTTTAATCTAATTGATTATATAGAAGTCCTTTCTAACAGAAATATAACAATTATAATTTCTAGAAATATTAATAATCAGCCTTATGGTTTTGATTCTAGAAGTACGTAAAACGTGGTGGCCACATGTAGAATTAATTCCATGGCTGGCAAAATGGAAAATACACCTGCTCTTGAACTTACAATTGGACATTTGGACCCTTCAAATATAAGATAATACACAAATGGTCTCTTTATTTATTTATCTTTAATATTTGTTTGTGAGGGCTTTGTAAAATTAACCCCATTTCATGTATTGATGATGACTAACTTTCAATAAAAGAAAAAATTGTATTGATGTGAGTAGAGCATAATATAGACCGAACGTAAATTCTAAATCACTTGCCTTCTAGTGAAGAAAAAGGTTTATATTGAAGCTTTTTTTTTTCTATTTGATGTGTAACAAATAATATTTATAATTTGTTTCAAATAACTTGACAGCATATCTCAAATCGATTTGTATACTAATACTAAATATATAGATATATTGTAAAGTTTCATTTTGTGATTTTCAAATTGTATAACTTCAACATATATATAGTGCATAGGCGGACCTACACATAACATAGGGTAGTCCGGGTTAAGAATCCGCTACATCCATATAGTGTAATTTTTTTTAAATGATATATTCTTTATTGATCTTACAGGCCAAACAAATATAGAATACCTATCAATGTAACTAACTTTAAAGTTCTAAAGATTATCATGACAATAAAACTCATAAAAACGTATTCATGCTACTAAACGAGAACTATTAACTAGCAAATTGCCAAAAAAGTTTTAAAAATCATTAAAAATAACCAAAAAAATAAATATAAAATCGCTAAAAAATTAAAACAATTTAGCCATTATTAGTATTTTGGGCCATTACAAGACAGTGATAAAAAAATTTGTAATAGTGGTTTGATAAAAACATGAGAACGCAAAAAGTTTGATGGTGGCAAAAGATAAATTAGAAACTTTAGGGGGTAAAATTGCATAGAAGGAAAATCAAAAAGGTATTATAATGAGAAGATAACAAACTTAAGGGGTAAAAGTGAATGTTATAAAAAAGAAAGAAGTGTTGTACTCTATGCATCAAAACTTGTAAATTTCATGTTGGTTTTTAGTATTTACTCGTATATAAATAAATTACAAAAATATTGTAGTTTGCTAGATTGATAAGTTTAAAAGGTCCGAAATAATTATATTAAATCATACATTGAATAATTTATTTATGATGTGCAGTCAGAAGAAGACGAAGCTGTTGCTCATCAGTGGTCTTTGTGCCAATTCTCGAGACAAATAGAGTTACGGCACTGCAGTGCGCTCTCAAGTGCGATTCCATCCTATGCATTAGCCCATATGCAAAATCTTGAAGAATTAGAAATAGATGAATGTGAATCAATGAAAGATGTGTTCGAAATAAAAAGGAGGGTGGTGGTTAATGATGTCAGAATGGGGGAAGGAAGTGGCGATAAGAATAATAATAATAATAATAATAATAATAATAATAATAATAGTGGTGGTGTCGTATCATCGTTAACATTATCAAATACTACTACTATTAGGATTCTTCCTGATCTGAGTAATCTAAGGAAATTAGATATCTCTAATTGTCCCCTTTTGAGAGATGTATTCCCTTTTTCCACTCTTCAAAGTCTCACCAAACTCCAACATTTATACATAGGAGGATGCGATGATATCCGAGTGATTGTCAAGGAGGAGGAAGATGGAAACCACACAACATCATCATCATCATCTGATGATCATCAAGTACTTGTGGTCTTCCCGTCCCTCAAGTATGTGGAATTATATGATCTACCGAATCTTGAGGGTTTTTTCTTGGGTAGAAATGACTTTCGATGGCCTGTATTGGATCATGTTATGATAATCGAATGCCCAAAAATGAGAATGTTTACAAAAGGTCGCTCGGATTCTCCTATGCTCAAATACGTGGTTTTGTTGGAACCACGTTAGTGTGACCGTCACTGATCATTTATCCTTCCTGATATGATAATTGACGATAACTGAAATCCCTATGTCTAGTAAATATTCGATGGACGTATTTACTCTTAAAGACGTATTATAGGGTTTCCCATTAGGTGATTGGACTTAAGAGGACTAATGAGGCACGAATTAAACACCAGAGGGACTAAATGTGAAAATACTCTCCTTATATAAATAGAGAGTAATTAACCTAATTTCAAGGTTAATCACAAATAATCACAGCCTCCCCTAAACATCAAATTCGTTCTCCTTCCTCTGTTGAATTCATCAAAACCGAATTCATCATTCCATCCTTATTCAATCATCTTATTTTGGGAACCCGAATCAATGGCATCAATGTTTAATGCCATCACAGGTTCCACAGGATCAACCGGTACGTTATTATATGAATTGAATCATGTTATATTCCAACATGTGGTATCAGAGACATGTTGGAATATAACATGATTCAATTCATATAATAACGTACCGGTTGATCCTGTGGAACCTGTGATGGCATTAAACATTGATGCCATTGATTCGGGTTCCCAAAATAAGATGATTGAATAAGGATGGAATGATGAATTCGGTTTTGATGAATTCAACAGAGGAAGGAGAACGAATTTGATGTTTAGGGGAGGCTGTGATTATTTGTGATTAACCTTGAAATTAGGTTAATTACTCTCTATTTATATAAGGAGAGTATTTTCACATTTAGTCCCTCTGGTGTTTAATTCGTGCCTCATTAGTCCTCTTAAGTCCAATCACCTAATGGGAAACCCTATAATACGTCTTTAAGAGTAAATACGTCCATCGAATATTTACTAGACATAGGGATTTCAGTTATCGTCAATTATCATATCAGGAAGGATAAATGATCAGTGACGGTCACACTAACGTGGTTCCAACAGGTTTCAGACATGGGAGAAAATAGTGTGGAATGTGGCAAAATCAACAACTTGTTCCATCATCCTACTACTAGTGCTGGTGCCTTCTTGCAAGATGAAGAAGAGGTATGTTTTTTTTTAATATAATTTTGATGATTAATAATTACTAGATACTTCTTCCATATCCATACCTTTTTTTTACTATCAAACTTTATTAGTAATTCTGTCAAATGTATGTGTTTTACTAATTTTTTGATCATATATATCTTCCAGCAGCAGGTTCCATATGATCCAAGTTTGGATGGTTCAACCACCTCACTCCCCCCTATTTCACCAAGAACGAGGATGCCCTGGTTCTACAATAACTTGATCAAAGTTCATGTGCGAGACAATGAGTTGCAGCATGTGCAGAAGATTGAAAAGATAAAAATATCATGGTGTTTTGGGGTAAAGGAGATATTCGAAACACTTGAAATGGATAATGGTTTCAACCAATCAACTCATTCTGTTCTGGAAGTAAGAGAGATGAAATTCAAAAGCTTGGATGATATCAAGTGTTTATGGAAGAGCAAACAGTGGACAGTGTTGAAGTTTCCAAACCTAACAACACTGTCTATCGATAGTAGTTGTAATTTAAAACATGTATTTACTATTTCCATGGTTGGTAGTTTATTGCAACTCCAAGAGCTACATATAAGCAGGTCCCCAGAAATGGAGATAATCGTTGTGGAAGATGAAAAAGAAGATGAAGATGAAAAAGAACAAAACGACAACATAAAAGAAGATGAAGATGATGATGAAAGAAGAGGGAACGAGGATGACGGAAAAGAAAAAGAAAACAATGATGAAAGGAGAGTGAAGGAGTTAGAGTTTCGTTGTCTAAGAACGCTAACCCTTTTTGGTCTTAAGAGTCTCAAGGGCTTTTGCTTAGGGATGGAGACTATTCATTGGCCATCATTAGATACCCTTGAAATATCAAGGTGTCCAAAAATAACAACTTTTACCAATGGAAAATCTACTACTCCAAAGCTCAGATTAATAAAGACAGATTTTGGGTTGTGTGATGTAACCGAAGGGGTCAACTCCTTTATACGGACAAAAATTGAAGAGGTTAGTGATCTTCAATTCTCAATATTCTTCAAATGCACTTAAAAGTTCTGTTCTTATTTAATGATGCAAATCCTTGAAACTTATGTAACAGGGATATGAATCCGCTGAGGTGTAAGAAGCCAAAACAAGATGCAGTATTTAGTGGTATGTACTTTTGAAGCCATTTCTCAGTCGAATAAACTAATTTCTGATAACCATCTTGGACACATCAACACTTCTAGTTAACAGCACGACATTACATCAACCTGGATTTTTCTAGCCAAATCTAGTAACAAACTGAATCTAGCTTTTTGACATTGACCAGATGCTAAATCCGCTCACTTCTCTTGTGTAAAGACTGATTTCCAACATTTACTCGCACTTTTAGTGGCTTGCCAAACCGAAAACGTTATAGTCTAGATTATCATTGACTTCTTATGGACCAACTAAAATTTCAAATTATTTCCTCCTCACAAATATACAGTATTTTTTTAGCCTAAAACATGCAGCCAAGTTAGTTCCAAGGTATATTTAATTCCCAAAGTCGGGGTTATGAAAGTGTGGCGTATTTAATTCCCACCAGAGACAAGAATGAACTTGATTTACATACAAATAACAGAACCGGGTGAAGATCCATCTATTTTATTATTAGTTGAATCTGGAAACATACAAAGATCCATCAGCTAAGGGTGCAGATCCAGATTCATATATTAGTTGTCTCAAGATAGATCTAGACTCGATCTGACCCAACCCTTGACTATTTTCTAGTATTCCATGCAATTGACTTATTGACTGCATACTTTTTCCCTATTTGACATTTCTTTAGATAAAATTTCTAAGGATATATCAATGTGCTTAGTTTGATCAGGGACTATGGTTGTTGATGACATGTTGTCACAGCACAACCGCATATAAACATCCGGATTGATCTTTAAATATTCCAAAAAAAATACTCCTAGCCATTTCAGATTAAATGGTATCAAATCCCTAGAATTAGGGATTAGGTTTATAAAACATTCGCTATGTCGTTCTTCCAACTTAGGTAGGAGTGACACCAACAGTTATCAGGTGATGTGCTAATTTCTTTTTTCTTTCTGTAAAGTTATAGTTGCGAAGAGTCATCATTTATGCACAGTTGGAGCTATAAGTATGCACAAAACACATGATTAGTGCGCACATAGACAACTGTTTTGATATTAGCTTCTTGTAGATCTACTTCAGTGCTAACAAACAGCCATTTTTTGGCAGAGTTTTGCACCAGTTTAAGGTTGTTTGCAGCATCAAGCAACAGTTGCTTCAAAGAAACGATTGATTTACGCAAGTTCGATGTGGCTGCCGTTTGTCAGTGGAATGGGGCATCATTTGAGTTATGTTGGGAAGTTCTTGGACAATGTTCCGCTTTCTGTCAGAGGTACAAATAACGTAAATGTAACAGTTTAAGCCTTTTGTATTAAGACAATAAAGTTTATGGTGTGAAATAATTCTAGACCCGTGTATATATTTGCAAAAGTCTAATTTCCATGTGTACAACTATATAGATTTTTTTTTCATTCAACAGCTTTAATATTATTGTAACATTATTGTTGTAATTGCCAAGTATTTAAGACAACTTCATAAGACACTTGTAGTCTATTACCTCTTTCAGCATACAGTATATTTGTTATACGCTTTAAATAAAATAATTTGTAATCATCTCTGACCCAACCATCTTGCCATTTTCAGTTTAAGTACAAATATGTTCCTGCTACATATGTTGAGAAAATTATTTAGTGCTGGATCCAACTCCAAGATATTATACTAGATTTATGTCCGTGTCAAATACACGAGTTGTTATCGTATATATATGATAGGTTTAAATAATTGTATTAAAGTATTTAAAAATAGTTATACATATATTTCATATTCCTGGTTTATATATTTATTTAAAATGTAAGTTAACATGTAGTTTTAATATTTTTTGAAAGAAAAAAAGTTACAAATAACATGTTGAAAACTATATAATTAGTTAAATGATGAAATCTAAAAAGATTTTTTAAGTTGATGGTTTAAAATTAAATAATTATAAATTAAGTATTTAGTGAGGTTATAAATTATTGATAGAAAAAATAAAAAAAATGTAAATTAGTGAGATACTTTCTATAAAAATATATATAACAATTTTTGTGTGGGCCCTTAGTTTTATTTTTAATTAAGAATTATGAAATAAGCAAGTTCTAATTTGATTTTTATGATTGGTTAAAACGCTATTAAAGCAATTGTTTTTTTGTATAATATATAAAGATAAAGATAAAAAAGATATGTTAATATGAGCTAATCTTGATTGGAGTCTTATGCAGGCAACATTAAGAGTTGAATGGGCCGAGGCCCACCCCGAAATTTTTTAAAATATTTACATATTATGTGTAGGTTTTGGCCCACCCTACCTATAGAAGTTCTACTAGTAAATATGGACATTCTCTGTGAGCAGTTGACCACACCACATTTTGTAATTTGAAAGAAAGCACACCTCATTTTCTGGAAAGAACATTTTCTTTTTAATCCATTTCATCATTAGATATTTTGTTTTTATCAAATTTTTATTTGTAACCCAATGTGTGTTCTAAGGACACATATTAAGATATTACGATTTCTTTTGAAAAATAACAAATGCATTTTTCAAAAACACTTTTGTCACTTTTTTCATTTTTCATAGGAAAGTTTATACTTTCTATATTTTTCGAGAAAATCTTGATACGTTAACACATATCACAAAAGCACAAAATAGAAATCAAGACGACAAGCTTCATGTGTTAACAAACATAAGAATGGACTAAGTGGAACAACTTCAATTTCTAGCTCTTCTACAATTTACTCTCTGTTATTTTAATCTCGTATATTCCACTGATTATGTACACTACAAGAAAAATGGGATTTGGCCACGACATTTTTGGCCGCGACTTTTTTCTTCTTCTTTTTTTGTGTGTGTGTGTGTGTGTTTGGACATGTACTTTTTTAGCGGATGTGTAAAAAGACTAAAAGGTAACGTAAACAGAAATGGGTCAATGGGTTACTTCTTACTTCAGAATTAGGCCCAATAAGGTGAATTAGTAATTTAGTAGAGTTAATCATCACCGGGTCCAAATGGTCTAATAACAAAATGCTTAACTTGTTTCCTCAAGAGGGCTCAAATTCGAGTCCTAACCTAGACAACATATGTTAAATCTTCCAAAATTCACGGCCGGTAATTGACATCTTTCAAAAAAGAGTAATCTAGCAGAATTTATTTACTTTGGATTATGAGTAACTTTGTATAACCATTTCCATACATTAATGATTAATATGGCGAAGGCACATTACAACTTTTACAACAATTATTGACAAAAATCTAACATCAAAATTCGACGAGTGTTACAAACTTACACCAAGCCCACTACATTTCTTTCATAACTCAACAATATATGTTTTGATTGCGAATTTCATCCGTGTTCAAATTGAGGTGATGAAAGCTGGGATTTACAGGCGAAGAAAGGCAACGAACTTGCAGCAGCTTTTGGTAAATTTTGGTTTCTACCGAACGTATGCACTAGTGTGCAATTTCTTCTTCTTCTTCTTTTTTTGTGTGTGTGTGTGTGTGTTTGGACATGTACTTTTTTAGCGGATGTGTAAAAAGACTAAAAGGTAACGTAAACAGAAATGGGTCAATGGGTTACTTCTTACTTCAGAATTAGGCCCAATAAGGTGAATTAGTAATTTAGTAGAGTTAATCATCACCGGGTCCAAATGGTCTAATAACAAAATGCTTAACTTGTTTCCTCAAGAGGGCTCAAATTCGAGTCCTAACCTAGACAACATATGTTAAATCTTCCAAAATTCACGGCCGGTAATTGACATCTTTCAAAAAAGAGTAATCTAGCAGAATTTATTTACTTTGGATTATGAGTAACTTTGTATAACCATTAATTTATTTCATTGCCATGCACAACTATAGACGCGTCCACGGTCCATCTCAATTTCATCATTATCTATTTTGTTTTTATCAAATTTTTATTTGTAACCCAATGTGTGTTCTAAGGACACATATTAAGATATTACGATTTCTTTTGAAAAATAACAAATGCATTTTTCAAAAACACTTTTGTCACTTTTTTCATTTTTCATAGGAAAGTTTATACTTTCTATATTTTTCGAGAAAATCTTGATACGTTAACACATATCACAAAAGCACAAAATAGAAATCAAGACGACAAGCTTCATGTGTTAACAAACATAAGAATGGACTAAGTGGAACAACTTCAATTTCTAGCTCTTCTACAATTTACTCTCTGTTATTTTAATCTCGTATATTCCACTGATTATGTACACTACAAGAAAAATGGGATTTGGCCACGACATTTTTGGCCGCGACTTTTTTTTTCGTGGCCAAAGGTCACTAAACGACAAAAATATTAATAACTTTGACTAAAAAAGTCAAATTTTCTTTGGCCACGATTTTGTCGTGGCTAAAGTCGTCCCCAAATATTTTTCTATTTTATTTCTGAATTAAAAAAATAAGCGAAATTGAAAAATATTTGGTTACGTCAAAGTCGTGGCCAAATATTTTCCGATTATCTTTTCCATTTATTTTCTACGGGCGTAGGACCCATTTTTTGTCGTGGCTAATTTCGTGGCCAAAAGAATAAGATTCGCTTGTATGGCGACGACCATTTGTCGTGGCTAATTTCGTGGCCAAAACCTTTGGTCGCGACATTTACGGCATTTGGCCACGATTTTCGTCGTGGCCAAATCCCATTTTTCTTGTAGTGGTAGTCTATTTTGTAAATTTAGCATCTTTGCTAGTTCCTATGTCAAATAAAGTTTTTGAATGCTCAAAAAGAAAAGAAAAAATGTCATGAACGTATTACTCAGTTTACACTATATTATATTACTAACACTTATAAACACTTTTAATCTAATTGATTGTATAGAAGTCCTTTCTAACAGAAATATAACAATTATAATTTCTAGAAATATTAATATGGATTAGAAATTAATAATTAGCCTTATGGTTTTGATTCTAGAAGTACGTAAAACGTGGTTGCCACATGTAGAATTAATTTCATGGCTGGCAAAATTGAAAATACACCAGCTCTTGAACTTACAATTGGACATTTGGACCCTTCAAATATAAGATAATACACAAATGGTCTCTTTATTTATCTATCGTTAATATTTGTTTGTGAGGGCTTTGTAAAATTAACCCCATTTCATGTATTGATGATGACTAACTTTCAAAAAAAGAAAAGTTGTATTGATGATGAGTAGAGCATATTATAGATCGAACGTATATTCTAAATCACTTGCCTTCTAGTGAAGAAAAAGGTTTATATTTATATTGAAGTTTTTTTTCTTTTCTATTTGATGTGTAACAAATAATATTTTTTATTGTGTTTTAAATAACCTGATAGTATATGTCAAACCGATTTGTATTCAAATTATATAACTTCCACATATATATAGTGCATAGGCGAAACTACACGGAACATAGGGTAGTCTGGGTTACGGACCCGCTACATCTATATCGTGTAAACTTTTTTTAAATGATATATCCTTTATTGATGTTAGAGGCCAAACAAATATATAATACCGATCAATATAAATAACTTTAAAGTTTTAAAGATTATCCTAACAATAAAACTCATAAAGACGTATTCATGCTACTAAACAAGAACTATTGGCTAGCAAAGTGCAAAAAAAGTTTTAAAAATAATTAAAAATAGCCACAAAAAAAATTTAAATCGCTAAAAAATTATAACAGACTAGTCATTATTAGTATTTTAGCCCATTACAAGGCAGTGATAAAAAATTTTATATTACAAGTTACTTTTAATCCTAGTTTCACTACTATAATGGATTATGTAAAACAACCATAACCATAAGTCCATAACCAAGATAATAAATAAGAATCCCAGTTAAGTTTATATATATTAACAAGGCTTAAAAGCATGACATAAGAGCACCCCCAATGTATCAATACTAGGACCGTATTCGAGTTCCAATACGGTACACACCATTGGGTGTGGACCGTATTGGAGGCGTATTGGGCGGCGTATTAGAGGAACCGTGGTGGTGAATACGGAGAAGCTAGTGAATATTTGTTTTTTTTTATTCAAATGCATCTTTTCAAACTTTCTAGCCGTTACCACCAAACGGTTATTTGGGTTTTTTTAATTTTTTTTTTCTTATTTATAATTAAATGTAATACCACCATCTTTCACAATTCACACATCTTCTTCTCAAAACATCATCTTCTTCCTCAAACATCTTCTTCTTCACTACAAACATAAAAATAGCTTTCAACCGTTCCGCTTCCGATGATTTCTTCAACGCGGTTCAAAACTTCCTTCCCGCTAACTCATCAACGGGTGCTCATTCAACCGATACTTCACCATCAACACCACAATATCCACCATTTAGGCCACAACCATTCGTACCACCTTATTACCCGGCATACCAAAATGATCCAAACTTTCATCAATGGCAACAATACCAACAATGGCTACTACCCCAACAACCTCGTACGACCCCTCCAAGCTGTCACACCCCATTATAGCGGAAATATAGGGTTAACAAAAAATTGCGTACTTATCAGAAGGTAAATAGAGATTACATCTATTAATCCAAATACAAGTCTATTACAAGTATAATCGTTCAGATGTGGATCCCAATACACGGATACAAACTATCCTCAATTGGAAATGGGTCCACTTGATACAATACTAACATTTGGACTACTAAGTACAATTAGGACTAATAAAACGATAGTCCTCAGAGGTCTGACGCTAATTGTACGTCCAATGTTCAAAAGATGGCTTCACGAAGTCATATACGTTTCCAATACTTACTGTTGGTTACCTGAAAAGCATGAAATTTGAGAGGATCAACTATCGAAATAGTTGGTGAGTTTACAGAATGTTTGACCAAGTTTATTCGTCATTGTGAGCACACAATGACTTGTAGTTATTTTCAACAAGACAATCAGAATCCAACACTTGATAATATTTCATAACAAGACAGCCGGGGTCTAAGTCCGACTAAAGCATATGACAGCCGGGAGCCAAGTCCGACAGTATCAGTCATTATGCTACATTGCTTCGCACAGGATTTCCCTCTAAAATGGGGTGCGCACCACAACAATGTTTATGATTAGCATATGACAGCCGGGAAACAACATCCGACAGTATCAGTCAACATGCCTCGCACAGGATTTCCTTCTACTAGTGGGTGCGGACCCTAACCAAGACAGTCAAGAACTAAGTCTGACAATACAACCACTAGGGTTCCATAACAATGATAACTACAGGGACAACATTTTAGTTCGTCAAACACAAAGAAACATTTTAATCAGCCATCACACGGCAATTCAACGTCATTTTATCCAACATTTAATAAATGACACGTATACACATTTTCACAGCCTCTAACATGGCAAATTTACTTCAAATGATCTAAGCATCCAAATCACATGGCATACTTACAAAACAATCATTTATTTAACAAATCGTGTATACAATAACACATGCTTTTCAGGCCCAAAGTAAAAGGAAAAGGGCGCCATAAACTCACCTTAGCGATTTAAGTGCTAAAAGGTGCAAAGTAGCTCGAGAAGATCCACAGTCAATTCTCCACGTTATCCAAAACCTATGATATGATTACCAATAGTGAGGATCCAATCTCACGGCGACAAGTATCCTACGTACAACTACTTAGCTTTAGACCCTAGAATGCCATAACCGAGAATGTGATTTAATGTTCAATATTATTTAACTTTAGTTGGTAATATCAATGACATTGTCATTATAAGGTAGTCTAAAGTACCATTCGATATTCACCAAGTTCAAGTTCATCTTTTGTCACTACATTTGGATGGAAAAATCAAAGTGTTTAAATGTGTGTTTTAACAAGTTTGATACTCTTTTTATGATGATACAAGACTAGTAAATAAGTTTTGGATCAGTAGAAGTCGACCGATAACCTTTTGAAAAAGTTAAGAAACGAACAGAGGCTTCACGGACGCTTCACGGATCGTCCGTATGAGCGTCCGTGCTCTGAACTATGATTTTGTTCTAACATGAACAGTACGGATGCAGTCACGGATCGTCCGTATGAGCGTCCGTGCTCTGAACTATGATTTTGTTCTAACATGAACAGTACGGATGCAGTCACGGATCGTCCGTATGAGCGTCCGTGCACTGCCTGTACGAGTTAAAAGTGCATTTTTGACCATTTGTCGTAACCAAATCGTTTTCAACTCGATTCCTTTCATTATAACAAGTGCAAACAAGTCTAAAGAGTCCGAAAACAACCCATTTTGCCAACCATTTCACAAATTCATCTCTTTTGACTTCAAAACCTAATTTCTAAGTCAAAACTTCATTAAATCAATAAACCCTAATTTCATATCACATTCAAAGGATTCTAAATCAATTAACAAAACTGAAATAAACCCTTAAATGAATTTAAATCAAATCAAAAGTTTAGAGAAAAAGTTTACTTACCAAATCTTGTGTTCTTGAGATAAAAGGAAGAAAATGGTGATGATGAAGATGCTAAAACCCTAATTATTATTGAAATATGATTATTCCCTTTGAATCCTCCTTTGATTTTCTTGCCAAAACAGATTTGATGATGGAAAGATTTTTGTATGTGTGTGTTTTCTTGTGTGTGTGTGTGTGTCGATTATAAGACAAGAGGGGGGGGGGGTTTGTTGGTTAGTTTCCTGCCACAAAAACAAAAACCAGCCCATGTGGCCAAGTTTGTGGTATTTTAAATACCCTTAATTCGGTAAAATGCTTACGATTAAATACCGTTTGACCAAAAGGTTATAATTTAAAGTAAAGGTATTTTCCTTCGTGTTATTTGAATTAAGACGAGTCAATAATATTTCGTCAAAGTCAACTTTGAAACATTAAGTCTAGACTGACTAATTATTTTGTACAAGACAAAACCTTTAAATATCTCATTTAAAGTTATTTTAAGACTCGGCATTCTGTCTAAATAGCTAATAGTCTACGTCATCAGGATACGTCTAATTGAACTATATCAAATGTTCAATTAACTAATAATTTCTACGTCATAATCTCTAAATTAGACGAAATTATAATAATGATCGAGATTAGGACTAACCCGTTGTAAATAAATTACGAGTTGTCACAGCATCCCCGACTTCTAAGGATTTCGTCCCGAAATCAAGTCTTGCTTAGTAAAAAGATGAGGATACTTATCCCTCATATAGTCCTCACTTTCCCAAGTCGAGTCTGGTCCTTGTTTTGAGTTCCAACGAACTCTGACCAACTTGATACGACTTCGTCTAAGCTGTTTGAGCTGTTGGTCTAAAATTTCAACAGGCTCCTCTACAAATTGAAGAGAGTCATTCACTTGCAACTCTTCCACAGGTACAACCAATGTTTCATCTGTTAAACATTTCTTTAGATTCGATATATGAAATGTGGGATGAACATGTTCAAGCTCCTGGGGTAAATTGAGCTTATAAGCCACGGAACCAATCCTTCGAACAATTTCGAATGGTCCGATATAACGGGGACTAAGTTTTCCTCTCACGCCAAAGCGTGCAGTGCCTTTCCAAGGTGACACTTTCAACATAACTTTATCACCCACTTGAAACTCAAGGGGTTTCCTTCTACGATCTGCATAGCTCTTCTGGCGATCCTGAGCCGCCTTCAGCCGTGCCCTAATTTCAACAATCTGGTCAGTAGTCTTCTGAACCAGTCCATACTTATACAAACGACGCTCACCAGCATCAAGCCAACAAACAGGCGATCTACATTTCCGCCCATACAAAGCTTCAAAAGGCGCACACTTTATGCTTGTGTGATAGCTGTTATTATATGAAAATTCAGCTAACGGCAAAAAGGTATCCCAGCTACCTTTGAAATCGATAACACATGCCCGAAGCATGTCTTCTAACGTCTGAATGGTACGCTCACTTTGCCCGTCCGTCTGTGGATGGTAAGCCGTACTCAATTTCAACTGAGTGCCCAAAGCGTCTTGAAAATATCTCCATGATTGAGAAGTAAAACGACCATCACGATCCGAGATAATAGACACAGGAACGCCATGAAGTGACACGATCTTCTCAATATATAATTGAGACAATTTCTTTATTTTCCAATTCCCCCGTACGGGAATGAAGTGTGCAGACTTCGTCAATTGGTCAACAATGACCCAAATAGTATCGTAACCCTTCAAGGTTCGAGGTAACTTCGTAATGAAGTCCATAGTAATCTGTTCCCATTTCCAGTCAGGAATTTGGGGTTGCTGGAGCAGCCCAGAAGGCTTTTGGTGCTCTGCCTTAACCATTGAACAATTTAAACACTTTGAAACATACGTGGCGATATCTCTTTTCATACCAGGCCACCAATAAAAATCCTTTAACCCATGGTACATTTTGTCAGCACCAGGATGGATTGAATACTTAGATCGATGACTCTCGTTCATCAAGAGTTCTCTAAGTCCATTATACTTGGGAATCCACACTCTGCCCTTGACATGTCGGATCCCATCGCCATCCAATTCAAATAACCGTTCGGCATTCCACAATGCTTCCTTCTCGATACGCCTTGGTTGTAAGGCCTCATTCTGATCATCTAAAACTCTATCCCTTAATGATGAGCCAAGGTAAGAACTTGCTCTTGTTATGACAGATAGTGAAATTCTATCTTTTTGACTTAGCGCGTCAGCAACAACATTTGCTTTACCGGGATGATATTTGAGTTCACAATCATAATCACTGAGTAATTCTACCCATCGCCTTTGTCTCATATTCAGCATTTTCTGATCGAAGATATGCTGAAGACTTTTGTGATCTGTGAATACCGTACACTTTGTACCATACAAATAGTGCCTCCAAATCTTTAAGGCAAAAACAACCGCTCCGAGTTCAAGATCGTGGGTTGTGTAATTCCTTTCGTGGGTTTTGAGTTGTCTGGAAGAGTAAGCAATGACCTTACCCTCCTGCATAAGTACACATCCCATTCCCTGATGTGATGCGTCACAGTATACCACGAAGTTTTCAATTCCATTCGGTAACGCTAAAATAGGAGCATTACATAGCTTGTCTTTCAACGTTTGAAATGCTTCTTCCTGGGCATCCTGCCAAATAAATTCCTTGGCCTTTTGAGTTAACAACGTCAAAGGTTGAGCAACCTTTGAGAAGTTCTCAATAAATCTCCTATAATATCCAGCCAATCCAAGAAACTGGCGGATTTCTGTCGGAGTCTTAGGGGCTTCCCACTTCTTTATTGCTTCAATCTTAGATGGATCTACGTGGATCCCATCCCTGTTCACTACATGACCCAAGAAGTGTACTTCCCTAATCCAGAATTCACATTTTGAGAATTTCGCGTACAACTTTTGATCCTTGAGCAGTTGCAGAATGGTTCTCAGATGACCTTCATGTTCGTCTTTATTCCTTGAGTATATCAGTATGTCGTCAATGAATACAATGACAAACTTGTCAAGATACGGTCGACATACTCGATTCATTAAGTCCATGAACACAGCAGGTGCATTGGTTAAGCCAAACGGCATAACCAAAAACTCATAATGTCTGTAACGAGTTCTGAAGGCTGTTTTAGGAATGTCCGTCTCTCTGACTCTGAGTTGATGATACCCAGATCTGAGATATTTGGAAAAGTGTGCTGACTTCGTCAATCGGTCAACAATGACCCAAATAGTATCGTAACCCTTCAAGGTTCGAGGTAACTTCGTAATGAAGTCCATAGTAATCTGTTCCCATTTCCAGTCAGGAATTTGGGGTTGCTGGAGCAGCCCAGAAGGCTTTTGGTGCTCTGCCTTAACCATTGAACAATTTAAACACTTTGAAACATACGTGGCGATATCTCTTTTCATACCAGGCCACCAATAAAAATCCTTTAACCCATGGTACATTTTGTCAGCACCAGGATGGATTGAATACTTAGATCGATGACTCTCGTTCATCAAGAGTTCTCTAAGTCCATTATACTTGGGAATCCACACTCTGCCCTTGACATGTCGGATCCCATCGCCATCCAATTCAAATAACCGTTCGGCATTCCACAATGCTTCCTTCTCGATACGCCTGGTTGTAAGGCCTCATTCTGATCATCTAAAACTCTATCCCTTAATGATGAGCCAAGGTAAGAACTTGCTCTTGTTATGACAGATAGTGAAATTCTATCTTTTTGACTTAGCGCGTCAGCAACAACATTTGCTTTACCGGGATGATATTTGAGTTCACAATCATAATCACTGAGTAATTCTACCCATCGCCTTTGTCTCATATTCAGCATTTTCTGATCGAAGATATGCTGAAGACTTTTGTGATCTGTGAATACCGTACACTTTGTACCATACAAATAGTGCCTCCAAATCTTTAAGGCAAAAACAACCGCTCCGAGTTCAAGATCGTGGGTTGTGTAATTCCTTTCGTGGGTTTTGAGTTGTCTGGAAGAGTAAGCAATGACCTTACCCTCCTGCATAAGTACACATCCCATTCCCTGATGTGATGCGTCACAGTATACCACGAAGTTTTCAATTCCATTCGGTAACGCTAAAATAGGAGCATTACATAGCTTGTCTTTCAACGTTTGAAATGCTTCTTCCTGGGCATCCTGCCAAATAAATTCCTTGGCCTTTTGAGTTAACAACGTCAAAGGTTGAGCAACCTTTGAGAAGTTCTCAATAAATCTCCTATAATATCCAGCCAATCCAAGAAACTGGCGGATTTCTGTCGGAGTCTTAGGGGCTTCCCACTTCTTTATTGCTTCAATCTTAGATGGATCTACGTGGATCCCATCCCTGTTCACTACATGACCCAAGAAGTGTACTTCCCTAATCCAGAATTCACATTTTGAGAATTTCGCGTACAACTTTTGATCCTTGAGCAGTTGCAGAATGGTTCTCAGATGACCTTCATGTTCGTCTTTATTCCTTGAGTATATCAGTATGTCGTCAATGAATACAATGACAAACTTGTCAAGATACGGTCGACATACTCGATTCATTAAGTCCATGAACACAGCAGGTGCATTGGTTAAGCCAAACGGCATAACCAAAAACTCATAATGTCCGTAACGAGTTCTGAAGGCTGTTTTAGGAATGTCCGTCTCTCTGACTCTGAGTTGATGATACCCAGATCTGAGATCAATCTTGGAAAAGTGTGATGCACCTTCCAATTGGTCAAACAAGTCGTCAATACGAGGTAAAGGGTACCTGTTCTTGACAGTTAACTTGTTCAGTTCTCTGTAATCAATACACATACGCATAGAGCCGTCTTTCTTCTTCACAAATAGGATCGGAGCTCCCCAAGGTGATGAACTTGGACGAATTAGTCCTTTAGCTAACAACTCTTGAAGTTGTTCGGACAATTCTTGCATTTCTGATGGCGCAAGACGATAGGGTGCCTTAGCCACGGGTGCAGCTCCAGGGACCAAATCTATTCCAAACTCAACTGGCCTGTGAGGTGAAAGTCCCATCAAATCTTCAGGAAACACCTCTGGAAAATCTCTAACTACTGGAATATCTTTCATGTCTTTATCCTTTGATTTTCTTTCTACTACTAATGCTAAGAAAGCAGGGTGTTCTTTTTGTAAATACTTATTTGCTTTTATCGCCGATACTAAGATCAATTTCTTTCCCGATTTGTCTCCTTGCACTACTAGGGTTTCGCCTTTCGGTAGGGGTATTCTAACAATCTTCTCATAACAACTTATATCAGCTCTAACTTTAGATAACCAGTCCATACCAATGATTACATCAAAACTACTTAGTTTTATAGGAATTAGGTCAATTTTAAAAGTTTCACCGGCCAATATCAAATTGCAATTTACTAAATGATCTTTAGCAATATACTTATGACCGTTTGCATATTCAACAATATAAGTGTCTTTCATGGGGATAGCTATTATGCCAAAACGAGACTTAAATTCTAAGGATATGAAACTTTTATCAGCACCAGAGTCGAATAGCACAAATACGTAATGATTATTGAGTATGAATGTACCTATCACAATGTTGGGATCACGTCGTGCATCAGCAGCATCCAAAGCAAACACTCGACCTCTGCCTTGTCCTCCTTGATTCCTAGCTTGATTGTTCCCCGCATTGTTCCTCACGGGAACTATAGCATTGTTGTTCGGGGCTTGATTAAGTCTTGGACACGCTGGTCGGAAATGAGTTTCACTCCCACACTCGTAGCATTGATTTGATACTTTCTCCCTACAATTCTTTGCCAAATGTCCTGCCTTTTTACAACGGTGGCAAATAGGACAATTTCCTATATGACGCATGCCACACCTATTACATCTTTTGTCTGCGTCAGGGTTTCTATTAATATTCTGGGGAACCACTGCAATTTTTTGGCAGCCTTAAACCTTTTTCCATTTCCACCATTGCCAAATCCACTACCGGAGGCTTGGTCAGTCCTTCTCTTGATCACCTCGGTTCCAACAGAAGAACCGGTGGTTCTTTTCAAATCTATCACCATTCGATTGGTTGCACTTACTGCCGCTTGAAGAGTCAAGGGATTAAAAGCGGCTACTAACCTTCGGATATCAGGTGACAATCCATAACAGTACCTTTCAACTAACTTCTCCTCCGTATCCACCATACGAGGAACTAGCCTTGTCAGTTCATGAAAACGAGTAGTGTATTTCTCGTTGTCTAATCCAATCATGGTATGATTCCAGAATTCACCCTCCATTTTCTGTACTTCCTCCCGCGGGCAGTACTTTTCCATGAGCATCCTTTTAAAGTTCAACCAAGATATGATATATGCCGGCTCTCGGCCACGAGTCCTAATCTGCTCGTTCCACCATGACAGAGCGTGCTTCTGAAATTGAGTGGAAGCATATTCCACTTTGTTTTCTTCAGCACAACGGCTGATATGAAGCACCGCCTCTATACTCTCTAACCAGTTGATTAGACCTACCGGACCCTCGGTACCATTAAATTCTTTTGGTTTACAATAAGTGAAGGTCTTGTAGTCATTCCCGTGCAGATGCACTCGAGGAATAATTTGTTCAGCAGTAGGCTCGACATTGTTACTGTTGTCAGCATGATGGTTATTATTGGCGTTCATGCTTGCCGTAATCTGTGCGACTAAAGTAGGCATAGCAGCCAACAGTTGTTGTGTCACAAATGCTGCCATATTATTATCCCCGCCAGTATTTGGGGTAGGTCCAGGACCAGTGTTCACATGGACAGTAGCAGTTTCCGGTCTTTCCTGAATCACAGGTTCTTCCTGTTCAACTTCAGTATTCAAAGGAGTTGATCGAGTAACTCTCTTTGGTGCAGTTTTCTTGACTGGAGCCTTTTTCTGAACTTTGCTTTTCGTCTTAGGAGCCATAAGTCTATGATATGAACAAAAATACCATTTAGAGATTTCCTTGATAGGTTAAACAGAAAGTAGCTTTGCAAGACAGATGACAGTACAATGCAAGTCACAAATTGTTGAATTGTATGAATTCATGTACTAGACAAGACAAGAAAATATGGAAAATCATATTTCTAGAGCTAAGAATAAGCAGTTGACATAGTCTGAACAAGTATGTAAGCCAAAAGACAATCGTATTTCATTGATGTTCAAAATTTTACATAGTCTGGTATGTATAATCCAAAAACATGTGGGAAACTTCATCCACAACGATAGACTACATAGTCGGAGCAATACGATTTAAAGACACGTGGGAAATACATCCACAAAAGATAGACTACAACTCAAAGCACAGAAGTACGAGTTGTTATAAGTTCTAGGCTTACTATACAGAAAGATTATTACAAGATTACATCTTGCAAATAACAACGACTAGCAAAGCCACCACCAAAACCACCACGATGGACATCATCCAGATCAACCTCCCAATAGTTTCCTTCCCTTCTCTAGCAACAGACATAGCCTCAGAAGCCTGGAAATAAGCTCCAGTCAATGCTTGAGCTTGAGTATCCATGACCTCTCTTGTACGGATAAGGGAATTATTCATCCTTGACATTTGTCGGAGAGCATACTCCGACCTATCAGCTGCAGATGCAACTGGCATAACGGTCTCTGGATTGTAGACAGGCACTCTGGAGGGACCCGCAGCATACGGATCGCCCAGAAAGAATGAACGACTAAACCCACAGTTTTCTTGAACTGGCGCAGAAGGACCAGGAACATTAAGGTCTCGAGGAGCATAAGACAGACGAGCTCCCTCGGTAGTCCTCCTCTGATATGGAGCTACCGGTGACAGAGGTGGTTGAACATGAATAGACACATGTTCACTTCCAGATTCACTAGATGTCGACACCAGATTGATAGGGCGTGAAGCATTGCCCAAAGCCTCAAATGGTTCCTCTTCATAAGAGTTAGGAACACATGGGTAGGAATCAGCTATTACAGGAACTGGAGGTGTACAAGGTACAACAGCATTAGAGCTAACTTCGTCCGACATGACAAGTCTAAAAGGATAGTCAAAGTATCCATATAAGTCTAATGGATGAGACAGTTCGAGTCCAAAGAACAAGACAGTACGCAACACATGAGTTTTGAAGAGATCTTTGTTTAGTGTACACACATACGATTTGGGCTTCTATTTCTGACATACTTTCAATGTTTATGTATAGGGTGTACCATCGGCATACCCACCACATCTACAGTATGTCGTCCATATAACACAAACCATTCACGTATCTACACAATTTAGGAGATCTTGGTCTAGTGCACACACAGACAATTTGGGGTTCTAATTCTAACATACCTTCAATGTTTATGTATAGGGTGTACCATCGGCGTACCCACCACATCTACAGTATGTTGTAAATATAATCCAAACTATCACGTATGTACACCTTATGCATACACATACGAGTTGAGTTTCTATTCCTAACATACCTTCAATGTTTATGTATAGGGTGTACCATCGGCGTACCCACCACATCTACAGTATGTTGTAAATATAATCCAAACTATCACGTATGTACACCTTATGCATACACATACGAGTTGAGTTTCTATTCCTAACATACCTTCAATGTTTATGTATAGGGTGTACCATCGGCGTACCCACCACATCTACAGTATGTTGTAAATATAATCCAAACTATCACGTATGTACACCTTATGCATACACATACGAGTTGAGTTTCTATTCCTAACATACCTTCAATGTTTATGTATAGGGTGTACCATCGGCGTACCCACCACATCTACAGTATGTTGTAAATATAATCCAAACTATCACGTATGTACACCTTATGCATACACATACGAGTTGAGTTTCTATTCCTAACATACCTTCAATGTTTATGTATAGGGTGTACCATCGGCGTACCCACCACATCTACAGTATGTTGTAAATATAATCCAAACTATCACGTATGTACACCTTATGCATACACATACGAGTTGAGTTTCTATTCCTAACATACTTTCAATGTTTATGTATAGGGTGTACCATCGGCATACCCACCACATCTACAGTATGTCGTCCATATAACACAAACCATTCACGTATCTACACAATTTAGGAGATCTTGGTCTAGTGCACACACAGACAATTTGGGGTTCTAATTCTAACATACCTTCAATGTTTATGTATAGGGTGTACCATCGGCGTACCCACCACATCTACAGTATGTTGTAAATATAATCCAAACTATCACGTATGTACACCTTATGCATACACATACGAGTTGAGTTTCTATTCCTAACATACCTTCAATGCTTATGTATAGGGTGCACCCGCTTCCCACCACATTTACAGTATGTTGTGAATATAATTCAACTAACACGTATATACACGATTTAAGATATTTATTTCGAGTCTTATACTATTTTACATAATCGGGACGTAGTTGATCGGGTTAGGTCTAATTATTGACAAATAGTATAACTCTCGAGATAAGTATCCTAAACCTTAAAGACTTAGATTTCCTATATGAAGCGATCATGGCTATAGATTGAGTTATTCACGAGGAATAACTCTGTATTCACTATAACCTGCTCTGTATTCACTATAACAGTACGGATGCAGTCACGGATCGTCCGTATGAGCGTCCGTGCACTGCCTGTACGAGTTAAAAGTGCATTTTTGACCATTTGTCGTAACCAAATCGTTTTCAACTCGATTCCTTTCATTATAACAAGTGCAAACAAGTCTAAAGAGTCCGAAAACAACCCATTTTGCCAACTATTTCACAAATTCATCTCTTTTGACTTCAAAACCTAATTTCTAAGTCAAAACTTCATTAAATCAATAAACCCTAATTTCATATCACATTCAAAGGATTCTAAATCAATTAACAAAACTGAAATAAACCCTTAAATGAATTTAAATCAAATCAAAAGTTTAGAGAAAAAGTTTACTTACCAAATCTTGTGTTCTTGAGATAAAAGGAAGAAAATGGTGATGATGAAGATGCCAAAACCCTAATTATTATTGAAATATGATTATTCCCTTTGAATCCTCCTTTGATTTTCTTGCCAAAACAGATTTGATGATGGAAAGATTTTTGTATGTGTGTGTTTTCTTGTGTGTGTGTGTGTGTGTCGATTATAAGACAAGAGGGGGGGGTTTGTTGGTTAGTTTTCTGCCACAAAAACAAAAAACCAGCCCATGTGGCCAAGTTTGTGGTATTTTAAATACCCTTAATTCGGTAAAATGCTTACGATTAAATACCGTTTGACCAAAAGGTTATAATTTAAAGTAAAGGTATTTTCCTTCGTGTTATTTGAATTAAGACGAGTCAATAATATTTCGTCAAAGTCAACTTTGAAACATTAAGTCTAGACTGACTAATTATTTTGTACAAGACAAAACCTTTAAATATCTCATTTAAAGTTATTTTAAGACTCGGCATTCTGTCTAAATAGCTAATAGTCTACGTCATCAGGATACGTCTAATTGAACTATATCAAATGTTCAATTAACTAATAATTTCTACGTCATAATCTCTAAATTAGACGAAATTATAATAATGATCGAGATTAGGACTAACCCGTTGTAAATAAATTACGAGTTGTCACACAAGCCAACCCATACCCGAGACACCCCAACCCGTACCCCCACCCGTCCCCCAACCCGAACCGCAACCGAACCGGAACCCGAAAGTAGTACGAGACGTAAGAAGGCAAAAGGGAAGAAAGTTGTGGGTGAGAAAGTCATCAAAAAGCCAAAAGTAGCATGGTCCGGGGAGGAAGAAAAACACCTAGCCCTTTGTTGGCTCGATCTATCCGAAGATCCAATCGTTGGCACTTCACAAACCGGTGACCACTTTTGGAACAAAGTTTTCGACATGTACAATGCCGCGGTTCAAATCAAGCGGAATCCCAATCAAATCACGGGTAAATGGCGTCTCATCAAGGAGCAAGTCGGGAAGTTTAACTCTATTTACAAAAAGTATGATGATGACCGACGTAGTGGCGAAAATGACGCGCAAGTGATGGAACAAGCTAGGCAAGCGTATACTTTGGAAACGGGTGGGAAATTTACAATGTACGAAGCTTGGACCGTTTTAAAAGATAGACCGAAGTTTCTATCTTTTATCGGTGTCGATGGCATGGTGATAAAAAAGAAAAGGATCTCCCGCAACATCGAGTCTAGTGATGAAGACCAATCGCCCGTCAACCTCAGCGAAGAAGAGCCACTCGACACCGACCTCTTCGGCCCGGATGCGATTCCACGACCCCCCACAAAGTCGAAAAAGAAAACGCCACGAACATCGGGATCGTCGGATGCGGCCTCATCTCGTTCAAGTGCATCCGACTTGGCCGCGCGTCTCGAACAACTTGGAAGCTCCAACAAGCTTTTATTGACAAAAAATCGGATGCCCTCGATTCCATTCGCGAGGAAGTAAAAAAACGTACCATGTACGCGGCATTTTCATTTGTGGGTCAATCAAATCCGAATCCTCAACAACGAAAGTTTATCGAGAAGGCGATGGCGAAGGTGTTGGACGAGTACAAGGGGTTCGTTGAGGTGTCCGATGATGAAGACGAAGGCAACGACGAGTAGATTACTTGTTATGTTTTTTTTAATGCATTATGATGTTGTTGTTTTTTTTAAGTGTTGTTTATGTTTTTTTATGTGTTGTAATGTTTTTTTTATTAATAAAATGGTGTTTTTTTATGTGTTGTACCAGAAACTTGACAGTAAGTTTAAATTCATCACTTTCTGATCATCTGTATCTGATTAGAGACATATTCAATCAAAATCATAAATTAGTGGCTATCGTTGTTAACATTTTCACAAATGATCGAATTTTAGGTCCATAAGCGTATGAAGCAGCCAATTTACGTCTATTATCAGCTTGACAATTATTATCAGAATCACCGCAGGTTACAAAGTTTTTCTGCACTTATTAAATCTAATGATTACCCTCTTAACTTTATACTTAGCACGCAATTCCTAATTTTATAGGTATGTCAAGAGCCGAAGTGATCAGCAATTGAGAAACCGTGGTGATGAGAATGACACTAGCAGCTGTAAGCCGGAACATGACGCAAATGGGATGTCGATAGTGCCTTGTGGTCTTGTAGCCTGGAGTTTGTTCAATGACACCTATAGCTTCTCTATAGGAAACAATAGCGAATTACCTGTAAACAAGAGGCATATTTCATGGAAGAGTGACAGAGAAGACAAGTTTGGTAGTGACGTCTTCCCGAAAAATTTCCAAAACGGAACTCTCATTGGTGGCGGCAGTCTGAATGAGTCTGTGCCAGTAAGTCTCATAAACCACCATTAAATGATTAAATTTACATCAAGTTTCTTCATGTGGTTTGTTGTTTCAAGTAAGTGAAAGCACATAATTTTAACTTTGTTTGGTGGTCTTTAATGTGAATGAACAGTTAAGTAAACAGGAAGACCTTATTGTGTGGATGCGAACTGCGGCCCTTCCAACTTTTAGGAAGTTGTATGGGAAGATAGAGGTCGATATTGAGGCAGGTGAGAGGATAAATGTGGTACTGCAGAACAGATACAACACTTACAGGTTTAGTGGCAAGAAGAAACTTGTGCTATCAACTACCAGCTGGCTTGGTGGAAAGAATAACTTCATAGGCATTGCTTATCTTTCTGTTGGCGGCTTGTGCTTCTTGCTTGCCACAACTTTCACTCTCATATATCTAGTTAAACCAAGGTAATTTGAGTTTGCCGATTGCTGTGTTTACCTAGATACTATTATTGATGTTGGAGTTCGAGACCCTACAGGCTTGTAACATACCCGAGTTATCATGAGTTATATTGCAAATATTCTCTTATAATCACATAGAATCATGACATTGCATATTAGGTAATAAATGGCGAACTAATTTGTTGTTATACCTATTACAGGCATCATGGAGATCCTACTTATTTGTCATGGAATCGGAACCCAGGTGGTCACTGATGTGTGATTGTGCAGTTATGAGGCGTGTCAAAGGGGATCCTTTTGATCGTGTATGTATTACATCTTTTATGCCCACACTTGTGAACCACCAAATTCACAAGTGCCACCGACCACTTTGGTTCTTTGCCAGTAGCTATTGAATGCGTAAGAAGCATGTGCAAATAATGTGTCAGGCTGGAAGCATTCTCCGTTTGGCTGTAGTGATTCACAGTCAGCCCCTGTGTTGGCCCTATCCGGATCATCTCGGGCTTGAATCAAACATTTCTATGAACAAAACTCACACACACAAACTCACACTTTGTATATATGAATTCTGTTCATAGAAATGTTTGATTTGAGCCCGAGATGATCCGGATAGGGCCAATAGTGGCATCAGAGCCAAGGTTGTTCGAACCAGAGAGAAAGAGAGACCAGCGATTCAAGAGGGATCGCTTAGAGAAGAGAGATAGAGAAGAAAACTGATTCAAGAGGAATCGTTTTAGAGAAGACAAATAGAGAAGAGATTGATTAAGAGGAAACCGATCGAAGAGAAGTTAATTGATTCAGAGAATCAAATAGAGAAAGAAACGATTTGTTCAAGTGAAGATTGAATTAGAAAGTAAAGAAAGAAACGTACCAGTTATTCAAGGAAGAAGCCGCCGTCGCCGTGTGTTGCCAGAGAAGAAGAAACCGCCGCCGCACTGTGTGTTGCCGGAGAAGAAAGCGTAAGCGTCATATAAACCGATTAACCACCACCACCGATTGCAATTGTTAATCAAAAAAAAGGGAGAAGCGATTGTCAATCTGCCCTAATTGCGTGAAGGAAGAAGAAGCAGTCAAGCAGCAGTTATTTTGGGGAAAATAAAAGAAAGGAACGTGTTTGGATTCAAAGACCAGGAGTGTGTCTTTATTTGGGAATAAAAGAAGCCCGTGATTTTAAGGGAAAAAGAAGTTAAGAAGCCCACGAAAAAGAAGTAAAGAAGTCCAAGGAATAAATATCAAACAGGTTTTCATTCTTTTGATTATCTGTTATATTTATTTCATTTATTTATTAAGATAAGAAAAGTCTAGAATTTGCATATCGTTGGGTTAGACAAAAATAAGTTCAACGATTGTTAGAATTATTTTGGATTTTAGAAGAAAACCAAATCGAAAGATATGTCGGGAGATAAAAACGAAAACAACAATCATGTTGTTGGCATACCGTTATCATCCTATCAATGTCCAATTTTAAACAATAGCAATTATACACTATGGGCATTAAGAATGAAGAAGATACTCGTGGCAAATGGAATATGGGATATAGTAGAAGGAACGGGTACATCAAAAGAGGTTGATATAAAAAGGGATAGTTCTGCATCTGCATATCTATTCCAAGGATTGCCTGAAGATTTGCAAATGCAAGTTGCGGGATGTGAAACGGCAAAAGAAATTTGGGATTCATTAAAGGCCAGATTTGTTGGGACAGAAGATGTTCAACAAGCGCACTCGCAACAATTGAAATCAGAATTTGAGAGACTCGTGATGAAAGAATATGAATCAATAGATTCATTTGCCGGAAAGATGATGAGTATTATTACAAAGGCTGCTACATGTGGATTGACATTTGATGAACAAACGAAAGTACGAAAATTACTCAACGCAATGCCAGATAAGTTTGTACCAATAGTAGCAACCATTGAAATGATTGTTGATTTTAACAAAGTGAAATTAGAGGAGGTTATTGGGAAACTTAAGACTTATGAAGAAAGGCTTAAGTTCAGAAAAGAAAGCGATGAAGATAAGAGTGAGAAGTTGTTGTTCACACGTCGAGGGAATGATAGAATCTATGAACGCAACTATGGAAATAATAAGAGTGAGAAGTTGTTGTTCACACGTCGAGGGAATGATAGAATCTATGAACGCAACTATGGAAATAATAGAGGAAGAGGTGGTTATCAGACTCGAGGAAGAGGTCAAGGAAGATTCGTAAGAGATAACAAGAATAAAGATAGTTATGATAAATGGAAGAAAAGCCCTGGAGATCAAAACTATCCAAGGAGACAACTTAAGGACGTACAATGTTATAATTGTCAAGATTTTGGACACTTTGCTGCAAATTGTCCAAAACCAAACCATAGAGAAGAAAAAGCAAACCTTGTGTTCGAAGATGACGAACCAGCGCTATTGATGGTTACTACTAAGGATGAAGAGGATACAACATCCTTAAAAGAAAAGAAGAGAATGAATGGAATTGTCATTGAGAAAAATGAAATTCCAAAAGAAAAGTTTGAAGAGATGAAATCAGAGATAGAAACTGACTTGAGAAGTAAACTAGAGTTTTGGAAGTTTGAATTACTCCAAGACTTTGAGATGGAGAAACAAGAGTTTGAGAAGAAGATGAAAAGTAGAGAGATTGCATTTGAGAAACAAATGCAAAAGGAATTAGAAAACCTCAAGAAGTTGAGAGATTGCACAAGCAAAGAGATAAAAGAGTTAGAGACAAAAAGAAAAAAGTTTAGTAGTATTGTTATTTCGTTCAAGAAAGGGACGAGGGACCAACACCCTGAACCGCAAGCATAGTTCATGGCTTCTTGAATAATTGGATTTGGAACAGAAGGTTTTGCAACACACCACAATGCAGACTTTGGCTCAGTATGAGCCGGTGGTGGTCCATTTGGAGGAGGGTATACAACTGGTGGTTCAAATAGAGGTGGGGCTGGTATGAAACCTGTTGGTGAAGGAAACGAGAATGTTGGTGGACTTGGTCCATCATTATAAGGAGGGCTAAAACCCGGGCCAGGTTGATAGATGGCGGGCGAGCAAGGTTCATATACTGCAGGTGAGTCTGGAATTGTACTTGACGGTGGTGTGGTAGGTATAAGAGAAGAGAAAGGTGGTGTTGGGTAGGAGGAAGACGATGCGGGTGGTGTAGGGAGGAGGAAGACAATGCCGGGGGTGTAGGATAAGAGGAAGGGTAGGAGGAAGAAGACGATGCCGGTGGTGTAGGGTAGGATGAAGAAGATGACACGGGTGGTGTAGGGTTGGAGGAAGATGATGCAGGCGGTGACGGGGAGTAAGATCCAGTAGAGGGTGATCCCGATACAGGTGGTGGTAGAGTTGTGGAGGAAGGCGGAGGATAACCTGGAGGATTTGCACAATAAGCTTCAGGTAAAACAGGAGTAAGAGGATCAACAGGAGGCAAAAGTATATCATCTGCAAGACGATTAACAACATGATATTTCCGTGTTGAAGTCAACGGCAAAGTCGATGCTCCATGTAATCTTACATCTGCACACACATACACATCATCATTATCAACGTTAGAACTAAACAACTGGATGCATAAAAACGACAGTGTTAGTTCAGGTACGTGCATGATGGTGAGGCGAAGGCATGATAAGAAGAAATGACGAACGCATAGAGAAACATTAGTAACGTGCAGTTCTCGATCTTCATGTTCAAGCTCGTGTTCAGTAACGGTATCTGCATATACACACATATTAAGTAACAAGTGTTTGTGTTTATATATATATACTACTTAGAAACAAGTTCGGGGCGAGAGTAGAAGCATGTGAGACGGGGCTTTCGATACTTAGAAGATGGTGATGGAGATGGACATGTAAGAGATTCTTGGCTTAAGAATGGATAAAAGAACCATGAACAATCAAATGGAAAGTAGAAGCTTTAATTTTGCTTGCTTTTTACTCAAAGTTATGAAATATACAGTATACCAGTAGTAAGAATTATATATATTTGGCTAAAAGTCTCCTACATAACCACCTTCACATAAATGTCAAAGAATGGTTTTGGAATCATTAATCACTTGTTCAGGTGGTTAAGGTTCTTATCTAAGCTTCAGGTAAAGCATGTCATCATCTAGTTGATCTCCATCTCAAGTTAAAGGTACTTTTAACTATTTTGATACATTTAAAATTAGGGTTCTTGATGTTAATGAAATTGGGGGTTTTTATATAAAATGAGTTATTTTGATTAATACAAGTTAGGGTTCATGGAAGTTAATCAAATTAGGGTTTTAATTGGGTGCATGATAGATTTTGATGAATAATAGTGAGAACAAAACTGGACAGATTATGTCCCTGTATTTGCAACGTGTAAAACACCCCTATAACAGAATTTTCACTTGTTGAGTCCTAAAAAGAAAAGGTAGGTAATTTGCCACTGGAATGGGTTAAAAATACGAAGTAGAACTCCAGATATGAACTTTTGAATTCAGTAGCGCCATGCTGATCTTTCAGCAAAAATGATTTTGTGTCTGTTATTAAAACGGGTAAAACACATTTTTACGAGTTAATTCATGTCTTGGTCCTTGAAGGTAAAATGTACCTAAATGTGTTAAATTGAAGTGGCAACTGGAATGAGGTCAAAATATGGTGTAGAACTCAAGTTATGGTCATTTGAAGTCAGTAAGGTCAAAACTGTTTAACAGC
Source organism: Erigeron breviscapus (assembly GCA_034093135.1). NCBI lineage: Eukaryota > Viridiplantae > Streptophyta > Magnoliopsida > Asterales > Asteraceae > Erigeron > Erigeron breviscapus. Next base: position 116,727,735 of record CM067172.1, on the reverse strand, counting down.
AACAGTGTCGGTTTTTAAAACGACCAGAAGTCACCTTTGAAGGACAATTCACATATTGGTCACTAAAGATAAAAGGTAGGTATATGTGTCATGTAAATTTGGCCATGGAATCATGTTAAAAGAGTAAGTAGAACTTGAGTTATGCTTGTTTGAAGTCTGCTAGGTCAAATATGAAAACGATGGTTTTGATACGAAAGTAACTTTTGGCCAATTGAAAATGATATAAGAGATACATGTTATGTGAACCAACCCAAGATTAATATAAGATTGTAAATGATGGGTTGGGTGTTGAAATGCTAGTGATTATGGCTAGATGACTTTATACGTGATGGATGACCATATGTGTGTTTTTAATGTGAATTGATAGGTTGATTGCAAATACGTTGTTTTATGGTCATCTTGCAATTGTGGTCGCAAATAAGGTGAGTGTATATGCATATAATCATGTCTTGTTAATTGAGGTCATAGGTGGGTAAATTCCTATGACCCATTTGATTATTGAGCTAGTAGGTGGGTAAATTTCTACTAGCATATTTGTTATTAGGGTTAGTAGGTGGGTAAATTCCTACTAGCATATTTGTTATTAGGGTTAGTAGGTGGGTAAATTCCTACTAGCCAAGCTAGTAGGTGGGTAAATTCCTACTAGCATATTTGTTATTAGGGTTAGTAGGTGGGTAAATTCCTACTAACCAATTTGTGATTAAGAGCTAGTAGGTGGGTAAATTCCTACTAGCATATTTGTTATTAGGGTTAGTAGGTGGGTAAATTCCTACTAACCAATTTGTGATTAAGAGCTAGTAGGTGGGTAAATTCCTACTAGCCAATTTTCCATGGCCATGTTGAAAATGATTGTGTGAGCTAGTAGGTGGGTAAATTCCTACTAGCCAAAGTAGGTGGGTAAATTCCTACTAGCTAGTAGGTGGGTAAATTCCTACTAGCATATTTGTTATTAGGGTTAGTAGGTGGGTAAATTCCTACTAACCAATTTGTGATTAAGAGCTAGTAGGTGGGTAAATTCCTACTAGCCAATGTAGGTGGGTAAATTTCTACTAGCACATGTGTTATTAGGGTTAGTAGGTGGGTAAATTCCTACTAGCATATTTGTTATTAGGGTTAGTAGGTGGGTAAATTCCTACTAGCATATTTGTTATTAGGGTTAGTAGGTGGGTAAATTCCTACTAGCATATTTGTTATTAGGGTTAGTAGGTGGGTAAATTCCTACTATCCATTTGTGATTATAGCTAGTAGGTGGGTAAATTCCTACTAGCATATTTGTTATTAGGGTTAGTAGGTGGGTAAATTCCTACTAGCATATTTGTTATTAGGGTTAGTAGGTGGGTAAATTCCTACTATCCAAGTAGGTGGGTAAATTCCTACTAGCATATTTGTTATTAGGGTTAGTAGGTGGGTAAATTCCTACTAACCAATTTGTGATTAAGAGCTAGTAGGTGGGTAAATTCCTACTAGCATATTTGTTATTAGGGTTAGTAGGTGGGTAAATTCCTACTAATCCAATTGTGATTTTGCTAGTAGGTGGGTAAATTCCTACTAGCATATTTGTTATTAGGGTTAGTAGGTGGGTAAATTCCTACTAGCATATTTGTTATTAGGGTTAGTAGGTGGGTAAATTCCTACTAGCATATTTGTTATTAGGGTTAGTAGGTGGGTAAATTCCTACTAGCATATTTGTTATTAGGGTTAGTAGGTGGGTAAATTCCTACTAATCCATTTGTGATTATAGCTAGTAGGTGGGTAAATTCCTACTAGCATATTTGTTATTAGGGTTAGTAGGTGGGTAAATTCCTACTAATCCATTTGTGATTATAGCTAGTAGGTGGGTAAATTCCTACTAGCATATTTGTTATTAGGGTTAGTAGGTGGGTAAATTCCTACTAATCCATTTGTGATTATTGCTAGTAGGTGGGTAAATTCCTACTAGCATATTTGTTATTAGGGTTAGTAGGTGGGTAAATTCCTACTAATCCATTTGTGATTTTTGCTAGTAGGTGGGTAAATTCCTACTAGCATATTTGTTATTAGGGTTAGTAGGTGGGTAAATTCCTACTAGCATATTTGTTATTAGGGTTAGTAGGTGGGTAAATTCCTACTAGCATATTTGTTATTAGGGTTAGTAGGTGGGTAAATTCCTACTAGCATATTTGTTATTAGGGTTAGTAGGTGGGTAAATTCCTACTAGCATATTTGTTATTAGGGTTAGTAGGTGGGTAAATTCCTACTATCCATTTGTGATTATAGCTAGTAGGTGGGTAAATTCCTACTAGCATATTTGTTATTAGGGTTAGTAGGTGGGTAAATTCCTACTAATCCATTTGTGATTTATAGCTAGTAGGTGGGTAAATTCCTACTAGCATATTTGTTATTAGGGTTAGTAGGTGGGTAAATTCCTACTAGCATATTTGTTATTAGGGTTAGTAGGTGGGTAAATTCCTACTAGCATATTTGTTATTAGGGTTAGTAGGTGGGTAAATTCCTACTAGCCAAAGTAGGTGGGTAAATTCCTACTAGCCAAATTGTGTGGATTACTGAAGTAGGTGGGTAAATTCCTACTAGCCAAAGTGTGGTATTTACTAGCAAGTAGGTGGGTAAATTCCTACTAGCCAAAGTTGGTATTTATAGCAAGTAGGTGGGTAAATTCCTACTAGCATATTTGTTATTAGGGTTAGTAGGTGGGTAAATTCCTACTAATCCATTTGTGATTATAGCTAGTAGGTGGGTAAATTCCTACTAGCATATTTGTTATTAGGGTTAGTAGGTGGGTAAATTCCTACTAATCCATTTGTGATTATAGCTAGTAGGTGGGTAAATTCCTACTAGCATATTTGTTATTAGGGTTAGTAGGTGGGTAAATTCCTACTAGCCAAAGTAGGTGGGTAAATTCCTACTAGCCAAATTGTTGTATCTACTAGCAAGTAGGTGGGTAAATTCCTACTAGCCAAGTAGGTGGGTAAATTCCTACTAGCATATTTGTTATTAGGGTTAGTAGGTGGGTAAATTCCTACTAGCCAAATGTGTGATTTACTAGCAAGTAGGTGGGTAAATTCCTACTAGCATATTTGTTATTAGGTTAGTAGGTGGGTAAATTCCTACTAGCATATTTGTTATTAGGGTTAGTAGGTGGGTAAATTCCTACTAGCATATTTGTTATTAGGGTTAGTAGGTGGGTAAATTCCTACTAGCCAATGTGTGATTATAGCTAAGTAGGTGGGTAAATTCCTACTAGCATATTTGTTATTAGGCTAGTAGGTGGGTAAATTCCTACTAGCATATTTGTTATTAGGGTTAGTAGGTGGGTAAATTCCTACTAGCCAAAGTAGGTGGGTAAATTCCTACTAGCCAAATTGTAGGTGGGTAAATTCCTACTAGCCAAAGTAGGTGGGTAAATCCTACTAGCCAAAGTAGGTGGGTAAATTCCTACTAGCCAAAGTGTGGGTAAATTTACTAGCAAGTAGGTGGGTAAATTCCTACTAGCATATTTGTTATTAGGGTTAGTAGGTGGGTAAATTCCTACTAATCCATTTGTGATTATAGCTAGTAGGTGGGTAAATTCCTACTAGCATATTTGTTATTAGGGTTAGTAGGTGGGTAAATTCCTACTAGCAAGCTAGTAGGTGGGTAAATTCCTACTAGCATATTTGTTATTAGGGTTAGTAGGTGGGTAAATTCCTACTAGCCAAGCTAGTAGGTGGGTAAATTCCTACTAGCATATTTGTTATTAGGGTTAGTAGGTGGGTAAATTCCTACTAATCCATTTGTGATTATAGCTAGTAGGTGGGTAAATTCCTACTAGCATATTTGTTAAAAGCTAGTAGGTGGGTAAATTCCTACTAGCATATTTGTTATTAGGGTTAGTAGGTGGGTAAATTCCTACTATCCATTTGTGATTATAGCTAGTAGGTGGGTAAATTCCTACTAGCATATTTGTTATTAGGGTTAGTAGGTGGGTAAATTCCTACTAGCCAAAGTAGGTGGGTAAATTCCTACTAGCCAAATTGTTGATTACGACTAGTAGGTGGGTAAAGTCCTTATTTTTCTATTAAATCGAGTTGTGTCGTTACAGTAATCTTACATCTGCATATACATACACATCATCATTAACAACGTTAGAACTAAACAACTGGATGCACAAAAACGACAGTGTTAGTTCAGGTACGTGCATGATGGTGAGGCCAAGGCATGATAAGAAGAAATGACGAACGCATAGAGAAACATTAGTAACGTGCAGTTCTCAATCTTCATGTTCAAGCTCGTGTTCAGTAACGGTATCTGCATATACACACATATTAAGTAACAAGTGTTTGTGTTTATATATATACTTAGAAACAAGTTCGGGGCGAGAGTGGAAGCATGTGAGGCCGGGCTTTCGATACTTAGAAGATGGTGATGGAGATGGACATGTAAGCTATACTGTTATGTTTAATATATATAGTTTAGGGTTTTGCTAAACGAAGCCCTAAAGGCTTTCGTTAAGGTGCATTAAATAGTTGTACACTTACCATAAAATTCAGGGGGTGGGCTTTTGATATGGAAATGTACATCCTTTTTATGCACGTTAAGTGAAGCCCTAAGGGCTTCATTTAGCATTTTCCTATAGTTTATCATCTAGATTAATCTTTTTTCCAACCTTTTCTTTTTAAGAAATGTAAAGTTAACGAGACGTAAAAGACATAATTGTCTGAAAATGGTTGTGGAAATGTATTAAAGTACTGGTGGAAAGTTATTATATGTATCCAATTTTAGATAACTATACTTATGTATTTCTAATTTTGAATATTTATATTGTAATATTATGATAATAACATCCATATAAACAATCACATTTGATGTCATTTCATGAGTTAACAATGGTCTAAATGTCAATTGCATAAAACATCATTATCTTATTATTTTATTTTTGAATACACATTACACCTGGCCTTTCCAAAAAAAAAAAAACATTATTACAATAACAACTATTTAGCAAACTTTATTATTATATGGAAGAAATTTACAAATATCCCCAACTTTACTTACGTAAAATATGAATAACTTGACTCCAACAGTTAGGAATAGATATTGTGATGTAAAAATAGTCTAGGAATGATAATCGTATTTCCAATGTGTGGGTATATAAACCCATCCTCTTTTGTAATTTGGGGAGGCCTTGAAGCCTTTTCCCACTAAACCTAATACTAATCTTGTTAGCAGCCATATTCCTTTCTATCATATTCAAAGTTGCTTAGATCTTTCATTATCATTAGTTTATTCTTATCATATGGTCAAATTTAAAAGGTTATATCTAAATATAGACATCTAAAGAAAAAATTACCACAATGGTCAGTACATTCTTACCACCTACTTATATTAGTGAGAAATAACAATGATAACAAGTGTTTTTGTTAGGTCTCACATGTGTATTAGTTTGTCAATCTCTAAAAAAAAGCTGCATAATTTTTTAGAAACTTTTTTTAACATACTTATTTTATAATGTTTTTGTTCATTTTTGTTGGTTCTATTATACTCTCAATTTTTCTTATTTACAAAACAAGCTAATCAACACTGTTGATTACCCGGGCATGATTAGGAAACATCTAATAACCCAAACTTGTAAATTAGAAATTATATTAAATAACTCGTGAAAGTAGCTTAACTCGACCAAAGTGATGCACCTTGCACCACTACACTTCACAAGATGTTCAACCAAGTTAATTAAGTCGGGGTAATTGTTGCTTTTAGAGTGGATGTTGCTAAAGGTATAAACCTTGTATTCGTAATTATGGTAGCACAAAGGTAGCAAAGTGGTAATTAAAAACTTTATAATGTTATAGGTAATTGCCATTTTCTTTTTTTTTAACATTAGGTAATTGCCATTTACTTGCCCAAAGAAAGGCGTACGAGTGTACGACCTGCAAATCAAAAAAATATCTTTGTTAGAGATTGTAAATCACATAATGAGTATCTAACTTTTGACCAAGATTAACTCTTACATTCAGACCATCTTAAATAAACCACCCCCTATAGACAGTATTCCATTGCCAACTTTAAGATTCCTTAAAAAAATAAATTCATATGTATTACTTAGTAGCAACTATATCGGCAGAGACACCATATGCACATTATACTCCTTGGTTCGGATTATGAAGCAATATATAATATCGAATATCATTGTAATCAACTCATAAAAATCATTGATAACCTGCCTGAAAGGATATATGTACATTGTTAACTTAATCCTTCAAAGTTGTCATGAAAACTATTTGTGGAACATAAATTTTAGTTTTAGACTTTCTTTTGGGTAAGCCGATGTAAAAGCACCGTTTCATTGTTGTTTAGTGTCTTAACCTGATTCAACATTATGTATATAACAATTCATGAAGGCTTAGGAATAGTAACCCGCTGACGTCAGAGCAGCTCTTTTTTTTCTTCCTTTTTTTTACTTTTTACCTTTTTCTTTAATTTTTTCATTTTTTTGGTGCTATTGTTTTTTTCTTTTTTTAATGATCTCTTCTAAGTGAGAAAAAATGTATATTTTTCACCTCCGTCAATAACAAGGTAATCACCAACGAGCGGACATATATAATAGTATATTGTACTGTTTCTGCTACAACAAAATGGTCGGTTTTTAAACCTTTTTCTATATGTCTAAAAGATGCTTTATTTTTTATATTCACTTTTTTTTTAATTGTTTAGTTTAAACGGTTCTAACAACCATGTAATCGCCGACCAACGAAATGTATGTATCACCACCTTATACACAATATACTTTTTACGCATCGTTATATTTTTTACTTTTTACCTTTTTCTTTAATTTTTTTCCTTTTCTTTATCTCCGACAATAACAAGGTAATCACCAACGAGCGGACAGATATAATAGTATATTGTATTGTTTCTGCTACAACAAAATGGTCGGTTTTTAAACCTTTTTCTATATGTCTAAAAGATGCTTTATTTTTTATATTCACTTTTTTTTTAATTGTTTAGTTTAAACGGTTCTAACAACCATGTAATCGCCGACCAACGAAATGTATGTATCACCACCTTATACACAATATACTTTTTACGCATCGTTATATTTTTTACTTTTTACCTTTTTCTTTAATTTTTTTCCTTTTCTTTATCTCCGACAATAACAAGGTAATCACCAACGAGCGGACAGATATAATAGTATATTGTATTGTTTCTGCTACAACAAAATGGTCGGTTTTTAAACCTTTTTCTATATGTCTAAAAGATGCTTTATTTTTTATATTCACTTTTTTTTTAATTGTTTAGTTTAAACGGTTCTAACAACCATGTAATCGCCGACCAACGAAATGTATGTATCACCACCTTATACACAATATACTTTTTACGCATCGTTATATTTTTTACTTTTTACCTTTTTCTTTAATTTTTTTCCTTTTCTTTATCTCCGACAATAACAAGGTAATCACCAACGAGCGGACAGATATAATAGTATATTGTATTGTTTCTGCTACAACAAAATGGTCGGTTTTTAAACCTTTTTCTATATGTCTAAAAGATGCTTTATTTTTTATATTCACTTTTTTTTTAATTGTTTAGTTTAAACGGTTCTAACAACCATGTAATCGCCGACCAACGAAATGTATGTATCACCACCTTATACACAATATACTTTTTACGCATCGTTATATTTTTTACTTTTTACCTTTTTCTTTAATTTTTTTCCTTTTCTTTATCTCCGACAATAACAAGGTAATCACCAACGAGCGGACAGATATAATAGTATATTGTATTGTTTCTGCTACAACAAAATGGCCGGTTTTTAAACCTTTTTCTATATGTCTAAAAGATGCTTTTATATTCACTTTTTTTTAATTGTTTAGTTTAAACGGTTCCAACAGCCATGTAATCGCCGACCAACGAAATGTATGTATCACCACCTTATCACAATATACGTTTTACGTATCGCTATATTTTTTTTTATCTCTCCAATCATCAAAAGTTTGAGTTCCATTAACGATTATTCAAACAGAACTTTATGCACCAACATTAGTATTTGGGTCCTGATAACATATATTTGGCATAATCTAACCCATAATCATTCATATATATGGTTTTGATGTAAAACATTAACATTGCACAATATGGTTCATCAAAAAGATAAGGACACCGACGACAAGTATCACAAGAAAATTAATTTTGAATCCTAGATAATAAAGAAAATATAACATTATCCCTACCAATTATTTCTTCCCTAAAAGCAAAAAACAAATAAAAAAAACCAGAAAATTGGAATTAGAAGGATACCTAAAATTAATTGAACATGAAAAAAAAAAAAAAAAAAAAAAAAAAAAAAAAAAAAAAAAAAAAAAAAAAAAAAAAAAAAAAAAAAAAAAAAAAAAAAAAAAAAAAAAAAAAAAAAAAAAAAAAAAAAAAAAAAAAAAAAAAAAAAAAAAAAAAAAAAAAAAAAAAAAAAAAAAAAAAAAAAAAAAAAAAAAAAAAAAAAAAAAAAAAAAAAAAAAAAAAAAAAAAAAAAAAAAAAAAAAAAAAAAAAAAAAAAAAAAAAAAAAAAAAAAAAAAAAAAAAAAAAAAAAAAAAAAAAAAAAAAAAAAAAAAAAAAAAAAAAAAAAAAAAAAAAAAAAAAAAAAAAAAAAAAAAAAAAAAAAAAAAAAAAAAAAAAAAAAAAAAAAAAAAAAAAAAAAAAAAAAAAAAAAAAAAAAAAAAAAAAAAAAAAAAAAAAAAAAAAAAAAAAAAAAAAAAAAAAAAAAAAAAAAAAAAAAAAAAAAAAAAAAAAAAAAAAAAAAAAAAAAAAAAAAAAAAAAAAAAAAAAAAAAAAAAAAAAAAAAAAAAAAAAAAAAAAAAAAAAAAAAAAAAAAAAAAAAAAAAAAAAAAAAAAAAAAAAAAAAAAAAAAAAAAAAAAAAAAAAAAAAAAAAAAAAAAAAAAAAAAAAAAAAAAAAAAAAAAAAAAAAAAAAAAAAAAAAAAAAAAAAAAAAAAAAAAAAAAAAAAAAAAAAAAAAAAAAAAAAAAAAAAAAAAAAAAAAAAAAAAAAAAAAAAAAAAAAAAAAAAAAAAAAAAAAAAAAAAAAAAAAAAAAAAAAAAAAAAAAAAAAAAAAAAAAAAAAAAAAAAAAAAAAAAAAAAAAAAAAAAAAAAAAAAAAAAAAAAAAAAAAAAAAAAAAAAAAAAAAAAAAAAAAAAAAAAAAAAAAAAAAAAAAAAAAAAAAAAAAAAAAAAAAAAAAAAAAAAAAAAAAAAAAAAAAAAAAAAAAAAAAAAAAAAAAAAAAAAAAAAAAAAAAAAAAAAAAAAAAAAAAAAAAAAAAAAAAAAAAAAAAAAAAAAAAAAAAAAAAAAAAAAAAAAAAAAAAAAAAAAAAAAAAAAAAAAAAAAAAAAAAAAAAAAAAAAAAAAAAAAAAAAAAAAAAAAAAAAAAAAAAAAAAAAAAAAAAAAAAAAAAAAAAAAAAAAAAAAAAAAAAAAAAAAAAAAAAAAAAAAAAAAAAAAAAAAAAAAAAAAAAAAAAAAAAAAAAAAAAAAAAAAAAAAAAAAACAAAAGAGAGATCAGATATGTTGACTTCTACTTGAAATCAACAAGTACTCAATCGTCTACAATCAACCCAGCGTTAACGTTTTAAGGTAATGCTTCTTGCAATCATCATATATACATGTTTTGTATGACAAAACTAGGATGTCTAAAACAGTAAAACACATGATTATTTGTTTTTGGAATGTATATATTATAAACTAAATTAACAAATTAATCCATTGTTTTGTTTAGAAAAAATACTAACAAATATCTATACTAGATATATATTTATGCTAATTAATAATGAAATCAAAGCTAATACGATATTATGTAATACAATTAGTAAAACTTGTCATGTTTTAATTGATTAATTTTATTTGTTATTAAGAATATTAGGTAGTAAGAAAATTCTTGTCATGTTTTGATTGATTACTTTTATTATCAATAGATAGAAGTTATACCCATTACCAATGCAGCTTGGACCCACATGTGAAGTTGAGAGATGCGGGTTCAATCCTTGGGGATGTCCAAATCATTTGGGTATTAAGTGAAGATATTTTACCGGCATCATAACCTTACAGGGTGAGATGATGAAGATCCAATGTGGTTCGGAGGACTGAGTGTCCTCATTTACCCTTTTAAATTGGACATACAACATATAAATTAAGAGTATTGATAATAGTATCACCACTTTTAATGAATTTACCACAATGCATAGATTTCACAGCTGACTGTACAAATCAGTTATATATGAGTGTGGTACATCTATTAATAGTGGTGGATATCACATCCCATAAATTAACTACATAGGTAATTTTCCATAAACACTACGTTAGCACTTAGCACATAGTAGAAGTACAAATTAAGTATGGTAGCCAAGAGTGAAAATATGGACCTTTATATTTTTGTAGTCCTCACTGTCGGTGTATCATTTATACCCATTGATTTACCACCACCACACAATTGAAAAAAGGAAAAGAAGATAAGACCTCCCCAGTTAGCATATCTTTGCATCACACACTTTACTAGCATTTCACTCACACACACGCATCACATATAAAAAAAAACAAAAGAGAGATCAGATATGTTGACTTCTACTTGAAATCAACAAGTACTCAATCGTCTACAATCAACCCAGCGTTAACGTTTTAAGGTAATGCTTCTTGCAATCATCATATATACATGTTTTGTATGACAAAACTAGGATGTCTAAAACAGTAAAACACATGATTATTTGTTTTTGGAATGTATATATTATAAACTAAACTTGTTGTTAATTATGTAAATCTTTTTTTTTTTTTCTTACGGTTCATATTTAAGTTTCATCTACTAAGACTTTAAATCCCACGAAAATCAAAAGGAAAGCACACGAATGCATATGATCTCCTTCTGATCAGAACTTGTTTGGCTTGAAATAGTTACAAAAAAATAAAAATACATTGTGCTACACTTGGTTATATAATCCTATTACATAATTACATTGATTAATAAATTATTTTTATGTGTAAAACTTATCCATTTTTATACACCAAAGGTTAAATACCTTAAAGATCCAAGTTATTGACATCAAAATTTAGTAATTTAAAACCATAATGTTGGCATTCTTTTATATATAATTACTTATACAACATTTTGAAAGTTAACACCAATTTTTTCACTTTCGTTATATACAGTAAGTTTATTTATATGAGAAACTACCAAATGAAAACTAAAGTTAACCAGTACTAATTTGTCAAAGTCTTCTCTGGCCTTTTACATCCATTTTCCAAAATAAAACCGAGAAGTTACCTAATAGTAGTATTATATTACTATTAGGCTACACACATGAATTGGGTTATCATTAATTCTTAAGACAGATTTAATAAGATGGTGAATTGAGTTTTGATATGTTATTTTGTTTGTTTGTATATGTAGGTGTCAAAAGAAGAAACAACATCGAGCAATAATGGAATTTGTTAATCTCATTCTTCAACCTGTTGTTCAGTCTCTCAAGGTTCACGTCAAAAAACACATAGTCTTCATGACATCCTGCAAAAAGTATGTCACAGAGATGGACAGAAATATGGGGGAGTTGAACAATACAAGAGTCGATGTTGAAGACCACATTAATCAGAACAAACGTAATCGACTTAAGATTCCAGTTCAGGTCTCAGGTTGGTTGAAAGATGTTCAAGAGGTCGATGCAAAAGTGGAAAGCCTTCGAGAAAAAAGTGTTGGCAGTTGTTTCAGTTTCAAGACTAGGCATGGTGTTGGAAAAAGAGCTTTCGGGCTTATTCAAGAAATTAAACACCTAAAAGAAGAACACTCTAAAATTGTGTGGACTAATCATCCGATTCCTCTTGCAAAAGTTGATTCCATGAACGTATCAACCTCTTCAGCAGCATCCGTTGAATATGGAAATGACTTTGAGTCGAGAAAGCAAACTTTTATGAAAGCGTTGAAAGCACTAGAACCAACCCACAAATCACACATGATAGCTTTGTGTGGGATGGGCGGAGTTGGGAAGACCACAATGATGGAAAAGCTGAAAACGGTTGTGAAAGAAAAGAGAATGTTTAATTATATAGTTAAGGTGGTCATAGGGGAATTCCCTGATAAACACGTCCCCTATAACCACGTTAACAATGAGAAAAAGCTCCTTGCTATTCAGGATGCTGTAGCCGATTACCTCGCAATAAATCTAAAAGACGAGCAGACTAAATCAGTTTTTTTGCTTTGTGGTTTATATCCCGAAGACTTTGATATTCCTACAGAGGAGTTGGTGAGGTACGGATGGGGTTTGAAACTGTTTAACAATGTGTATACTGTAAGACAGGCAAGAAACCGGCTGAAGAATTGCATTGAGCAACTTGTTAATGCAAACCTGTTGATTGAAAGTAATGGTGCTGGGAGCATCAAGATGCATGATCTCGTGCGTGCTTTTGTTTTGCAAATGTATTCTAAAGCTGAGCATGCTTCAATTGTCAACCATGGTAATATGTCAGAGTGGCCTGCAAATGATACACCCGACTCTTGCAAAAGAATTTCATTAGCATGCAACGACATGGAAGAGTTTCCAGGGGATTTCAAATATCCAAACCTGTCATTTTTGAAGCTAACGCATGGAGATAAGTTGCTAAGGTTTCCCGAAAACTTCTATGGGTTAATGGAGAAGCTTCAAGTTATAGTGTATGAAAACATGAAGTATCCGTTGCTTCCCGGATCTTTTGAATACTCCACAAACCTTCGAACACTTTGTCTCCATAAGTGTTCATTGATTGATTGTCATTCTATTGGAAGTCTTGAGCATCTTGAAGTGTCGTCATGTGATACTTTGCAAACAATCATACATGATGAGAATAATGGATCGGAACCAATCAAACTTCCGAGTTTAGAGTTTCTATCTTTGAGTGGCTTACCAAAGCTAGCATGTTTGTGCAATACTGGCAATATATTTGAGTTACCTCAGCTCATGGAGTTGCAACTTGATGGCCTTCCGGAATTCACAAGCATTTTTCCAGACGATAAGTTGGCATCATCATCTAGGTCGAGTGATACTTCCACGATGCAACCTTTCTTGAATGAAAAAGTAAGTATGATTTGTACAAAAAATTTTTGTGTTAAGATGAACAAGTTGTTTGACTACTATTTTCCAGGTTGTTATTCCTAGATTGGAGACGTTGCGGATTTCTCGAATGAACAAGCTGAGCAAGATATGGTCGAGCGAAGTTACTCGTAGTGAAAATGTTAGTTTTTCCATGTTGAAGACGATTGAGGTGGTGGAATGTGATATTGTAACTAGATGTCAGGGTTTGCCCATTGCGATTAAAACCATCGCAATTACTCTTAAAGGTAAATGCAAGGGTGCATGGGAAGATACACTGACTAAGTTACAACATCATGACATAAAAGAAATCGTGAATAAAGTTTTTGAATTGAGCTACAACAATCTAAAAGACGAGCAGACTAAATCAGTTTTTTTGCTTTGTGGTTTATATCCCGAAGACTTTGATATTCCTACAGAGGAGTTGGTGAGGTACGGATGGGGTTTGAAACTGTTTAACAATGTGTATACTGTAAGACAGGCAAGAAACCGGCTGAAGAATTGCATTGAGCAACTTGTTAATGCAAACCTGTTGATTGAAAGTAATGGTGCTGGGAGCATCAAGATGCATGATCTCGTGCGTGCTTTTGTTTTGCAAATGTATTCTAAAGCTGAGCATGCTTCAATTGTCAACCATGGTAATATGTCAGAGTGGCCTGCAAATGATACACCCGACTCTTGCAAAAGAATTTCATTAGCATGCAACGACATGGAAGAGTTTCCAGGGGATTTCAAATATCCAAACCTGTCATTTTTGAAGCTAACGCATGGAGATAAGTTGCTAAGGTTTCCCGAAAACTTCTATGGGTTAATGGAGAAGCTTCAAGTTATAGTGTATGAAAACATGAAGTATCCGTTGCTTCCCGGATCTTTTGAATACTCCACAAACCTTCGAACACTTTGTCTCCATAAGTGTTCATTGATTGATTGTCATTCTATTGGAAGTCTTGAGAATCTTGAAGTGCTCAGCTTTGCTAATTGTAGCATTCGAAAATTGTCATCCACAATCGGAAATTTGAAGAAGCTCAAACTACTTGATTTGAGAGGTTGTGTTGATCTTCGTATTGATGATGGTGTCTTAAAAAGTTTAATCAAGCTTGAAGAGCTTTATATGAGTGCTGCTGGTAGAGTGGCCATTAGGTTCACAGATGGAAATTTCCATGAATTAGCTGAGTGTTCAAAAAAGCTTTTCGCAATAGAAATCGAGCTCTTTGGAAACAATACTCATCCGAAGAGAATGTCGTTTAACAAGCTTGAGAGATTCAAGATTTCCATAGGACGTCTTTTAGAAGGGAAGTATGAAAAGACAACATCATTCGAAAACACATTGATGTTGGTCTCCAATAAGAGTGAACTTTTGGAATCTGGAATTAATATGTTGTTTGAGAAAACAGTTGTGCTTCATTTGCAAGTGGACGACATGGATGTTCTTGAAGATTTTAAATGCTCTTCGTTCCACGGGTTAAGAGTCCTTAACATTTCTAAGTGTGCACAGCTGAGGTACCTTTTCACACATCATGTTGCTTCAACTTTGTCAAGGCTTGAGCATCTTGAAGTGTCGTCATGTGATACTTTGCAAACAATCATACATGATGAGAATAATGGATCGGAACCAATCAAACTTCCGAGTTTAAAGTTTCTATCTTTGAGTGGCTTACCAAAGCTAGCATGTTTGTGCAATACTGGCAATGTAGTTGAGTTACCTCAGCTCATGGTGTTGCAACTTGATGGCCTTCCGGATTTCACAAGCATTTTTCCGGACGATAATTTTGCATCATCATCTATGTCGAGTGATACTTCCACGATGCAACCTTTCTTGAATGAAAAAGTAAGTTGGCATCATCATCTATGATTTGTACAAAAAATTTTTGTGTTAAGATGAACAAGTTGTTTGACTACTATTTTCCAGGTTGTTATTCCTAGATTGGAGACGTTGCGGATTTCTCGAATGAACAAGCTGAGCAAGATATGGTCGAGCGAAGTTACTCGTAGTGAAAATGTTAGTTTTTCCATGTTGAAAACGATTGAGGTGGTGGAATGTGATAGGCTGGTGAATGTGTTTCCAAGAAACCCAATGCCATTGCTGCATCATCTAAAAGAGCTTTCAGTAAAAAGATGTGATTCCATTGAAACAATATTCAAAATTGACATGGGATGTGTTCCTGAAATTACGAGGGAAGGCAGTAGCAGCCTGGTAAGCATTGTCGTACGCAATTCACAAAGTCTAAGACACGTGTGGAGTCTGGAGAATGTAGACAGCTCTTATAACATTCATGGATTTGAAGCTGTAGAAAGTATAGAAATATCTGGTTGTGTCAATTTTAGAAATGTATTCACGCCTATCACCGCCGACTTCAGTTTGAAAGCGCTTCAAGAAATTGATATTGATTATGGCGAGAAATCGTCAGTTGAGAGTAGGCCAGGTCAACAGGTATGTAGTGTCTTTCCATTTTCAATAAAAAACAAATCTATAAAGATTCCACATTAAATTAGGTATTTTAACTAATAAAAATAGTTGAATGCAAGTCTATATTTATGTATTAATTATTTTTTTTTAGTCAAGTAAGATTGATAATTACGTTTGTTGTTGGAATATGTGCAGAATAATGTATTCCCGTCTCATCACATACATGCATTCCATCAACTTCGTACACTTACTTTGAAACATGATAAAGAAGCACAGGTGGTGTTTGACATAGAGAGTACAAGCAGCGGAGAATTAATGTCAACTTCTCAAAATAATCATCATCATCAACTACTTCCCTCCCTTGAGAAATTATATTTGATTTGTATGAATAACATGAGTCACGTGTGGAATTCGCGCAATTGGAATCAATTCCTCATTCTTCAACAACCAAAATCCTTATGCCAGAACCTCGCAAAAATAATATTAGACGGTTGTAGAAGCATTAAGTATTTGTTATCACCCATCATGTTCAAATTTCTCTCCAACTTAAAGCATGTCGAAATACGAAGTTGTGAAGTTATGGAAGAAATTGTTTCAAATAGAGACGATGACAAAGATGAAGAACGGCAACATCAACTTCCACCCACACAAATGTTCCAATACTTGAGATGCTCAAACTCCAGGGCCTAGAGAGTTTACAACATATCGGTGGGGGTGGCGGTAATCAATTCCAGGTATGTTTTTTTTTTTTTTAGTGTAAAAGAAATCCTAAAAGAAGCCCAATTATTAAAATATATAGGCCAGCTAAATTGGATCAATAAATAAATTTGGCTCATTAAATTGGATAAATGTTAAATCCACAAACTAATTAATTCCCCACAGCCCACACCTCTTTTTAATCTCAAAATAGTCTTTAAAGGTTCCTAATTTTTAAATTTGGATTTATAAGTTTTTTTATTTGTATTTATTTTTAAAAATATCGTTAAGTTCCCGTCTATTTGACACAGGACTAAATCTAATATTTAGAGTGAAAGAATTGTTAATTATGTTGAAAGCAACGTGTATTTGGCCGTGTATTGCATGCACCATTAAATATTTATAACTAGTCTTCATACCCGTACGATGTACGAAATGACTTTATATATCGTACGATTGATTGTTTATTATTATATTTTTTACATTTAAATTATCAGTTTGTTTTTTCTTATATTTTAAATTTGGATTTATAAGTTTTTTTATTTGTATTTATTTTTAAAAATATCGTTAAGTTCCCGTCTATTTGACACAGGACTAAATCTAATATTTAGAGTGAAAGAATTGTTAATTATGTTGAAAGCAACGTGTATTTGGCCGTGTATTGCATGCACCATTAAATATTTATAACTAGTCTTCATACCCGTACGATGTACGAAATGACTTTATATATCGTACGATTGATTGTTTATTATTATATTTATAAATATCCACATCCTAAAAAATATTAGTTAATTATTTCATACTTACATTATTTTATTTTGACTTTATTTATATTTTTTACATTTAAATTATCAGTTTGTTTTTTCTTATATTTTAAATTTGGATTTATAAGTTTTTTTATTTGTATTTATTTTTAAAAATATCGTTAAGTTCCCGTCTATTTGACACAGGACTAAATCTAATATTTAGAGTGAAAGAATTGTTAATTATGTTGAAAGCAACGTGTATTTGGCCGTGTATTGCATGCACCATTAAATATTTATAACTAGTCTTCATACCCGTACGATGTACGAAATGACTTTATATATCGTACGATTGATTGTTTATTATTATATTTATAAATATCCACATCCTAAAAAATATTAGTTAATTATTTCATACTTACATTATTTTATTTTGACTTTATTTATATTTTTTACATTTAAATTATCAGTTTGTTTTTTCTTATATTTTAAATTTGGATTTATAAGTTTTTTTATTTGTATTTATTTTTAAAAATATCGTTAAGTTCCCGTCTATTTGACACAGGACTAAATCTAATATTTAGAGTGAAAGAATTGTTAATTATGTTGAAAGCAACGTGTATTTGGCCGTGTATTGCATGCACCATTAAATATTTATAACTAGTCTTCATACCCGTACGATGTACGAAATGACTTTATATATCGTACGATTGATTGTTTATTATTATATTTATAAATATCCACACTAAAAAATATTAGTTAATTATTTCATACTTACATTATTTTATTGATTATTAATATTTAAATTACTAAAAATATATCTCCACAAAAAATTTCTAAAACTTATCTACGTATCAATTGATGATGGTAATCCAATTCACACAATAACTATATCCACATCCTAAAAAATATTAGTTAATTATTTCATACTTACATTATTTTATTTTGACTTTATTTATATTTTTTACATTTAAATTATCAGTTTGTTTTTTCTTATATTTTAAATTTGGATTTATAAGTTTTTTTATTTGTATTTATTTTTAAAAATATCGTTAAGTTCCCGTCTATTTGACACAGGACTAAATCTAATATTTAGAGTGAAAGAATTGTTAATTATGTTGAAAGCAACGTGTATTTGGCCGTGTATTGCATGCACCATTAAATATTTATAACTAGTCTTCATACCCGTACGATGTACGAAATGACTTTATATATCGTACGATTGATTGTTTATTATTATATTTATAGAAAAAATTGAACACACCCCATCATATTCATTTATAACTAGATTATGCCCCGTGTCACACGTGACACTTTTAAGTCAGATTTGAAACATAAAATATATAATAAACTATTAGTTGGTTAGCTATGATTTAAATTAAAATTAAAAATTAAAAGAAAATGTTTCATTTACGATCATTTGATATCTGAAAGTAATATTTTGTAAACATAAGTAAATAACTTTTCATTAATTACTTGTTTTATCATTTACGGAAAAATAAATAGTTAAAATGTTAAATAAATATGATAACATCAAATAAAATGTTAAAATTGTGAAGTTTTATTTAGATGAGAATTGTAAAATAATTAAACAAAGGGTGTAAAATTTAAAATTGAAGGACTTTTATGTAATTCATATAAAACTATGTTGATTTGGATAGCTTAATTGAACTTCATTTTGATAATTGAAAAAATAGGTACTCTCCTTTAATAGAGAGTAAGATAAGATAAGATAAGCTGTGGAAAAATATCGACTTGGGTTACTAACTTATTTAATACATAAAGCATAAGTATTGAACTGGTTAAGTACAAATGAACGTATAAGTAAATTCAAAATTTAGATGGTTCGTATCTTGTATTTTGTGTTCCGAAACATTTTCCAAAGTTACTTATATTCATTATTATTATATTATACTTTAATATTATTTAAATATATAAGGGTATAATTTGTCTAAATATATAAAATAGAGGGGTTAATATTGTGTTTGATAAAAATATGATAACGCAAAAAGTTTGATGGTGGCAAAAGATAAATTAGAAACTTTAGGGGGTAAAATTGCATAGAAGGAAAATCAAAAAGGTATTATAATGAGAAGATAACAAACTTAAGGGGTAAAAGTGAATGTTATAAAAAAGAAAGAAGTGTTGTACTCTATGCATCAAAACTTGTAAATTTCATGTTGGTTTTTAGTATTTACTCGTATATAAATAAATTACAAAAATATTGTAGTTTGCTAGATTGATAAGTTTAAAAGGTCCGAAATAATTATATTAAATCATACATTGAATAATTTATTTATGATGTGCAGTCAGAAGAAGACGAAGCTGTTGCTCATCAGTGGTCTTTGTGCCAATTCTCGAGACAAATAGAGTTACGGCACTGCAGTGCGCTCTCAAGTGCGATTCCATCCTATGCATTAGCCCATATGCAAAATCTTGAAGAATTAGAAATAGATGAATGTGAATCAATGAAAGATGTGTTCGAAATAAAAAGGAGGGTGGTGGTTAATGATGTCAGAATGGGGGAAGGAAGTGGCGATAAGAATAATAATAATAATAATAATGATAATAATAATAATAATAATAATAATAATAATAATACTACTACTATTAGGATTCTTCCTGATTTGCGTAATCTAAGGAAATTGGATATCTATTGGTGTCCCCTTTTGAGAGATGTATTCCCTTTTTCCACTCTTCAAAGTCTCACCAAACTCCAACATTTATACATAGGAGGATGCGATGATATCCGAGTGATAGTCAAGGAGGAGGAAGAAGATGGAAACCACACAACATCAACATCATCTTCTGATGATCATCAAGTACTTCTGGTCTTCCCGTCCCTCAAGTTTGTGCAATTATGTTATCTACCGAATCTTGAGGGTTTTTTCTTGGGTAGAAATGACTTTCGATGGCCTGTATTGGATGATGTTATGATAAAGGAATGCCCAAAAATGAGAATGTTTACAAAAGGTCGCTCGGATTCTCCTATGCTCAAATACGTAAGATCAGAGATGGGAGAAAATAGAGTGGAATGTGGCAAAATCAACAACTTGTTCCATCATCCTACTACTAGTGCTGGTGCCTTCTTGCAAGATGAAGAAGAGGTATGTTTTTTTTTTAATATAATTTTGATGATTAATAATTACTAGATACTTCGTATCATCATCGTTAACATTATCAAATACTACTACTATTAGGATTCTTCCTGATTTGCGTAATCTAAGGAAATTGGATATCTATTGGTGTCCCCTTTTGAGAGATGTATTCCCTTTTTCCACTCTTCAAAGTCTCACCAAACTCCAACATTTATATATAATGCGATGATATCCGAGTGATAGTCAAGGAGGAGGAAGAAGATGGAAACCACACAACATCAACATCATCTTCTGATGATCATCAAGTACTTCTGGTCTTCCCGTCCCTCAAGTTTGTGCAATTATGTTATCTACCGAATCTTGAGGGTTTTTTCTTGGGTAGAAATGACTTTCGATGGCCTGTATTGGATGATGTTATGATAAAGGAATGCCCAAAAATGAGAATGTTTACAAAAGGTCGCTCGGATTCTCCTATGCTCAAATACGTAAGATCAGAGATGGGAGAAAATAGAGTGGAATGTGGCAAAATCAACAACTTGTTCCATCATCCTACTACTAGTGCTGGTGCCTTCTTGCAAGATGAAGAAGAGGTATGTTTTTTTTTAATATAATTTTGATGATTAATAATTACTAGATACTTCTTCCATATCCATACCTTTTTTTTACTATCAAACTTTATTAGTAATTCTGTCAAATGTATGTGTTTTACTAATTTTTTGATCATATATATCTTCCAGCAGCAGGTTCCATATGATCCAAGTTTGGATGGTTCAACCACCTCACTCCCCCCTATTTCACCAAGAACGAGGATGCCCTGGTTCTACAATAACTTGATCAAAGTTCATGTGCGAGACAGGGATAACCGGAGATTTATAATTGGACACAATGAGTTGCAGCATGTGCAGAAGATTGAAAAGATAAAAATATCATGGTGTTCAGGGGTAAAGGAGATATTCGAAACACTTGAAATGGATAATGGTTTCAACCAATCAACTCATTCTGTTCTGGAAGTAAGACAGATGGAATTCTATTGGTTGTCTGATATCAAGTGTTTATGGAAGAGCAAACAGTGGACCGTATTGAAGTTTCCAAACCTAACAAAGCTGTCTATTGATCGTTGTCATAGTTTAAAACATGTATTTACTATTTCCATGGTTGGGAGTCTATTGCAGCTCCAAGAGCTACATATAAGCAACTGCCTAGAAATGGAGATGATCGTGGTGGAAGATGAAAAAGAAGATGAAAATGAAAAAGAACAAAACGACAACATAAAAGAAGATGAAGATGAGGATGAAAGAAGAGGGAACGAGGATGACGGAAAAGAAAAAGAAAACAATGATGAAAGGAGAGTGAAGGAGTTAGAGTTTCCTTGTCTAAGAACGTTAACCCTTCATAACCTTAGGAGTCTCAAGGGCTTTTGCTTAGGGATGGAGACTATTCATTGGCCATCATTAGATACCCTTGAACAACTTTTACCAATGGACAATCTACTACTCCAAAGCTCAGATTAATAAAGACAGATTTTGGGTTGTGTGATGTAACCGAAGGGGTCAACTCCTTTATACGGACAAAAATTGAAGAGGTTAGTGTTGTTCAGTTCTCTATATTGTTTTAATGTATTCTTCAAATGCACTTAAAAGTACTGTCCTTTTTAATGAAGCAAATTCTTGAAACTTGTTACAGGGATATAAATTCGATGAGGTGTAAGAAGCCGAAACAAGATGCAGTATTTAGTGGTATGTACTTTTAAAGCCATTTCTCAATCGAATAAACTAATTTCTGATAACCATCATGGACACACCAACCGTTGACTATTTTCTAGTATTCCATGCAATTGACTTATTGACTGCATACTTTTTCCCTATTTGACATTTCTTTAGAGAAAATTTCTAAGGATATCAATGTGCTTAGTTTAATCAGGGACTATGGTTGTTGATGACATGTTGTTGCAGCACAACCCCATATAAACATCCCAATTGATCTTTAAATATTCTATAAATATACTCTTCGGACCTGGGTCAGAGCCGCGTGTGCATCAGGGGGAGGTGAGTGTTACAGGTATGGGGCGGGTGATGTAGTTATTTCAGAGGCGAGAAATCCATTGCCTACATACTAGCTACTCCCTGTAGCACCATTTAGTTTTAGAATGGAACCCCATGTGAGCTTATCTGTGTTGGACGTTATCATGTATATATGTGTCGGACGTAATCATGTTTGGGCTAGTAATACTGATCCTAACTGTTAGAATGTAAATATATGAAATCGACCCAAATTAGTTACGCTCCCAAAAGGAATGAGTCTATCGATATAAATTATATGTATCTACTTACTGTAAACATACAAAAAAAATACTCCTACCCATTTTCAGATTAAATGGTATCAAATCCTAGAATTAGGGTTAGGTTTATAAAACATTCGTTATTCAAACTTAGTGAGGAGTGATACTAAAAGTTATCAGGTGCTGTGCATTTTTTTCTTTCTGTAAAGTTATAGTTGCGAAGAGTCATCATTTAAGCACAGCTGGGGCTATAAGTATGCACAAAAAGCACATAGACAACTGTTTTGATATTAGCTTCTTGTAGATCTACTTCAGTGCTAACAAACAGCCATTTTTTGGCAGAGTTTTGCACCAGTTTAAGGTTGTTTGCAGCATCAAGCCTTCAAGCAACAGTTGTTTCAATGTGGCTGTCGTTTGGCAGTGGAATGGGGCATCATTTGAGTTATGTTGGGAAGTTATTGGCCAATGTTCCGCTTTCTGTTAGAGGTACAAATAACGTAAATGTAACAGTTTAAGCCTTTTGTATTAAGACAATAAAGTTTCTGGTGTGAAATAATTCTAGACCCTGTATATGTTTGCAAAAGTCTAATTTTGTATAGATTTTTTCATTCAACAGCTTTAAAATTATTGTAACATAATTATTGTAATGGCTGAGTATTCAAGAAAAAACTTCATAGGACACTTGTAGTCCATTACCTCTTTTAGCACATGTTCAGCATAATTTAAATAAAATAATTTGTAATCATCTCTGACCCAACCATCTGCCATTGCCACTCCAGTTTAAGTGTAAATCAGTCCCTACCGCCAAGATTCATGGATTTTATCTTTCCATTGTATAGTCACAACTTTGAGTTAAATTTACTGATATTGCTTTAGCAACATTAATTGTTCTTCTTGTTCTTTAGAAGCAACCTTGACTTAAAGAAGTTTGGTACATCGAGTTTAGATTTTGACGAGTACAATAACTTCAAAAGTCTCTTTCAAACCTATTCCCGTTATTAAACCCGAGTACATCCCAATTACCCCATAAGTTTTTTATGATTGACGTACAATATATCAAACCTAACCAAATTAAAGATTTCCAACCTAAAGGTCAACAATAAAGAAATATATCTATACTATCTAATAAAACAAACCTCTTTTTTTTTTCCTTAAACTTTCTGTCTTTAAAAAACCAAAAATATCTTTATCCTTTATTTACTAATTTAAACATCTCCATCTAATATACCTATAATACCCTTAATGAAATAATTTACAGTATAGATCCCAACACTTAAAATAACTATAATACCACCTTTAACATCAATTACTTTTACATTCACCACCATCGTCGCCCCCATCACCGTCCCCACTGCCGCCCCCACCACCGTCACCACCACCACCTCCGCCATCACTACCCCACCGCCGCCGCATTGCGCGGGCATAAGTCTAGTATTAAAAAAATAAGCATTCACTCACTGGCTACAAAGTACAAATATATGCTTACCAAATGTTATTTTAACATCAAATACGATATGATTATTAATTAATTCAAGATGAAGCAAATGACGGTTGATCCATGATTCCAGTGGTATCCATCTTACTCTAGCGTAAGGAAATGTATGTTATGATGGTTTTGTTGTTAGGGAATGGATATAATGGTTCCAGTGGTCTTTATGGATGAATTGATCCTTTTTAAATCCATAAACCATTGTCCTCATTATTGCCATAGGGGTTGGGTTTGTGAACAAAAAGATATGAGCCCATAGTGCGATGATAATGGTCCTTTTATCATCATTACATCATATATATTAGAATACTAGTACTAATACCCGTACAATGTACAAATTGTTTTACATATAATTTTGGATCACATAACTTATGTGTCATATATGAAATAAAATTCTATGAAAATAAATATAAGTATTATTACTATGGAAGTATTTTTCCTAAATTTTTAAGATTAGTTATTTAAAAATAAATAAATTACATGAACCAATAAAGTGAAATAGCTATCAAATCAAAGTTATTTTACAAAACTCATTCACAACTTAAAAAGTAATTAAAATGAAAGAAACATAACTTAATACGTTAAGTTGTATGGCTTTTGAATATTAGATTAACTAAGGATATATAGAATACATATTTATATATGTATACTAGTACTAATACCCGTGCAATCGCACGGTCGACTAATAATTGTTTATATTTATATTTTATTATATTTATAATAAATATATATATTATTTATGGAAATATATAATGCAAACATGTTAATTAACAAAGATAATATCAAGTGTTTGAGGCAACAATGGATTGGAAGAAAAAAAGTGTTTCCCGCATTTGAATTATGCATGAACATATAGAAAGATCAATTGCTTCGAGAGTAATATCTTCTACCAACATGTCGGAGATATACACCACCGATCTGCTTTCGTAGATGTAACAAATCAAGAGTATCCTTTAGTAGATGTAACAAATCAAGAGTATCCTTTAGTAGATGTAACAAATCAAGAGTATCTTTAGTAGATGTAACAAATCAAGAGTATCTTTGTAGATGTAACAAATTAAGAGTATCCTTTAGTAGATGTAACAAATCAAGAGTAAGTTGTGTAGATGTAACAAATCAAGAGTATCCTTTAGTAGATGTAACAAATCAAGAGTATCCTTTAGTAGATGTAACAAATCAAGAGTATCCTTTAGTAGATGTAACAAATCAAGAGTATCCTTTAGTAGATGTAACAAATCAAGAGTATCCTTTAGTAGATGTAACAAATCAAGAGTATCCTTTAGTAGATGTAACAAATCAAGAGTATCCTTTAGTAGATGTAACAAATCAAGAGTATCCTTTAGTAGATGTAACAAATCAAGAGTATCCTTTAGTAGATGTAACAAATCAAGAGTATCTTTAGTAGATGTAACAAATCAAGAGTATCTTTAGTAGATGTAACAAATCAAGAGTATCCTTTAGTAGATGTAACAAATCAAGAGTATCTTTAGTAGATGTAACAAATCAAGAGTATCTTTCGTAGATGTAACAAATCAAGAGTATCCTTTAGTAGATGTAACAAATCAAGAGTATCTTTAGTAGATGTAACAAATCAAGAGTATCCTTTAGTAGATGTAACAAATCAAGAGTATCCTTTAGTAGATGTAACAAATCAAGAGTATCCTTTAGTAGATGTAACAAATCAAGAGTATCCTTTAGTAGATGTAACAAATCAAGAGTATCCTTTAGTAGATGTAACAAATCAAGAGTATCCTTTAGTAGATGTAACAAATCAAGAGTATCCTTTAGTAGATGTAACAAATCAAGAGTATCCTTTAGTAGATGTAACAAATCAAGAGTATCTTTAGTAGATGTAACAAATCAAGAGTATCTTTGTAGATGTAACAAATCAAGAGTATCCTTTAGTAGATGTAACAAATCAAGAGTCTCTTTGTAGATGTAACAAATCAAGAGTATCCTTTAGTAGATGTAACAAATCAAGAGTATCCTTTAGTAGATGTAACAAATCAAGAGTATCCTTTAGTAGATGTAACAAATCAAGAGTATCCTTTAGTAGATGTAACAAATCAAGAGTATCCTTTAGTAGATGTAACAAATCAAGAGTATCTTTAGTAGATGTAACAAATCAAGAGTATCTTTGTAGATGTAACAAATCAAGAGTATCCTTTAGTAGATGTAACAAATCAAGAGTATCTTTGTAGATGTAACAAATCAAGAGTATCCTTTAGTAGATGTAACAAATCAAGAGTATCCTTTAGTAGATGTAACAAATCAAGAGTATCCTTTAGTAGATGTAACAAATCAAGAGTATCCTTTAGTAGATGTAACAAATCAAGAGTATCCTTTAGTAGATGTAACAAATCAAGAGTATCCTTTAGTAGATGTAACAAATCAAGAGTATCCTTTAGTAGATGTAACAAATCAAGAGTATCCTTTAGTAGATGTAACAAATCAAGAGTATCTTTGTAGATGTAACAAATCAAGAGTATCTTTAGTAGATGTAACAAATCAAGAGTATCCTTTAGTAGATGTAACAAATCAAGAGTATCCTTTAGTAGATGTAACAAATCAAGAGTATCCTTTAGTAGATGTAACAAATCAAGAGTATCTTTAGTAGATGTAACAAATCAAGAGTATCTTTGTAGATGTAACAAATCAAGAGTATCCTTTAGTAGATGTAACAAATCAAGAGTATCCTTTAGTAGATGTAACAAATCAAGAGTATCCTTTAGTAGATGTAACAAATCAAGAGTATCCTTTAGTAGATGTAACAAATCAAGAGTATCCTTTAGTAGATGTAACAAATCAAGAGTATCCTTTAGTAGATGTAACAAATCAAGAGTATCCTTTAGTAGATGTAACAAATCAAGAGTATCCTTTAGTAGATGTAACAAATCAAGAGTATCCTTTAGTAGATGTAACAAATCAAGAGTATCCTTTAGTAGATGTAACAAATCAAGAGTATCTTTAGTAGATGTAACAAATCAAGAGTATCTTTCGTAGATGTAACAAATCAAGAGTATCCTTTAGTAGATGTAACAAATCAAGAGTAAGTTGGTGGTGGTTAATTAATATATGATTCAACTTCTTTTTTTATTATAGAAATTAGGGTTTTGTTCTTTCTTTTATTTTTCCATTTTTGCTTTACTACTTATTAAACTTTTATTTACATATAATCATTAAAAGTTTTGATTTAATTTCTTTTTGTTGAAATCGTAGATTGAAGAAGCAGGGATGAATCAGAAGATTGTAGATATGTTTATGGTTTGTTTGATTCTTTAGCGAGAGGCAGCCATCAGTCAGTCAGAAGTATGATACGGTGACATATCGGAGCTTCTTCTTCATATCTTTGGGTTTTTTCCATCTGTTTCTAATTCATAATTTTTGAAGATTATATAGTTTTATATATAGATTTTACAGTTTTTTTCCATCTCCTTTATGTGATTATATTTGTGGTTTGTTATAATTTTCGTATTTATCCAGATGCAAATAAAGATGATCCAGAAGCTAAAATATGATCCAGAAGATAAAAGGGAATTTAGTATAGTAAGTTTATTATTTAGGGTTTTTGAAATTAGGGATTTTCACACTCCTTATTAGCAGTTTTGTTTTACGATTTAGGGTTTGTTGAACAAATTCTGATTTTAATGTATGTGTTATTTTCAGGTACGAACAAATGCACAAGAAGAGAATCTAATGAATCCATGTATGAAAAAGGTAATGATAGCAGAGTCATAATATTTATAATCATTTAGGGCTTAATTTGTTTGTTTACAATTTTGTTGCAACTTTTGTTCAAGGTTGTTGTTGTTGCTGCAGTTTTCGTTGCTGCTGTTGATGATGATGATTTGTGATTAAAAGGGTCTGATGTCAAAATGGGTTTTAAGTGTAAAATCTAATTTTGGTTAAAAAGGCAGAAATAGCTCTAGGGCAGTTTTGACAGGTTATAACTTTTTATGTATGTTGTTTTGGTATAAATTTAAAGTAGGTAGCGAAATTAGGGTAATTCGTCTTTTAATTTGTATAAGATTCTCAGAAAATGGAAATGTCTATGTAGTTCAAAAGTGAGTCGCAAAACAGCACCAAGGGTGCTGTATGCTAAGTTTTCAGGTTTATCATCATCATCATCATCATCATCATCATCATCATCATCATCATCATCATCATCATCATCATCATCATCATCATCATCATCATCATCATCATCATCATCATCATCATCATCATCATCATCATCATCATCATCATCATCATCATCATCATCATCATCATCATCATCATCATCATCATCATCATCATCATCATCATCATCATCATCATCATCATCATCATCATCATCATCATCATCATCATCATCATCATCATCATCATCATCATCATCATCATCATCATCATCATCATCATCATCATCATCATCATCATCATCATCATCATCATCATCATCATCATCATCATCATCATCATCATCATCATCATCATCATCATCATCATCATCATCATCATCATCATCATCATCATCATCATCATCATCATCATCATCATCATCATCATCATCATCATCATCATCATCATCATCATCATCATCATCATCATCATCATCATCATCATCATCATCATCATCATCATCATCATCATCATCATCATCATCATCATCATCATCATCATCATCATCATCATCATCATCATCATCATCATCATCATCATCATCATCATCATCATCATCATCATCATCATCATCATCATCATCATCATCATCATCATCATCATCATCATCATCATCATCATCATCATCATCATCATCATCATCATCATCATCATCATCATCATCATCATCATCATCATCATCATCATCATCATCATCATCATCATCATCATCATCATCATCATCATCATCATCATCATCATCATCATCATCATCATCATCATCATCATCATCATCATCATCATCATCATCATCATCATCATCATCATCATCATCATCATCATCATCATCATCATCATCATCATCATCATCATCATCATCATCATCATCATCATCATCATCATCATCATCATCATCATCATCATCATCATCATCATCATCATCATCATCATCATCATCATCATCATCATCATCATCATCATCATCATCATCATCATCATCATCGTCTTCAAGAACAATCTCGGAAAAAAGACACAAAAGCAGGTTTTTGATTCTTGTGTTCGGGTTTTATTCTTTCTATTTGAATCCATTCATCTCAGTTAGCTTTCTCCTTTATTATTAATATTATTATTTAAATATGTGTTATTTTCAGGTACGAACAAATGCACAAGAAGAGAATCTAATGAATCCATGTATGAAAAAGGTAATGATAGCAGAGTCATAATATTTATAATCATTTAGGGCTTAATTTGTTTGTTTACAATTTTGTTGCAACTTTTGTTCAAGGTTGTTGTTGTTGCTGCAGTTTTCGTTGCTGCTGTTGATGATGATGATGAAGGAAAGCAAAACTATACTAAGTATGAACAAATGCAGCCTAATATCAAGGTATATATGTATACATGTTTTTTTAACGGCTTATACTCTTTTATTAATTCTCAAATCTAAAATAAAAAGGATGTGACTAATGACTTATTGTTGAAAGGGTGACGATGGATCAGTTGTAGAATGGAATAAAGAGTTTGTTGGTGTTTGTGATATTTTTGAGTTTAATGTAAGTTTCTGTATAACCTTTTCTTAGTTTTATCATTAATATTATTGATTGATTTCTAGGTTGATGATGATGATTTGTGATTAAAAGGGTCTGATGTCAAAATGGGTTTTAAGTGTAAAATCTAATTTTGGTTAAAAAGGCAGAAATAGCTCTAGGGCAGTTTTGACAGGTTATAACTTTTTATGTATGTTGTTTTGGTATAAATTTAAAGTAGGTAGCGAAATTAGGGTAATTCGTCTTTTAATTTGTATAAGATTCTCAGAAAATGGAAATGTCTATGTAGTTCAAAAGTGAGTCGCAAAACAGCACCAAGGGTGCTGTATGCTAAGTTTTCAGGTTTATCATCATCATCATCATCATCATCGTCTTCAAGAACAATCTCGGAAAAAAGACACAAAAGCAGGTTTTTGATTCTTGTGTTCGGGTTTTATTCTTTCTATTTGAATCCATTCATCTCAGTTAGCTTTCTCCTTTATTATTAATATTATTATTTAAATATGTATTATAATAAATAATACATATTTAAATAATAATATTTTAGGGGTTTTATTTATTTCCCTAACGTCGATGCAGTTTGTAGTATGGATACCTCTAATATTTAATTTACAGTGAGCTTGTAATCTAGAGCTGCTATATGTTTTTTGGTTTTGATTTAGGGTTTTTGAAATTACAGGATTTTGATGAAGATGATTCTTAAAAGGTAAGTTTTAAAGTTTTTTTTTATAATTATTTTTGTAGGCCTCATTAGAGTATCTTTGGTAAATTAGATCCATATTTCTTATGCATATTGAGTGTTTTATAAAATCCTTCAATAAATACTTGGATTTTGATTGTGATGTTTTTTGGCAGTATAACTCCGGCGGCATTCTCCCGGAATAACATCGATATATTTCAGTAACATCGATATGTCTAAGTTTGAAAGTATGAAATGAATGAAATTTCAGTTTAATTTTTAAGTTTTTCATGCTGCTATGTTATTTGTAGGGATGGAGTGATCGTTCAATGCTTTCAACCATTGCTCTTGGGGCAGACCAGGTATATCATTAAGATGTCTGGGTTAGCATTTTGAAAGTTATTACTGGGTAAAAGAAGCTATTGCTAAGATCAGTAGCACCTCTGATGCAATTTATGAATTTAGTATCTAAATAATAACTGTCATATGAGTTTATGAATTTTCAATTGGTAAACTGGTCAAGCTAGGTTCAGGTTTAATGTTGAGTTTTTTGCAAGATTTTGAATTATTTAGGGTAAACTGGTCAAGCTAGGTTCAGGTTTAATGTTGAGTTTTTTGCAAGATTTTGAATTATTTAGGGTAAACTGGTCAAGCAGGTTTAATGTTTTAGCTGCTGCTCAAACAGAATGGGAGAAGGGAGGTGAGCTGATGCGACAGAAGGGAGAAGGGAGGTGAGCTGATGGATTTTTAACATTGTTATAGGTGGAGCCACCAGTGCCGCCACTGCTGCCTCAGCAGGAAATAGAAAGGATGAAGAGGTGATGAAAACCGACTTGGCAGTAGCATCTGCCGCCACCACTGCTAATTTAAGATTAATGTTGGTTTTAAGTGGAAGCGAAAGCTTTGACTCATTTACTTACTATCTGATGGGCTCATTTTGTCGTAATGTGTGAAACTAAATAAAATTAGATAAAATGGAAATGGTTCTGGGTCAAATGGGTTTAATATGTCCCAAATTTTTTTTTTTTAATGGTTCATTAACCAACTTGATAAAAAGCATGGTAGTATATAACACACTAAATATTGAAATATTGGAAAAGGTATCAAGCCTTGGATGTATCCCATGCTTCACCAGGCCGTTCAGATGTGCCCTCAATTGCTGCAGTATGTTCTGTTTTAGATTCTTTAAACCCCGGCGATAACCTTAAGTTGTTTCTTACTTATAATTCTATTTTGAAATGTGCAGGTAGTAAGCTCTAGAAAATGGCCTTATATTTCCCGCTACAGGGCATCTGTAAGAGCACAATTTGCTCGAGTTGAAATGATTGACGGGCTATTCCAACCTGTGTCACCCGGGAAAGATGAGGGCATGATAAGGTCTGATTTAGTTATAAACTTTGCAAAATTTTCCGATATTCGGTTATAATCAATAGTAACAAAGCTGTGATATATTTGTGATCTCAGGGAACTGCTGGAAGACTTTTATGAAAGTACCCCTAAGCTGAAACCGAAACATATAATTATCTTTAGGGATGGGGTAAGCGAGTCCCAGTTTAGCCAAGTTCTCAACAATGAGTTAGAACAGATCATTCAGGTTAGATAGCTGTTAATTTGAAACGAAAAGCTACATTTGTTTCCTAAAAGTAACTGAAAGCAAATGTTGCTCAATGTAGGCATGCAGGAATTTAGATGAGATTTACTTGAGGGGGATTGTATTATGTTAACAACAGCAATGGGTATACATTATCTAAAGGAAAGTTGACTTTCAAAAGTGAAAAGGAATTAACTCTTTGGGCAACTTTTATTTAAGCTTGAAATGTGGAGGGAATGGTTATTATTGGTTAAATTCTGTGTGGAATTTGATTTTGGGTAAAGTTTGCTTAGATCATGTTACTGAAGTCGATAAGTAGACAACCACCAGTAGGCAAAATGGGTGGGTCGGGTTGGGTAAGAGTTAAAAACTGGTTTGGGTCAAAATGGATTAGGGACGCTGATGCTATTATAACACATTATTGAGCTATAAAGATTTAGTTTTGAGCTTCTTCACCTTTGATCTCCTGGCCTATACTCACCTCGATAAGTCAAATGTATATATAACACGCCCGTGTCGGGACACGGGTTTTAAAGCTATATGTAAATTAACAATCATCTGTACATGGCAACAAAATGGTCTCAAAGGCTTCTTCCGTGGGACCGGTGCTACTCTTTGTGGGGAGGTCCCATTCTATGTTGCAGCCATGGGACTTTATAGAGAGTAAAAAAGGTTGTTTTGGTTTAAAATTAAGACTGTCATTATATAAATTAGGTTTATATATTTTTGTGTTAGGGGTTTGAGATCTGGAAGGTTTTAAGCTGCATGGTTTTCATGATATATTTTGGGAAATGGAATCACACTGGAGAATCAAACTGGAGAAATGGAATCAGACTAGAGAATCAAACTGGAGAAATGGAATCGTCAGACTGGAGAATCAAACTGGAGAAATGGAATCAGACTGGAGAATCAAACTGGAGAAATGGAATCAGACTGGAGAATCAAACTGGAGAAATGGAATCAGACTGGAGAATCAAACTGGAGAAATGGAATCAGACTAGAGAAATGGAATCAGACTAGAGAAATGGAATCAGATTGGAGAATCAGACTGGAGAAATGGAATCAGACTGGAGAATTATACTGGAGAAATGGAATCAGCCTGGAGAATCAGACTATTTCTTTTTTGTCCATATTTAGCAATCTGGATAACTTTTCTGGTTCACTTGCTTCTGTCAAATGAAACAGCCGCGGTGATATTAGCCTATTAGGTACATGTTGTATTGTTAGGCTTTGTGTTGTGTTTTTGTCCTTCCTTGACTCAAGTTATAAGCAAGGTTTCCGTGATTGTAGGTTCGGTGTTGTCATTTGTTGGATAAATCAAACATGCAACTCAACTTTATCATTTTTTATCATTAATATACGACATGATTTTTAAGTATTTGATTTCGTAGTTTATTATGCTTTATTATATTTGTAGATGACTATATAAATTGGGATTTGCATTTTATGCTTAGAATAGAAAATTCTAAAATAACCCATGGGTTTAGCATGAGACTTTTAACTTGATATTGAAAGTTGCTTAAAAAATGTATTCATAAGAACGACTAAACAAGTAAAGGTTTTCTCCGGGTTATTCAATGAGACATGTCTTTGACTTAGATATTTTTGTCAATATAGAACTTTTTATAAAATATTTATTTTATAAAATGTCTATCAATAATCCGTGTTTTCACACGGGTCTACAACTATGATTGTATATATAAAGGAGATTAAGGGATTAAGGGGATAAGTTAGGTGGGGTTTTCGGGTTAATATATGTTTTACATATTTTCAATACTTTGTGAAATTGAACCTTAAGTTTTCATTTATAAATACATTTGGTTGGTTTTAAAATAATTTTTTTGTTGAAAGTTAACAACATTATCTTTGTTTTGGTTGAAGTTATAAAATTAATTTCAACCATGATCATGTGTTATGTTTTATTTTTGGTCCTTATCCCTTCATTTTAATAGTGTTAATTTATGTTTATGAAATTTGAATTAACTACATAAAATGCTAAACCATTAAAAAAAATTACATGAGAACAAATGAACACTAATTTAAACAAAACATTCCATGGATTGCCAAAAACTATTTAAAAACAAACACTAATCAAATTAATGATTAATATAACCAGTAACGTAAACAAACATGTAATCTAAGCTTATCATTTGTTACATTTTATTGTTGGTCATTATTTTACATTTTAGAACTTTTTATTTGTCTTAATCAATATTTGACTTAATGCTAAAACATTTTTAAAAAATATTTTTTCATAACAAATTATTAATATTTTAAACATAACATCCCATGAATTGCCAAAAAGAAATCAAAAACAAAGACTAAATTGAATATTTAATATAACCAATACATGTAACTAATGAACTTGATTTTGTACGTCGTTAGATAAATATGTAACGTCAACAAAAATTAAACAAACATGTAATCTAAGCTTATCATTTGTTACATTTTATTGTTGGTCATTATTTTACATTTTAGAACTTTTTATTTGTCTTAATCAATATTTGACTTAATGCTAAAACATTTTTAAAAAATATTTTTTCATAACAAATTATTAATATTTTAAACATAACATCCCATGAATTGCCAAAAAGAAATCAAAAACAAAGACTAAATTGAATATTTAATATAACCAATACATGTAACTAATGAACTTGATTTTGTACGTCGTTAGATAAATATGTAACGTCAACAAAAATTTTAAACAACGGCCATCAATTGACCGTGTTTCTACACGGGTCTAAAACTAGTATTGTAATATGAACTTGATTTTGTACGTCGTTAGATAAATATGTAACGTCAACAAAAATTTTAAACAACGGCCATCAATTGACCGTGTTTCTACA
Organism: Erigeron breviscapus; assembly: GCA_034093135.1. Classification (NCBI taxonomy): domain Eukaryota; kingdom Viridiplantae; phylum Streptophyta; class Magnoliopsida; order Asterales; family Asteraceae; genus Erigeron; species Erigeron breviscapus. The sequence goes on along the minus strand of CM067172.1, from coordinate 116,693,160 downwards.
CGGGTCTAAAACTAGTTAATATAATAAATATATATGAATATATATATATACATAATATACCTTATATAATTATATATATATATATATATATATATATATATATATATATATATATATATATATATATATATATATATATATATATATATATATATATATATATATATATATATATATATATATATATATATATATATATATATATATATATATATATATATATATATATATATATATATATATATATATATATATATATATATATATATATATATATATATATATATATATATATATATATATATATATATATATATATATATATATATATATATATATATATATATATATATATATATATATATATATATATATATATATATATATATATATATATATATATATATATATATATATATATATATATATATATATATATATATATATATATATATATATATATATATATATATATATATATATATATATATATATATATATATATATATATATATATATATATATATATATATATATATATATATATATATATATATATATATATATATATATATATATATATATATATATATATATATATATATATATATATATATATATATATATATATATATATATATATATATATATATATATATATATATATATATATATATATATATATATATATATATATATATATATATATATATATATATATATATATATATATATATATATATATATATATATATATATATATATATATATATATATATATATATATATATATATATATATATATATATATATATATATATATATATATATATATATATATATATATATATATATATATATATATATATATATATATATATATATATATATATATATATATATATATATATATATATATATATATATATATATATATATATATATATATATATATATATATATATATATATATATATATATATATATATATATATATATATATATATATATATATATATATATATATATATATATATATATATATATATATATATATATATATATATATATATATATATATATATATATATATATATATATATATATATATATATATATATATATATATATATATATATATATATATATATATATATATATATATATATATATATATATATATATATATATATATATATATATATATATATATATATATATATATATATATATATATATATATATATATATATATATATATATATATATATATATATATATATATATATATATATATATATATATATATATATATATATATATATATATATATATATATATATATATATATATATATATATATATATATATATATATATATATATATATATATATATATATATATATATATATATATATATATATATATATATATATATATATATATATATATATATATATATATATATATATATATATATATATATATATATATATATATATATATATATATATATATATATATATATATATATATATATATATATATATATATATATATATATATATATATATATATATATATATATATATATATATATATATATATATATATATATATATATATATATATATATATATATATATATATATATATATATATATATATATATATATATATATATATATATATATATATATATATATATATATATATATATATATATATATATATATATATATATATGTGTATAAATTATTCTTTAGATTAAATAAAATGAAGTACATGTGACTGACATCGAACAACTACTAAAAGCAGAAAAGTTAAGCAAGGTTTTACCTAGTAATATATGGTTGCTTTACATGAGGGCTATATTGTCTTTTTATTTGTGTTTCCGTGAATGATAAAATAATGTCCGTGTAAAAATCAGGGCCCATATTAGGACCAACTAGAAGCTATGGAGTACTAATCGTATATTTAAATTTATTTCTTAAAAGAATAATCACGATAGATAGTACGATTTTCACTAGAAACCATAACCGAACCAATTATTTTGGTTATGTGAAATAACATAAGTTAACCATTAATTTGCTTTTGTCGGTTATGTTTATACAATTTTTGGGGCAAATCCAGGTTCCGTATTTGATTATGTACCTTCACTTCATGCCTATTTGCAAACGAGCCATATGCCCGCGTAATGCGGCGGTGTAATTGTGGTGCGTAATTCGGAAATCAGGATCGGATCGGCGAGGGTGGCATGATTTGTAAATATTAACTGCTAATGTAATAAAAGTTAAATATAGATTAAAAATTTAACATTAAACATAATTGGTTTTATACCAACAAATAATGCTAATGGGCTTTTTAATAAATAGAAAATGAATGGTGGGCTTTTAATTAATCTCTTGACTCTATATAGTAAAAGAAGTAGGCCCAAATTCCAACTTAAAAGAGCCCTAATTCACATATATTATCTGGATGAAATAAAAATGTTGGTCATCGTATATGTAGGTCACACTCTTTTTCTTTCTCCGTCTCCTCTCCATTTTTCTCTCTATTTTGTTTCATCTTCTCAAAAGTCAATACACTATTTGGTCGGATTTATCTATTGATATCGCCGTCTTTTTGACCGGAAAGATCAAATCTCGCCGCCTGTTACCACTGTACCATTGACCGCCGTTTTTATCTTTCTTCCAACCGCCGCCTACCGTCCGCCGCCTGTTACCACCGTCCCACTGCCCTTCTTGTTATATCTCTTCTCTTCAGATGTGTGTTTGTAGATCCATGTATGTATGTACAGTAACAATCAACTCCTTTCTTCCTCGATCTAACAACCAACCCCTTTCTCCCGCCGCCTGTTACCACCGCCACTACCCCTTTCTTCTCAGATTCAGATTTTGGTTGCTGGTGGCCAAAAATGGCAGCCCCGGTGATGATTGATTTTGGTTGGTGGTGGCTGGATGGTGGTCGGAGGTGATTATAGATGGCGGTGGTGGTGGCACGGCAGTGGCTGGAGGTGAGTATAAATGGTTGTTACTGTAGGCGACGGTGGTTGGTGGTGGTTGTAGGCGGCGGCGGAGGTGGCTGGTGGTGGTTATAAATGGCGGTGGCTGGAGGTTGTTGTAGACGGCGGTGGTTAGCGGTGGTTATAGACGGCGGTGGTTGGTGGTGGTTATATATGGCGGTGGCTGGTGGTGGTTATAGACGGTGGTCGGTGGTCATTGTAGCGGAGAGGTTTGGGGGTAAAGAGGTAATTATCTATACAAGGACAGGGTATTTTAGGCACTTCAAATCATCTTTTGAGATTTTAAAAAAAGTGTTCCTGCTTTATAATGTATTATAGATTATGGATTTAGGCCTTAGATTGTTAGCTGGTCCAAAGGAGTTTGTTTAATCTATAGTTATGTAATATTTCCCTTGTTCATGTTTTAAACAAACTTTGTATGTTTCATTTAGCACCTTGCTAGCGTTTATAATAACATATCCTGTTGATGTTAAAAAAAAAGGGCCTTAGATAGCGATGAATTCATGAGTTTTTTACATGGTGTTATCAATGCTAAGAGCGCTACAAATCGAATACATGGTCGAAAATTGAATGGTTCATGGGTCACTTTTGCAACAACGACAAAAGAGGCCGCCCGTGACCATTATACCGGACGTTTTAAAGAACCAGTAAGCTTGAGGCCTCGGATTTGTTTTCATGGTTTGGAAAGACTGTTAACATTGAAGCTGCAGATTTGATTCGACCTTCTCAAAAGACGTAATAAAAGTTGAACTAGGACTGAATGGAGAGAGCGCGCCAGGACTGAATGGCTTTAATTTTACATTTCTCAAGGCGTGTTATGACAGTTTAGAGACTAGAGATGATTTTCTTTGATATTTCAATGAATTTCATTACAAGGACTACTAACTTATGGTGTTACTTCTTTAGAAAGAGACTCGACCCGTTGACATGTTAAAATTCATTTCAAATGTCACCTCTATGTTTAATTTACCCGCTTGAGATAAAATATAATCCAAATCCGATTTATTATAAATAGAAGTAATATAAATGGACACATGTAGGCAAAATCACTACCTCGCATACGAAATAACGCCCTCGCATATCTTTACTATATTATAAAGCATTTTGAATTTTTATTTATGGTATGTCTTAAGAAATTAAGCATATTTCCCCTCCACACACTACAACACTAAATTATCATATCTACCCTTATAACAAATTGTCACTCCTAAAACAAAATTCCGCCGCAACGCGCGGGTATTATGCTCGTAAATAATAAAGGTATATAAGTGCTTAGAAATCCCACAAATCATTTTGTGAGCTCGCAAGTCTTCTATATATTGACCCTTAACTAAAGTTTTGATTATTTAACCTGTATTGGATTTGAAGACCATCAAAAGCTTCTATAATATAGAAACTAGTTTTAGACCCGTGTAGAAACACGGTCAATCGATGGCCGTTGTTTAAAATTTTTGTTGACGTTACATATTTATCTAACGACGTACAAAATCAAGTTCATTAGTTACATGTATTGGTTATATTAAATATTCAATTTAGTCTTTGTTTTTGATTTCTTTTTGGCAATTGGTGGGATGTTATTGATGCGAAATGACCCCGAACCATTTCCACAAAAAGTGCTCCAGTTGGATCCTCCAGATACATCCTCCAGTTGGATCCTCCAGTGAAGATCGTCCAGGTGCATCCTCCAGTCTCCAGACTCCAGTCTCCAGTCTCCAGTCTCCATACTCCAATCTCCAGTCTCCAGTCTCCAGTCTCCAGTTTCCAGACTCCAGTCTCCAGTCTCCAGTCTCCAGTCTCCAGTCTCCAGTTTCCAGACTCCAGTCTCCAGTTTCCAGACTCCAGTCTCCAGTCTCCAGTCTGATTCCATTTATCCAGTTTGATTCCATTTCTCCAGTTTGATTCTCCAGTCTGATTCCATTTATCCAGTTTGATTCCATTTCTCCAGTTTGATTCTCCAGTCTGATTCCATTTCTCCAGATTGATTCCATTTCTCCAGTTTGATTCCATTTCTCCAGTTTGATTCTCCAGTTTGATTCCATTTCTCCAGTTTGATTCTCCAGTTTGATTCCATTTCTCCAGTTTGATTCTCCAGTCTGATTCCATTTCTCCAGTCTGATTCCATTTCTCCAGTTTGATTCCATTTCTACAGTCTGATTCCATTTATCCTGTTTGATTCTCCAGGCTGATTCCATTTCTCCAGTTTCATTCCATTTCGCCAGTTTGATTCTCCAGCTGATTCCATTTCTCCAGTTTGATTCTCCAGTCTGATTCCATTTCTAAGTGGTATATTAATTGTGTAATTGTTATCACAGAGCAAACAGGATAAATGGAGAATCAAACTGGAGAATCAAACTGGAGAAATGGAATCAAACTGGAGAATCAAACTGGAGAAATGGAATCAAACTGGAGAAATGGAATCAGACTGGAGAATCAAACTGGAGAAATGGAATCAAACTGGAGAATCAAACTGGAGAAATGGAATCAGACTGGAGAATCAAACAGGATAAATGGAATCAGACTGTAGAAATGGAATCAAACTGGAGAATCAAACTGGAGAAATGGAATCAAACTGGAGAAATGGAATCAAACTGGAGAAATGGAATCAGACTGGAGAATCAAACTGGAGAAATGGAATCAAACTGGAGAAATGGAATCAAACTGGAGAAATGGAATCAGACTGGAGAATCAAACTGGAGAAATGGAATCAAACTGGATAAATGGAATCAGACTGGAGAATCAAACTGGATAAATGGAATCAAACTGGAGACTGGAGACTGGAGCCTGGAAACTGGAGACTGGAGTCTGGAAACTGGAGACTGGAGACTGGATCTGGAGCATGGAGGCTGGATCTCCATGCTCCAGATCCAGTCACCAGTCTCCAGTTTCCAGACTCCAGTCTCCAGTTTCCAGAGTCTCCAGTCTCCAGTTTGATTCCATTTATCCAGTTGATTCTCCAGTCTGATTCCATTTATCCAGTTTGATTCCATTTCTCAGTCTGATTCCATTTCTCCAGTTTGATTCTCCAGCTTGATTCCATTTCTCCAGTCTGATTCCATTTCTCAAGTTTGATTCTCCAGTCTGATTCAATTTCTCCAGTTTGATCCTCCAGCTTGATTCCATTTCTCCAGTTTGATTCTCCAGTTTGATTCCATTTCTACAGTCTGATTCCATTTATCCTGTTTGATTCTCCAGGCTGATTCCATTTCTCCAGTTTCATTCCATTTCGCCAGTTTGATTCTCCAGTTTGATTCTCCAGTTTGATTCCATTTCTCCAGTTTGATTCCATTTCTCCAGTTTCATTCCATTTCTCCAGTTTTATTCTCCAGTCTGATTCCATTTCTCCAGTTTGATTCTCCAGTGTGATTCCATTTCTCCAGTTTGATTCTCCAGTCTGATTCCATTTCTCCAGTTTCATTCCATTTCTCCAGTTTGATTCCATTTCTCCAGTTTGATTCTCCAGTTTGATTCCATTTCTACAGTCTGATTCCATTTATCCTGTTTGATTCCCTTTTCCTGTTTGATTCTCCAGTTTGATCCTCCAGCTTGATTCCATTTCTCCAGTTTGATTCTCCAGTTTGATCTCCAGTTTGATTCCATTTCTCCAGTCTGATTCCATTTCTCAGTCTGATTCCATTTATCCAGTTTGATTCTCCAGTTTGATTCTCCAGTCTGATTCCATTTATCCTGTTTGATTCTCCAGGCTGATTCCATTTCTCCAGTTTGATTCTCCAGGCTGATTCCATTTCTCCAGTTTGATTCCATTTCTCCAGTTTGATTCCATTTCTCCAGTTTTATTCTATTTCTCAAGTGATTCTCCAGTTTGATCCTCCAGCTTGATTCCATTTCTCCAGTCTGATTCCATTTTTCCAGTTTGATTCCATTTCTAGTCTGATTCCATTTATCCTGTTTGATTCTCCAGTTTGATCTCCAGCTCGATTCCATTTCTCCAGTTTGATTCCATTTTCCAGTTTGATTCTCCAGTCCGATTCCATTTCTCCAGTTTGATTCCATTTTTCCAGTTTGATTCTCCAGTCTGATTCCATTTATCCAGTTTGATTCCATTTTTCCAGTTTGATTCTCCAGTCTGATTCCATTTCTCCAGCTTGATTCCATTTTCCAGT
>CM067172.1:116581127-116685013 GCA_034093135.1 Erigeron breviscapus | reverse complement strand
AAGTGACCCGCTTATGGATGACTTCGTTATTAATCTGTAGTTAAGTTGCTTCTGAGGTTAAAAGTTCATTATAAAAATATAAAATACAATCCTATTTACATGAAACATGTATTGTATATCTTATGTTTCAACCCTTTGTTTCAACTTACTTTTGTTATGTATTGTAAATTATGGGAAGTCGTACTTGGATGTGGTTCAAGGGGTTCAACATACATTACAGATTCTCGGTTCAGACGAGATGTTTGCTCCTTCGATTTTAATATATAGTACTGCATTTTAGAAGCAGGTTGTTGGTGCCTCTTTTGTCCAATTATAATGTTTACTTGGTTTATAACAGATTTAAATTCAACAAATATCTGTTTATCACATCTGTTATGAAGTTTACATTAGTCAAACTCATTTAGAGAAACTTATATTGCATTTAGCATGGTGGAGAATTGGGCATGTCAGGTGGGTTGGGTTACTCATCAAAACATATATTAAATGTTTTCTAAATGGCCAAGACGGTTATGTTAACCTCAAACACTTTTTGACCAACTTTTTATTTTAGTTCTTTTTTTAATTATAAATTTGCTTTTAATTGTATAGAAGTTATATGATAAGCCATTAAGTTGGGGTCTTTTTATTATATTCTTTCAACTTATAGTTTTTTAGATGATAATAACTAATTAATAGGTCTCATGGATTATAACTAATTAATATGAGCTGGAGTACAAAGTTAATTTGTTATTTACTTATCGGGACATGAATGAATATCTGAATTTTTGAATATCTGAAAGTTTTGAATATCGATTAGTTTTTACACGTACAAGTTAGTGGTCTACGCATACAACAACAAACCGTTTATGGATTGTGTTGTTTTCAACGATAGTACTACTAATTATGGGTTGGAACGTCAATTTATTCGTCAACAATATTTATCATTTGAAGCCTGTACCATGGTATCCGCCGCAACGCGCGGGTGCCATGCTAGTACTTTATAAAACAAACCTAACCCCCTCCTTACTTTTTAAAATTTTAAAATACCTGAATTACCCCTACAAATTCAACATTCTTTTCATTCATCTATTAAATATACCTAAAATACCCCTAACAATTTCAACCCACACAAATTTACTCTCAAACCCTAACCTAATTATCTATCTACATCTATATTATATTATACACCAAATCTCATTTTGTTGAATTTTAAGTTTCAATTTTACAATTTATCAAAACCACATTACATTAATAATTACACTTGCCTCCGCACGCCAACATTCGTTACTGCCACCGTCTCCGCCATTACATCACCATCACCACTGTCACCTCCACCACTGCCACTACCGCCACACGCCAGCATGATTTACTATTAAAAATACAAAAATAAAAATTATAAGATAGCAGCATAAATGTGAAGCGCAACAACAACAATAATTATCTTTACTCCTATATAAAACAATCATTCCTCATTTTTCAACTTTTAGCCTTTAAAATGCTTAAATTACCCATCTTCTTTATTCACTAATTTAAATACTCCCAATATACTATAATACTTTAATAAAATTATTTACAACATACATCTTTCATCCTTAAAATTACAGTACCTTCATTTATATTAATTACGTTTACAATAATAACTACACCACCACTGCCGACACCCATCACCTCCATCGCCGCCACCCGTCATCATCTCCATTACCGTCGTTGCATTACGCAGATACCCATCTAGTAATATACAATACTAGGTTAGAACTCCGTGCGATGCACGGCTCGATTATCTATAAACAACATGTATTGGCTAGTTTGTAACACGACCTTCATTGTTGCAAATAAAAACCTTAAATTGTTGCTTGCTTTTACAAATAAAGCATTTCCTTTACAAATAGAGTACATATCTTTAATTGTCCGCGATTCAAATCGAATAGATACATCATCGGTTGAATAACTAAAAAAAAGTATGTTTTAAACAAAAAAGGTTAGTGGCTCATTATATTGGTAAGGTCTTCATACCTATTTGGGGTGTATTAAGAAATCATAAGTTCGGTCATAGTCATTGAGAATAGTGTATAAGTAGAAGTAAGACAATTTGTCGCTGAAAAAAGCTTGATCTAAAAGTAAACATCGGATCACTATTTTATATTTTTTGTACAAATAAAACATAATGTATTACAATTTTTAAAAGTGAACTTATCGTCACTTATAGGTAAAAACCTATTGAAGTTTTTTTTTTTAGAAACCTATTTATGTTTAACTAATTAGAAGGTAAAAATTAAAAAACAAATGGACCATGAAACTTTTTTAAACTTATTAAAACGGACATATAAAATTTGAAAGACTTATGATTAATTTATTTGCACAAATTCAAGCTTTGTATCATTGTCATCTATCATCATGATTTAAATTATTTAATTAAATTTATCTTCTTGAATTGGAAGTTACGAAAAAACTAATCATGAGTCTTTCTATTTCTAAAGTTTTTTAATATATAAATTAAATAAATCAGTAACTATCTATATTAATTTTAGGTGTAAAAAAGAATAACCACATTGACTTTAGTCCAAGTCGCTGGAGCACTTGTGTTCCATGATTTATGTCGCGGGTATTCCCTGCTAATTATTTGATTTTTGATTCCTAATGTTGCCATGTTACTGCTGACTCCATCTCGTCCAAAACAACGTGATGGTGACACGTAAGACAGGCTCTGACGTGGCGACCATTGAGAGATACCACGTAGGCAATGACGTGAACAGAGTGAGTGAATGACACATAAGATGTACTTATCCTCACTTATAGGTAGTGGCGGATCGGGATTTTAATAAGATGGGGCCTGAAAAAAAAATCACTTAAAATTGGGTTGGTGCTCGAGCCTGGTCTTGAGATTTTCGATGTTCAAGCGAGACGATTTAAAAATGCGTTGGGACCGAACACTTATGATACTATAATATAGAAAGATTACGTAACATAATAATATTGTTCATAAATTTGTTTTAGAACGACACCCTATCCTAATCTTACTCTTAATTAAACTATTATTTATTTTTCATTTTTTAGTTGAATTTCAATTTTTTCAATTTTTTTTTTAAATTTTTTTTTTAAAATTAATCTTAAATTACACGTACGCTTGAAATGAGATTTAGGACTTCAAAACCCTCTCAACAACCCATCCTTATAATCTTTGTAAAAAGTTTTTCCTTAATTGGTTAATGATTATCAAATATGACGATTCATTATTTACTCTAAAGTAGCGCATTATTTGGGTTTTTTTGCTTGTAACCGGTTTCTATCTTTTTGTTTGTGATATGATTCGAAATTGAAACGTTTTGTAAGAAAATAAGACTCTTTGTTATTAGAGTATTTAGAGGTTATTAATATTAATATTAATTATAATATTAATTGAGTTCTAACACGGACAAATTGCTATAATGAATGTTGAACATATAATATACTCTGTAAACAAAACGTAATACTCGTACGTAGTAAAACAAAAAAATAACTTGGGCTATTTTGTCAATTCTTGACACTTTTTCTAAAGTAGAGGGTTCAATAACTTGGGCTAAGAATGTAAGTTCACGATTTCTATTAAATACGAGTACTTGGTAAACAAATGTAAATGGGTGGACCACCCTTCTTCCCTATCTATCTTTTTCTTCCCCACTTATCTCTTTCTTTCACATTTTCCTATAACAAATTTTTTATACATCAAACATACATCTCTATACAAATCTACAACAGGAAACCTATTTGCTTCTAGATTTTGATGGCTGACCCTGTTGGGAATAGTATTTTGGGTTGGGGCTTAACGTAAAAAAGAAAAAATATTCAAAGAATATTTGGAGTTGAGGGTGGGGTGGTGACCACCTTGGTAGTTCACTCCGTTTGCCACTGCTTATAGGTATAGTAAAATAAAATATCAACTCTTACCTTAGAAGAGAAAGACATAACAAATTGAATTATTTCATCATGGCCTTATGCTTTGATAATAAATTCTATATATATATATAAATCCCGTGCGTGGTTTTCCGTGCTGCCACTCTTTTTGGCAATTATAGTCCCTGTCGTTAAATTTGTTGCAACAATGGTCCCAATGAGCTAACGGCTGTTAAGGTTTTTCTGCAATTATAGTCCCTGTCGTTAAATTTGTTGCAACACTGGTCCCTATCAGCTAACTTAGATTATTTAGATTTTTAGGTTTCTTAATTTTGTCACATAACTTTAACCTTTTAACTTTTGTCACATAACTTTAATTTCTTTTACTTTTAGCACGAAATTTTTGTTTTATTTAGTTTTTAAACATATGTTTTTCTAACTTTTGCCACAAAAGTTTCATTCTCTTTACTTTTTATGACGAAAACTTTTAACTTTTTACTTTTTGTCACATAAATTTAATTTCTTTTACTTTTGGCACGAAAGTTGTGTCTTATTTAGTTTTTAAACTTTTGTTTTCCTAATTTTTGCCATGAAAATTCATTCTTTTTACTTTTTATCACGGAAACTTTTAAACTTTTACTTTTTGTCACATAACTTTAATTTCTTTTAATTTTGGCACGAAATTTTTGTTTTATTTAGTTTTTAAACTTTTGTTTTTCTAACTTTTGTCACGAAAGTTTCATTCTCTTTACTTTTTATCACATAAATTTACTAAAGTTTTCGTCTTTTTTACTTTTTGTCACATCACTTTCATTTCTTCTACTTTACACACAAAAGTTTTGTTTTATTTACTTTTTATACTTTTATTTTTTCAACTTCAGCCACCAAAGTTTCATTTTCTTTACTTTTAATCACATAACTTTTCACTTTTTAACTTTTGCCACGAAAATTTCATTTTATATAATTTTTCACATGTGTACATGTTACGTAATGTCTCCCGGGGCCAAAAAACTATTAATTATATATATAACATTTATTGAAGGCTTAGCTACAGTAACCGGCGCTGACGTTAGTATTACGTCAGCAACTTTGTCTTACTCCTTGTCTTTTATTTTTTAATTGTATACTTTTAGAGTTTCTTATTTTTACCGCTTAACTTTTAGGTTTTATCACTTTAGTCTAACTTTGTGTATACAAGTATAATTTACTTTTAAAATTTTTAATTTTTATCAATTAACTTTGGATTTTAACTTTTATCATTAATTTTTTTTTTACTTTCTATCTCTTATTTTAACGCTTCAAACTTATTTGTACCACTTAACTTTTGGATTTTTTAACTTTAGTCTAACTTTTTGTATACAAACTTAATTATAGTTCTAACTTTAATTATCAAATTTTTTTATTTTATTTTATATCTCTTATTTTAAGGCTTCTAACTTTTACCATCAAACTCTAGGTTTTGCCCACCAATTTTTTTTGTTTCTACCCCTTATAGTAAACTTTAAGTGTCCAAACTTTTAGGTAATGTTGTACGTATATATGTTTACATGACGCAACGTCGATCCCGGGCAACGCCATCCCGGGGCAACGCCCGGGGTCAAAATTCTCGTTAAATTAATTAAATAATCTAAGCAATAAAAGGACGACAAGCAATTGCCTTGAATATTACAAAACTTAGTGAAGTAATATATCATACACAAATTATTCCTTGAATTAATACAAAAGAACATATACTTTATTTCAACGGGGGAATATAAAAATAAGGAAAATGAATTATTTTTTAAAAATTACTAAAAGATCCTTTTAAATTAAACTATTAAATGATAATATATGGAATACTTTTAATCTTGTCCCTTTCTATTATTTTAAGAGGAATTATCATTTCCCTAAAAATAATATACCACTGTCCAACACATTTCCACCCAATTGCCACAATTTAACACTATGTTCTTGAGTTTAAAATATGAAAGAAAAGAATTGATTGGAAGTAATGTTATCTTCCTTACAAATCACCCTAAAAATGGGGAGAAATTTTTTTAAACAAAATAAACTAAAAAATCTTTCCATTTTCTATCATTTCATTTCTTTTCCATCCTTAAATTAAACTCAAGAACACAATTTATTTTATAATCATTTGTTCTTTTCTTTTCTTCCCTCAAGAAACTCAAGAACACAAGTGGATATAATAAAATATAATTATGTTAACCACCACTAAAAAAGACACACACAAAAGATTAAAGGAAAAGACAAGACCGCTCCATTACTAATATATTTTCACTCACACAGATCACATATACAAGAGCAGACAGCAGAAAATATGTTTGAATTTTGCTTGAAATCAACAACTCAATCAAGACAGCGTTATAAGGTATGTAATGCTTCTTGCAATCATCATTTATGAATATTTATTTTATATGACAAATACGATGTCTAATGTATAATTGTTTGTGATAGAGCCCAGAAATTAAATAAGAACAAGTGATTTATTTAATTGCTGTACACTGAAATATTATACCCAATTCGAGATGGGTTAATCTCCAAGACCCAATTCGAGATGGGTTAATCTCCAGGAACAAAGGTTTATCACCCTAATTTTATATAAAACATCCACACCTAAAACAAATGAAAAACAAGAAATATATAATGTAAACTCTGAGGCAGTTTCTCTTCCTATCTTTTAGCACCCATAAACTACTAAAACTCCCTGTTAATTCCAGCCTCTTTTATTGTAAACGGCAGTTTCTAGGCAGTTTCTCTTCCTATCTTTCAGCACCCATAACCGACTAAAACTCCCTGTTAATTCCAGCCTCTTTTATTGGGTTAAATGGGTAAGGTTGGGGCCCATTTAGGTAAGGTTCGTATCAATACATCTCGCCCCGAAAATCGACTTGTCCTCAAGTCGAGTGGATGAAAAATGTTGTGCCAGGCAATAAGCCATTCAATGTCAGCACTAGGGCTGCTATCCTCTTTGATCTGATCTGGTGGTGAGTAGTGAAGCGTTTTCATGAATGCTATGTTTTCCTTCAGATGTGATTCCAAAGCATCAAGCCTAGCATCTTCGTGAAGAAGTATTTCCCTCACAAACAAAACCTTTTCAACTAAATTGAAGGAAATAATCTGCTTAATTTCCTAATACTGGACTTCATGCCTGTTCCCTTCCTCTCGATTTTCCCCATGGCTTTCTTTGGCAATTTCTTCTCCATGTTTTTCACATTCTTGGACTCTGGGCATGGAATTGTCACTGTTATTGCACCTCTCAGCATGTATCGCTGCTATATTCTTCAACAATACCCCCATTGACTTTAGTTGGTCTTCGATCCTTGTCCATGTAATAGCCTCCGAATCCCTTTCTTCTTCTTCTTCACTGTTCCGGGTATTAACCATCATGGAATTTCCCGGCAATGGAACCAAATGATAGAACCCAGAAATTAAATAAGAACAAGTGATTTATTTAATTGCTGGACACTGAAATATTACAAGATAGATGACCCAATTCGAGATGGGTTAATCTCCAAGACCCAATTCGAGATGGGTTAATCTCCAGGAACAAAGGTTTATCACCCTAATTTTATATAAAACATCCACACCTAAAACAAATGAAAAACAAGAAATATATAATGTAAACTCTGAGGCAGTTTCTAGGCAGTTTCTCTTCCTATCTTTCAGCACCCATAACCGACTAAAACTCCCTGTTAATTCCAGCCTCTTTTATTGGGTTAAATGGGTAAGGTTGGGGCCCATTTAGGTAAGGTTCGTATCAGTTTGTGTTAAGAAACTGCATCTGCCTCCAATGAAACAAATTATACTTAATTTTTACTTAATAATCCTTTTTCAACCCAATCTTCATGTTTACTTGTTACAAAGTATGGTTATGAAGCTTAGGAAATAGTAGTAGTATTTTATGCTAAGCTATTATTAGGCTACACAAATAAATTGTTAATTCATTAATTCTAATTAGAGAGCAGAACAATAATCCCTTTCTCCGACCCATACATAGTTGATCATATTTCATATACAGTTTTTAAGCAAGGAAGAACTTCATAACAGGACATTTTGAAAAACACTTGTTTCTCACACACCGACAAAAGACAGCGGGAACAGTATCCGGCAACTACCCACCGTCAATCGTCATCATCATCGCCGACCTGCCAATGACGGAATTCGTTTCAGAATCAGTTCCTCTTCCATTATCAGTGGAAATCTTGATCGGAATTCGTCAATTATAGACTACGTCCATTAAAGAAGAAACAATTTTGAGCAATGGATGTTGTTAAGGTCATTTTTCAACCTGTTGTTAGTGTCATTCTTCTCGTGGTTCCTGTTAAAGAGCACATAGACTACACGACTTCATGCAAAACGTATGTCTGGGATATGGGCACTAGTACGAAGGAGTTAGATGCTACAAGACATGATGTTGAAAACCACATGAAACAGAACAAAGGTAGTAACCTTGAGATTCCAGCTCATGTTACAGGTTGGTTGGAAGAAGTTGTGAAGGTTGATGCGCAAGTGAATAGCATTTTTAGTAATGTTGGCAGTTGTTTCAGTTTCAAGATTAGGCACGATGTCAGAAAAAAAGCCTTCGAGTTGATTCAAGATATCAAACGCCTAACAGAAGAACACTCTAGAATCTTATGGACTAATCGTCCAATTTGTCTTGGAAAAGTTGATTCCATGAAAGCATCCACGTACCTCTACACCATTTGTTGAATATCATAGTGACTTTGAGTCTAGAGAAGAAACTTTTATGAAAGCACTGAAAGCACTAGAACCAACCCACAAATCACACATGATAGCTTTGTGTGGGATGGGCGGAGTTGGGAAGACCACAATGATGGAAAAGCTGAAAACGGTTGTGAAAGAAAAGAGAATGTTTAATTATATAGTTAAGGTGGTCATAGGGGAAAAGCAGACCCTTTGCTATTCAGGATGCTGTAGCTGATTAGCTCTCTATAGATCTAAAAGAGAGAACTGTACCAGCAAGAGCTGATAAGCTGCGTAAATGGTTCAAGACTATTCTGAAGGAGGTAAGAACAAGATCCTAGTGATACTTGATGACATATGGCAGTTGGTTGATCTGGATGATATTGGTTTAAGTCCTTTTCCAGATCAAGGTGTCGACTTTAAAGTCTTGTTGACATCGCGACAAGAGATGTTTGCATAAGGATGGGTGTTGAATCTAATTCAATTCTATGTGATGTCTTGGCAAAGTAGAAGCACAAAGATTCTTTTGGAAATTTATAAAAGATTCAGATGAAGCCAATATGGATCCCGATCTTTGTAACTTAGGAAATGATATTGTAAGTAGATGTCCGGGTTTGCCCATTGCAATTAAAACCATCGCATACTCTTAAAGATAACAACAAGTGTGTATGGGAAGATACACTTACTCGATTACAGCACGATGACATACACAAAATCGTGAATGAAGTTTTTGAATTGAGCTACAAGAATCTAGAAGACGAGCAGACTAAATCAGTTCTTTTGCTTTGTGGTTTATATCCCGAAGACTTTGATATTCCTACAGAGGAGTTGGTGAGGTACGGATGGGGTTTGAAACTGTTTAACAATGTGTATACTGTAAGACAGGCAAGAAACCGGCTGAAGATTGCATTGAGCAACTTGTTAATGCAAACCTGTTGATTGAAAGTAATCGTTCTGGGAGCATCAAGATGCATGATCTCGTGCGTGCTTTTGTTTTGATAATGTAATTTAAATTCTGAGCATGGTAATATGTTAAGGTGGCTGCAAATGATACACCCGACTCTTGCAAAAGAATTTCATTAGCATGCAACGACATGGAAGAGTTTCCAGGGGATTTCAAATATCCAAACCTGTCATTTTTGAAGCTAACGCATGGAGATGAGTCGATAAGGTTCCTAAAACTCTATGGGTTAATGGAGAAGCTTAAGGCTATAGTGTTTGAAAAAATGCAGTATCCGTTGCTTCCTAGATCATTTGAATACTCCACCAACCTTCAAACACTTTGTCTCCATGAATGTTCATTAATGTTTGATTGTCATTCTATTGGAAGTCTTTTAAACTTGAAGTGCTTAGCTTTGCTAATTGTAGGATTCAAAAATTACCATCCACAGTTGGAAATTTGAAAGAGCTAAGACTACTAGATTTGACAGGTTGTGTTAATCTTCATATAGATGAAGGCATCTTAAAAATTTTGGTCAAGCTTGAAGAGCTTTATATGAGGGTTGCTGATGAAAAGGCCATTAGGTTCACAGATGGAAATTTCAATGAATTAGCTGACCGTTCAGAAAACCTTTCTGCAATAGAAATCGAGCTCTTTAGAAACAACGCGCACCCGAAGAGAATGTCTTTTATCAATCTCGAAAGATTCAAAATTTCCGTAGGATGTTTTTTAGAAAAGAAAGATGAAAAGACAACATCATTCGAAAACACATTGATGTTGGTCTCCAATAAGGGTGAACTTTTGGAATCTGGAATTAATATGTTGTTTGAGAAAACAGTTGTGCTCATTAGAAGTGAACGGCATTGATATGTCTTATTTTATACCCATTTCCCACAATGTATTTAGTGGTTTTTATTTTTTTTAGTCGTTTTCGTATACATTTGGTGCGTTTATGGTATTTGTTAGTGTTTCAGGTTATTAACAGGTATTTGAGCGTAATTATGGAGAAAACGACATTTCTGAGGTGAAATAAGTGATTAAGGAAGTTCTACGAGTCCCGAGGCTGCATTTGGAGCCTGGTCAACGAAAGTCAAACTGACAAGAGTCATATTGCGCCGCAACCTTGAATTGCGCCGCAACAGAAAAACAGCGAGATAAGTTGCGTCGCAACTTGGGATGTTGCGACGCAACGCGTGCAGAACCAGGCCAGCATCGAGTCAATGAAAGTCAAAAGTCAAACGCAGTCAAAGGTAATTGCGATGCAACTAGCTAGTTGCGCCGCAACTGGAGCCGGATCTGGAAGATTTTTTAGGGTAGCTATATAAGCTTGCAAAAACATTCTTTAACCCTACCTTTTGATAATCAGCCGTTTTTAAGAGCTTTTGAAGACCATTTTCATCCATTGAAGCATCTTTGAAGCCCTTGATCACGATTGGATTTATTTCATCATTCCGTATTCGATTTTAATCATTCTTGGATTGATTTCAACATTCGGTACATTATGTTTTCATATATTATTGTTTGTTCTTATCTTTTCAATATGAGAGGCTAAATCTCTCAGCACCTACTTGGATAGTGAACATGTCGTAGGATTGTTTGATGTTATTTGCAATTGTTGAACAAGATTTCTATGTTTAATCGAAGATCCTCATTTATTTGAGTTTATAAAGTGTTTTTATCTTTTATATAGATTGATTGATAATTGTTATTAGAAGTTCGAGAGAAATCTATGTCATTGTCAATTGGTTTATGAAACGATTAATCGGTCTATAATTAATCAAAAGTCGTTGGAGTTCGAGAGAAACTAGCGATAAAGGTTTAAACAATTAAATTCATTTTGAGTGTGTAAACGTCTATGATAGAGAGATCTGATTAGACGAATAAAGCAGTTCGAGAGAAAGCTTTTCAAGATTAAATCATAAAATCAACTTAAGTTCTTAATGCTTAATTGTTTAGAGTAGAAATTATTCACGAGAGTGATAACTATACTTTGTGCAATTAAAGAATCGAGTATAACGAGAGTTCATCTTGATTACCTTTTAAGTCGTTCAACATTGCAAGTGATATTTAGACCTTCTGATTGACATGTAAGCTGATCCAAGTAGGTGCGCCTTTTTATTATTGTTTACAACAAAACTCTCTTTTCGATTAATCCTGAGGGATTACTAACAAATTTTCTAACTAATTGCAAAGTGACAATTCGGTCACAAACCCCCCCTTTTACTTGAACTACTTAATTTGAGCAACTGTTTTACTTTAGTCCTTGTGATCGACCTCGGATTTACCAAGTTTACTATACTGCATACGATCAGGTTCACTGCCTGTGAGTGTGTTGTAGTCAGTCTTTTGGTAGTTCGTGTTTATAATTTTTATTACTCGATTTCACACATCAAGTTTTTGGCGCCGTTGCCGGGGACTTTTGTTTAGTAGTTGTTTTATTATGTATTTCATTTGTGAGAAAGTTATTGCTTTACTAGATAAATTTTATTTCATTTCATTTCATTTGTACCAGGTGCGGTTGACGGTTTGTTTGTGGTGATTGTGCAGGTTCTTGCTAGTTGATGAACACTAGATCTTCTGGCCGACCTTTGCTTAGTCCTTTATCTAATCCGGGGAAAGTCAGACGTCGACTAGTGTCAAAAGACAACCAGGAACCATCCACATCAGTCAAAATAGATTCAGAAACCGCAAGTCAAGTTCCACCAGCCCAGAATTTAGAAGATCAGTTGGTTAATAGGTTGGAGGAAGCAGCTAAGTTCTTTCGAACAGGTGAAGATTCAGAAGGAGAATAGAAAGTGACAATTCGGTCACAAAACCCCCTTTTACTTGAACTATTTAATTTGAGCAACTGTTTTACTTTAGTCCTTGTGATCGACCTCGGATTTACCAAGTTTACTATACTGCATACTAACGGGTTCACTGCTGTGAGTATGTTGTAGTCAGTCTTTTGGTAGTTCGTGTTTATAAATTTTATTACTCGATTTCACACATCAAGTTTTTGGCGCCGCTGCCGGGGATCGAACCCGGGTCACCCGCGTGACAGGCAGGAATACTTACCACTATACTACAATGACCTTTGCTATCCGCCCGGAATGGGTGAAGAACAGCCGAGAGACATGAACAACATTCTCTACGGGGAATGAAGAAGAACTATCCCGGCTAACCGGGGTACAACTATCCGCCCTTCTGCAATTTCGGTAAACTTTTCTTTAAAGGGCAATCATCTCAAGAGTGTCGAGGAGGATAAGTTCGACGGGGTAAGAAGATGTGATCCTTATGCTCATGTTGAAAGATTTGAAAAGATTTGCCGATTGTATCAGTATGGGGAAGGGCAAGCTGAGACTGTGAAACTAGAGTTATTTCCATTGACTCTCACTGGAGATGCATCTGCATGGTTTAAGGAGTTACCGGATAATTCCTTCTCTACTTGGGTTGAACTTAGGGAAGGATTCATTGATGAGTTCTATTCTATAAGAACTCAAAGGCAGCTGGAGAATCAGATTAGGAGCTTTTCTCAAGATAATGGTGAGGATATTGTAGATGCTTGGAAGAGATTTAAGGAGATGTTGAGGAATATGCTAGATATGCTTAATGTTCGTGAGGACATTAGTAGATACATGCAACTCATGGGTAGGGGTACTGATGCCGATGGTAACCAGATTGAAACAGAGTATGGTATGTGGTTTGACATCTTTCGTAATAGGGAGTCTGTGTGTAAGGAGTGGTGTCTTGAGGTATACTCTACTATTTCTGTTCAGCACATTGATACCGCTAAAAGTGTCTTTGATGATAAGGTTATTTTATTTCGATGTGGGGGTTTGAATAGGCATTTGACAATTGTTGAGTTTGGGTTGTGTACGGGTATGTATACTGAGGCGATGTTAGATAGCCCTGCATTTAGGAATCTTTTGACTTTTGCTACTAGGAGTACTCAGGGGTTTCATCGTGATTTGGGTGGTCAAAGAGATTATTACACTAGGATTTCTGGGGTAAGGCTTGGCGTGGAGCTTGTGGGGCGAATACTATCCAGTCGCCCATTTTGAGACTTTTTCATAAAATGTTGGTTTTCTTCTTTGTCCAGCGTTCTAATCAGCGGGATAAAGTTTATTTGGAAGATTTATGGTTGTTACGATTGTTTGATGAGGGAGACCATTATAAGACTGCTTGCGCTCCCTATGTGCTGGCAAAACACATGGGCACTAAAGGGGTGCGTGATAGGGAACTGGTTTGTGGCATTTCATTACGAAAATGGTCAAGTATTTTGAGGTTGCGGATGATAGGGCAAACACAACGGTTAATTTGAACTGGAAGCCTATGAAGCCATTTACATATAATGATTTGAAAAGTTTTGGATTGCTTCGCCCTCAAAAGCATAAGAATGATATGTATGATTTGATTGCGTTTGGTGATGCCGCCTCTGAGGGCGATGATGGAGATGAGGGTGATGATGGTGATGAGGAGATGGCTGATGCACCCGAGCAGCCACCAGAGCCCGCACGACGTACTAAGCGTCGTGCCACTACTACTCCTACTGCTGGTGCATCCTCCTCTGCTGCTCCTTCAGGTACTTGGGACTTCTCTTCTTTAGAGGACACTGTTAATAACATGTGGCAATCACAATAGCAGTTCCAGTCCAGGGTGGACAGTGATTTTCGATGGATAGGTTCAGGTATGGGCCGTGTTATGTTTGATCAGCAGCGTTACCAGCCTATGTGGGAGGCTAACTATCGAGGTGCTCCTTTCACTCCACCTCAGCCTTTTCCAGATTATAGGCCGCCCAACATCTTCATACCAGAGCACAGGACTTGCAGTTTCTTTTTTCCGCCAGAGCGCCAGTATGAGCGACCTCCTTCCCACGATCTTGGGGGACGGGGACCAGATCATCCTGTTAGTTTTGGTTCTTTTGTAGGTACATCGGCTGGAGACGCAGGCGCAAGAGGTTCTACAGCTCAGACCTTTGCCGAGCAAGCGGCTGCATGGTGGGACTACCCCTGGTTATTCTCCTTCCTGCTGATCAGATGATGAGAGTGATGATGAGGAGTGCCGTCTGCTAGTTATCGATGGCTTGTATCATTTCATTGTTTGAACAATTTCCATTTGAGTACTTTATTTTTATTTGTTTGGTTTGTATCCACCCCACGGGGTGATGAGACATCGTATTTTCTTTTCATTACTTTTCAAATAAGTAGGGATAAGGATTAGCATGCTTAATTCTATATTTTGTTGCTCGTTAATCGTGTGTTCATGTTGAATAGCAAGTTTGTCATATGCATATGCTGGCAGTAAGTTCAGCGCAATATTCTTGTTGGCATCATTCAAGCATGGAACACCCGTCATACCCGACAAGTTTTTCTTGTTCTTGATTTTTTTCTTTGTTTACTTTTCCCATAGTTTTCCTTAGTTCATTGGACATTGAGGGCATTGTCCAACTCAAGTGTGGGGGGGTGGTAAATAGGAAAAAGTCGGGTATTTTAGAGGATTTTTAAACTTTTGCATGCTTGTCCTTGTAGTTAATTGCTTTTGTCACCTAATTATAGATATTAATGAGCAATTTGACTACACCCTTGGTACAAAGTTTAATTGGTGGAATGTGTCTTGATTGATTAATTAGGCAATCCCTTCTGGATTAATAACATGACTAGCACGCTTATAGCACCAAAACACCAAAATTGTGAGATTCTTGTTTCATTTCTAGATATGCTAGGTGTTTACGGTTTGGAATTATTGGCCTTGTAAATTTGTCCCTCTCGTAGGCTTTTGGATTTATCCAAGAGTAAGGGTTCGACTTAGAACTTTGAACTATGATGTGCAAGTTTGAGGTTAGTTTTTCCATTTCCGGGTTACTTTCATTTGCTATGAGTGTGCCGGTGATTGCGTTGATTCTAGAACTTGTCCTGGTTGATCGTTTCGAATTACTAGATGAGGAAGAGGCAAATTTAGGTTTAAACCCTTTGTTCTTTGTATGTTCACCCCTTGTTTTGTAAACATTTGTTATGTGCATGTTTTGTTAATGTGCTTTGTAGCTAACTACACTGGTTAGTGAACCTCCTGTGAAACCCTTGTGTTGCACTCATTTTTAGTGCAAGAAACAATAGAAAACATGTTGTCATTAGCCTGTCTTTTGTTATTAAATCCACCCCAAATATACACCTTTTATAGCCATGCCGATAGTCGAAGTCCTGGTGGGTCATTGGTTGCCTATGCTAGTGGATGGTTTGGGTTTATCTTATTGTGTCGGGTTGGGATATTCTCGGTTACTGAGGATAGATTGATTTCGTCATGATTTTTGGATCAAGTCTGGATTATTCATCTTAGCATATTATTACATGATTTGTCACTGTTTTGATATTACTTAGAGAATACCAATTAGTCAGAGTAAAAGTAGCTCACAAAAAAAAAGAATAAAAGAATTGAAAAAACAGAAAAAGAAAAAAAATTAGAATTAAAAATGTCACAGTTGGTATTTCTCATCTTTGTGTTGATGCATGTTGATGTGACAACAACAACTTAGATTTGATTAGTCTTTTAGATTAAGACATTATGTTATTTTATGTCTTATTTATATATGTGTAATTGATAGATTATGGACTTCATGTTTTGGTAATGATCGATTACATGTTTTGGTGTTATATATATGTTGTTTATATATGATGTTTGTTATATGTGTTATACAAGTACAAACATAATATACGTTAGGTTCCTTGTACATGAAATACTTGGAAAATAACTAGGCATAGATGCTGATGGAAGTTGTACTAACGAAGATGATCTTCGTTAGGAACAAACGAAGATAATCTTCGTTATATGGGCTGGGCTGCTAAGTTCGTAAGAACAAAGCCCAGCAGGCCCAATATCGATCAGAAACATATATAAATGAATGGAAACCCTAAATTGAGGAATCCGTTCAACTCTCACACACCTACGGCGACTAAGTTCGTTTCTAGCATATAGAAAACGAAGATAGACCACATAAGGCTGATTATATACATATAATTAGCAATATATTCGATAACTAATCAAACTAGTTATCTCGTGAGGATTCCGCACTCACAACATAACAATAGACGATCTCGAGAGCGATCTGTAGCTATCGAGGGACTCACAAGTGGTATCAAAGCCTTGGAGGATGATTTTTCCTCAAACGAGATCTGGTAATTAGGTTTTATTGATGAAAATTCGAACAGAACGCTAAGTTCGTTTTCCTTTAGCAAAACGAAGATAGAAAACGAATTTAGCCTTTTTCGTTTTCAGTTTTCAACTAACGAATTTAGCTTACGAACTTAGCTATCTTCGTTGTGAACTTTCACCTTATGAATTTAATAGCCTTACGAAGTTAGTAGCTTTGCTGATATAATGGTCTTACGAACTTACTAAGTTCGTAAGAAGATTATTCACCTTCTGAAGATTAAGTTCGTAATAACAAGCCTTTTGTCTTACGAACTTAGTGATCAACCTTTACGAAGATATTGTTGTTACGAACTTAACTAGTTCGTAATAAGAATAAGTTCGTAAGAAGAAGAACAAGTTCGTATATGTTGATGTTCAGACTATGAAGATGTTCTCAAGCTACTATGGAGGTTCAATATGTTTCAGTCTGAAGAATACATGCAGTTGATCAGAGGAAACACTATATTCCACATGAAAGGGAGATTTTTGAAACCGAAGACAATCAGATGGGCTGATTTTCAAAGTTTTGCAGAAAAATGAGGGGGGATAAAAATTTCTGATTTTTGAGCAAAACTTTTCTACATACTCGAGTTACATAACGATCAAAGGTTATTCTGTTGGTGATTATTGTATTCTAATGCTCGAGGTTTTGAAGATCATCGAACTATATGTTCAAATTGATTTATGTCAACGGATGATTTTCATATATAGCAGTCGTGGAAACTTTGTTGAAGTATTGGATCATTGAAGCTGGTTATTTGTTGTTCAGTATTTGAAGATCGAATCTTATCCATATTCCAAGATGTAGAGATGAATTATCAGGTGATTCTTGCGGAGGAGTTGCATAGATAAAGATCTTTATATTATGGCGGCGTATACAACTGAAGAGGAGATCTGATAAGAACGATTTCGAGTGATTGGTGGATTTGTGAAGATACAAGACAGAGTCAGACACTTCTAGTTGAGACAAGATTTATGCGACTACATTTTGTGATTCAGTTTGCAGAGTTTCTTATTTTTATGGGAGCTGATTGATTTGATGCTGATTATTGGAAATTCTACTTCTCTATTATATGCCGGTTAAGCACGACATGCAAATAGATCCGAGTGGATGATTGCTTATGTTTAATTCGGAGGTGGTTACTGTTGAGGGGGAGAACTACAATGAGAGGTGTTGGGTTAGTTGGTTGTCATGAAGATACAGAGAGTTTACAGGTTGAAGATCAGAGTGGCGGCGGGGGGGGGGGGGGTCGCGCGGGCGGGGGAGCGGTTTTTCTCTTTTTTGAGGGGGGGTTAGTTGGTTGTCGGAGTTTACAGGTTGAAGATCAGAGTGCAGTTTCAGAAGATCGAGTTTCAACATAAGAAGACCCGATATCTTTAGTTACGGGGGAGGCTATTTGTTTAGACTTTCTATAACTAATATCGGATTTGAAGAATTGATTGCACCGGCCAAGGGGGAGTTTGTTGGTGCACATAAAGTGCACAAATTGTTGTCCGATGCAATAATTCTAAAAGGCTGAGAAATTCGTACATATATGCCTTACGAACTTTAAGTTCGTAAGAACTAATAAGTTCGTACATATATGCCTTACGAACTTTAAGTTCGTAAGAACTAATAAGTTCGTACATATATGCCTTACGAACTTTAAGTTCGTAAGAACTAATAAGTTCGTACAGCCCAGCCCATTTGTACGAATTTGACAGCCCAACCCATTTTGTACCTATAAATATAGGACTTAGGTTTCAGATTTTGATGATGATTTAGTCTAGACAGATTCATTCACACGGCTGACTTGAGGAACGCGCAAACCTCAAGTTTGTAAGTCCACCATATTCATTGTTATTAGAGTCATCTTGATAGGTTGTAATTCGTTCCTGTTTTGATGTAATCAATATGAATTGTAATCATATGACTGAAATAACAAAGGAATCATTCGTTTTTATCTCCTATTCATCAGTAAATTCGTAGCTATTGTTGTTGTTATCTTCGTGTTCATCATATAAACCCTAACGACGATTATAGACGGATTCCGCCTGTCTATGATCGTAGATCTCGTGTTAAACGATCTGGGAACACGTCATTCACGTGTTTCTACACTTTGGTCAAATCATTTTTATTAGTTGGTTCATCAATAACACCAACAAAAGCTTCATTTTTACTTCAATTTATCGAGTTGAGTTGGTACATCTTTATAACCAACAAAAGGATTATAATGTTATACTTTTCAGTTATCATATTTAGGTTGGCAAGTTTGTTTAAGCCAACATGGTTAGTCTTGGTTGATTGAGTTGTTGATTGTCATACACCACAATGGTGTCGGTTTTTAATCGTTCTATTGGGGGTATTGTCGGGAAAACTTCTCGGGTTTTGGACCGTTGGCAACTGATGACATGGGATTTATGGATTAGACTATTATGTAAAAACTTTGTTCATTGTTGTGTTATTTTCTTTTAACACCATTTGTTATCCCAAATTTCCATACCCTTTTAAATACCATGTTTAGCCTCAGAGTTCATTACAACCCTTTAAAGACCTCTTCTGATAGACGTTATGGTGCTTGTGCCATGGCGGTGAAGGAACGATTCTAGTACAAGCCTATGGTAAAAGATTATGCATCACGACTAGGCCTTGAGTGATTATTCAAATATTCAACCCCAAAAGTAAGTTAGTTGGAGTAGGATAGATGAGATATCATTGATTCGATTGTTCAGTGCTTAGTCGTGTTATTGAGGCTTGTGTATCAGTCAAGTATTGTCAAATGTTCCAGTTTTCATTTAAGATTAAAACTGCCTAACCATCTCTTTTCATTTTCATTAATGGTTGAGCTTCTTTTTGATTACTGAAATGTTATTTCCATGGATGTACCAAGGTAATTTGTGTTTTTAAGCTTGGAATTGCTTGAGGACAAGCAAAGCTTAAGTGTGGGGGGGATTTGATATGTCTTATTTTATACCCATTTCCCACAATGTATTTAGTTGTTTTTAAATAGTTTTTGAGTCGTTTTCGTATACATTTGGTGCGTTTATGGTATTTGTTAGTGTTTCAGGTTATTAACAGGTATTTGAGCGTAATTATGGAGAAAACGACATTTCTGAGGTGAAATAAGTGATTACGGAAGTTTTACGAGTCCCGAGGCTGCATTTGGAGCCTGGTCAACGAAAGTCAAACTGACAAGAGACCAATTGCGCCGCAACCCTTCATTGCGCCGCAACAGAAAACAGCGAGATAAGTTGTGTCGCAACTTGGGATATTGCGACGCAACGCGTGCAGAACCAGGCCAGCATCGAGTCAATGAAAGTCAAAAGCCAAACGCAGTCATAGGTGATTGCGCCGCAACTGGAGCCGGATCTGGAAGATTTTTTAGGGTAGCTATATAAGCTTGCAAAAACATTCTTTAACCCTACCTTTTGATAATCAGCCGTTTTTAAGAGCTTTTGAAGACCATTTTCATCCATTGAAGCATCTTTGAAGCCCTTGATCACGATTGGATTTATTTCATCATTCCGTATTCGATTTTAATCATTCTTGGATTGATTTCAACATTCGGTACATTATGTTTTCATATATTATTGTTTGTTCTTATCTTTTCAATATGAGAGGCTAAATCTCTCAGCACCTACTTGGATAGTGAACATGTCGTAGGATTGTTTGATGTTATTTGCAATTGTTGAACAAGATTTCTATGTTTAATCGAAGATCCTCATTTATTTGAGTTTATAAAGTGTTTTTATCTTTTATATAGATTGATTGATAATTGTTATTAGAAGTTCGAGAGAAATCTATGTCATTGTCAATTGGTTTATGAAACGATTAATCGGTCTATAATTAATCAAAAGTCGTTGGAGTTCGAGAGAAACTAGCGATAAACGTCTATGATAGAGAGATCTGATTAGGCGAATAAAGCAGTTCGAGAGAAAGCTTTTCAAGATTAAATCATAAAATCAACTTAAGTTCTTAATGCTTAATTGTTTAGAGTAGAAATTATTCATGAGAGTGATAACTATACTTTGTGCAATTAAAGATTTGAGTATAACGAGAGTTCATCTTGATTACCTTTTAAGTCGTTCAACATTGCAAGTGATATTTAGACCTTCTGATTGACATGTAAGCTGATCCAAGTAGGTGCGCCTTTTTAAATTATTGTTTACAACAAAATTCTCTTTTCGATTAATCCTGAGGGATTACTAACAAATTTCTAACTAATTGCAAAGTGACAATTCGGTCACAAAACCCCCCTTTTTACTTGAACTATTTAATTTGAGCAACTGTTTTACTTTAGTCCTTGTGATCGACCTCGGATTTACCAAGTTCATTATACTGCATACGAACGGGTTCACTGCCTGTGAGTGTGTTGTAGTCAGTCTTTTAGTAGTTCGTTTTTATAATTTTTATTACTCGATTTCACACATCAGGCATTAATGTTCTTGAAGACTTTAAATGCTCTTCGTTCCACAGGTTAAGAGTCCTTCACATTTCGAAGTGTGCACAAATGAGGTACCTTTTCACAAGTCGTGCTGCTTCAACTTTGTCAAGGCTTGAGCATCTTGAAGTCTGGTCATGTGATACTTTGCAAACAATCATACATGATGAGAATAATGGATCGGAACCAATCAAACTTCCGAGTTTAAAGTTTCTATCTTTGAGTGGCTTACCAAAGCTAGCATGTTTGTGCAATACTGGCAATGTAGTTGAGTTACCTCAGCTCATGGTGTTGCAACTTGATGGCCTTCCGGATTCACAAGCATTTTTCCAGACGATAATTTGGCATCATCATCTATGTCGAATGATACTTCCATAATGCAACCTTTCTGGAATGAAAAGTAAGTATGACTGAACTTTTGCGTGTTAATTCTATTAACCGGTGAAAAATATGTTACTATTTTACTTCTTTATTCCCTGATGATATACCCCTCCGATTCACCACACAAAGGTCCACCATACAAAGCACAACACAAAGGAATTCATCTCGGAGGCGTAATAGAAAAATAAAGGTAAATCCTTGTAAAGGATATTCTATAAAAAGGAATATATATCCGTCCTTGATTAAGATCATTATCTTAAGAAAGAGATCGGATAATTACGGTAACTAAATATAAGGAGAAAAAATTAAACCATAATCTTCTCCTCCAAGAAAATCCTACTCTATATAAAGAGAAAGGTTCCTCCTCAATTGATTATGATTAGCCGATCACCCCAACTCACCTACACACATATATTGGCGTAAAGAGGCATTGCCCTACCTTCGGGGAATCGCCAATAAAACATAAACATAAATCCAATTTTCCCCATAACCCTCGAAGCCATATCAAGCTAACGCGGTTCGGTGCACAATCATTTGGCGCCATCCGTGGGACCCAAAACTTAAACAACCCACAAATCACCACGACCTTGATTTTCGAACGCAACATAGCCACATATGGTAGAGGATGGACTGAACTATGGATCTGATGATCTGAACCATAAATCACTTAACAAAAGAAAAGACCTTGTCCAATGGACACCTTTGGCTTTCCACTTCCCGGTACTAAAGATACCACTGTCCGAAAACCCCCTTGTAATACAAATATTAGTATTTTACACAAGGATCTACAGACCATCTATGAGTATTGTTTCGTGCAACTCCCCAAAGGAATAAAAGCTCGTCTCACTCCCCCACGAACCCCACTTCTAGGGTTCGCCGTGGAAAGGGTCAGTCCGTTAGAAGAGATTGACCTGGATGTGACGATAGGCCAACCTCCCTATGAAAGAACAGAGACGTTAGACTTCATAGTCGTCAGATTTCCTTCTTCATACAATGTGCTATTAGAGAGGCCAGAAATGCGACGGTTGGAGATGATCGCCTCAACGATCCACTCTATGATCAAACATCTGACACCCGCAGGAGTGGGAACCATCAACTCAGATTTCGGTCAAACAAAGGTGCACAAAGTAAAGAAACTCAAGGGGACCATCGAAGCATCAACAAACGTCACGAAGGTTCCAGACCACCAAGAGAAGGTCATTGTTAATCCAGGATATCCGGATCAGCTTATACCAATAGGAAAGTAACTCCCCGAAGATTTAAATAAGAAGCTACTCAAGCTTCTACAATGAAACATAGATGTATTTGCATGGGAATACTCAGACATGACAAGCATACCTAGGAGCATCGAGATCGAAGGGGAGAAATTCGTGACAGAGCATAGGCTTAATGAAAGAAAAGACATGACGCCCTTCCATCAAAAGAAACGCAGCTTGGCGGCCGAAAGGGATGAAGCCGCGAACAAGGAAGTGGATGAATTGGCTAAAGCCGGGATCATTCGAAAGTCCATGTACCCCGTTTGGGTAGGCAATCCAGTTATGGTAAAGAAAAGCGACGGAGGATGGAGGATGTGTGCGGACTTCACCAACATCAATAAACTGGAAGGTTGAGTCACTGACAGAATATAAGTTAAAATGTTTTTTAGATGCTTACAAGGGATATCATCAGATTCAAATGGCCAAGGAAGATGAAGATAAGACAACATTCTACACCAGCAAAGAAACCTACTACTATCAGAAAATGCCCTTCGGATTAAAGAATGCTGGAGCCACTTACTAGCGAGTGGTAGACAAAGTCTTCAGAAAGCAGATTGGGCGAAATCTTGAAGCCTGTGTCGATGATATGGTAATAAAAAGCAAGACTGAAGAAGATTTTCTAAGCAACATCCAAGAGACCTTTGATACCCTTCGATCCATCAATATGAAACTCAATCCGAAGAAGTGCTCCTTCGGGGTCGAAGAAGGGAAATTCCTTGGGTATTACATATCAAACAAAGGAATACAGGCTAACCCTTCG
Source organism: Erigeron breviscapus (assembly GCA_034093135.1). Lineage (NCBI taxonomy): Eukaryota > Viridiplantae > Streptophyta > Magnoliopsida > Asterales > Asteraceae > Erigeron > Erigeron breviscapus. The sequence continues at coordinate 116,661,535 of CM067172.1, read as the reverse complement.
AAGGTTGATAAGCTTTCTCAGCTATCACCTCCTCAAACAATTAAGGAAGTTCAGAGCCTCAATGGCAAGCTCGCGGCTCTCAATCACTTCCTGTCAAAGGGGGTAGACAAGCAGCTCCCATTTTTCAAGACTCTCAAAGGTTGCTTGGACAAGAAAGATTTCGTGTGGACAAAGGAAGCAAACGAAGGATTTGGCGTATGGAAATTATACACAGACGGAGCTTCCAGTTCCGATGGATGCGGAGCAGGAATCATCCTCATTAGCCCAGAAGAGAAGAAAAACACCTACGCCCTAAGGTTCGAGTTCGACACGATGAATAATGAAGCCGAATATGAAGCCCTTTTGGCGGGGCTTCGTTTGGCCAGAGAAATGAAGATCAAGAGAATCCACACCTTCGTGAATTCCCAAATGGTGGCATGCCAAATTACGGGGGAGTTCGAAGCCAATCAGGAAACCATCAAGAGATATTTGGCAAAGATAAAGGAACTGGTCGATTGCTTTAGCAGCTTTAGAATCGAACATGTCCATCGTAATCAAAACAAAAAAGCTGATGCACTAAGTAAGTTGCCAAGCCTTACCTTCGAACACTTCGGCAAAAAGGTGCTTATCGAAGTTTTGAAAGAGAGATCCATTGATGAGAAGTATGTCGCTGATCTAATAAAAGAGATGGGAAGAACTGGATGACTCTCATATGCGAATACCTAATCAGCGGCATATTACTAGAAGATCCTACTGAATTCGAAAAATCAGAATCAAATCACCTCAGTACAAACTAGGGCTGTAAACGGTTCGGTTCGGTTAGCTAGAAATTTCGAACCGTTTTTCGGGTTTCGGTTCGGTTCGGTTAGCTAAAATTTTGAACCGTTTTTTTCGGTTACCCGCAAATCGGTTACCCGAAAAAATCGGTTAATTTCGGTTCGATTTTCGGTTAACCATTTATTAAAGTCATGCTAATATAAAGTTCAAGTTTTCAATTATATTAGCCAATTTACATTGTAATTAATTAATTTTTCTATGTATAATAGTCATTTAACTACATTAGTATTTTGTTTTATAAATAAAATATACATTACATCTAACTTTGAAATACTTTTTTCTAATGTTATATTTATGTAATGCAAATTTCTATCTAAAAGTATCATTACTTACAATGTCTCTATATGATATTACTAATATTTTTGATAAATGTTTTAAACAAAGTTAACAACTTTTCTTAAGAAGATGTTGCATATATAAGAAAAGTACTTAGAATACCCAAAGTTAATCATAGATTGCGAAAGAAAGTTAGTAAAATTGTTAGACATTAAGGCAATAAGTATAAAAAGTTAGTTAAATAGTATGTAAATGATGTATTCATGTAATATATATATATAGTGTGTTGTGTAAATATACATATATATGATTATATGTAGGCATATATCAAAATTCGGTTCGGTTCGGTTAACCGCGGGTAATGAATAATAAAAACCGTAACCGAACCGTTATATATCGGTTTTTTGGTTTTCGGTTTTTTCGGGTTTTGTTTTGGTTTTTTTCTTTTCGGTTTTTTCGGGTTTCGGTTTTTTCGGTTTCGGTTTTTTCGGTTTCGGATCACACGGTTCGGACCGGTTTTTCGGTTTTCCGGTTCATTTCTTACACCCCTAGTACAAACTCACAGATGGACAGTTATACAAGAAATCTTTTGTGACACCTTGGCTAAGGTGCGTAGGCCCAAATCAGGCTTCGGTTATTTTGGAAGAAATACATGAAGGGATATGCAGGACACACTCAGGAGCGCGATCTGTGGCAACTAAAGCCATGCGCCTAGGATACTTCTGGCCAACGATGCATCAAGATGCCACAGCGTACATCCAAAAGTGTGAATCTTGCCAGATCCAATCAAACGTGCCCAGAGCCCCAAAGCAAGACATGACCTCGGTCACTTCATCCTGGCCCTTCGTTCAGTGGGCAATAGACATAGTAGGGCCGCTCCCAGAGGCTCCGGGAAAAGTTAAATTTCTCGTGGTAGCAGTAGATTACTTCACAAAATGGGTAGAAACCAAGCCGCTCGCTTCAATCAAAGGGAAAGCAATGGAAAAGTTTGTTTGGGAGCATATAGTATGTAGGTTCGGAATGCCCCAAACAATTGTATCTGACAATGGAAAGCAATTTGCGCAAGGAACGTTCCCAAAATTCTGTGAAAGATTAAAGATAAACAAAAATTCACCTCCGTGTATCATCCAGGCGAATGGACAAGTCGAGTCCATTAATAGGGAGATAGTGAAGGGAATGGAAAAAAGGTTAGGAAACAAACATACTGGATGGGTAGACGAATTACCGTTCGTCCTATGGGCACAACGAACCACACCCAAGATCAGTAACGGAGAAATACCTTTCAGCCTGGCCTTCGAAACGGAAGCAGTGCTACCAGCAGAGATTCAGGTATCAACATGCAGAACATCCAAGGTTGATGAAGTGAGTAATGAAGAGGAACTGCGTGTAAACCTAGATTTGTTGGAAGAACGAAGGGACATAGCAGCAATAAGGGAGGCAGCATACAAGAAACGGATTGAGAAATATTACAACAAACGAACCAATCCAACCTCATTCAAAGTCGTGATTATGTCCTTCGTCTCAACAGCGCAAGTCAGATCAAGTATACGGGAAAAATGGGGCCCACATGGGAAGGCCCGTATCAAGTCCAGGTAGCCTTCGGCAACAGAGCATATAAGTTAGCAACACTGGATGGCGAGCCAGTAGATCGTACGTGGAACAGCTCCAACCTTCCTAAATTTTATCAGTAAAAATTATTACTTTGTATTAAAATGCCACGACATGAAATAAAGATCTAGTAGTATTCACAATGTGATAACTATCTATCTAGGTTGAATAAAGCAATCACAAAGTGATGCATAACTTTTTATTATTTATCTCATATGAAGGGTCGCTCCCTGACGTATTTACTTTCACTATGATCGTCACTTTATAATCCAAAATATCTAATAAAGACGTGTTTTCTGGATACAACGCATGTTCGAAGGGACGCCTACATAGCGTACAACCAGAGCCCCAAGGACACAGTCCTAAGGTAATAACGCGTGATGATATACCCTATACGGAGTTCCACCTCCGTACCCGAAGCAGATACGAAAACACCTTTGTACAAGTAAAAACTATTTATTTACGGAGCTCGACCTCCGATTAATATAATCACTCCGGAGCTCCCGAGGTAACAAATACCCAGCTCCGAGGAAACATATCAAGGAGATCGGATGAAGATCCTTTCCATGATTATCTAATTAAAACAATACGCTTAAACCCGAAGGTTCCGGATACGGCTCGTTAAGAGATCATCACGAATCTCCCTAAAAGATAAAATATATTCTTAAAAGAGGAAGAGATTTACCCTAATTCTCTTACCCTCCTCTCCAAGTTTCTACCCTCTATATAAAGAGGAGATATCATACGGCACAAATCATCTCTTACGCATCACTCATACATAATACTATACCGATCCTCAAGGCTCGGTGACAAACCATAACATCAATCAGGCGTAAAGCGGCCGCAACCCTATTACCAGTAGGGAATCGCCTACAAAACACCCCCAAAATCCACACACCCCTCCGGTTGTGCCATAGTGCGATTATTTGATCAAACAAAGCGCACGTAAGTAAAGACATGGAAGAACGAAGGGGGACCCTTCGAAACCATGCACATTTTTCAAAAAAGCAAAGCACCTTCACAACCACACGACGAAGGAGAATAAAAACAAACATTTAGATTATAATAGTAATTACATTTCAAAAAAAAAAAGAAGAAAAAATAAACTCTTTTACTGCATCTCATACAGAACCAGGAAATACATCGGAGATCTCCTCCGAAGCAGCCGCTATCTCCACTAGACGTTAGCAGCTTCATGATCAGTAATAGCAGTTTGGTTAATATGGGGAATAACCTCCTTCCTCCACCTTTCTAATTGCTCTTCCAGAGATTGGATCTTGGAATGAGCGGCCTGCACCTCGCCGCATTTCTTACCCCACACTTCCCTAACACTGTAACATCCGTGAAGTTTGACCGTTTGACTTTGTACGTAATTTAACTAACGAAGTAAATTATTAATGAAATTTCGTTTATTTGAGACTAAATAACTAGTGGAGGACTTGTCCGGTCGATTGAATTACTTACTATGTGATACGACACTAAACGATGCTACCAACAAATAATTAACTAGTAATTTTGATGGGTCAACCCATGGACCTAACACCCACTTACCCAACCCATGACCCAACCTTATCCCCCAACTCTTACACCCAATCCCCCACCCATCCACTCATTCATCCCATCTCTTTCTCCCTCTAAATCTCCAAGAACACACACACACTTATCTCTCTCTCTCTCTCTAGATTTCTATCACACTTATTGAAATTTAAGCAAGATTAAAACTAGAATAATAATCATCATCATCTCCTTATCATCATATCTCAAAATTGAAAGTCAAAGTGCAAGAAAACTCCATATTTAGCTCAATTTCGGGTTTGAGCACTTGGTGAAGACTTTGGTAAGCTAAACTCATCCCATAATCATCATTTTATGTTTATTAACTTGTTTCTAGTTGATTCAAAGTAAATTCGGGTCACAAATCGAGCCAAAAGACGAATTAGGGTTTGTTAGGGTTTGTAATGGGTCAAATCGAATTTGGAACTAGATTTGATGTTTTGAAATGAAATCTTGGAATGGGTTGTGTTCATTTGAGTTTGTTTATGTCCAAATGTGTGGGTTCAAGCTTGAAATCGGGTCCTAGATCCTCCTTGGTCGACTTTGGGGTCAAAATGGGTGTTTTAGGGGTGTTTGGCTCGTGCTGGTGCTGAACTGGGTGGGTTGCGGCGCAACTAGTCAAGTTGCGGCGCAACTTAACTGACTGTTTTTCTGTTGCGGCGCAATCCTAAGTTGCGGCGCAATTGGGGGTCTTAATCACTTAACTTTTTCCTAGCTTCGGTTCTAGCATCCTAGGATCGTCCCGACCTTTCCAGAATGTCCTCTTATGACCTTATTGGTGCCTTACACAAGACAAACCATTCGTTCAAAGTCGTGAGTCACTTTTGGAACCAAACTTGAGATTTTAACTCAAACTATATACATATATACATATATCTTTTGATCCGTAAGTCCGTTTTAGACGTATGACCTATCGTTGGAATCGTATGAGAGTCTATTTTCTTGTAGTAACCTTCATTTGAGATGAATCTTCCTCCATTTCTAAAAATGTCGAGTCAAAGTGTCTTGTTCTTACTCGGGAAGGTTGTAGAAGCATTTGTGGATTTGTGACTCGACTTGAACTTACTAAATCAACTTGTTTAGGACTATAGAGTTGACATTTACGATATTATGTTATATATTAATAGGTTGTGGACGCGTGGAGCCCAATACTCGCTTATAATCTTATCTTAACTCGATATTAGCTTCTCTTGCCGATCAAGGTGAGTTCCGTAGCTCCCTACTCGCTTGAGATTCGGGCTGGAAAGTGTACAACTACTTGTTTAGTCATTTGATTGTCTGACTGACTTGTTTGACGGTTTATCCATTACTTGGTTGATTTTGCGCTTGTTTGTGATATTATGATCGTTTAGGATAGTTGTGCCTACACGGAAGTCGGTTATGCTTTTCAAAGGGTTTTAGATGTGGTGGGAAGGCTGCGGGTGACCCTATATATAAGCATCTAGAACTTGATGAAAGTAAAATCCTCCGAAGTGTAGGTACGAGTTGTGTAATGGAATGGATGGATATTGGATTGTGATTGGAATAGACATATACGCATTGTTGCACATGATTTGAGCGGTTTACACGCAAACATACTTATTTATGCGCTTTACACGCAATGCATACTTATTTACGCGCTTTACACGCAATGCATACTTATCTACTCACTTTACACGCAATGTGTGAGTCCCTCGATAGCTACGGATCGCTCTCGAGATCGTCTATTGTTATGTCGTGAGTGCGGAATCCTCACGAGATAACTAGTTTGATTAGTTATCGTGTATATTGCAAATTATATCAATATAATCTGCCTTATGTGATCTATCTTCGTTTTCTATAGCTTAGAAACGAACTTAGTCGCCTTTGGTGTGTGTGATATCAACTGGATTCCTCAATTTAGGGTTTCCAATCGTTTATATACGTTTATGATCGATATTGGGCCTGCTGGGCTTTGTTCTTACGAACTTAGCAGCCCAGCCCTTAAAACGAAGATTATCTTCGTTTATTCCTAACGAAGATTATCTTCGTTAGTACTAAATACCATCAACATCTATGCTTAGTTATTTTCCAAGTACTTTATGTACAAGAAACCTAACATATATTATGTTTGTACTTGTATGATATACATAACAAACATCATATATAAACATATAAATAACACCAAAACATGCAATCAATCATTACTAAAACACGAAGTCCATAATCTATCAATTACATATAAATGAATAAGACATAATCAAATCTAAGTTGCTGTTGTCACATCAACATGCATCAACAAACTCCCCCTTGACAGCAGCATCTTTGATTTCTTCAGTCTTCAAAAATCTTCATCATCCATCAAATAACAATCGTTTGCTATTTGCATGGATATTTTCATGTAAACAGACTTGGAGAATCTTACGATATCGATCTTCTTCATTCTTCCAAAATGGTAAAAATGAGCATTCAGTATCGTATAATTTTCTCTGATCATTTCTTGAGAAGTTCACCAACTGCATTGGATCATACATCCTTCTCAACAATATCTTCTTCTTTGAGTCTGCATATATCTTGGCTTCACCAGAATTTCGATCAATCTCCCAATTATCCATTTTATCCAAGACATCTTGTGCCCATTTCTTGGCAGGAACTTTGATCATACATTTGATATCTCGTTGAATAAACTCAACACTTTTATCTGGCTTAACCACCTTCTTCTTTCGTCTTGGTTCAATATGAAACTTTGGTTTTTCAGAGTCTTTCATATTCGATCTCAACTTGAAATCTTCATGAAGATTCTTACCAATCACATCTGCAAGACCATAACTACTTGGATTGATAATCCTGTTATTTCCTAGTTCATGTAAGTCTTCTTCACACAAACTTCTGAAATGTCTCTCACGCCATGCTAGATATTGACAACCTTCTCGTCTTTTAAGAACAAACAGCTTCAGTTCTTCATCATAAAACCAACTCCAGATTATTGTCTTATATCTTGCAGCATCTTTATCTGAGATATGAGTCCAATACATGATGGGTTTCATAGTATCCCATGTGACTATATAATCATTGATTCTTTGACCAGGCACAAGTCTATCAATCTCATGTAGTGGATCATCTTCTCTGAGAGGTACAGGATAATTATTTGGATTAAAAGGTCTTGTCAAATTGATTTCCCAGTGAAAAGGAATCAATGCATCATCAATCCTAGCATGTACCACGAAGTTTAAAACTTTAGCGGAGCTACTAATTGAAGTCTGAAGCATTCTTTCCTTAACTTCTTTCCTCTTTATCTCCAACTCTTTTCTTTCTTCCAAAGATGGGTCTTCAGGAGTTGAATCCCAAACATCATCAAACCCATAAGGTTTCTTGAATATATTTATATCCGGTTCAGGAACAAGCTCACCCTCCTCAAGTTCATCACCATCGAAGAGTAATTCTGTATCATCTGTATCATCTATAAGATTACACAAAATGAACACCGGAATACAATGAATAATCATGATAATAATAATAAAGATGAAATATAATTGCATTGAAATAAGATAAATTACATTCACATGTCGTAAACTTATTACATGCAACCTAATATACACTTTATCAATCTTTATCAAAATCATAAGTTGAATCAGAATCAGAATCAGATTCCAAGGCTGTTTGCCTTTGAATCTGTAATTCTTTTCCTCTTTCAGTTTCTGCTTCTTGCTGTTATCTAATAAGTTATCAAATACAGAATGAAAAGCATTTTCTTCGGTATTACAGTCATGTCCAAATTTTGCCTTAACTTCACGCTTTAATCGTTCAGTTTCAGCTTCAACTTGATCATCACTTAAATAATCAACCGATTTCGAAGAATTACCTGAATCAAGTGCTTCAATAACTTCAGCCTCTCGAGGAGCACTTGAACCACCCGCACCAGAAGTACCAGTCTGGGTAGTATCTCTTTCTGTCTCCCCCTGAGTCTCAACCCCTTTTCCTTTGTCAGAAACTGGGCGAGAATCACTCCTATTACCAGCATCATCAGCATCATCATCATCATTCTGACGTCTTGGCTGAACTGCTGATAATCTGCAGACTTCTTCAGGAACATCTCCCCCTTGATTCTTGACCCAGTTGATCAAAAAGGTCAAAGTACCTCGAACAGTCGTAAGATCAGACTCTAACGTATCAACACGAGCCTGAAGAACATCTATACGCCTAACTAGGAGTAATCTGAAGGAATAGGAGGAAAAGTAGGCAATCTTGGCAAAATTGGTATAGCAGGAGGCAACAGTGGACGCAACGGTACACTACCGATAACTGAAGCAACCGGTGCTGTAGCGACAACAGGAATAGCAGCATCAGCGGCAGATACTGAAGTAGCCTCAGAAATTCGTGCACGCTTAGCTCTACGATAAGTGAGAGGAGCATCCAGTGTCCTCTTCGGTCCAACATTACTTGTACCTTCATGTAATGGACTTGATGCCATATCTCTATGTTCCAATTGTTCTTGATAATCAGATACAACTTCTTGTTCAGCACCAACATTCTCATCCTGATTAACATGTGCATCATGAACGGGTTGATTCGTATGAGAAAGAACCGGTGAAGAATGACATGCCTTACTCCGACGCTCTCGGCGTAAAGCACCAGGTACATCTTCTCGAGAAAAGTGATATGAATGATCACTTCCTGAAACAGCAGGTAAATCATGAGCCATCTTAGTTCGATGCTCATTCCCAGAATCAGCAGCGACACTATCATATTCATCTATGTCTGCTTCAACAACATCATCACCACCATCATTCCCACTATCAGAGTCATCAGAATTACCATCAGAACTGTCATCTGAACTCTCTTCATCCTCATGATCTGAATTGTCTTCATCATCCACTAACATATCATCCTCAAAACGAGATCGATAATTTGGATTAATCAAATGACCAAACAATGGTGGATCAGTAAGACCAGCCACATTACCAGTGTTAGCTTCTAAATCAGCAAATAAACGTAAAGGCCAAGCATGTGGTACATAGCGAGGACCTTGATCAAATACCAAGTTCGGACAGAAATGTCTAACAATCGCCATAACAAAACGAGGATATAAGAGAAACCTATTTCTCGGTTTAGCATTGATTTGACCAATAAACTCATGAAAGAAGTATGTTGAAAATGGATAAGGTCGATTATAAACCAAAGAAATCATCTGTGAAGAAATCTAGCAGAAAGTTGATCAAATCCAGCCTTACGATTGCTCAGACTTACTAACAAAACGTAAGCCAGGTATCTCCAACGTCCTTGAAATCCACTCTTATCAAAAGGAAGCTTTATTTGACCAACAAATCCCATTCTTTGAAAACACCTACGAATAAGGTCAAAATCATAAGCTAATTCTACTGCTTCGTCTGATTCATCACCCAAGTGCAGAATTTCACGAAGTATCGCAGCATTAAAATCAAAAGTGATTCCTTCGACAGTTGCTCGAACAAAGCTACGACCATTAACCATTACTTGATGAGCAGTCCTCCAGAAGTCATCAATATACTGCCTAACCAATCTAGGTGAATCACAGAATGCAAAAGACAGCCTAGAACGAGCAATAAAATCAAATATTTCATGATAGCGTTCACAATTATGCTGATCTGGATCCAGATTTAAGGCCAGATTGTGCTTCTTAAAGAACTGACGTGGAGCAAGAGCCATTTCTGCAAAAACAAATCATAATTGAAAAACAAGTATAAGATTAGCACAAGAAATGAATAGCAGTCTTAGATGAACTTAATCAATAATCTCATAAGTGGGAACTGTACGAAATTAGTCTTTAAGTTCGTAAGATAAGAATGTACGAAGATAGACCTTAAGTTCGTTAGTTAGGAATGAACGAAGATAGACTTTAAATTCGTTGGATAACAATAAACGAAAATAGATTTTAAGTTCGTTGGTTAACAATGAACGAAGATAGCCTTGAGGCATACTAAATTCGTTTGTCACAAAAACTTCTAAATTCGTTAGTTGAAGGAAAAGTCTAAGTTCGTAAACTCTGTTTGAGAACCTAAGTTCGTAGAGATAAACGAAGTCTAAGTTCGTAGCCATTCTGAACGACAGTTTGTTCCAAAATCAAATATTTGATTCTTAAAACATTGATGAACACTTGATTTGCCCAAAACAATTACAAAAACATTTGTAACACTTAAAAGAAACATAACCCATATCGATTTTACAAACGAATTAAGGATCCAAAGGATTAAAATTAAAAAACGAAATTAAAACCCTAGAATAAAAATATATATTAAAACCGAATGAGTTCATGTAAAAATTGGACAAAAGCAAGAATCAAGAATTGTGGAATTGTGAATGACGAGTCTAGTTAAGATACCTGAATCACTTATTTCAACAAAATTCGAAACAACAAACTGAGAATCAACTGAAATCAAGGTATTTGATTGATGAAGATATGGGGGTTTAAGCAACTTAAATTCGTGTTCTTTAACGATTTTGGCAAGGAAAAAGAGAAAACGAATTAAGGTAAGATATATATATGGATGGTTAAAAGATGGGTCAAAACGAGTCGGGTCAAAAGGTCGGTCGAAAATAAGGGGAACGAAGTTAACCTTCGTAAACTCAATTGGAACGAAGATAGAAGTCATCTTCGTTTAAAACCTAATGAAACGAATTTAGATTGTAACAAAATGAGTTCAATTTTTCTGAAGTACAATTCCAAACGAAGTTAATCACTATCTTCGTAGAACAAGTCAAAACGAAGTTAATCACTATCTTCGTAAGAACAAGTTTGTACTTAGAAAATTTTTCAAGATTCGTCATCACGAAACTGTCCACAATGCGACCCCTTTGACCTAATCCTGTACATAGCAACAACTCGTTAAAAACAACTTGTTCATGCCTTGTACAAAAAGTACCACCATCTAAAATCATCATCATAATGTAAGTATTTTACAAACATTATAATCTTGAATTAAAAACAGAACCCCAAGGTCTAAAATCAACCATTAACAAACCTGAAAATAATCAATGAACATATTAACAGCGATACCAACCACGACCATGATACGGAGAGTATTTCTCTAATCATTGAGATGCTTGACGGCAAACCATCTTGAAACACTTAAGTCCCATATTAGATGCCGTCTACAAAATTAACAAACAATGAATAGTCCAAAAATCCAATGAAGAACTTTATAAAGTTTTCGAAATCATGTCATAAGTTAAGGTACGAGAATCAAAAGAAACACGTATCAACACTGATTATTTTCACTAAATACATGAAATGTAAAGTAAATAAATACTCTAAAAAACAGATTCATGTATTCTTCCTTCACGTGCTCATATTTGCATCACAATATTGTCATTTCACACCAAAAATCTTATCTCCATGATATCATCAATATGAATAACACTGTATTGCAACAAAAATCAGCACTCCAACTCTATCTTCTTAACCTGAACACTGCACACTTACCAAAAACTCATTAACGCAACAAGAGCAAAGGCACAATAATGCAGAAAATTCAAGTGAAAACACACAACATTAGGATTAACAATTACGAAATATTCAAGATTCTAATAAAAGATCAAGGAAGGTCATTCCGTTGTCAAACCCTAAAGATCACCAAGTTATTAATTAAATTCATAACTTGTAACACTGAAACTTGTGAGATTTCAAATAACATTGACTTGTCACATAAGTTTTAAAAGATCATTTTCTAAACTTAAACAAATTAATGTCCATATCAGAAAATCTTCTTTTGAAGTAATCACATAACCTCATCAAGAATTCAAATGAATGAATTCAGCAAAACATATACTCAACAGAATTTAAGTAGAATCTCTCGTGCAATAAGAACTTATGAAAATACTTATTTTGACTCAATAAAATAGAAAAATAAATTAGAATAAAAATTACAGAATAAACTAGTCTATACACAATTGATATCTAAATGTATTCATTATTCACATGTGACTAGGGTACTGCTGATCAGATCAGAATAGCATTTACATAAGCCTACAAGCGAGAAATAATTCTCTTATTATTAGTTATGAACAGTGATCCAAAAACGATTACCAATATGTTTGTCCTCTTAAACACGCGGTACTTCCAGTCTCCTTTTTGGTTTGTGGCACTTTCGTATTACTTGAGCCAAGGACAGTCACCATGTAACCTAGTAAGTTACTCATGCCACAATTTTAGTTTGCGAACTTATGTGCCCATATTCAGATACACTCTCATAATCGAAACAAGCACTAAGATTAAGACATTTGGTGAGTAAAGTGAGAAGGTCTTTAAGAATCAAGTCAGCGGTGACAGGTCGGTGATTCCTCAAGCGGAAAGCGACATAACTTGACTCACGTACGGAAATATACTTAACATTGCATAATGCCAAGTACTTGCATATTTGTGACATTAATTTTATTTTAAAGCACTTATGAAAACCCGTGACTTTCTATGAGACCCGTGTAGCGAACTTTCTGACAACCTATCCCAAGTTGGAAAATATACATCCAAAAAAAACAATACATACACATATATGTACCCGAGACCTTCTTTATAAAGACCAAATATACATAATTATAATGCAAGATCTTTCATAAGATTTAAGGACTTGTCTATTTTAAGAACAAGCATTCTCAGCCATATATCTGAATACGTTTCCCATAAGAACATTGTATACTTTAAGTTCAGATTAAAAGGAAACCTTGGTACTTTGTGCCTATCGATACATCATATAATGGTATCACTGAACTGAGCATTTTTAAAGTACAATTAAGTAGGCTTAAAAGCTAAAGTATCGTCACGTCTAATCATGTAGTGCAGTAACCTTACTTATTTATTATATTTTTTGGATTTTCTATTTTTCAGATGTTTTTGTATTTTTCTGACACTAGATATATACAGACTTATACTAAGACAACTCTTTTTGTATTTTTGACTCTATCTATGTACGACTTAAACTACTAAGACACAAAAAGAAAAAATTTAAGTTCTTTGAGAGAAACTACTCGGCATTCTTCATACCATTGAGTTGATATAACAACTCATGACGAGGTCTATCAAAAGCTTTAGTATAAAGATCAGCAAGGTTATCATCAGTAAGAACCTTTTCTAAATGAATAAGCTTTTTCTCAAAACAGTCACGCATGTGACCAACTTATACCCGTTGCCCACATCCCCCCCCCCTATCCCCTCCCCAACAAACTCAACCACATCAGTAACAACCTTTTCTAAATGAATAAGCTTTTTCTCAAAACAGTCACGCAAAAAAATGATGCTTTATATCTATGTGCTTGGTGACTTTAAAGTTTTTCGGATTCTTAGTAATATCTATGGCAGACTTATTATCAATACAAATAGGAGAGTCTGAGATATCCATACCATAGTCGCGCAATTGTTGCTGTATCCAAAGTACCTGAGAACAGCAGTGACCAGCAGCTATGTATTCTGCTTCACAGGTAGACTGTGCAACAGATGTCTGCTTTTTGCACTGCCACGATATAATTCTCCCCCTAAAAGTTGACATCCACCTGAAGTTGATTTCCTATCCGAACTGCAGCCACCATAATCCGAATCAGTATAAGCTTTGAATTCAAAGGAACCATGCATGGGATACCAAAGCCCTAGACGAGGCTTGGCCTTCACATAACGTAGAATCCTTTTCGCAGCTTTCATATGTGACTCTTTCGGATTAGCCTGATATCTAGCACACATACAAACAGCAAAGGTAATGTCTGGACGTGAAGCCGTCAGATACATCAAGGAACCAATGATAGCCGATATTGAGTTGCATCGACTTCTGGATCATTAGTCTTATCAGGACACAACCCATGATTAGTCTGAATGGGAGTAATTGCATCTTTAGCATCGGTCATTCGAAACCTGGTAAGAAGATCTTGAACATACTTGCTCTGATGAATAAAGAACCCATCCTTCAGTTGATCCACCTGTAGTCCAAGGAAGAAGGTTAATTCCCCCATAGCACTCATTTCGAACTTAGCCTTCATGCTCTGCTCAAACTCCTTGCACATATTCTTATCAGATGATCCAAAAATAATATCATCGACGTAAACCTGTACAAGCAAGTAGTCCTTCCCTTTCCATTTGATAAACAACGTGCTGTCAATAGAACCTCGAGTAAAACCATTTTCATGCAAATGAGTAGACAGTTTTTCATACCATGATCGAGGAGCCTGATGTAAACCATATAGAGCCTTATCAAGACGATATACTCTATTGGGGAAATCTGGATCCTCAAACCCCTGAGGTTGATCTACATACACTTCTTCTCTAATTTCTCCATACAAAAAGGCACTCTTTACGTCAAGTTGATACACCTTTATACCTTGATAACTAGCAAATGCCAGAATTATCGAATAGCTTCTAGTCTAGCTACAGGTGCAAAAGTCTCATCGTAATCAAAGCCTTCTTGTTGCTCAAATCCTCTAACCACCAACTGAGCCTTATTGCGAGTGACTACACCTTTGTCATCCTTTTTACAACGAAAAACCCATCGCGTAGATAAAGGAGATTCACCACGAGGTAAGTCAACTAACTTCCATACATCAAGCTTCCGAAACTGAGCCAATTCTTCTTGCATCGCCTCAACCCATGACGGATCTTTAAGAGCCATTCCAACATTTTAGGCTCAACCTGAGAGATGAAGCAAAAATACAAGTACCAAGTAATTGCCCCAGAATCCTTAACTTCAGCAAACATACTTGACAAATTTTTCCTATTCTGATTTCTCGTGCGAACAGAGGCAGAAGCATCACCAATGATTTGCTCTACTGGATGATCCTTGTTGACTCTTGTTTGAGGAACCGTGTCGACTGTAAGATCATTCCCCAAGTTAGTCTGGACATGTTGTTCTGGAGTTTTAGGCTCTTCCTGATTTTCACCTTCCGTGTCGTCAGTATCATAAAAAGGATCATCAGGTAGAGGTATATGTAAAGGATCAGTAAGAACTTTAGGAGCAGTCTCTAAGGTAGAGTCTGCTTCTTTGGTTCCACTTGACTCTCCAGATTTAGAAGCAGGCTTAATGAATGGTGAGGAAACAGGAGAAGAAACAGGAACCGGCCCACCTTCAAGTGGATCATGAAGAGTAACTACATCTTCCACAATCGGAACACCTGTAAAAGAAACAGGACCACGAAAAGAGGTGAAGACACCATCATAATCGAAGTCATTAGCAGGACCAATATGTACAGCAGGTTTATGACTGACAATGACCACATTTGTACCAAAATTTACTGTGCCAGTTTTCTGATTGTACACACGCCGAATTGGTGTACTAGGTACATAACCTAAAAAGAAACCCTCCTCAGATTTAGAATCAAATTTTCCCTGAGGAAGTACTTTAAGAAAAGTACAAGGAACACCAAACGGCTCAACATTTTGCAAATTGGGCTTTTTGTTGTGCAAAAGTTCATAACAAGTTTTCTTGAACCGTTTAACTGTTAAAACCCGATTTAAAATGTGACAAGCTGTATTCACTGCCTTCCCCCAGGAAGTAACAGGAAGCCCTGAATCAGCAAGCATCGTCCTAGCCGTTTCTATCAATATCCTGTTTTTCCTTTCAGCTACTCCATTCTGCTGTGGCTCATACGGTGCACTAAATTGATGTTGAATACCCTTGGTCAAGCAAAAAAACCGTAAGAGTATTATTCTTAAACTCAGTGCCATTGTCACTCCTGATTCTCTTAACTTTAACTTCATGGACATTCTCAACTTGTCTAACAAAATCCATAAACCGGTTTGCGGTCTCGTCCTTTGTCTTCAAGAAAAATACCCATGAGTACCTAGAGTAATCATCAGTGATCACCAAACAGTAGAACATCCCTCCAATGCTTCTTACATTCACAGGACCAAAGAGATCCATATGAAGTAATTCGAATGGTTTGGATATAGTGTTGTGCACCTTTGGTTTATGAGGATTCTTGTGTTGCTTTCCTTTCAAACACGGTACACATTTATCTTCCATCCCAAACTTCTTGACTGGAACACCATCAACTAATCCAAGACTAACAAGTTCATTCATCTTTCGAAAGTGGATATGTCCCATTCTACGATGCCAGAGGAGAGATTCAGATTCATTTGCTTTGCTCAACAAACAGAGGGGCTCCGTTGGATTATCAACACCTAAAACTAAGCCATAGATGTCTCTCTTCCTAGGAGCTCTGAGCATAATCCATTCTTCTAGAATAACGAAACCCGGCTTCAAGATGAATGCCTCCTTTTCTGTGAAATGAACATTGTTGCCCTTGTCACAGATCTGTGAGACACTCATTAGATTATGAGTAAGTTGTTCCACATAGTTACTCTTTCTAGAGTAAGTTGTCCATTGACGACATCTCCCTGACCGGTGATGTTGCCGCCCTTGGATCCAGCAAAACAAACATACGACCCATTTATACCAGTATAATTGGACAAGAGTTTCATGTCCCCTGTCATGTGCCTGGAGCATCCACTGTCAAGGTACCATAAATGGATTGGTTTCCTAGGAACTCCCTGCACATAAAATGAGAAGAATTAGTTTTCATTGGGGACCCAAACCTTCTGAGGTTTGGGTCGACCCTTCTCATCTCTTAGAATCAGTTCAGTCCAATACCCATTGCTAGAAGCCGTGGGTGGAACATGATTCTCATCTCGTCTTCTCACAGGAGAAGACTTCTGACCTTTCGTCGGAGAAGGTCTAGGAGAATGAGGGCCATAAGAAGATCGAACACTCGAATGAATTTGATCATAAAATGAATTTTGACTTTTAGGAACAGAACGATCAGGTCGTGGAGGTGATTGAAAACGATTTGAATTCCTATGAACATTTCCTAAGGAACCTTTCAGTGGAGATTCACGTCGTTGAGGTATAGTAAACGGTTTTGGAGAAGATTGAACTTTAGACCTCATAAACCTGTTTATTATTACCCAACCCCCTTTTTCCTTCTGAAGTGGTAGCCTTTGAAGGAGAACCTGATCTTCGAGGTCTATTAGGACATACACTATAAACATGACCCTTTTCATGATAAGCAAAGCAAGAGAGGACCTTGAACTTTTTGTTTGTATCTACCTTTTTATCGGTACCTACAGATTCATTATTAGCACTAGTGTCCACTGACTTACTTGTTTTTCTTGAATTTTCTTTTTCAGGGTCTTGTTTAGTTGGTGAAATCCTAGACTTCCTAGCACCATCTTTCTCATGTTTATCTTTACTTGAAGATCTCTTAAGAGCAGGCATTAGAATGTGCTTTAAAACCTTAGTTGCTTCTTCATTAACGGCTAAGTTATCTTCAGATTTTCTAATCCTAGACTGCTTAGGTAATGGAGTGAGTCGTTGCTGACTTAATTTCTTCATATCCTCAATAGCAACATCCCAGACTTTATCAATCCTCTTAGGGTCAATAGATTCTAATGGGAATTCTAACTCAGTATAGACCCTATTACTCTTATGAAGTGTAAAGTGTACAATACTGTCTTTCTGACCATAAGGAGTAGACTGATTTAAAGCAACACCTTTCAATTTCTCTTCCTTGTTAGGTTGAGAAGAAACTCCTTTGGACTCTTTTGTTCCCTCAGGCAACTTTGCCTCAGAAATTGAGTCTTTTGGTTTACCATCTACAACACTAGGTTGAAGTAGGACTTCAGGAATATTAGGTTCAACAGGAGTATAATTATTATTGAAAGGAGGAGGCACATCTTTATAAGAAATCTTAGCAGTTTCAAGACTCTTAGAGGAAGAATTCTCAAACTTTTTCATATGCATCAAAAGCTCAGAATGTCTAGCAGAATCAGATTTAGCCTTAAATTCCAAGATTTCTATCCTAGCATCAGCAAGTTCCTTTTCTATGGTAGCACACTTTCTAGCTAACAAGGAATAAGATTCACTACTTACTCTTTCTATGGCCACAGACTGATTGACTTTATCTTTCATTGCTCTAATGTCAGACTCTAAGGATCTAATCTTTTCTTTGAAGAATCTTTCTTTATCATTTACAGTTAGACCCTTTTTAATTAATTTATCTCTTTCATCATGAGCAATATTTACAACAGATTCTAATTTCTTAATTTGTTCATTCTTTTGTTCAAGTTCATCAAACATGCGATTAACAATTTTGCAAACATGAACAATAGTATGTAAAGAATAAGATACCTGTTGGTCTGCCTCTTTGCAATCTGCCATGTAGGCAACAAAGTCATCCACAGTCATGCCAGCCGGAATCTCAAAATCTTGCATCTGCTCCTCAATAGTCTTTTCACTCTTTTCTGTGGCAGAATCATCTTTAACCTCAGCTGCTTTCACCTCTTCAGTAGCTTTCACTTCGTCAAGGTTCTTGACATCTTCTAACTCACTGTCAGATTCGGAATCAGTATCATATACACCAGCAGCAACAGATTCCACATTTGAACTTTTAGTATTTTCATACAATTGCTCTTCACTGTGGTAGACTGTGGTGTCCAAGAAATCATCGGGAGAATCAACTATTTGAGCCATATCATCAAGAATTTCGGCCAAATAAGCATTATTGTTCTCATCATGTGGAAGATTCCAAACATAAGAACCATCTGGTTGAACAGCTACTATAGCCTTGTCATTGCCATTGACATTTGTAGTAGGATCATCAATCAACAAAAGAGCTCTAGTAGGATTTTGATTGAACGGACGATTACCACCTCTATCTTGACGTGTAGGAGTCACATTTGCCTCTCTCTTAGGCCGTTGACATTCTCTGGCAAAATGTCCAAAACCATCGCAGTTATAGCATTTCACCTTTGACTTGTCAAATCCTTGAGTACCTCCAGTAAGCTGTCTTCCTGTTCTGTTCATAAACTTCTGTACTCTCCTGGTGATCATTGCCAATTGCCATTTCAGATCCATTTCTTCAACATCATCTGGATCTATCTGATCGTAATCTTCATCAATAAGTGCTGGATCTGTGATTCTTCCTGCAACAAAAGCTTCATGTGCAGCACACATGCAGCAAATACATTCATCCTACCCTCAGCTGATTTCATATTCATAGGCATGGACTTGTAACCAGCAGAGGAAGATGAAATATTTCCGAATTTCATATTTCCAGTCTTTGCACCGTCATTAGCCCTTTTTCCCTTGTTACCAGCATCAGTAGCCATGAATCCGGAAGAATCATCTCCATCCATTTGTGGACCACAATTGTCTGTCTCACCAGTATTACCAACTCCAGAAAAGAAAGCATTAACGTCAGCTGTTGGATTTTTCATAGTGGCATGATAGAGAGATGGATCTTGTGTGAAGTTATCTTGAAGATCCTTTTCCTTATCCTTCATTTCTCTGTTTCTTAGTGTGGATATTACTCCATCTATACGAAGAGAAGCATAATCAGCTCTTTCTTGCAATCCATGACGAAATTCTCTGTAAGCTTTTGGCAAACCATCCAAGAATTTATCCACTATCTCAGTAGGAGTGTATTTAAGGTCAAAATAAGCTAATTCAGCAAGAAGATGTTGATATCTCATAATAAGATCCTCAACTTGTTCATTCTTTGTGGCATTGAAGCAATCAAATTGTTTCTTAAGCATTTTAATTCTGTTTTGCTTCAATAGTAGGATCACCTTCACAATGAGCTTCAATAGCATCGAACAATTGCTTTGAAGTCTTGTATTCCTGTTTAGGAAACAAGTGCACCAACTCTTGAGGAATACACATACGAAGTGTGGAAAGAGTCTTTACTTCAATGGCGTAGTTAGCCTTTTCTTCACCCGTTAATTCTCCCACCTTGTATGTAGAAGTAACTCCATTCACAGTTAGAGTGGGCCATTCATAACCTTCAGTGATCATGAGCCACATATTCAAGTCTTCTCATTGAATGAAATCTTCAAATCGACCTCTCCACGCCCAAAAGTCAGCTAATGAGACTAACTTTGGTGGAGAATTAGTACGCCTACTACAGATGATCATGATAAACTAGAGAATTAAGGTATTGGGCAACAGCATTGTTGGTTGAGGATGAAAAAGCCATAAGTGAAAAGTACTGTTCAAACGAAGATAAGAATTGAACGAATTTAGGTTAAGTTCGTAGAACAGGGTCAGTACGAAGATAACTTAAATTCGTGGACAAAAATTCTGAACGAAGATAGCTAAGTTCGTAGTCAAGGATCTGAACGAAGATAAGTTAAGTTCGTATACTAAATTCGTTTGAAGAAGATTCAAAACGAAAATGAAGATAACTTCATTTTCTATCTTCGTTTGATGAATTTTGAACGAATTTGAGTTAAATTCGTTTTCTAACTTCGTTGAATAACTTCGTTTCGCTAAGTTTGTAAGGCAAACGAACTTAACGACAGAAAAGTGTTCGGGAGGCTATTTTTGAGAAAATAACAATCAAACAAACGATCTCAACCCTTCGATATGATATCAAATGCTCTGATACCACTGTGAAAACACGTTTTTAACGTGTGTTGATCGTAAATCGTGATCTATCCTAAACTAGATGTGCGAAATCCATCTAGATTAGTTATTAGGGTTCTTGTACAATACAAAGATAAGAAACAATTACAATGGGAGAAATAATAAACATTATCATTAGTCATATGATTACAATACAAAACGAATTCGTATGATTACATCTTGAAGACTACGAATCACAATCAACAAGACGACTAACAATAATGAATATGGTGGACTTATGACTGAAGGTTTGCGCGATCCTTCAGCCGGCCATGGACGAATTACATAGCTATTAAATCATCACCGAAATCTGAAACCTAAGTCCTATATTTATAGGTACAAATGGGCTGGGCTGTCAAATTCGTACAAAATGGGCTAGGCTGTACGAACTTATTAGTTCTTACGAACTTAAAGTTCGTAAGGCATATATGTTAGTTCTTACGAACTTAAAGTTCGTAAGGCATATATGTACAGTTCTTACGAACTTAAAGTTCGTAAGGCATATTTGTACGAATTTCTCAGCCTTTTAGAATTATTGCATCGGACAACAATTTGTGCACTTAATGTGCTCCAACAAACTCCCCCTTGGCCGGTGCAATCAATTCTTCAAAATCCGATATTAGTTATAGAAAGTCTAAACAAATAGCCTCCCCCGTAACTAAAGATATCGGGTCTTCTTATGTTGAAACTCGATCTTCTGAAACTTCACTCTGATCTTCAACCTGTAAAATCTCTGTATCTTCATGACAACCAACTAACCCAACACCTCTCATTGTAGTTCTCCCCCTCAACAGTAACCACCTCCGAATTAAACATAAGCAATCATCCACCCGGATCTATTTGCATGTCGTGCTTAACCGGCATATAATAGAGAAGTAGAATTTCCAACAATCAGCATCAAATCAATCAGCTCCCATAAAAATAAGAAACTCTGCAAACTGAATCACAAAATGTAGTCGCATAAATCCTGTCTCAACTAGCAGTGCCTGACTCTGTCTTGTATCTTCACAAATCCACCAATCACTCGAAGTCGTTCTTATCAGATCTCCTCTTCAGTTGTATATGCTGCCATAATATAAAGATCTTTATCTATGCAACTCCTCCGCAAGAATCACCTGATAATTTATCTCTACATCTTGGAATATGGATAAGATTCGATCTTCAAATACTGAACAACAAATAACCAGCTTCAATGATCCAATACTTCAACAAAGTTTCCACGACCGCTATATATGAAAATCATCCGTTGATATAAATCAATTTGAACATATAGTTCAATGATCTTCAAAACTCCTCGAGCATTAGAATACAATAATCACCAACAGAATAACCTTTAATCGTTATGTAACTCGAGTATGTAGAAAAGTTTTGCTCAAAAATCATAATGAATATTTTATTCCCCCTCATTTTTCTGCAAAACTTTGAAAATCAGCCCATCTGCTTGTCTTCAGTTTCAAAAATCTCCCTTTCATGTGGTTCTAAACAGGGTATATTGTGTTCCCCTCCAAAAAAATTTCGGGAAAAAATGTTCTCGTGAAATTTTGAAATTCACCTTAACTTTTGATCTAATAATGGTAGAAAAAATTTGATAATCGTCAAAAATTTTTGCCAAAAACGCACGAAAATGACCCAAAATTTTTCGGACCTTTACCAAATTAATTTTCCCGCGTAAAAACGAGATTATAAGATCATAGGCAAAAATTGTTTTTCCCGCCAAAAGACTCTTTCTTGAACTCTATCTTCTATGATCATCTTCGTATAGCATCGGCACAGTTAAAGAACTATACCTACGAACTTGATCTCCTGGCTTGAACATATTCGTAACAAAATATAGCTTACGAATTAAACATAAGCACCATGTTTGTTCTTGCGAATATAAACTTCGTATGTAGAAAATCAACAATACATGCGAAGTTATTCTTCCAGGTATGAACATCTTCGTAAGAGGAACCATGTTTGTTCTTGCGAATATAAACCCAAATTGGTGTTATCTTCGTAAGTACAATCTTTCTGCGAACATATTCACTACTGCGAATATAACCATCTTCTCACGAACTTGTTACATATTGCGAAGATATGCTCAAAACCACTCTTATCTTCGTAAGAATAATGTCTGAACGAAGATAGCTTAAGTTCGTAGACTAAGGTTCTGAACGAAGATAGCTTAAGTTCGTAGACTAAATTCGTTTGATGAAGATTCAAAACGAAAATGAAGATAACTTCGTTTTCTATCTTCGTTTGATTATCTTTAAAACGAATTTAAGTTAAGTTCGTTTTGCTAAGTTCGTAAGACAAACGAACTTAATGACAGAAACTTCATCTTCTTCATACATTCGAACATAAACCCTAAACCAGATCACGATCGAAGGCAAAATAGCCTCCCCTGCTCTGATACCACTTGTGAGTCCCTCGATAGCTACGATCGCTCTCAAGATCGTCTATTGTTATGTCGTGAGTGCGGAATCCTCACGAGATAACTAGTTTGATTAGTTATCGTGTATATTGCAAATTATATCAATATAATCTGCCTTATGTGATCTATCTTCGTTTTCTATAGCTTAGAAACGAACTTAGTCTCCTTTGGTGTGTGTGATATCAACTGGATTCCTCAATTTAGGGTTTCCAATCGTTTATATACGTTTATGATCGATATTGGGCCTGCTGGGCTTTGTTCTTACGAACTTAGCAGCCCAGCCCTTAAAACGAAGATTATCTTCGTTTGTTCCTAACGAAGATTATCTTCGTTAGTACTAAATACCATCAACATCTATGCTTAGTTATTTTCCAAGTACTTTATGTACAAGAAACCTAACATATATTATGTTTGTACTTGTATGATATACATAACAAACATCATATATAAACATATAAATAACACCAAAACATGCAATCAATCATTACTAAAACACGAAGTCCATAATCTATCAATTACATATAAATGAATAAGACATAATCAAATCTAAGTTGCTGTTGTCACATCAACATGCATCAACACAATGCATACTTATTTATGCGCTTTACACGCAATGCATACTTATTTACGCGCTTTACACGCAAGTATACTTATCTATGCGAATTACACGCATGCAAACCTTTATGTTACATGGTTGGCCTACATTCGATATTCATCATGGCACATGCATACATACGATATGAGACTTGGATATTTACACCACTTGTGCTCATTTATTACACGTGACAATTTTACTCCATATGATCTTGTTGTGGTTTGACATTGTGACTATCGACAGTGGTTCCTCGTGAACCATTTCTACGAACTCACCAACCTCGTGTTGACTTGTTTAGTACACTTTTCAGGTAACCAGGTACCCCCAAGACAAGATGCATGATTGATAGACTATTTGGACTCGGGCTTGGACTTTCATGGATCAAGGATTCATTTGCCCATTCTTTTGCATTATGCTTAGGATCGTTTGCCACCTTTTGGATAGTTTTGTAAACGCTTGATGGCTACTTGCTCCTTATGCATTTTGTGATTGTATTTGATTAAAACTTGTTGAATTCACCGAATTCATTTTATGTCATTTAGTTGCCTACGATAATTCCATCATGTGCTATTTATTTTCCGTAATATTCCGAGCCCTAGTTCGGGGTGTTACAGAATGGTGGCCCATGCGTGGTCGTAGAGAATTAGGCGGTTTGACCTAGACTACGGCTTAAGTAAAACTCTTCATATAGCATGCATGGCTAGGAATTTTGTGTGCAACTTGAATTGTATGGACCTTGAAAAGTACCCGTTGTGAGTTCGTAGACAAGACCATTTACTTGATGACTTGAGTACAATGCGATGAACGTGTGTTGAGCACAATGTGGTTAACGTGTACATTGATTTGAACTTGATTGTGGTTGAGATGGATTGTTGTCATGGCTTGGTGATAGTTTGATGAATTAGGGCAAAATGAAGTTATGCCATTAACTTAGTATAATATTGTGGCAACCCTAAAAGAGCTTGATCAACTATTTTACGGTCACCCGGTATTATAACAAGTAATGACATCACGGATTGCACACGCTTGGTTTAGGGTATAATAAGGAACCGATATGCTTAATGGAAGTTGATTGGGTGGAGGGTTAGCCGCTGGTACACCCTATATACAAACCCGGTCAATAACTAGAGGGCATATCGAATTCGGATTATACTTTGAACCATTTGTGTTAGTTGACTTGTTTTAGTTGCTTGTGATGTGATGTGTTGAACATGAGTATTGGTTATGATAATGGACAACTATTATGAATTAAGCATGAGAAAATGATAGACGATTGTTGTAAACTTAATATGATGGCATGATAGATAACGATCCCCTTAGAACATTAGTACTCTTGCCTTAGCGTAATGATATGAATTGTGTATACTATGTCGACATGAGAGCATTAACTACTTGTGTGACTAACATGTGAGCATTTTGAGGCTAACTTTCGGGTCAACGTGTTGCTTTAAAGAAAATGGCGGGATCAAGAAGGAGTATAACTAACCATAGCGATGAGCCGGATTTGGCTACTGTGATCGCCCAAGCGGTAGCAAATGCCATACCTACTATTGTAGCCCAAGTCACGTCAAGCCTTCAAGGAAACAACGAAACACGTGAAGCTAGAGTAAATATTGGTGATGATGGTGTGTTAAGTGAGTCATCAACCAAAAGAAAGAATGTCGGGGAGTCTAGCGGGACAAAGAAAGTTGGTAGGTTTGACAATAAGCATACTAGCAAGGGAGAAGTGTTTGCGGCATTTGGGCCGGCAAGGAAAGAGTATTTGGGTTCTTTACCTAAGTGCGGGAGGTGCCCTCGACATCATGCTCCTACCACTTCTTGTGGGGCATGTTACCATTGTAACAAGTTCGGGCATGTGGTCAAGGATTGTAGAGAACCAAGAGTGGCTCCCTTGAATGTGGTTCCTCTTCAAACCGTTCATCCCCAAGCCAATCACCCACGGAGTCAACGGGGTACTTGCTTTGTATGTGGTAGCCCCGACCATTATAGAAACGCTTGTCCTAGATGGGTTGAACCACAAGTCCAAGTGACGGTTCCTCATAATCAACTTCAAGTTGCCATTCCTACCCAAAACCACGACCAACAAAGCCGTCAAGTGAAACCTCGAGAACAAGCCTTAGCGAGAGATGCTAATGAAGCCCGCAACGATCCAGAAGCCGTCGGACAGGTACATTCCTTCTTCCGCCACTACGATGCGATGCTATTTGATTTAAGACCGATTATAGCCTTACTTCTCTTACTTGACTTCTTTGATTGACAATTATCCGTAGGCTTAGATTAGAATCTCGATCCTTAAAATGATTTGTGATGTGCTAGATAGTTCTAGTCGAATTGCTTAGAAATGATAGCTTGACTTTAAACGATATCAAATACTTTATTGGCCCTATGCCCCATGACATTGGGAACTTTAACATTATTGCAAGTACAGATTGGATGACAGTGAAAAATGTGATTAGTGATTGTGACAAAAGAATTGATTAAAAATGTCATCGTCAAACGGTGAGATTCTTAGAGTCCAAGGTGAAATCCAGATTTTTCTAACTCTATGTCCTTAGTGCTATCGCCCCACAGGTAAAATTCAAGACCGTTACTACTATTAGTGATTTTCCTGATATCTTTCCGGGTAACTTACCGGGATTACTCCCATCTCGACAACTCGACTTTCGTATTTCTTGATTTCCTAACGCCGCACCCGTAGCTAAAGTTTCTTATAGGCCTGCCATAACCGAGAAGCAAGAATTGGAAACATAACAGAAGTTGCTCCAAGAAGAAGGGTTTTATTCGTCCTAACTAACCGCCGTGGAAAACTCCTACCTTATGGTGAAAAAGAAAGACGGGTCGTCTAGAATGTGTATTGACTACCGAGAGTTGGATAAGCTTACAGTAAAGGACCGGTATCCACTTCCCCGAATAGATGACTTGTTTAATCAACAACAAAGTGTCAAGTATTTCTTCAAGATTTATCTTTACTCGGATTATCATCCACCCCGGATACATGAAGATGACATTCCCAAAACAGCATTCCGTACAAGGTATGGACATTTTGAATCCACCGTTACGCCTTTCGGACTGACTAATGCACAGACGGTGTTCATGGATTTGATGAACCGGGTGTGTCGACCTCACTT
Organism: Erigeron breviscapus; assembly: GCA_034093135.1. NCBI lineage: Eukaryota > Viridiplantae > Streptophyta > Magnoliopsida > Asterales > Asteraceae > Erigeron > Erigeron breviscapus. The sequence goes on along the minus strand of CM067172.1, from coordinate 116,634,778 downwards.
AGACAAGTTTGTCATTGTCCCCTTGATGACATACTTGTTTATACTAAGCCAAAGAAGGAACATATTGAACACTCGATCAAAGTGCTTGAATTGATTAGGAAGAAGTAGTAGTATGCTAAAACCCCCAAATGCGAACTCTAGTCGGAGGAGGCCCACTTTCTTGGTTACGTGGAGAGCAAGGATGATATTCATGTGGGTCCAAGAAAGATGGAGATGGTCAAGAATTGGAGACGACCCGAGACGCCATCCGAGATTCGCCAAATTCTTGGATGGCGGGTTGTTATAAAAGATAAATTGAATAGGGCAAAAGACAAGAATGAGCCTTCCAAATTCTCAAGGATATATTGTGTAAATTATACCGATCACCAAAAAGCCTCCAACACACCTTTAACCAAATGAGTTGAATGCGGGACTAAAGGCGATGATTTGAACTCCTTAGGATTATGATTGTGAGACCCGTCACCATCCGGGCAAAACCAGGGTTGTAACCGATGCTTGGAGTAGAAAAGAGAGAGTCAAGCCGAGGCGAGCAAGAGTAATGAGCCTCACAGTAGGACAAGACATTTGTGACGGGACCAATGGAAACTCAAATGCAAGCTACACCACCGGAGAACTTGGTAGTGAAGAATTGGACGACGTGGGACAATAATTTGATCGTAAAGAAGAAAATGGATCATATTTAGTTGAGAGGCTCTAGGTTCCCATTTCTGAGCAACCTAAGAACACTCCTTATTCGGTCCATCCCGGGTCGGAAAAGACATATTTCAATTTAAAGAATTTTACTGGGAGCCGGGCATGAAGCATGAGGTGGCTGAATATGTGAGTGAGTATCTCACTTGCTTACAACTTAGGGCCGATCATAAGAAGCTACCCGGATTGTTGGTACAACATGTGAAGCTGGAATGGAAATGGGAACTAATGGCAATGAACTTCAACACGAAGTTACCAAAGACAAGAAATGGTCGTGATACGAATTGGGTGATTGTAGAGCGGTTAGCGAAGTCGGCCTACCTTTTGGCCATCTCTGAAACTGATTAGTTTGACACCATGGCTCGGTTATACCTTAAAAGAAGTGGTGTCTAATCATGGAGTTCCGGTTTCTATCATCTTTGATAGAGATGCCGGGATAACTCAAAATTTTGAAGAGTCTTTCAACAAACTATGGGTACTCAACTCGATAGGAGTACGATATTTCATCCTCACACGGATGAACAAGGTGAAAGAACGCTACAAACGCTAGTGGATATGTTGGGAACGTTTACTAATGATTTTGGGCACTAGTTGGGAAGCTACTTACCGTTGATTAACTCTCGTACAATATTAATTATCACCCGGATACTAAAGTGACACCGTTAGAGCACCTTATGATAAGAAGTGTTGTTCTCCCCTACCTTAGGTTGGAAATAGTAAATTAAATAACAAAGGAAATTCTCAAATCAAAGGGGATTTAAACTAACCCATGAATGACAAAGAGGTACGCCGAGTGAAATGTAGACCATTGAAGTTTCCTAAAGAGCTTAGGGTATTTCGTAAATTTAAATTACATAAGTGGTTGGCGGACCCCACTCTTCACGTGCCAATGAACAATATTCAAGTAGACAGAGCTTAACCCTGTAGAGGACCGGTAGACTGTTAAGTGGTGAGGTCGAGAAATTAAAGAACAAACGCTACATGAATCTCAAAGGGTAGGCGATAGACTAGGCGTGAAAATGAGTTCACTTGATGGCGGGATGACCAGATGAGGCCTAGGTAACCTCACTTATATAATAATTAGGGTTTTGTGAATTTCGGGACGAAATTCTTTTAACGGGGGAATGATGTAACATCCGTGAATTTTGACCATTTGACTTTGTACGTAATTTAACTAACGAAGTAAATTATTAATGAAATTTCGTTTATTTGAGACTAAATAACTAGTGGAGGACTTGTCCGGTCGATTGAATTACTTACTATGTGATACGACACTAAACGATGCTTACCAACAATTAATTAACTAGTAATTTTGATGGGTCAACCCATGGACCTAACACCCACTTACCCAACCCATGACCCAACCTTATCCCCCAACTCTTACACCCAATCCCCCACCCATCCACTCATTCATCCCATCTCTTTCTCCCTCTAAATCTCCAAGAACACACACACACTTATCTCTCTCTCTCTCTAGATTTCTATCACACTTATTGAAATTTAAGCAAGATTAAAACTAGAATAATAATCATCATCATCTCCTTATCATCATATCTCAAAATTGAAAGTCAAAGTGCAAGAAAACTCCATATTTAGCTCAATTTCGGGTTTGAGCACTTGGTGAAGACTTTGGTAAGCTAAACTCATCCCATAATCATCATTTTATGTTTATTAACTTGTTTCTAGTTGATTCAAAGTAAATTCGGGTCACAAATCGAGCCAAAAGACGAATTAGGGTTTGTAATGGGTCAAATCGAATTTGGAACTAGATTTGATGTTTTGAAATGAAATCTTGGAATGGGTTGTGTTCATTTGAGTTTGTTTATGTCCAAATGTGTGGGTTCAAGCTTGAAATCGGGTCCTAGATCCTCCTTGGTCGACTTTGGGGTCAAAATGGGTGTTTTAGGGGTGTTTGGCTCGTGCTGGTGCTGAACTAGGTGGGTTGCGGCGCAACTAGTCAAGTTGCGGTGCAACTTAACTGACTGTTTTTCTGTTGCGGTGCAATCCTAAGTTGCGGCGCAATTGGGGGTCTTAATCACTTAACTTTTTCCTAGCTTTGGTTCTAGCATACTAGGATCGTCCCGACCTTTCCAGAATGTCCTCTTATGACCTTATTGGTGCCTTACACAAGACAAACCATTCGTTCAAAGTCGTGAGTCACTTTTGGAACCAAACGTGAGATTTTAACTCAAACTATATACATATATTATAATAGAAGGTAAGGAGGGAACCCTAGCCCCGGTACCATAATTGGATACCCATCGACTCACCCCGTATGAGTCATATGATGCCGGTACAATACCTCCATCCTAATCCCCACATGATCTGGGCACCTCGAAGGATCGAACCCGCGTATTTAAACTTCACATGTGGGTCTAGGCTTCATTGGTAACGGGTACCTTAAAGGAATTATTTTTTGTGCCAAGCGGGGATCGAACCTGAGACCTTATATCATAATATCTTTTGATCCGTAAGTCCGTTTTAGACGTATGACCTATCGTTGGAATCGTATGAGAGTCTATTTTCTTGTAGTAACCTTCATTTGAGATGAATCTTCCTCCATTTCTAAAAATGTCGAGTCAAAGTGTCTTGTTCTTACTCGGGAAGGTTGTAGAAGCATTTGTGGATTTGTGACTCGACTTGAACTTACTAAATCAACTTGTTTAGGACTATAGAGTTGACATTTACGATATTATGTTATATATTAATAGGTTGTGGACGCGTGGAGCCCAATACTCGCTTATAATCTTATCTTAACTCGATATTAGCTTCTCTTGCCGATCAAGGTGAGTTCCGTAGCTCCCTACTCGCTTGAGATTCGGGCTGGAAAGTGTACAACTACTTGTTTAGTCGTTTGATTGTCTGACTGACTTGTTTGACGGTTTATCCATTACTTGGTTGATTTTGCGCTTGTTTGTGATATTATGATCGTTTAGGATAGTTGTGCCTACACGGAAGTCGGTTATGCTTTTCAAAGGGTTTTAGATGTGGTGGGAAGGCTGCGGGTGACCCTATATATAAGCATCTAGAACTTGATGAAAGTAAAATCCTCCGAAGTGTAGGTACGAGTTGTGTAATGGAATGGATGGATATTGGATTGTGATTGGAATAGACATATACGCATTGTTGCACATGATTTGAGCGGTTTACACGCAAACATACTTATTTACGCGCTTTACACGCAATGCATACTTATGTACGCGCTTTACACGCAATGCATACTTATCTACGCGCTTTACACGCAATGCATACTTATTTACGCGCTTTACACGCAATGCATACTTATTTACGCGCTTTACACGCAAGTATACTTATCTATGCGAATTACACGCATGCAAACCTTTATGTTACATGGTTGGCCTACATTCGATATTCATCATGGCACATGCATACATACGATATGAGACTTGGATATTTACACCACTTGTGCTCATTTATTACACGTGACTATTTTACTCCATATGATCTTGTTGTGGTTTGACATTGTGACTATCGACAGTGGTTCCTCGTGAACCATTTCTACGAACTCACCAACCTCGTGTTGACTTGTTTAGTACACTTTTCAGGTAACCAGGTACCCCCAAGACAAGATGCATGATTGATAGACTATTTGGACTCGGGCTTGGACTTTCATGGATCAAGGATTCATTTGCCCATTCTTTTGCATTATGCTTAGGATCGTTTGCCATCTTTTGGATAGTTTTGTAAACGCTTGATGGCTACTTGCTCCTTATGCATTTTGGTGATTGTATTTGATTAAAACTTGTTGAATTCACCGAATTCATTTTATGTCATTTAGTTGCCTACGATAATTCCATCATGTGCTATTTATTTTCCGTAATATTCTGAGCTCTAGACCGGGGTGTTACAAACACCGTCCACATAGATGTTGTTCTCCGAAAGGCGCTTCTCCGATTCCGAAATTTTTTGGTTCTCCGAAAGGCGCTTCAACTTTCCCTGATATCGCTTAACGGAACTACGAAGGCCAACGACAAGGATGGATTTTTCCACATCTTTAGATAAATGCCGGATTTCGTCACCGACGTATTCAACATCGCTCTTCAAACGGGTCTCCCTACTCTTGACCTTAACAGTTTCTCGGCGAAGACGGGCCCACTCTATTCTCAATTCATGATACGACGCCTTGTCAACTTCTGAATCAGAATCGGAATCAGTAAAACAACTGGATGCCTACTTTTTACAGCAGATCTTTTCCGGCGACCTTGAAAATATGTAGGAGCCGGAGTTCCACCAACAGAAGTACCAGCTTGAGCAGATGAGGATTGACCACCAACTGTTGTTCTTCTTGCCTTAGCATGAGCCATTTGCGAATCAAAAGACACAAAGAAGATGATAAATGAAGCAATTTGAGAAATCAGAGAAAATGAAGAAGAAGAGGCAGTACAAAAATGAAACGGCAAGACTTTAAAGATAACCTCCACCTACCATATTGGTTATCATGCAGATCCCCACTATCTTTCAAAACTTGGCAAGATTAGTCCTCTCACAAAAAGTCACCCTCCTTCGGCCCTCGAAAAGGATTGCGTTATTCATATCTGGTCCTTCGAATATCACTTCGAACATTGCACAACGCGTAGAGATAGAAGCCAAGTCTAACATCATAGTCTTCGCAGTCTCTAATATTAGACTGGGGGGCTTGATGATATACCCTTCCGATTCACCACACGAAGGTCCACCATACAAAGCACAACACAAAGGAATTCATCTCGGAGGCGTAATAGAAAAATAAAGGTAAATCCTTGTAAAGGATATTCTATAAAAAGGAATATATATCCGTCCTTGATTAAGATCATTATCTTAAGAAAGAGATCGGATAATTACGGTAACTAAATATAAGGAGAAAAAATTAAACCATAATCTTCTCCTCCAAGAAAATCCTACTCTATATAAAGAGAAAGGTTCCTCCTCAATTGATTATGATTAGCCGATCACCCCAACTCACTTACACGCATATATTGGCGTAAAAAGACATCGCCCTACCTTCGGGGAATCGCCAATAAAACATAAACATAAATCACTACTAGAAAAATGAGTATCAGCGACGAAATTTCCGACGACAAATTTCAAACAAAAAGTATATCAATAAAAGAATAACATATTTATGACAAATTACCGACGAATTTGCCATGTAAAAAGTTTCGTCGGAAATTCGACACTAATTGAAAGAATTACCGACGAATTAATGACAAAGATTATTTTCGTCGGAAATACCTTGGAATTTTTTTTAAGAATATTAGTTATTTTAAAATTACATCATTTGTCGGAAATAAGTCGAAAACATACACGTTAACAATGATTTACCAACGAATTAATGACAAAGATTATTTTCGTCGGAAATACCTTGGAAAATATTTTTTAGAATATTAGTTATTTTAAAATTACATCATTTGTCGGAAATACGCCGGAAACATAATTACTTTTGTAATGGATTTCCGACGAAATATTTTTAGTTTAATAATTACAAAAAATTAAAGTATTTATACAAGTTCGTCGGAAATTCGACATAAATTTATGAAATTTTCCAACAAATTTCCTACGTTTTTTGAAAATAAATTCAAAATTAAAGGTATATTCTTTAAAATAAACACATGCATCATATTTCAATACTTACTCTTTATTATAATAATATCTGTTGGTATAATTCTGCCCTAGTATCGTGATATATGAATGTGTGTGTAAATGAATGTCCTTATGTTTCTAAAAAGACTAAACTTTAATAATTTTTAAAAAGAAAGTAGGGAATTTGTAGGAAAATATAAGTATTTTCGAGGAATTTCCAACGAATTCATATAAATAGTTGAAAAATAAAACAATTCGTTAGTATTTCGTCGGAAATAAACAGTTTTTTCCTACGAGTTTCCTACGAAAAAATTTAAAATATATTCAAACATGAATGTATCTCACTTATATTGGACATATACATTTCATATGTCAATACCTATTTACAAACTAAAAAAAACATAATCATATGTTTGTGTGATTATGTTTATTAAGATTTATATACGTCTGATGGGATTGTGTTCATTGATACATATTGGTAAACTATAGTTTTGTATGTGCGTGAGTTAATACATGAGTTAGTGTATAGCTTCATATGCACATTGAGAATACATAGACATTGAAAGAGAAAAGAAAGTGAGCATTGATGTATACATATGTGTCATACGTATACGTCAAGTACACAACTATATATGTATATAAGTGTAGAAAGTACTACATTTGTTAAGTATGTTCACGTGTATTGTCACGTTTATATATATTTTACCATAATATCATGATATATGAATGTATGTGTAAATAGATCTTCCTAAATGCTTCTAAAATGACTAAACTTTAATAGCTTTTTAAAAAACGTAGGAAATTTGTAGGAAAATATAAATATTTTCGAGAAATTTCCGACGAATTCATATAAAAGGTTGAAAAATAAAACAAATCCTTGGAATTTCGTCGGAAATAACTAAACTTTTCCTATGAATTTCCTACGAAAATTTTGAAATATATAAAAAAATTGAATCTAACTCACATATAGTTGTATGTGAAATGAGTGTTTATGCGAATCGTATTCTTAAAAAATATATGTCTCATAATTTCATAAATATTATTAAACGTTTAATTTGGGTAAAGTTGATAAATGTTAATGTATATTTAGATACATGTTGATGCGTGTGTAATAACTTTATGCATATCTATTTTATGCATATCGAATCATTGTTGTGATAATTTATGCATTTATGTGTCTATAAATATCGATAAAAACTTTTAATACAGTTAAAATCTAGTACTTTTTATATATTTCGTAGGAAATTCGTGGGGAAATATAACTATTTTCAACTAATTTCCGACGAAAAATTATATTTATCTAAAAAAAAATGTCTTAGAAATCGTCAGAAATACACATTATTTCTACAAATTATCCACAAAATTATAAAAGTTATTTAAATTTCAAGGAATCCGACCAAAATTATTATTTTTTTATTATATATTTGCTTCTTTTCAAGCATAATTCATTTATATGTCTTGAAATCAGATCATTAATGGGTCCATGTGTGTTATAAGTATATGTGTTGTTATAATATAATGTATACATGTATAAGTATTATGTGTGTGTATAAGTATATTAACGTGTATTGTGGTGTTTATGTATAATCATTATTGTAATGATATATGCATGTATGTATCTATTAATGTCTATAAAAGCTTTTAAAATAACTTAAAATCTAGAATTTTATATTTTTTCGTAGAAAATTCGTTGGAAAACATGACTTTTCCCGACTAATTTTTATCAATAATAAAAAAAATATAAATTTATTGGAAATAACTATTTCTTACGAATTTCCTACAAAAATTATAAAATTATTTAAATTTAAGGTATTTCACATAGTTTTAGACAAATAAATTATTTTGCACTTTATTCTTTGTCTGTCATCTTAGAAATTAATTATTAACATTTGACGTTATTTCTTACGCTTTTTGCTTGTCTTTTGTTTAAAAGTCTCTTTTCATAATCCATTCTTACAGCTATTAAAAAAACTAATCGATTTTTTTTGTGAGTAGCTTTGTTTTAATGACTTTACATTTTTTGCTTGTTGTTTGTTTAAAAGTCTCTTTTCATAATCCATTCTTACAGCTATTAAAAAAAACTAACCGATTTTTTTTTGTGAGTAGCTTTGGTTTAATGACTTTACTAAACAAGTATGAGATGATAAAAGCTTAATGAAAAACAGACAAGGATAAAATATGTTCTTTGTTTGATACGAATGTTTTAAGAAAAAATATTATTAACATTTTATAGTCCTGTTGATTGAAAAGAAAACAAAAAGGAACAAATAAATTGTGATTAATATGAGGAAATTTTGAAGGTTTACAACATTACTAAAATTATGATAATTATTAATTAATTATAAGTCGTTCGTTTCTATCCAACTAATGATGTCCTTCTTTTTCTCCTATTGAATGACAATATAATATAATTTTGAGTTGCTTCTTAATTATATATTCTAAGATTAATAATAAAATAATTGTTAGTAATGTAAGAGAAAAAAAAATACAAATCTATTAATTAGTAGCATAATTCACTCTCGAGTCTCGTATGTATCGAGAACAAATGAATATAAATTAATAAAATCAATATCAATAAATAAAACCATGTGTAAAGTAAAAAAACCCATATGTAAATAACTAACCATATGTAAAATAGAATAGCCAATAGGGAAGCCCCATCTTCCTTCACATGGATCCTAATCGTATGGTTCACAATCACTCTTAACAAACACATCAACACCAAAACTTAATCCAATGGTTTACAATCATCCTCAAACAAACACAAAAAGCAAATCCCTTTTTCCTTCCCAAATCAATAAAACCCACTCACTTGTCTGACTATTTTTTTATAAGCTTTTTGATCTTTATTCTTTATAGTCTCTAGTAATTAACTCATTGCTCATCTTGTTTCATCAATTGCCTCCATTTCTTATCGATCTGGGCATCATTAATCGCTATCATACATACATCTATCTATATATGTATTTTCTCTAGATCTGGGCATTATTAATCAATAAACAACCACTTGTTCTTTTCCTTACTAGCATGACTGCGGTTTTGATCTGTTCAAAGAAAAGTCGTCGGGTATGAATGCAAAAAAAAGTGTGTTGAAGGAAGATGGGACGGCAATGGACGTGGTTTACGATTTGCAACACCAGGGCCACACTTTTTGGTTTTTAATAAGCTATTTGGGTATTTGGTTCATGTTCTTTGTTTTATTTCTGATGTGAAACAATGAAATGGGTTTCTTATAATTTGTGATAGTTTATGTTATACATAGTTCAAGAATTCATGTTTTGCATTTTTTTGTAATCTGATTGTTAGGTTTCTCAAGATGATGTTGATATTATAATGTTTGGTAATGAAATTTCCTTTCCCCTCTTTAGATAATGGTTTCTTTGTCTTGGTTTTAATTTTAACGTTTACGTTTTCTTTTCATTAAATTTTTGCTTTATTTATATATAATTTTATATTAATCATTTCCAGAATTTATTGTGTAATTCGTTTGGATTCCTATGTTTTGTTTCCGACGAATTTATGTCAAATTTATCACCACTTTCATATAATAAAAAATGTATAAAACTAATAAATTCTGATGGAAATTCATCGGAAGTTAATATATATTACCGATGAATTTTCGACACAAATTTTTGATAGAAATTCGTTGGAAAATGTTAACTATTTTTGATGAATTACCAACATTAATTTCGTCGGAAATACGTCTAAATAGCTACATTTGAACATTTTTATAGTTATTTTAAATGTATATAGTGAGGGATTTCCGACGAAATAAACCGTCGGAAAATAAAATTTTCGTCGGAAAGCTTGGTCGGTAATTGTTTCCGATGGTGGTAAAACCGCCCCTACTGGCTCCGCCCCTGAACCTGACCTTTGACCATTCTCTTGTATACCATGCAATTAACTGCATAGAGGAAGAATCTTTTAATTACAATGGGAGATCAGGGCGATCAAAACCCTAACATCGCCAACAGTAATCAATTCAACAACAACAACAATCAATCCACCAGAGAAATCAACAATCAACAGGATGATCAGGGATGGCAAAGGGTTCAATACAGAAAGGCGGCATATAAGGAGAAGAACGTACACAGAAACGATGGCGCACATGGGAGTACCAGAAATTCTACGAAAAACCCTAGAACCAAGCTTAATATATTAGAACGTATGTCCATGTCGTTCTATATCACGAATTTTCCATCTAGGGTAACGGCTAAAGACCTGTGGGATCGATGTCGAGATTTTGGAACGGTTATTGATGTATTTATCCCCAATTGTCTTTCCAAGGCAGGTAGGCGATTCGGTTTTGTGAAGTTCATTAAAGTGGCTAATGCAGCGATTCTATTAAAGATTTGAAGTCGATTTGGTTCGGGAATTACTTAGTATTTGTGGACATGGTTAAATATAGTCGCAATACTGGTTTGAGAGAGAGCAAAGCTTCGGTACAGGAAATAACCAAGCCCCACGTTGAAGTATTGAAGAAGACTAAATCCACTTCCGATCATCAAATCAAAAAACCGATGTCATACGCAGATGCTTTGTCTGGGGTGGAAGGAAAAGGTAATGAAGCATCCTCTGGTAACACGTATAAAAGTAATCCTTTTTTCCCTTCATCCGGTATTAGACAAGTCATTCTACCTGATACGACTGATGATCTTATGGATAATGTCAAAACTTCTGTTTTGGCGAAAATCAATGACCCTGTATGTATTCCTAGTGTGGGTCTTTGGCTTGCTGAGGAAGGTTTTTCCCAATTTAAAGCATCCTATGTTGGTGGACGTTGGATATTTTTATCTTTCGGGTCTATTGAGGCTAAAGACTTGTTCTTAGCTAATTCTACATTCAAGAACAGGTTTTGTGTGTTTAAAGCACCATGTAGTTCATTTGTTCCAGATGAGAGAATGGTTTGGGTGAACATCTCTGGCTTACCTCTTGGTGCATGGAAACAAGATTCCATTCAAGCGGTCATGGAAAAATGGGGGCAATGTAAGTTTTTTGCGAATGACTGTGCAGACTCATATTCTATGTGCAAGGTTTGTGTACTTGTTCAATCGAAAAAATTTATTTTTGAAGAACTCGAAGTGTCTTTAGATAAAAAACCGTATAGGATTTGGATTAAGGAGTTTGACTTGTGGGAACCAAAGATACGCCATTCTTCTCAAGAAGTATCTTCCTCAGAGAACTCGTCACAAAATGAGGATGGTGATGATATCTGTTCTTTTGATGATGATATTGTCGCAAGTGAGCAATTTGATGAAAAATTGTGTCCAGATAATTCTGATGTCGAAGATGATTGTGGGTTGCAAGAACAGGAAGGTTCTACCTGCTATGAAAACCGTAATGAAGTCAACTTAAATAATCGAGTGGTCAATCATGATCCTAACATACCAGATGGTAGTATGGATAAGGACACGACTAATGAAGATCGTGGTTCAGTGAAGCAATTTTCTGAAGGGGAGATTTTCCGTGAAGATATTAATGTTGACGATACGTCATATACAAAAGAGCTGAATCATGCTCCCAAATCTCAGGAGACTATTGAAGACATTTTTTCATTAGACAAAATAATAGCTAAAGAGGAGGCTTCACGTAAAAAATCTCACTCATGCCCTCCAAAAGTTCATGTGACTCGACATTCTGAAAGTGTTCAGATTGGAAGAAAGGAGTGTGACGACAAAGAAGAACGTGAATCTATGGAGAATCGAACAAGAGATAATCGCTCTTTCACCTCCGAATCATCAGGAGCACTGGGTTTTATAAAAGGTGTATATCGTAGTGAACAAAGTAAGGTTGAAGATTTTTCTCAGGCAGTACATTTGGAAAGTGAAAAGGAAGGTTCTGGCTGCTCTAAGGGGTCGATTAGCAGAAAAGATAAGGCAAAAGTGGTCTTGAACATGGGTGATTGTATGGGTTATAAAGTTATTGGTGACAGCTTGGAGGTTGAACAACAGGTAGAAAGGATGAATGATAATATTGGTCTCCAATGAATATCATGTCTATTAATATGCGTGGTACGAGGTGTGATAAGAAGCGAGATAAATTACGTGTTATTCTCAATAAATTTCAAATTAACTTCGTTGCTATCCAAGAGTCGTTGATGAATGCTAGTGATATTTTTAGAGTGAAGTCCCTTTGGGGGAATTATGGATTCGAGTTTGCGGAATCTCTTGCTAGAGGCCATTCGGGAGGTCTTTTATCCATCTGGGATCCTAGGAGCTTCATTAAAAGTGATCTTCATATTTGATAATTTTATTGTTCAAGGAAGATGGATTGTGGAAGATCTGGAGTGTTACATGGTTAATGTCTATGCTCCCCAAGCCGAAGTTGACAAAGTGGAACTTTGGAGAAACATTCTGGCCTTCATAAGTTCGAACCCGGGTGCTTATCTTTTATGTGGTGATTTCAATTCTGTGAGATACCCTGAAGAACGAATGGGATCCATCTTCTCAATTACAAATGCCTCAAATTTCAATTTGTTCATTGATAATGGGAACCTTATAGACATTCACTTGGGAAGGCACAGGTTCACCAGAGTGAATCGCGACGGTTCAAAAGCTAGTCGGCTTGATCGTTTTTTGGCTAACCAAGTTTTTCTTGATGTAGCTTCTGATATGGTTCTGGAAGCGCTTGACGACATTATTTCTGACCACCGTCCACTCCTGTTTTCTAAGAAGAATATGAATTTTGGCCCGATTCCATTTAAGTTGTATAACTCCTGGCTGGATATACAGGGATTTGATGATACTGTAGTTTCTTTCTGGAAAAAAGAAAGTAATAATACTAATAAAGGGGCTTTTATTCAAATGAAAGATAAGTTGAAGACCCTAAAACACGAGATAAAAGGTTGGAATAAGGATAGGCTCAATTGTCGTAACATAGAGACCATTACTAAAGACATTGCGGCTGTTGATGAAAAGATTTTCTTGGATAAAGATAATACTGATCTTTTTTTGCAAAGACGTGGCTTTATGATGGAACTTCAAGTGATGGAGCATAGCAAAAGTCGTGATCTGAAACAGAAAGCGAGAATAAAATGGAGTGTAGAGGGTGATGAAAACTCTAAGTTTTTCCATGCTGTGATAAAAAAAAAGGAGATCTGGATCGCTTAACGGGATTAAATGTAATGGCATATGGGCTACTGATCCAAGTGATATCAAAAAGTGTTTCTTCAATCACTTTCAAGACAAATTTAAAAAGTTTGAAGGAATTCCTTTTGCCATTGACAAATCTGAGTTCAATAATTTATCTACAACTCAATCTATGAATCTTGAAGTTGAGTTCTCCTTGGAAGAAATAAAAACAGCGGTTTGGAACTGTGGTGGGGATAAAGCCCCGGGTCCGGATGGGTTTTCCTTTGCTTTTATTAAAAGGCATTGTAACATTGTGAAAGACGACATTGTTACCATGGTGGCTGAGTTCTATAATCAGGCCTTTATCCCGGCAGGTTGCAATTCTTCCTTTATTACTCTTATTCCTAAGATTAACAACCCTGTCATTGTGTCCGATTTTAGGCCGATAAGTCTCATTGGGGTGCAATACAAAATCATTTCTAAGTTTCTTGCCAACCGTCTCGCTAAGGTTGTTGACCATGTTGTGAGTCCCCAACAGAGTGCATTTATTAAAGGCAGACAAATTCTTGATGGGCCACTACTTCTAAATGAAGTGATAGATTGGTAAATATCGAAAAAAAATTGATGTTATTTAAGATCGACTTGCTAAAGCTATGACTCTTGTATGGGATTTTCTTTTTTATTATGTCGGCTATGGGTTTTGGGAGAAATGGATAACTTGGATCAAAGCTTGGCTTATTTCTGCCAGATCATCGGTCTAGTTAATGGGGCAGCCCGACAGAGGAATTCTCCATTCAAAGAGGTCTTCGTCAAGGAGATCCTATGGCCCCATTCTTATTTATCATTGCTATGGAGGGCCTGCATGTGGCTATCGTTTAATAATCTGGTTAGATGTGGATCTTTTAAGTGTGCTACCATTAATCAACTTTCCATTTCCCATCTTTTCTATGCAGATGATGTAATGGTCGTAGGTGAGTGGTCTAAGAAGAACTTAACTGTTATTTCCAATGCCTTACGATTCTTCTATTGTGTTTCGGGCTTAAAAATAAATATTGACAAATCCGCTATTATTGGAATTGGGGTCGATAATTCTGAAGTTAATATCATGGCGCATGATCTGGGTTGCAAAGTTGAGGTACTGCCTTTTAAGTACTTAGGCGTTCCTATTGGAGGAAGCCCGGGGAGGGTTGCTACTTGGAAGCCTGTCATTACCAAATTTCAAAATCGTCTCGCAAACTGGAAAGCTAATTTATTGTCTATAGGTGGCAGGTCCACTCTTATCTCTTCAGTGTTGGGCTCTTTGGGGATTTATTTCCTTTCGATCTTCAGAATGCCAAAAAAGATTAACCAGATCTTGGAATCTATTCGGTGCTCCTTTTTCTGGGGTGGGTCTATTCATAAAAGAAAACTTGCCTGGATAAAGTGGGGGAAAATATTAGCTTCCAAAGATGACGGAGGCATTGGGCTTGGAAGTATTGATGCAATGAATCGAGCGCTCCTTTACAAGTGGAGATGGCGTGCTTTAAATGATTCAAATAACTTGTGGGTTAAAGTACTCGAAGCCATACATGGTCATAGTTGTTTCTATGACCTGGTTGCCAAAAATAACGGATTATGGTCTACCATTGTCAAATCTATTAAGGATACTCATGTTAAGTCAGATTTGAATCACCACTCGGTTAGTCGCAAAGTGGGAAATGGGTCCCAAACAAAATTCTGGGTGGATGTGTGGTGTGGAAATGAACCGTTGGCCAATCGGTACCCTAGATTAGCTGCTCTCGATGTGGATAAAAACTGCAAGGTTACGGATCGTCGTACTGCATCTGGATGGGCTTGGAGTTGGCGCAGGCCTCTTAGGACCTCTCGTGAACTGGAGCAGCTGAAAATTCTCACTAGTGATCTCTCTAGTTCAAGCTTTACTAATAAAGATGATAAATGGGTATGGAGCTTAAATGGTATTTCCACTTTTTCTATTGCCCAAATTCGCAAAAATATCGACCATCATTGTCTGCCATTGGATTCTACAATAAAAACCAAATGGAATTCTTATGTACCTAAGAAAGTCAACATATTCATTTGGAGAATGAGACGGAATGGTATTCCTACAAATGTAAATCTTTTCGCCAGGGGAATTGACGTGAACTCGTTTCGATGTATGCAATGCAACTCTGGAGTGGAAACTATAATTCATCTTTTTCAAAATTGTTCTTTGGCAAAGGACATTAAATCTCTATTGAGAACCTGGACGCGTTTGGATATTCCCGACAACTCTCCGGAGGTTACGTTAAGCTGGTGTGACTCCCTAACCATTAATGCAAGATCCCGTAAAAGACTCGAGGCTATTTTATTCACATCTTGGTGGTACATTTGGAAGGCTAGAAACAATGTGCTTCACAACAACATTCAACAAAGTGGGCTGGACATTTTTAATGCTATTGTTTCGACTTCCTTTCTTTGGATTCATAGCCGAGATAGGAAAGATACTTCAAATTGGGCAACTTGGATTGATACGCCGTTCCAACATGGATAAGGAGTCCTCCCTAGTTTCAAAGAGTATGTTTTTGCATGTAGTTTGGTTTTTCTTATGTTTTTTGTTGTTACTTTTCTTCCTCGGGACTTGTCTGGGACTGCATCAAAAACATTACGAAGTGAAAACCGGTGACACGGCCTTCGTTAATGAGGTTTTTTTCATGTCTTAGGCAAGTGGAGTTTTTTTCAAATTTTTTGCAGTCTTAGCAGTAAAAGCCCCGAGTAGGATCTAGATGTGTTACTCTTGTTTTCTAGATTGTATTCTTTGTACTCTTGGCCTCTAGCATCTTGCTAGACGGTCGTTTATCATTAATTAATAAATTCTGCTGTTCTAAAAAAAATATAATATAATTAATACAAAAATTATACTCATAGCTGACATTTCTTTTGATAACATGTCCATTGATATCAATGTGCTTGGTTTGATCAGGGGCTATGCTTGTTGATGACATGTTGTCACAACACAACCCCATATGACCATCTCAATTGATCTTCAAGTATTTTAAAAAGTACTCTTCGCACCATGTGTGTGTCAGGGGGAGCTAGGGGCTGTTTCGGGTATGGGTTGATGTAATTAGCTCAGAGGTGAGAAATCCATTGTCTAATTGCAAGCTAGACAAGCTACTCCCTCCATCTCCATTTAGTTGTAGAATGCAAACCCATGAGCATACATGTGTTATGGACGTTCATGTATTGGGCTAGTAAAACTGATCCTAACTGTTAGAATGTAAATATATGATGGTGGGCCCAAATTAGTTATACTCCCAAAGGGAATGAGTCTATATATATTATCTATATCTACTCATTATAAACATACAATCAATATACTAGTTTTTAATCCTAACCCTTTTAGATCAAATGGTATCGAATTCCTAGAATTAGGTTTTAAAACATTTTTTATGTCGTTCAATGTTAATGAGGAGTGATGCTAATAGTTATTGAAGAGCCACATATTTGATAACTGATAAGTTTTATTATTGTATCTTGTGTAGAGTAAACAAGAGTACATACATTTAAATGAAAGTCTAAGTTAGGTTGGGATCCCTCTAATATTGACTATTGTAATGTTAAACCTAATATATCTAATATCCCCCGCAAGCTGAGGCCGGGGAACGACCTGCAGCTTGGACCATAAAAACAAGAAACGATCACTTGGTAAGGGCTTGGTGAAGGCATCTGCAATCTGATCATGAGTAGAGATGATTGTACTTGTAATCTCCCCTAAGCAACCTTTTCGCGGACAAAGTGAAAATCAACTTCTACATGCTTGGTACGGGCTTGAAAAACTGGGTAGGCAGAGAGATAGGTTGCTCCTAAGTTGTCACACCAAAGAGTTGGGGAAGATTTTGTTACCATGTCAAGTTCGCATATGAGGGTTTCAAGCCATGTGAGTTCAGCCACTATGTCAGCAAGAGCTTTGTACTCCGATTCTGTAGATGAGCGAGAGGCAGTGCATTGTTTGCGAACTCTCCATGAGATTAAATTAGACCCCAAGTAAATAGCAAAACCACTAGTAGATCGCCGAGTATCTGGACAACCAGCCGAGTCGGCATCAGAAAAATCCTTGAGATTAGTCCAGTTTGCATCAGTAAAAGCATGAAGAGTTGAGCCAGAGGCGTGCTTGATCAGTAAACCATAACCAGAGGTACCAAGCAGATATCTCAAAATTCGTTTAACTGCAGTCCAATGCTGTTCTGTTGGAGCATGCATGAACTGACAAACCCGATTGACAGCAAATGTGATATCTGGTCGAGATAAAGTAACATATTGTAGAGCCCCAACAAGCTGCCTATATCTAAGCGGATGGGAAAATAGAGGACTGTCCTGTAAAGATAATCGCATGGAAGTGCTCATTGGAGAAGAAATCGGTTTAGCATTGGAGAGACCAGCCCGTTGTAGAAGTTCCATGATGTATTTTTGTTGCGATAGAATGATATTACTACCATGTTTAACTATCTCTATACCCAAAAAATAATCAAGATCACCCAAGTCTTGGGGTGCAAATTTAGTGCTCAGATGAGCAACAAATTTGTTGATGGCTGCCAAATTATTCCCGCTAACAATGATATCATCCACATATACGAGAAAATAAATGATTGTACCACGGAAGTTATATATGAAAAGAGATGCATCCGTTTTTGAACCCGTGAAACCCAACTGAGAGCTGTGGACAAACGAGTGAACCATGCCCGCGGGGCTTGCTTTAGACCATGTAGAGTCCCTAGCTAGATGGTTTAACCCAGAAGTGTAAAATACAACAAGTCTAATAAGCACTAGATTGGACTAGTATTACTTGAATATAAATGCAAGAATATAAACAAAGTAATACTTGACTTAAAGTAATAAATAAAGGTGGAACACAATGTAATATTTTCAAGTGTATTTTATTTATGATGTTAAATAAAATACAAGGTTGTGCGGAATCAAGATAATACAAATATGTAAGTATCCTAACAACCTATGAATTACAAATGATCTATATTTGCCAAATAACTCTTTTGATCGAAGATACTTAAAGTTGTGAAGTATCCCTGTTACGATCGAGAGTATTTAGACAAATTCACCTTAATTGCTAAAAGTAATTTTAACAAGGAAATGACTTTGTATTTATAGGCAAACAAATTCACCAGTGAATTTGTGCCGTACAAATATGGTTGCATGCATTTAATGAACCGACAAGGTAATTAAATGCATTGGTTAAAGTACAAGGATAAAGTCACATCAATATGACTTTATTCTTTTAACCAACCACCTTTACACACGTATGTACTTTAGTAAAGAACAAGTGGAATGTTCTTTGAAAAGTGTGTAAAGGCAAAAAGTCAATTCCTCGTAGTCAGTATTCAGACTTGTAAGGTCTAGAACACTAACAATCCTCCAGTGTTCAGATCTGGTAAGACTTCCAGTGGACTCCGCCATTTGTCAGTCTTCTTTATTCTGACTTCAGTCTTTGACTTCAGTGAGGCCCTTCTTTTCGACGTATGTCCAGGAGCATCTTCAGTAGCCTTTCTCTTTGGAGATGGAGAGGATGGTACAGACTCTGGTGGTTTCATACCTATTGCAACTTCCATCTGTTGCTTTCTCCTCCATACCTTCTCTATCCTCTTCAAAAACGCTTTAACATCAGTCGACAAATCTGTCTTCCCCCTGAAGGTTAAGGCAATCTCCTTCAGTTCAGTCCATCCAAAAGCTTGGACTGAAGTACTCTTCCTTTCATCAGTAAAGTTACCTTCCCTGGTCAACTTTACTTCAAACCTGGACATGCCTTCATGATTTTCAGCTAATTTGATCTCTGCACCTATGATCCTTCTGGCATCAGCCCTGAACTTCAACATATCTTCATATTTGGCTTTTTGCTTAGCCATCTGGATCATATATTCAGTTTCCTTGGATACTGCATATGGCATAACATCTTCAAATTTATCTCTTGTTTTGATTATGACAATAATGTACACAAGAATGCAAAATGCATTGAACTACAACTTATATATATACTAGCAGTTCAACTCTTCCCTTTAGCTTCAAGCCAAATTAAGTTTTGTCAAAAATGCAAAAGGTTGCACTGCCCAGCGTACGGACGCTCCCACGGATCGTCCGTGGAAGCGTCCGCCAAATACTTGTTCAAATATTGCTCAAGACTAAAACTGCACAGAGCACGGACGCTCCCACGGATCGTCCGTGGTGCGTCCGTGAAAGCTTCTGTCCAAATTCACACTTTGTTAACAAGTCAAGATCTACATATCCAAATGGTCTAATATTGATAGGATATGACTTATACAACATCTTAAGAGTAACCATTTCATCAGAATTCACATCCGAAAAGTTTGGATTCACGGACGATCCCACGGACGCACAAGCGTCCGTCCGTGCCTGAACTGGGTGCAGAATAAAGAGAATGTTTTATCCCCACTTGACTTTATTTCCCCCAAAACATTCTTTGCACCTCTCCCTTTAACCCATATCTGCTCATACACTCCCAAGAACAAGTTGCAAGGTATTCTAATCTTCTTTCTAATTCTTTCAATCCTTAATCAATTCATTTATGTATTATCTTGATTTAGGGGTTAACAAGTTGTATCACTATGTAATCAAGATGAATTCAAATTTATACCTAATTAAGCAAGATGCAAACAAATAGGTATTATAAATATGAAAGGATAATACAACTATACATACAAATTTATCCCTGGATTAAATTCTATACAAGTTGTGCTTTGATAATATAATAATATTGAATATATTCAAAATCAAAGCACATAGAAATTTGCATGCGTGTTTTGTTGAATTAAAGATAGGGGACAAGTTGTAACAGCTATAAGCATGTGATCTTGACTCCTGGAATCAAGAAAAAGATGAAAAAGCAAGCCAGCTGTGCAGGGACGCTCCTGCTGAATTAAATGGTCACACGGACGCTCCACGGACGCTCGAGCGTCCGTCCGTGCAACTACTGCTTCTCTCTCTTTGCTTATTTAAATGACACTTGATGATTGTTGTACTCACCTCTTGCACCTGCAAAAACATCAAGTATACTTACAAGTGAATATCAACTTACATATCTATTTTCATTTGTTAGAAATTAGCAAGAGAGCATTGTAGTGAGCATTCATACATATTCATATACACACTACATTTGTAACATTCTTCATACTAGTGAGTGTGAAGAACTTGATAGAAGGTCTTAGTGAAGGCCTTGATATTTCTCTAGTGGTTAGAGAACTTATTGTTCTTGAAGTGTCAAGAACTCTTGATTCCTAGTGGTTAGGAATTGGTGATAGCATTTGTACTACGGATACTCTACCGGGTTTAGAGACTATAGTGCAGCAACTCTTGGTTAGTGAACCGAGGAGTGGATTAAGGCGAATTCGTTAACATTCGCCCCAACCACTATACATCGTGGTGTTGTGTTTGGTGATATCTTTCTTACTCTAATCTTTTACTTATCTATTTACTTATATTGTAAGTTCTATAGCACAAACAACACTTCAAATTAAACCTAAATTGAATAGTCTTTTAAATAAATCGAAAAAGAGGGTAAATCTATTCAACCCCCCTTCTAGATTTCCTTACAATTGGTATCAGAGCGGTTGCTCAAATTTTTAACATAAACCTTCAAAAAATTCGAGTTTGAATCCATGGAACAAAAAGGTTATAACTATAATGAAGGGTGTTCAATGCAAAGACCTCCTCTTCTTGAGGCGGATGGTTTTTGCTATTGGAAACAACGATTTGAAACTTATGTTTGTGCTAAAGATATAGAACTATGGGAAAGGATTGAGTCGGGTGACTATGAACCGAAAATCTATTCGGTAGAACAAAAGAAACACCTACCCGTTGAAAAATCGGCTTGGACCACCGAACACAAACAACAAATGGCTAAAAACCATGAAGCTAAACTTATCTTATATAATGCTTTGCCTAGAAAAGAATATGAAAGAGTCTTTATGTGTAAAAGTGCTAAGGAAGCTTGGGACACTCTTGTTGTCACTCATCAAGGGAATGCCCAAGTCATAGAAAATAAAATAGACCTACTAGTAGGACAATATGAACAATTCATCATCAAAGATGATGAAAAAATAGATGTAGGATATTCTAGATTTAACACTATTTGCACAAGTTTGAAAGCTCTAGGTACAACCTATACAAGCAAGCAATATATTCGGAAGTTTCTAAGAGCTCTACCATCAAAATGGAGACCCAAGGTGACGGCTATAGATGAAGCTCAAGACTTTGAGAAATTAACTCTTGATGAGTTAATAGGAAATCTCAAGGTTCATGAAGTGCTATTAGAAAAAGATGAAGAGATAGCCAAACTAAAGAAGGATAAGTTCAAATCCATTGCTCTTAAGGCTAAACATAGCCTTGAGACATCTTGTGAAGAAGATGATGATGAAGGGCTTGATATTGATGATGAAGAGCTAGCATGTGTAGTAAGAAACTTTAAAAGATTCTTCAAAAGGAATGGCAAGTTTGTTAGACCTCCTCAAAATGACTCAAGAAAGTCACAATTTGATGAAAAGAAGAAAATGACCCGAAAATGCTTTAATTGTGGTGACCCTAATCACTTGGTAAGTGATTGTCCAAATAAAAAGCAAGAAAGGGCTTATATTGGAGGTGCTTGGGATGATGAAGAATGTGAGGAGGAAGAAGCTCAAGAAAAGTGCTTAATGGCCTTCAATGGAATGGGAAGCAAAGATGGTGCATGGAGTGATAGTGATGATGAAGACACCAACCATTTCCTCTTTGGACAAAACGACGATGAGGTACTTTCCGATTGTGAATATTCTATTGAAAACCTAGAAAATGACTATGAAAAACTTGTCACACTTTGTGCTAGGTTTGGCACACAAAATAAAACTTTGAATTCAGAAAACTTATCTCTAAAACTTGAACTTGAAAAACAAACCAAAGAGCTAGCTATTTGGAAAGACAAAGTCAAAAATTTAGAAAAAGAATTATACTTTGAAAAATTCTCAAGAAGTAGTGAAAAGTTAGATGACATGCTTGGAAAGCAAAAGACCTCAAATAATAAAGGAGGAATAGGGTATACACATGAATCTTCAGCTATAAGTCATAAACCAATTGTGTTTGTTAAACAACAAAGTGCAGAAACTGCTGAAACAGAACTGACCAGAGCACGGACGCAGACACAGACGATCCGTGAAAGCGTCCGTCTGAACCCTGCACAACAGAATGACCATAGGAAAATGTTCAGACCACGGACGAAGCCACGGACGATCCGTGGGAGCGTCCGTAGACCCTCTGACCAGAAACTCAGAAATGTTAACACATACCAATCCACCTTTAACCCACCAAGGATGTTTGAAAATACAAGAAAATATTATCAAAGTTCAAACAAACTTGGAATTGGTTATCAAAGAGACTTTGAAACACCATATCATTATGGCACATTAAAACAACAAGTAAAAATAGTGCAACGATGGGTTAAAATAGGAGTATTTACCACTAACAATCCTGGACCCATGAAACATTGGGTACCAAGCTCTTGAATTTAAATACAAATTTGTAGGTATGCCTCAAAAGCTCCATCAATGAAAATAAGGAGACCATTGAGGATGATGATTGGATTGTTGATAGTGGTTGCTCAAAGCACATGACGGGTGATCGTCAAATGTTCTCATCTTACACTACCTATGATGGTGGTGACGTCATCTTTGGTAGTGACCTTAAGGGAAAGATCATCGGTAAAGGTAGCATCTCTCACGAAACCATTACTTTTAATAGTGTCTTGCATGTTAGGAATCTTGCTTTCAATTTGCTAAGTGTAGGTAAATTATGTGATAAGGGATTAAGAGTCTATTTTGATAAAAATAAAACGAATATACTCAAACAAGGAGAAGTCATAATTGAAGGTAAAAGAAAACATGGAATATATACATGTAAACTTAGTGACTCCAAGAAAATAGATATATTCATATTATTTTTTATACTATCATATACCAATTTTTATAAATTTTTTTATTAACTATATATTTATAACTTTATTTCTATACACTTTTATTATTATCCCATTAGACGTTCAAGCCTAGGCAATAGTCAGGAGTGCGGAGAGCGTAAGTGTTTGAAAAGGTTACGAGCGCGAAAGAATAGGAGGCTGAGCCGCGAGGGACCTTCAAAAAAGAGAACGAGAGGAACCGGGGACCGGAAAAGACGGTGAAGAAGGTGGCGGAGAACATAAGAATAAAGAGGACAAGTACCACGAGTTTAGAATAGTAGAAGCTGGCCCAGAAAAATAACGCAAGGAAGCACGGGACTAAGGGCGGATGAAGGAGGCAGCAGGAAGAAACAGGTCAGTGGGGGGTGTAGGAGATTGGATGGGGTCAGACCAGCGACTAAAAGGATGGGTAAAAAGTGACATGATCCACGCGGAAGCGATTGGAGGCGCAATAAACGACGTCATGAAGAAAAATGGGAGAAGAGGGGAAAGTTATACTGAGGGAAAGGCAAAGCAAGTAGGAAAAGTGTGATACTTCTATTTAGGAGCTGGCCACACATGGCAGGCTGACGCGAGAAAAGTTGATAAGGGAAAGTTGACGGAAGAGGGGAAAGAGGAAGTGTAGACGAAATAGCTAGGACACGTGTGCGGACGGCCAAAAGGTGCGGAACGGAAACGTCGAGGTATAAGTAGGAGAGGAAAGTGACAGCAAAGGACGAGGAATGCAAACAAGGAGAAGTCATAATTGAAGGTAAAAGAAAACATGGAATATATACATGTAAACTTAGTGACTCCAAGAAAATAGATATTTGTCTTGCCACCATACATGACACCTCCACCTTGTGGCATAGAAGATTAGGACATGCTAATATGAAACAACTTCACAAATTGTCATCCATGGACCTTGTTAGAGACCTTCCAAAATTAAAATTTGACTACCATTTTTGTGATGCATGTAAAGTAGGAAAACAAGTTCAATCAAGTCATAAACCTAAAAATATGATTTCAACTAAAAAGTGTCTAGAACTATTACATATGGATCTATTTGGGCCCACACCTATTCAAAGCTATGGAGGAAACTTCTACACTTTAGTAATAGTTGATGACTACTCTAGGTACACTTGGACATTCTTCCTAAAACATAAAAATGAGGCTTTTGAACAATTTAAAATCTTTGGAAGAAAAATACAAAATAAACTTAGTTGTTCAATAGTGTCTATACGAACCGACCATGGTAGAGAATTTGACAATGAGACACAATTTGGTGAGTTTTGTGATAAACATGGGGTAACCCATAATTTTTCAGCACCTCGCACACCTCAATCAAATGGGGTTGTTGAGAGGAAAAATAGAACACTACAAGAAATGAGTAGGACTATGCTTAATGAACAATCCGTTCCTCAAAAATTTTGGAGTGATGCCGTAGCCACATCTTGTTATATACTTAATAGAGTTCTTTTAAGACCCTTAATGAACAAGACACCATATGAGATATTAAATGGAAAGAAACCAACATTAAGTCACTTTAGAGTTTTTGGTTGTAAATGCTTTATTTTAAATAAAAAGGAATATCTAACAAAATTTGATCCTAAAGCTTATGAAGGTGTCTTTTTAGGATATTCCCCAACTAGTAAAGCCTATAGAGTGTTAAATAGAACAACAAATGTAATTGAAGAATCTCTTGATATAACATTTGATGAATCGGAACCTAAAAAGTTACCATTGGTAGATGATGATATAATTGAGGAAGAAGCAATAGCTACACCACAAAATATTAAAACCACTCTAGAAATTGCTCCTCAACTAGAATCCATAAAAAATGTTAAAGAAGTAAAAGATCATCCTATAGGTCAAATAATTGGTAACATAGATCAACGCACAACTAGGTCTCAAATAGGAAATGAAAGTCTTGCCCTAATATCTACCATTGAACCCAAGAATATTAAAGAAGCAATTATAGATGAAAATTGGGTAAAAGCTATGCAAGAAGAACTTGATCAATTTAAAAGAAATGATGTATGGGAATTGGTTGTTACACCTAGTGAACACACAATCATAGGAACAAGATGGGTCTTTAGAAACAAACTTGATGAAAATGGGAATGTAGCAAGAAACAAAGCTAGACTAGTAGCACAAGGGTATAATCAACAAGAAGGAATAGACTATGATGAAACTTTTGCTCCGGTTGCTAGATTAGAATCTATTAGAATCTTACTTGCTTATGCATGTGCTAAAAACTTCAAACTATATCAAATGGATGTTAAAAGTGCTTTTCTAAATGGAATCATAAATGAAGAAGTATATGTTCGTCAACCACCCGGTTTTGAAAATAAAGAAAGACCTAATGATGTGTTTAAACTTAAAAAGGCCATATATGGTCTTAAACAAGCACCTAGGGCTTGGTATGATAGGCTAAAATCTTTCTTGATTGAACATGACTATGTGATGGGTATGGTAGATAACACTCTATTTGTGAAAAGAAATGAACATCATATTATTATTGTGCAAATATATGTTGATGATATAGTGTTTGGCTCCACCGATAAGATTCTATGTGATAAATTCTCTAAACTTATGCATGATGAATTCGAAATGAGCATGATGGGTGAACTAAATTTCTTTCTAGGGTTGCAAATTAAACAACTTGAAGATGGCATTTTTATTAATCAATCTAAATATATCAAAGAAATGCTTAAGAAATTTGACATGGAAAATGCTAAACCACTAGATACACCCATATCCACCACAACTAAACTTTATCAAAATGAAGATGAAACACCTATGGATAGTACTAAATACCGAGGCATGATAGGTAGTCTCTTGTACCTTACCGCTAGTAGACCCGATATTATGTATAGTGTTTGTTTATGTGCTAGATTTCAAGAAAAACCTAAAACATCTCACTATGAAGCGGTTAAAAGATTTTTTAGATATCTAAAAGGAACTACATACCTAGGTCTATGGTATCCAAAGTCCACCGGTGTGGATATTATGTGCTTTGCGGATTCGGATATGGGTGGGTCACTTGTTGATAGAAAGAGTACTAGTGGTGTTTGTGCTTTTATTGGTTTATGCCTTACCTCTTGGTTTTCTAAAAAGCAAACATCCGTTGCATTATCCACCACCGAGGCCGAATACGTGGCCGCCGGTAGGGCTTGTACTCAAGTCCTATGGATGAAGCAAATGTTTGTAGACTATAATGAACATTTAAAAGAAATACCCATTATGTGATATGAAAAAATGAAAAATTGAAAAAAAAAAACAAAAAAAGTTTTTTTTATGTGTGATAACAAGAGTGCAATTGATCTTAGTAAAAATCCAGTTTTGCACTCAAGAACTAAGCACATTGAAATAAGACATCACTTTCTAAGGGATAATGTGCAAAAAGGGAACATTGTTATTGAAAAGGTTGACACAACCGAAAATGTCGCCGACATCTTTACAAAAGCTTTGAAAAAGGAAACATTCGAAATCATGCGATTGGGATTGGGTATGATGGAATTAAACTCAATTGAATCACAAAAATGAAAGACAGTAACATTACGGACGCACCACGGATCGTCCGTGAGATCGTCCGCAATCTGACTACTTTCCTACAGTACACGGTACAACACGCGGACGATGAGCGACCGCAAGAGCGTCCGTATGAGCGTCCGTCCGCTCTCTGATTGGCTTTTAAGACCCCCAATCATTCCTCTCTCCCTTCTTTCTACACCTACCACGATCCCCAAATCAATTTTTAGAGTTTTAGGCTGTGAATTCATACGAATCCATCTCTTCTTCGTCTTCTAATTCACCAATCAAGGTAATCTTCTTCTATTATTCTTCTATACTATATTTCTAGGGTTTGCAACTTTAGGGTTTGTTCTTATTTCGCATATTACATTTTGTAATTATATCTTCTGGTCATATAATGCACATTAAGTTAGGATTTCACTTACCCACGTTAGGATTACACTTTAAATCATTTCTTTGCATATCATTAACTAAGTTTGTGAAAACCATCATATTGCAACTATTATTGCTTACTCCTAGGTGTGCCACTGCATTAGAGGTATTTATTTCATTGTATGCATATTTCCAAACATCAAATTCTTTGAAATAAAGCAAAAAAATTTTCCAGTTCACGGACGCTTCCACGGATCGTCCGTGGTGCGTCCGTCTGCACACTGTCTTTTACAAACTTCACGCATTCACACACGGAATGTTGCAAGAATCAAAGTAATGATATAAATTGATTATATCTATTCCGATTATGCAACCTTATATCAAAAGACGAACATTGTCTCATTAGGATGGCACATTTGCATGCGAGTCTAGAGTCGAGACAATCACTAGTCGACATAGTCATCCATATAGGCACACACACACCTATATTAGAGAAAGCACAAGAATCCCCCACCCCCTCTACCCCCCCCCCCCCCCTTCCCCCGACCTCCACCCTCCCACCCCCCCCCCCCCCCACTTCCCCCCCCCCCCCTCCCCCCCCCATCCCCCCCCCACCATCCCCTCACTCCCCTCCTTTCCCCCCCTCCACCCTCCCACACACCCCCCCACCCACCCCCCTACTCACTCCCCCACCCCCTCCCACTCCCCGCTTCCCCCCCCACCCCCCCCCCCTCTCCACCCCCCCCCCCCCCCCCCCCCCCTCCCCCCCTCCCCCCCCCCATCCCCCCCAACCCCCCTCACCTTCCCCACCCCCCCCCTCCCCCCCTCACCCCCCCCAAAACCAACCCCATTTGCATGCGAGTTAGAGTCGAGACAATCACTAGTCGACATAGTCATCCATATAGGCACACACACACCTATTTTGGATCATATTTTTGTTAACTTCAAATTTCTTTTGTATTTAGGAAATGGCTGAACCACAATCTTTGATCACCATTCGAAGCCTTACCGCCGACGAAAAACGAACCCATAGAAACCACCTAAAAGCCCTCCGAAAGCGACAAATTCATGATGGCCGCCGGGTTGACCTAAATGCCCTTCCGGCGATTGCCACTAGAGCCTTTAGGGATAACCATTGGGATGCCTTCCTTGATCTCCAAGGCCCGGTCTATGATGATCTTGTCCGTGAGTTCTATGCATCCTTTCATCTCCATGAAGAAATGGATGTGGAAACACGGGCTACTTCTCAAACCATCACCTTTGCCTTCGACAAAGACCACTACACTATGCCTTTGAGCATCTTTGCTACTTATCTTGGTGTTCCAAACACCGGTTATCAATTCTATTCCACCGGCCAAAGTCTTAATCTACTACCTCCTTTTGTCCCTAGAGATGATGCCCTTTCACTCCTTTGTGACAATCCTAATGAAGTCATCAATGAAGTTTTCACAAGCAACCTCAAAGCCCCTCATGATGTCCGTTACAAAGTAATCGATTGGAACCTAATTAACAAACATGGGAATCATAACGAGGTACCCGCTTCCGGGGTCGCCTTTCTCTATTGCCTTCATCACCACATCCCCATTGATATTGGCTACTTCTAGCCATGAGAATGTCCGGCCTAGTCACTAACAACAATAGGCGCCTTCCTTGTAGTATGCTCCTCAATAATCTCTTTCGAAACCTCCAATTACCTCTTGGCAATCCTCGAGTCATCAAAGCCACTCCACTTGATGCTCTCACCATGAAGCGTATGACATCCAAACGCCCAAGGGAGGATGAAGAAGATGAGGCACATGAGGAAGAAAACATCCACCGGGGAACCGATCAAGGGGGAGCTAGTGGAAGTGGGGCGGGCAATGTGGTAGGCGATGATGATCCATTCTACCGTCTCTCGAGTTCTCAAAAGCTTGATCATCTCTACCGGGAGCAAGGCACCATCAAAAAGCTACTCCTAAAGATCGCCAGCAAGCTTGGATGTGCTGGGTCACCGCCTCGTGATTGAAAGCCATAATTTCTTAACCTTTTTAATATGAACATTATTTGTGCTTTTAAACTTTGGTCTATGTGTTGAACAATTGCTACTTTCACTTTTCTTATGGTAGGGACTTGATTTGCTCTCATATTGCTATCTCATGCTAGATGCTTGCTCTTATATGTTTACATGCTATAGGGTAGATATTTGCTCTTGTGTGCTTACATCTCTTGGTTTACATATAGCTTTAGCATTTCCACCTTCAAGGATGAACCTCTACCTTAGGGGAGCCTCTTTCAAGGGGGAGCTTACCTCTTGCATGGTTCTTATTGTGTTCACACATTATGCCCTTTTTGGTTTGACAAAGGGGGAGAAGCATAGGTATGTATTGTTAACGAAGTTGGTTTAAAGTCTCATTACATTTTGCATACCTATGTACATTGTTGTCATTCTCAAAAAGGGGGAGATTGTTAGTGCATATTTAGCATAACATCAAAATTCAAGTTTATCTCTTGTTTTGATTATGACAATAATGTACACAAGAATGCAAAATGCAATGAACTACAACTTATATATATACTAGCAGTTCAACTCTTCCCTTTAGCTTCAAGCCAAATTAAGTTTTGTCAAAAATGCAAAAGGTTGCACTGCCCAGCGTACGGTCGCTCCCACGGATCGTCCGTGGAAGCGTCCGTCAAATACTTGTTCAAATATTGTTCAAGACTAAAACTGCACAGAGCACGGACGCTCCCACGGATCGTCCGTGGTGCGTCCGTGAAAGCTTCTGTCCAAATTCACACTTTGTTAGTAAGTCAAGATCTACATATCCAAATGGTCTAATATTGATAGGATATGACTTATACAACATCTTAAGAGTAACCATTTCATCAGAATTCACATCCGAAAAGTTTGGATTCACGGACGATCTCACGGACGCACAAGCGTCCGTCCGTGCCTGAACTGGGTGCAGAATAAAGAGAATGTTTTATCCCCACTTGGCTTTATTTCCCCCAAAACATTCTTTGCACCTTTCCCTTTAACTCATACCTGCTCATACACTCCCAAGAACAAGTTGCAAGGTATTCTAATCTTCTTTCTAATTCTTTCAATCCTTAATCAATTCATTTATGTATTATCTTGATTTAGGGGTTAACAAGTTGTATCACTATGTAATCAAGATGAATTCAAATTTATACCTAATTAAGCAAGATGCAAACAAATAGGTATTATAAATATGAAAGGATAATACAACTATACATACAAATTTATCCCTGGATTGAATTCTATACAAATTGTGCTTTGATAATATAATAATATTGAATATATTCAAAATCAAAGCACATAGAAATTTGCATGCGTGTTTTGTTGAATTAAAGATAGGGGACAAGTTGTAACAGCTATAAGCATGTGATCTTGACTCCTGGAATCAAGAAAAAGATGAAAAAGCAAGCCAGCTGTGCAGGGACGCTCCTGCTGAATTAAATGGTCACACGGACGCTCGAGCGTCCGTCCGTGCAACTACTGCTTCTCTCTCTTTGCTTATTTAAATGACACTTGATGATTGTTGTACTCACCTCTTGCACCTGCAAAAACATCAAGTATACTTACAAGTGAATATCAACTTATATATCTATTTTCATTTGTTAGAAATTAGCAAGAGAGCATTGTAGTGAGCATTCATACATATTCATACACACACTACATTTGTAACATTCTTCATACTAGTGAGTGTGAAGAACTTGATAGAAGGTCTTAGTGTAGGCCTTGTTGTTTCTCTAGTGGTTAGAGAACTAGCTATTCTTGAAGTGTCAAGAACCCTTGATTCCTAGTTGTTAGGAATTGGTGATAGCATTTGTACTACGGATACTCTACCGGTTTTAGAGACTTTAGTGCTACAAATCTCGATTAGTGAATCGGGGAGTGGATTAAGGCGAATTCGTTAACATTCTCCCCAACCACTATATATTGCGGTGTTCATGTGTTTGGTGATATTTCTCTAACTCTATCTTTTTACTTATCTATTTACTAGTATTGTTATCTCCATAGCACAAACAAAACTTCAAATTAAGTATAAGTTGAATATTTTCTTAAAAAATCGAAAAAGAGGGTAAATCTATTCAACCCCCTCCTAGATTTCCTTACACCTTGGTACTTTCTGCTATTCCATGGCAGACTGGAGTTCTTCACGATTAATTTTGAGTGAAGTATCCAAAGGAATGAATGTGCTCAGATCTGCATCTCTGATTGCTTTTAACTGTTTGGCTGTAAGTTTGGGCAAGCCTTTCATTTTATTTCTGTACTCTATCTCCAGAGCAGCAACATTCTTCCTGATCTTTTTCTGGAGGTTCACCAGTTCCTCCGTCCTTTGTCTGATTAGTTCAGGTACGCTGACACCATAAGTTACAGAATCATAAGTTTGTTCTTCTTCAGAGTACCTGGAGCGAATCATCATCCAATGCATCCAGACATTGATGAATTCTGGGGTCTTCCTTCATTCTTTTATAAACATCAATATGTATGCCCAACCTGCCAGCATTGTAAGAATCAAGGGTCCCCATAGTTGCCATCTCCCTTTTGTGGGCCAGCAATTCATCCTTTTGATTTTTCTTGAATATTTCTATCATAATGCATTCTTGCTCCAGTCTCTTCGAAGTGTCATCATCAGCAGTAGGGAGTTCTGATGAACCTTCAGCAGTTTCAATTTCTTCTCCAGATACCACCTGTTGCTTTCCTTTTGCTGACTTTAGAGTGGTTGTGATATCTGGGAATTCTTCAAACTGGGGCTCACTGGCATCAGTACCAGCAGCCTCTTCAACCTGCACAATGGCTTCAGTGCCAAGTGCCTTCTGCGCTTCTTGTGCACTGGCATCAGTACCAGTCACTTCTTCTTGTTGCACGATGGCTTCAGTGCCAAAGGCCTTTTCAATAGCACTAACAACCACTTCTTTCTTTTTCTTCACCAATCCTTCTGGAACAGACTCAGTGGCAACAGACTTTTCCCCCTTGGAATGTCCACCAGTTTGAGACTTGTGGGCACTCCATAACTATTCAATCATATGTCTGTCTAGAGCACCAAATGTTCTTTCAGCCACTGGAGTTGTTATATTTACAGTCTTCCTGATAGCCATCACTTCCTTCTTAACAATTTCAAGTTCCTGAGGCAAGTGCTTTGGCATTTCAATTTCAATCATTTTCACCACTTGAGGCAATAAACCATCTTGAATTGTTCTAAGAACAGACCCATAAATCTCTTCAGTGATTTCTTTCAACATACCATGTCTGAACTTCTTAGCACATTCATCACTGATGGTGCTAACAACAGCATTCTGATCAAGAGTTGGCCTGCTTTCCAAATTACTAACCCTGGTAATCAACTTCTGAACCTCATCTGTCAGACCTGCCAGTGGTTGAACAAGTTCAGCTTTCACTGCAGTCTGAACAGAATTTACCAATTTTGCCTCTAATCCCTGGACTGCCACTTTGATATTTTCAGAATTTTTATTAGTGGCCAGTACCACCTCATTCAACTTCTCAAACACCAGCTTCTCATTACCAGCAAAAAGATTCATTTCTGATGAAAGATTATTCGATAAAATAGATTTGAAATCAGAAACAACCTGTGATGAAGACTGGAGTGATCTCTCCAGGTCCGCCACCTTACTTAAAAGGCCTTGGACCTCGGCTGAAGACGAAGTGAAGAGACCACTGGGAGGTTCAATTCAGAAGCCAATCTGGTTCACCAAAGGTACTTGTGCCTGGACCTCTTCAGTGGAAACTTCAGATGTTACTATAGTTGAGTCCAGCACACGGTGTTCAGATAAGTGGTGGAGGTTGATTTTGTGAAATTTGAATTGTGGGAGGATTGAAATGGAGTTTGTTGGTGAATAAATGGATTCTGGTGGTGGTGGCATTTCAGTAGAAATAAGTGGTTGGGTGACTGAAGCAATAACAGAGTAACCACATTTTCTACTTCATCACCCAGGAAATTCATATTCACATCAAACATATTACCTTCAGACATTGGGGAATCTACCTCATCCCAATCTGGAGCCGTCCCAACTGTCTGATCATCTGTCTGATCACCAACTTCTACATTTAAATCTATCTGAGCATCTTGCTCACCAGTCTCTTGCTCAACAACCTGTACATTTTCTACCTGCTCAACATCCTGTACAACATTTTCTTCCTGCTCAAAAATGGGAGACCCATCTACATTCATGACATCACCTGGATGGCTCGATTCGGCTCTATCTGGATTGACCTGAACTCCATCCTTCCTAAGACGCCTGGAAGTTCTTGGTCGTCTAGGAGGGTCAACATTTTCTTGTTGCTGTTTGTCAGGGGCCACTTGGGTTACTGGTTGCACAATTTCAACATTTAGGTCACCAGAGGGTCCTTCACCAACTAGGTTCCCTCCTGGAGCCTCTTCTGGCTCATCAGGTGCATCATTTCCAAAATGATTCAACATATTTACAGGAATTTCAACCTCACCAGCTCTTGATTTTAAGGAGCTCAACTCCCCCAGGTATTCACACACATAAAAGTGGTTTGTATCGTAATCATACTCAGCACCTAGAGCTCTTAAAAATACAAGTGACAGAAAACGAATATAAGGAATATGTGGTTTTCTACCTTTCACCTTTAGACGGTCAACCAAGTCATCAAGAAGATCTGAGCAAATCGACCCTGTACCCAAACAGACAGTAGGCAATCTGGAGTTGCATTTGATTAATCTGGTCCAACCCTCCAAAACTGCCACCTAAACACTCAACAATATGAGTGAAAAAGTATCTCCATGAGTCTGACAACTTGCTCATGTAGATTGTGTCTTTCCTTAATAACTGGCCATGTTCATCCAATATTTCAGTGTGCCCCATCAATCTGCACACACCCTGAAATTTACAACAAGTCTAATAAGCACTAGATTGGACTAGTATTACTTGAATATAAATGCAAGTATATAAACAAAGTAATACAAGACTAAAAGCAATAAATAAAGGTGGAACACAATGTAATATTTTCAAGTGTATTTTATTTATGATGTTAAATAAAATACAAGGTTGTGCGGAATCAAGATAATACAAATATGTAAGTATCCTAACAACCTATGAATTACAAATGATCTATATTTGCCAAATAACTCTTTGGATCGAGATACTTAAAGTTGTGAAGTATCCCTGTTTAAATCGAGAGTATTTAGACAAATTCACCTTTATGCTAAAAGTAATTTTCAAAGAAATGACTTTGTATTTATAGGCAAACAAATTCACGAGTGAATTTGTGCCGTACAAATATGGTTGCATGCATTTAATGAACCGACAACATTAAATGCATTGGTTAAGTACAAGGATAAAGTCACATCAATATGACTTTATTCTTTTAACCAACCACCTTCACACACGTAGGTACTTTAGTAAATAACAAGTGGAATGTTCTTTGGAAAGTGTGTAAAGGCAAAAGTCAAAACCTCGTAGTCAGTGTTCAGACTTGTAAGGTCTAGAACACTGACAAACCTCCATTGTTCAGATCTGGTAAGACTTCCAGTGGACTCCGCCATTTGTCAGTCTTCTTTATTCTGACTTCAGTCTTTGACTTCAGTGAGAACGTCTTCAGTAGAGTAGATCTGGACTGGGGTGAAGTCCAGTGAGCTCATCTGGAGAATACTCCATATTTCCTATACAAGTATTTTGCTCACTGGTCTTCCATTATTTCTGACAAATCTTCAGAGGGACTCCAGATTCCAAGTCTGGAGTAGGTCCAGTAAATATCATTTCTGGACAGAATCTTCAGTAAGGCTCCAGTAGTCGAGTCTGGAGCGAGTCCAGTAAATCTGGACCTAACAAATTCCCCCTATTTGTTTAGAAATAATGCAAGGTTTTTCAACCTTATATCTATACAATTTTGTATGCTTGAAAAACACTAGTTTTGACTTAGTCTAAAAAATTTAAGTTACTGGAAAACACTTTATAGATCATCAGTGTTTTCAGTTTCATCTTTTAATACTAACTTAGACTAAATCTGATCATTTACTTTGTGAAACAAAATATGCAACTATATTTACAGCCATCAACAGAAACAAAGTTACAATTTTGGAAATTAAATACAAATACAAGTAAATGATACAAGAGTTAGGCCCTTCTCTTCGATGTCTGTCCTGGAGCATCTTCAGAAGCCTTTCTCTTTGGAGATGGAGAGGATGGTACAGACTCTGGTGTCTTCAAACCTATTACAACTTCCATCTGTTGCTTTCTTTTCCACACCTTTTCAATCCTCTTCAAAAACGCTTTAACATCAGTCGACAAATCTGTCTTCCTTGAAAGTTAATCCTATCTCCTTCAGTTCAGTCCATCCAAAAGCTTGGACTGATGCATTCTTCCTTTCATCAGTAAAGTTACCCTCTCTGGTCAACTTTATATTAAACCTGGTCATGCCTTCATGTTAGTCAGCTAATTTGATTTCAGCACCTATGATCCTTCTGGCATCAGCCCTGAATTTCAACATATCTTCATACTTGGCTTTCTGCTTAGCCATCTGGATCATATATTCAGTTTCCTTGGATACTCTCTGCTGTTCCATGGCAGACTGGAGTTGTTCACGATTAATTTTGAGTGAAGTATCCAGAGGAATGAATGTGCTCAGATCTGCATCTTTAATTTCTTTGAGCTGTTTGGCAGTAAGTTTAGGCAAGCCTTTTGATCTTTTTCCTGTACTCTATCTCCAGAGCACCAGCGTTGTTTCTAATCTTTCTCTGGAGGTTCACCAGTTCCTCTGTTCTTTGTCTGATCAGTTCCACTACACTGACACCATACGTAACTGCATCATACACCTGTTCTTCTTCAGAATACCTGGAGCGAATGTGTACATCATCCAATGCATTCAGACATTGATGAACTCTGGGGTCATCCTTCATCTTTTTGTATACATCAATATGAATGCCCAACCTGCCAGCATTGTACGAATCCAGAGTCCCCATATTTGCCATCTCCCTGATGGGCCAGCAGTTCATCCTTTTGGTTTTTCTTGAAGATTTCATCATTATACATTCTTGCTCCAGTCTTTTTGAGGTGTCATCATCAGCAGTAGGAAACTCTGATGAACCTTCAACAATTTCACTTTCTTCTCCAGATACCATATGTTTCTTTCCTTTTACAGACTTCAGAGTTGTTGGATATCTGGGAAGGCTTCGAACTGGGGCTCACTGGCATCAGTACCAGCAGCCTCTTTACTCTGCACAACGGCTTCAGTGCCAAGTGCCCTCTGTGCTAAGTGTGCATTGGTATCAGTACCAGTCACTTGTTTTCGTTGCACGATGCTTTCAGTAGCAAAGCCTTTTCAATAGCACTGGCAACCACTTCTTTCTTTTTCCTGACCAAACCTTCTGTACCAGACTCAGTAGCTACAGACGATTTTTCCCCCTTGGAATGATCACCAGTTCGTGACTTGAGATCATTCCACAATTGTTCAAGCATATGTCTGTCCAGAGCACCAAAAGTTACAGTCTTCCTCAGTTGAGTCACTTCCTTCTTTATAAATTCAACTTCCTGAGACAAGTTCTTTGGCATTTCAGTTTCTATCATCTGAACTACTTGAGGCAACAAACTATCCTGAATAGTTCTAAGAACAGACCCAAAAATCTCTTCAGAAATTTCTTTTAACATTCCATGTCTGAACTTCTTAGCAACTTCATCACTGATAGTGCTAACAACTGCATTCTGATCCAGTGTTGGCCTACCCTCCAAACTGCTTATCTTGGTTGTCAACCTCTGAACTTCTTCTGTCAGACCTGCCAGTGGTTGAACAACTTCATCTTTCACTGCAGTCTGAACAGATTGTACCAATTTTGCTTCTAAACCCTGGACTGCCACCTTGATATTTTCAGAATTGTTATTTGTGGCCAGTACCAGCTCATCCAGCTTCTCAAACACTATCTTTTCATTCCCAGCAAAAACATTCATTTCTGATGCTAGATTATTGGATAAAATCAGAAATAACCTGGGATGAAGACTGGAGTGATCTCTCCAGGTCCGCCACCTTACTTAAAAGGTCTTGGACCTCGGCTGAAGAAGAAGAGGAGGGACCACTGGGAGGATCAAGAGATGAAGTCATTCTGGTCACCATTTGTACTTGTGCCTGGACCTCTTCAGTCGAAGTTTCAGCAGTTTCAACTGTTGAGTCCAGCACACGTTGTTCAGTAAAGTCGATTGGAGTTTCAAGTGGTGGTGGTTGAGTTTGTGAGATTTGAATTATGGGAGTGGATTGTGGAATTGAAGGTGGTGGTGGTGGTGGCATTTCGGTTTCTGGTGGTGGAATATTTGATTCTGGTGGTGGTGGTGGCATTTCAGCAGATATAAGTGGTTGGGTGACTGAAGCAATAGCAGATGTGACAACATTTTCTACTTCATCACCCAGGAATTCTCATCCCAATCTGGAGCCATCCCAACTGTCTGATCACCAACTGTTTCATCACCAGCCTGATCACCAGCCTGTTCACCAACTTCTACATTTAAGTCTATCTGAGCATCTTGCTCATCAGTCACCTGCTCAACTACTTGTACATTTTCTTCTTGCTCAACAATCTGTACAACATTTTCTATCTGCTAAGCATCTTGTTCAATATTTTCCTGCTCAAAAATTGGAGACCCATTAATATTCATTACATCGCCTGGATGTCTTTCTGGATTTACCTGAACTCCAGCCCTCATAAGGCGCCTGGACGTTCTGGGTCGAGTAGTACGTTCAGTCTGTTGAACCTCAGGAGCCACCTGGGTTATCGGTTGCACATTTTCAACATTGATGACTTCAGTGGGTCCTACAACAATCTGACCTCTACCTGGAGCCTCTGCTTGCTCATCAGGTGCATCATTTTGGAAAGTAAGCATGGTCTGAGGAATATCTACCTCACCAGCTCTTGATTGTAGGGAACTCAACTCCCTCATATATTCACACGCCGAAAAATGATTTGTTTCATAATCATACTCAGTACACAGAGCTCTTAAAAATACCAGTGAAAGAAAACGAATATAAGGAATATGGGGTTTTCTACCTTTCACCTTCAGACGGTCAACCAGATCATCAAAGAAGATCTGAGCGAAATCAACCCTGTACCAAAACCAAAGACAGTAGGCAATCTGGAGTTGCATTTGATTAATCTGATCCAACCCTCCAGAACTGCCACCTAAGCACTCAACCAAATGAGTGAAGAAATATCTCCATGAGTCTGTCAGTTTACTCATGTAGATTGTGCCTTTTCTTAACAACTGGCCATGTTCATCTAATATTTCAGTGTGCCCCATCAATCTGCACACATCCCTGAAATTGATACCAGTAGGGAGAGGAATTGCCATCTCATTCTCAGCCAAATAATTTAATTGAAGAACATCTCTGAGAGAATCGACAGAGAGAGTGAACGATCTGGTGCCTTGTTGCAATGTGTAGTTGATGGTTTTAGTGTTTTCTACATACACAGCAGAATACCAAAATTCAAACAGGTAATCATGATACATTTTACCTGGATTACGAGTGAGAGCACCATATAGTGGACATGAGAGAAAAAATGTATTTAATCTCCCAATAATGGAACGGGCATTATGAACACTGAAAGTGAGAGTTTTGCCATCCAGTTATTCATATTTATTCTTATTGCTTTTGCCTCTAAA
This sequence comes from Erigeron breviscapus, assembly GCA_034093135.1. Lineage (NCBI taxonomy): Eukaryota > Viridiplantae > Streptophyta > Magnoliopsida > Asterales > Asteraceae > Erigeron > Erigeron breviscapus. The sequence goes on along the minus strand of CM067172.1, from coordinate 116,595,937 downwards.
GTGATATGGGGTGCCTTAACAATATTTGCAACCGGAGCATATTCGGCGGCGAGCAGATTTTTAGGAGAATTGGATTGTCTTGGTGCCATTGAATATGATGAATAGATATATGAAGATGAGATTAAAGAATTAGGGTTTTGATGAAGATTTGATGAATTGAAGTAAATATGAGAGTGATATATGATTGGAAATTGAATGGGAGTAAATGAAGAATGAAGAAATAAATGAAGGAATTTGAAGGATTTGGGAGTAAATATGTTCGAAGTAAATGCAATTGAAAGTGAAAGTGGGTATATATAGGAGAGAGATATGGAACTCAAACGGTTTAATTTGAAATTATCAAATAAATTTTGATCGGGTTCTGAGATCCGCATTAATTACATCACATCACACATAAATGTGTGACGGTTTACAGCCCACAAACAGTATCAAGTTGCACTTTTTGTCTTCCCAAGAAAGCTTGAGCAGTGGACAATGAAACTGAAGTTTGCTTCTTACTGGTACAGCTGACCAGTTTGCCACCAAGGAAATGACATCCACCAGTAGTGGATTTCCTGTCTATCTTACAACCTGCATGATCTGAATCTGAATAACCCATTAGATCCATGCCTGAGCCTTTGGGATACCAAAGACCCAAACTGGGGACACCCTTAAGGTACTTCAGTATGCGCTTTACAGCAAGCATATGAGATTTGGATTAGACTGATATCTGGCACATAATGTTAGGACCAGTTTCACCTGGAAACTGGCTAGTCTCTAGTTGCACCTGGAGACTAGAAGATTTGTTCCGAAATATATTCATCCCAAACTTTTCTTTACTAGTTGACTAATGCCGTTTAGTCAATATTGTGTGTGTCGTTAAGTCTATTCTAGATTTAATGTTTATATGAAGATAATGTGTGTTACGTGTGAGGCATGTAAGCCTAAATGTCAATGTAGTATAAATGTGTATAATATGAAGGTTAATGTCCATGTAGTGACATTTAATGAAGGATTAATGTTGTATATGGTCAATAAAGTAGTTTGTGACCAATAATGAAGGATTAGGAAGCTTAGAGGCTAGTTTTGACATGTGTGCAAAGTCAAACAGTCAACGGTCAACAGTCAAAGTCAAAAAGTCAAACGTATTCAAAGCTTTCCATAGTTATCTTACAAATTCATGTATAAATACCATCTCAAATGTAATGGAAAAGGATTTTTGAGCCCTAACCACCACTCATTGCCATAATCATTTCCTTGTTCGATTTCATCATCAAGTGTGTTTTGATCAAGATTTGCACCTCCTTTTATTTGTCAAGCACGGTAAACACATTTGTGATTGCTGAGTACTCCATTGAGGTAAGATAACATCTTTTACCACATGAGGGGCAACAAAATATAAAGTTTTTATAAGTTAACTTCCCCAAATGAATGTTTGTATGTTTATATGTTTTCGGGAATGAATGGGAGGTTACTATGGGAATGATTACGTTACCATTGATGATGAACGGTAAGCTTATGCATGCTACGATGAAATGATGATATGTTTATGTTATAAAATGATGTTATGCTTATGAAATGATATGATGACGCATTGTTATGATGTTATGCTAATGAAATGATATGATGACGCATTGTTATGACGTTATGCTTATGAAATGATATGACGATACATTGCTATCACTTTAAGATGATATGATGCTTATATGACATGATGATATGATGCTATGACGATGACATGGATCTTTTATGATATGACGATGTGATGTTAATATGCGATGACGATATGTTGATGCATATATGTCTTATGATTGATTGCATGGCTTGAACACCTAGTCACTAGACTTCTATAGGTTTGCCATGACACGTGCACGATTAAGAGCCCTAAAGTAAAGAAAGATGTATGTGATTAGTTTAGGTGAAAGTGTAGCCTAAGCTAATAATAAAAAGTAAAGAAAGATACACGTGATTAGTTTAGGTGAAAGTGTAGCCTAAACTAATATAATAAAGAAGTCTCGAGCATATGTAAAGTCTTGTGTTAAGCTTAACCCATGCTAGTTCTTCGGAGCTAGTGTGTACGTGGTCACGTGGTGTGGGAATCTAGATACCTCCCCGTGGCATAGTTATGTGTGAGTGTATCCGGGTGGAGTAACTAACCACTACACGCACAAAGTTCAAACGGTATACTCAGTTGGATTGACTTTGTCTTTCCTTAACGACGACGATGGACCACCGTAAGGTCTACCCATCAAGTCAGGTGTGAGGACTCCATGTAAGGTCTTATGACCGCCTACACACAACCCCACATCCCTAAGTATGTGTGGCTTATGTCACATAGCCTACGTCTAGGCAAAAGAAAAGAAAGATAAGAAAGATAAGAAAAGAAAAGAAAAGAAAGTAAAGAAATGTAAGAAAAGAAAGATGAAACGTAAGGATCTATGATGTTAGGCACATTTAGGATTACGATGAATTCCTAATGTGTTAATTTATGTATGTTGCTTTAATGTTGATGATATGTTCTTGTTGACGTGTGATATGATAGACACCATAGTATTGTGGTGATCTTAACGTGCTATGCCTAATATGTGATATTAACGATTATGAAAGGTTTTTGTTAATATATAAAGAATTGGCAACGTTTTCTTAAACTCATGTTATCTTACTTAGCTTTTAAAGCTAACACTTGCTCTTTTGAAAAACGTTGTTCCCTCAGGTTAAGCAGGTTGAGCTAGTGAAAGACTTAGCTTGGTGAGGCGGGTAGTTTATAAAGAAGACATCTAGTTTCCCGCTTAGTCATTTATGTTAGCCTTGATGATTGACTACTTTTAATATGACTTATGTATTGTTTATATTGGCATTTATGTTGGTGCCACATCTGGATTATCTTACACTATTTTAATGATATGAATGCTGTAACACCACTTTTATAAATGAACTATCCATTAAGGGTTAGTTATGTTTTAAGGATTCTGTATTCCGCATTTCTAAACGCCGTTAGGCAAAAGTTTTTGAAAATCCAGATTTTAAAATGACGGGTGTTACAATTTGAAGTCCAGTTGCATGTACAGTTAACGCAACTGAAGACTTCCTCCAGTTGACATCTGACCAAGACACCTGAAGACATTCACTGAGTCGAAGACATCAAGTGGAAGAAAGAGAATAACAATGGCAGCGAAGCCCAGTTGTTATTCTATCTCAGATAGAAACTGGAGAACATCAGTGTAAAGCATTTACAAAGCTTTACACTGATTACGAGGAATTGACTTTATGCTTTATGTACCTTTACACGGATAATAAGATTTATCTTATTATTAAAGTACAAAAGGTACATAAAGCAGGTTGAGTAAAGTTGCTTTTTACTGCAACTTTACACTGCATTTTAAGGAATTAAATGTTATTCCTTAAATGCTCTCAACCATTTGTACGGCCAAAGTTAACATCCCAATGTTAACATCCCAATGTTAACTTTGCCTATAAATACAAGTCATTGCACAACCAAGAATACCTACTTTGCAAACCTGCAATATTCTTGGTGAACTTGTGCAATATTCTCTCAATCGCTAAAAGGAACATTTCACTACTTTAAGTGTTTCGATTGTTTAGAGAAATTCCAAGTATAGATCAATTGTAATTCATAGGTTGTTAGGATATTTACATACTTTGTATTATCTTGGTTCCGCAACAACCTTGTAATTTATTTAAAGTTAATAAATAACTTACACTTGAAAATTACATATTGTCTCACCAATTTACTTTACAAGTATATTATTGCATTGTTCTTTACTTATTGTCACTTAAATAAGTAATCTATCTAGAACTTGGTATATACTCCTGTAACTGTCGTCTCCAGTTCAGTGCTTATATTGCAAAGTAACTCCACCATCGACATAGAGGTGTCTTCAGTAGTACCATCTATTGAGTTGGGACTTACAAGTGGTATCAGAGCAGAAGGCTAATAAACTTGCCTAGATCTGCTTAGATGACTACTACTGAAAGTGGAGATGGTTCTGGTAATGGTGAAAACCCTTTGAATAATAATGCACCACCACTTCAAAATGTTAACACTAATCCTCCTCCTCCTAATGCCCCTAACCATGTCCATGTACATTATTCTAACACTCCTGTTCCAAAATTTGATGGAAACAGTGAGACCTTCGGTACATGGAAGGCCAGAATGCTTTTGCATTTTGGTGGGATAGAGAGATATATGCTGAAAATCCTTAAGGATGGACCGTATATACCCATGTCTCTTGGGGTAAGTCCTCTTCTAGATCCAACTGGAAGAAGAGGTTCTAGAGAAAAGCTCGAAGACCATTGGTCTGATGAGGATCGTAGACTTGTAGATCTGGACACCAGACTCAAGAACATGATCCTTGGAGCTGTCTCCTGAAGATCTAATTCCAACACTTGTGTTGTTCCCCAGTGCCAAGTCAATGTGGGATGAATTAGTTATTCAGTTTGAAGGAGGTGATGACACCATTGTTACCAGAAAGGTTGCCTTGAACAAGAAGTATGAATCATTTTTTGCTCTCCCCAATGAGTCCCTAACTGGTACATACACCAGATTTTCTAGCCTCATTAATCAGTTGAGAGGCTTGGGTGTAGAGAAGGATAAGGATATTCTTCTTGAGAAATTTTGTGATATTCTTCCTTCCAAATGGGAAAATGGTTCTTGTCTTAAGACAAGGTAAAACCCTGCACAGCCATACTCTTGCATCGCTCTATGGAGCCTTCAGATTCACTGAAGATAATAATGCTGCAAGACTGGTGGCTGAGCAGGATGCCATGAACCATGCCCAGAGTCCCAAGGTTGCTAGTGTAACTGAACGACCTTGTGCTGCTTTAATGTCTGCAGAGAGTGTCCAGGCACACTCAATGAAGGAGATGTTAAACAGTTTCTTGAACTCTGGCCTGACCACTGAAATCAGTGATGGTTGTGATGAAACTGACGATGATGATCTGGTCGCCATGATTGCTAAAACCTTTAATAGGTTTAAGCATAAATCTAAAAGATTTAATGGCCCCAACAATGCTTCCAGCTCCAACTCTCTGGATAAAGCCAATCTTACCTGCTATAAGTGTGGTAAGAAAGGTCATTTTATGAAGGAATGCAGATCAAGTCAGATGAACAACCAAACTGGCCCCTCTGTCCCTAATTTCAATCGGCCTGATGATAGCTACAAAGCTAAATACAAGAAGCTTAAGGCCCAGATTGCCCTCCTGGCCATGGAAAAGAAAAAGGATCAGTGCTTAATGGCACAAACCGAGGGAAAACAAAATGATTCATCAGCTGATGAAGAAGAGGAAAGGGACATGTGCTTCATGGCCTTGGAAGATCAACAGCAGCATGTGCAAAGAAGATGTCATCACTGGAAGATGGGTGGACATCATTTTGAAAAAGGTATGTGATTATGACAATCGGGTGGATCCAGAACTGAAACTGGACCTTGTTGAATCATTAAGTGGTGATTTGGCTTTTGTGGAAACTGTTAGAGCTATAGTGAAAGATATCTTGACACTATCTTAATTGAACTGAACAATGTTAAGCCACAACTAAATGATTTACAAAGTGTCCAGTTGGCTCTCAAGGAGTCAGTTTTTAAAATTGAGGCTTTAGAATTTGATAATCAAAAATTAGCATCTGATCTTGAAAAAGAACAACTGATTATCAAATCATGGGTTAAAGCATCTGGGAAAAATTACGATGCATTTTCCAGAACCATAGATGCCCAGAAAAATGCATGGAAATCTGGTGATCTGGAAATGGCAGCTCTCATTCCAGATCTTCATGCATTGCCTCCAGCTCTCAGGGTTAACACTCCTTATGATCAACCTGAAGCTGTTGAAACTGTACCCATTGAGACCACCCCCACTGAGGTTAAACCTGGAGCCAAACAGGCTAGTGCTCCAGTTAATGGGTCGGTGGAATTTAATTCCACTTTAGTTGCTATGGTGTAAATTTACGAATGGACGAATTTGTGACGAATGGGGTTTACGAAAAAGAGTAAGAATTTTGGTGATGCTGGATCGATTTGCTCAATGAATGACTTGAAAGAGTTTTTTTTTCTTTTTATTGGTCGGAATTTGTAACCGGAATTGTGTCCGGGTGTAACACCCGTCATTTTAAAACCTAGATTTTCAAAAACTTTGTCTAACGACGTTTAAACGTAACGGAAAAGGATCACTTAAAAACCTAGATTTTCAAAAACTTTGTCAAACGGCGTTTAAACGTAGCGGAAAAGAATTTTGGTGATGCTGGATTGATTTGCTCAATGGATGACTTGAAAGAGTTTTTTTTTTCTTTTTATTGGTCGGAATTTGTAACCGGAATTGTGTCCGGTATATTTGCTTGTAACACCCATCATTTAAAAACCTGGATTTTCAAAAACTTTGTCAAACGGAGTTTAAAACGTAGCGGAAAAGATCACTTTAAAACCTAGATTTTCAAAAACTTTGTCAAACGGCGTTTAAAAGTAGCGAAAAAGAATTTTGGTGATGCTGGATCGATTTGCTCAATGGATGACTTGAAAGAGTTTTTTTTTCTTTTTATTGGTCGGAATTTGTAACCGGAATTGTGTCCGGGTGTAACACCCGTCATTTTAAAACCTAGATTTTCAAAAACTTTGTCAAACGGCGTTTAAACGTAACGGAAAAGGATCACTTAAAAACCTAGATTTTCAAAAACTTTGTCAAACGGCGTTTAAACGTAGCGGAAAAGAATTTTGGTGATGCTGGATTGATTTGCTCAATGGATGACTTGAAAGAGTTTTTTTTTTCTTTTTATTGGTCGGAATTTGTAACCGGAATTGTGTCCGGGTGTAACACCCGTCATTTTAAAACCTAGATTTTCAAAACAACATAAAAACTTGTTCAATCGGCGTTAAACGTGTCCGGGTGTAACACCCGTCATTATGCTCTAAGATTTGACTATTGACTAGTTCTCAATAGTCAAATCTTAGAGCATAATAATTATCTCAATAGTAAGGCACACTATATAATCATCACTATATTCACGCGCTAGTTTTCAGATAGCTCAATCTTAGGGAGTAAAAGCTTTCGTATCTCTATTGTCCATAAAATTTCCTATCAACTTGTCATGCTCATATTCTCTTTCAAATCAATCATAAATAATCAACGTCATTACTCAATAATTTGAACAAGTCATACCACAAAATGATTTCGTGCCTTATAATAATCTCATTATTTTAAAGTGCATATGCAACTTAAAGTTCAACATCATGAATCATAAGGCTTTTACGCATGCATTCCTCACATAATTTCCACATTGCACATTCCAAACTTTCACATTGCACATTACAACTTTCACATTGCACATTATAAACTTTCACATTGCACATTATAAACTTTCACATTGCAATCAAATCATGCCCAAATTCACATGTTATAGCATAGAGTAGCATGTATCGACGAATATCTTTCAATCTTATTCATTTCACTTCTAATGTGCATGAGGGAAATCCTACTAAACTAACAAAATCCTCAAGTAAAGCAAGTCTCAGATGGTTATATATATGCTTAGGTGAATGTCAAAATGCAACAAGTATTCATAAAAATGGATTTATTAAAGATCTTCTTTCTTTTTTTTGAAAAGGAATCCTTTTGAACATAAGTCCAAGTGGCCGTTTGAGTTTTACATGGTCCTCTCATAATTAAACGTAGATTCATGACTCTACGTTTAATTATGGTCCTACCATGTAAAGCTCAAACTAACCCGCTTAACCTTATGCTCGACTCGACTATAAAAATTCGTTTTGAAAAGCGGCTATAGTTTTGAAATTCCCGGAGGAACTCCAATGTTCTCTATAACCTTAGGCTCTGATACCATTTTCTGTAACACCCCAACTAAGGCGGAACATTGAGATGTACAGAAAGTCGAGTGTTCAAAACAAAGGATAACAGATAACATTCACCATAGCGTTATTGAATAAAAATAATTTTACAATGCACAAGCATGTGAACCAATTCCAAGTACAATACGTCTACCATACTTGGATATTGAGTCCACGAAACAAATAACAAATACATGAGATGATATACTACAATGATCAAGGCGGATTCCATTGCCTATCACAAGGTTTGATCTTTGACTCCAAAGTGCAATGCAAATAATCATGATGCATACAATTCCTCAAAGCTAATGCCGAATCCTGAAAAGCATGAAGAAAAAGTGTCAACTACGAAAATGTAGTTGGTGAGTGCATAGGTTTTCAAGTAAATTTCGTTACATATTCATTGCAAAACTTGGAAAACATATTATTACATATCAATATACCCAAACCACATGACCGACAAAATTCTCATCTCAAACTATCAAGTTTTCCAAATACCATAATGTCATTTCAAGACTTTGAAAATCCATGGTAAACCATAAAGTTCTCATTTATTAAAATCATCATGAGAGAAAAATATATATCAATCGATAATTTCCATCCATAATATAATATCAATACCTCTGGGTCAATGGTAAGACTACCATGACATAAATCGATGAGATGTTCTTGAGCCACTACTAAGACCGGTTATGTCCAAGATAATAAGAAACACATGCCGTCAATCATGTGCAATAATAATAAAGGGGTCGTGCCATGGAGACGACCAATAATAGAAGAGGGCGTGGCATGACCACTGATATAGTAGCTAGAGCACCGCGTGGTCGGACTGGGAATGAAGGTCGTCACAAAGGCAACCAAACATCCCACCGTTACTCGTTGGGTGAGGGGACAAGTCCTAGTTGCGCAACTCTCATACTACAGGCCTCTCGAAGAGTTAATAGTAGTGTACCGAGGTGAAACAGTTTGACAGTACTCAAGCTCATCATATAATATATAACACATTGAATATACAATATAATTCCCATATCATAATCATTCTTTTAAAGTATCATTTCACATGAAGAAATCAATTTCAATTATTCATGCTTTTCACCCCGCAAGTAAAACACATAAAAGAGTTTGAAAGGGGGCTATGACTCACCTTGATATGCCGCATATTATATTCACTTATCCAAAATGGGTACTTCCCATCTATCGCTTCCTTGATCATATATCCGTCATATTCCTCAATCACATTTCAAGCCAAGACTATCTCTACGAGAGGACTAATACACATAAGTTCCTATCTTAAGCCATCACTTAGAAATGCCACTATCATTAAGTTGTCATCAATTATGGAATCCAAGTGTATTGCTAATTTCGTATCTTTTTGGTTGTAGAGAGTGATGGTGTAAAAGGTCTTTCATTATACATGTAGTTATAAGTTGTTAGAATTTCGGTAACTTGCCTTCATTTGTGGTTTCGTTTGGCATCTTAGGTTATCATATAGAAATGCCGTATTAAGTTATATTATCCTTATTCATCATTTGATGTGTAACCGATTTTAGCACGAATTAGCATTTGTGATATCAATTTATAGTTTGGTTAACGTAATTACTTATGTCCATCCCACTTAATTTTCTTTTGTGTTACTTTGATTACGCTTATCTTTTACTCACATATTCCTCAATATGTCTTATGATTATTCAGGTTTATGAAATTCGCTTAGGTGTTATGGGCCATCACCAAATTGGGCCTAAGTGTTATGGGCTTTTAAGTGACTTGGGCTTAATTTAGTTATTGGGCTTAACCTTATTTGGGTTATGTGCTTAATGGGTTATATTGGTTATTGGGCTACATGATTTATTGGGCCCAGTGGGCCTACTGATTTATGGTTCAAAGGGTTTATTATTTGGGCCGGGTTAGCCCATTATGGTCCTTAGTGTATCTTTTAGCCCATTACACAAATTATTGGTTTACTCAGAATTTTCTGTTTTTACTTACATTTTTATGAAATGTTGGCTACTGTTTTGGGGTTAAACCGAATTATTTGGACCCTCCTGATTTTTATACAATAACCTATATGTTTCCACTTATTTTGTAATTTTTGGCTTAATTTATAAAGAATGTTTACTACCTCTAAATATTTTTATAAATGGAAGTGGTCAAAACAGTCACTGTTTTGCATACTCGAAAGTTTTATAAAAGTTCTTTGGGTTTTGCTCTTAATAAAAATTCCGTGATTTTATTTTAAGTTTAGGACACATTGGACTTACTTTCCACCAAGTATGGCCTCCTGGAATCTTATGGATTAGGAGATAAAAATTGTTAAAGTTGATAAAATATTCAGACAAAATTGCAGTTTTGACCAGTTTTAGTAGAAAAATCATATCTTTTGTTTGGTTCAGTATTTTTGAGTGATTCCAGTTGGTGGTTAAATTTAACTCATTTATCTACAACTTTTATTTTGAAAGTTTTTCTTGAAACGGCCCTCACATGCTCAGTTTATCCGTTCCAAGACAGAAGATGGATTCTGTCAGAAAGTGTTTTGGTTAACACAACCCACCAATGGTGTTGGTTGCTTGTTTTAGCCTCTAAATTACCACTAACAAGATTATCACTTTATTTTGTATCTCTTAACATAAAATATACAGATTTCAATAAATTTCAAGATCATCAATCATCATTTATACTTGAACTTTCACCCAACAAACATCAATAAACTTAGTTCTTGCAAAAATCATCCAAAAAGTGAATGCATGTAACCATCTAACCATTTTAGCAACAAAACTTTTATTAAATCTTTCTTGCAACAACAAAATGAGTTTATTTATGAAAATCACAGAAAATATGTTCCATCTATATCAACACAAATCGAATTTTATGAAGATCCATCAACTAGTTTGAAAGCTTTCTCATGAACCATCACTTTTGGGTCTTATTTGAGTTGAATCCTTGAATCTTTCCTCTAGATCTTGACATGCAATGAAATGAAAGGAAAGATTCTATCAACATGCCCTCATTAAGTGTATTTTCAAGAAGAAGATCAAAGAAAAACAAGATTTTTGATAAAGATCTTTTAGTATATACAAAAACAAGATAGATTAAACAAAGAGATGATGATTTATACCCTTGATGAACTCGGATTTGAAAGGGATTTTGGGCAGAAATTTCGTGGCCTTCTATGCTCTAAACAACCCTTATTCCAAGCTTGAAATAACCCTTAAACCTTACTTGAATCAACCCTTGATTAATCCTTTCAATAATCCTTATTATTATTGTTGTTTAGATGATTTTTGGTTCTTGTTCTCTTGCTTTAATCCTGGCCGAAATGATGAAGAATAAAGGGGAGAGAAAGTGTTTTTGAGAGAAAGGAGATGTGTGTGTGTGTTGGGAAGAGAAACTAATGGGTGTGTAAGGGTTGGAGTGTTGTTTAGGGTGTAGTTACCTTGGAAATTACAAGCTTATGCATGCATCCTCACACCCATTGGGTGTTTTGGCCAAGAGAGGGAGAGTGAGGGCCGAAAATTGGTTTAAATTTTGTAAAGGGTATTTAGTTTTGTAGATAAAACATGTATGTATATGTATTATGTCTAGGTGCATGTATTGGTGTTTAATTTGCTAGTATGTAGGCTTTTAAGGTGTACTTTGTGTTCATACATATATTTATATATATGTATCCGTATGTTATATGTATATACATATTTTGTGTCTTTGATTTATCATTTAACTCATTAGTTATAATCTTGTATTTTTATTTGACTTATATACTCACTTATTATTATTATTCACCACTTTCATTTACATAATAGTTTATAAATATATTTTAAGGTGATCATTATATTTTTATGTTCAAATGTACTTTAATTAGCTTGGTGTTTGAATTGTTGGACATTTGTGAAGATTTATAATTGTTATCTCGACTTGTGAATCTTTACATTATTATTTATATCATTTAACTTCTTGAAATAAAATTTTGTTCATTGACGTTTCACCAAGTTCAATTAGAACTAATTTATAGCTTGAGATTGTCTTGAATGATTATAGTTATTGTTTATGGCAAATCTAAGATGGCTAGTCATCTATGGTATTTCATTGAACTAGAGGGCAATTATCACTATGCCTTAAATGTCTAGAAGATCAATTCTCTTAATAAACCTCTAGGGATAGATGTCTAGATAAGTCCAAGTAGATTGTCCTAGTCGGATTTTGAGGGTTGTTACATCATTACCCCCTTAACAGCAACTTCGTCCTCGAAGTTCGATCATTCATACGGAAGCAAAAATGAATAGGCTGACAGTAAGGGTGTCTACACGGAGACGTATAAAATGTGAGGGTTCATCTAGGTTTCATCATGACCCTTTTCAGTTACTTACAAGCTTTTGATTTCCGTAGTTGGGGGCATCCATTGCTCGGTGCCCTAACCTTTCTCGTGATTAGAAACTTCGAAAAAGAAGAAGGTTACGAATGTCGCTCACTTCTTGAGACGACTAGATATTAATCGTATGTAATCGTTGTGGGCTGTCAATCTTGCCTAGATCAATACTAAATACTCAGATGATGATAAGAATGTCAATACGGAGGTAAAATGAGAACGGTTCGTAACGTGAGTTACAATAGAGACGGTAAGAAACGTTGGAATATCGATTGTTTGTGACTACTCATTTCCATTGGTCACTTGGTGTACTTTCCTTTATCGTTTGCTTTTGCAATTAAAGAAACGTCTCAATGGCTTCTCACCTATCTTTAACTTTCTTCAGTTTGAAGTTGACACGCTTGTCATACTTGGAAATATTGACTTCGTTTGTGACTAATCACTTGTTTAAGGGATTACCCCCTTATCAGGAGTGATACTAATCCATTATGCCGAGTTGTACTAAATTTTCAAAGGTACACCTCCGTAGTGCCTCATTTTAGGGTTTTCTAGTGTTGTCTTTGTTATTTTATGGCGTGCAAGGAAATCATGAATTGGTTGATGATAGTTCCATCTTACTCCTCATACTCACCTTTTGTCTTTTCAACTTCGTCCTTATTTTTCCCAAAGTCACCTCTTTCATTATTCGCTAAGTCATATCGTTACCAATTTCTCTTGCTTTTGCCGATATTGGCTTTCAAATCGTTTTAAGGTACCTTTAATTACTTCCTTTTTACGCTAGAAGGACCATTATCTATGACTCATCACCGACAAATCTCTTTTAACATCGCACATATAACCTATTCGGTTTCTTTTGCTATACCTACGCATTCCTCATGATAGGATTTACACAATCCTTATGCTCTTAAATAATCATATCACCACCATCATTTCAAGGTAAACACTTTGATGTCCTTATTCGTATGAACTCCTCCTTTAAAATAATCCTTCTTAGGTCCTCCTGACCTCTTACAAAACTTTCAATTACTTTGCTCTCCTGAGCCTCATATCCATTTTCAGCTTTCTAAGCTAAGCTTCTTTTCAAATACAATAACCTAATGTCCTTAGAAATTGTGATATAATATAATTTAGGGAAACATCGGTTACTTTATCCTTTTCTCAACCATTCGGTTTTCTCCATTTTCCTTTCGTTTTCTTATGGGTCACCATACTCCTTACCGTTTCGTCACTCAAATCCATCTCTAACTAGAGTAGTCATCGTCTTGAACAGCACACAGGCAGTCGCTGGTCCTTGCATCTCAAGGGTACTTATCAGATCATGGTGATACGGATCCTTTGATCCTAACTCATCACAGATGCGAATTATCCTTATCACCCTTCCGTTCAAACATTCCATAACTAGCTCTTCACGGAGTTTGTAGTTTCTTGAAAAGTAGTTCAATGACCAACTTCCTTGATCGTTGTGGTAGTATGTGCCTTGACTTCTAGCGTCGTATTTCTTATTTGTTTTCACTACTAACTTAGCGATTTCATGTTGTTTTCCTTCTTCACTTTTCTTGGGCGTACTACTTCGTGGGTCGATGGCCCTTGACGATTCACCATTGGTTGCAAAGTTTTTCTCACCTAAGTTCATCCTATCTTAGCTTACCTCTATACGACCATTAACCTTAAGGGGATAACCATCACAACTCACCGTGCTTTTAAACTAGCCTCCGTCGGGTGTTGAGCGTATACCGCTTTCTCTTGGCTTAGTTGATAGGTTCTACTAATAGCTTGTCTTTCGATAGAGGTTTTCCAAGTGATATTCAAAGAATAACATGAGGAGTGCCATAAAGATGAATACCTCCAGAACTACACCTTGTAGATAACGTCAATGCCGTTACTTTACTGTTTGGGTTCAATCGCCTTCCTTTACTTTACCTTCTAATCCACGTCACCTTCAATGATGCTAGTGAATAACTCTTCTTGGACGATAAAGTATAATCTTGCGTTTCATACTCCTTGTTCGAGTATCTTCTTTTGTTGTGATTACCCCCTTAACATTTTTCCTCTAGAAAAATGTAAGGGATTTCGTACTCTTCATTTCATCTCGCCAGCCTTAACGGTCTTCAATTCGCCAAATTCTTTATTCCTTCATGTAACAAATATCCATCTACTCGGGTGTTTTGAAAAAGAAAAGGATAGCTCGGAATCCTTTTTGTTACTCTTTAATATTGAGGGTTACTCGACACATCCCAATATCTTATTGTCCTTAGTTTTCTTCTTCCAACTACTTTCGTTTTCCAACATTGCTAGTGATCTCTTCCAAGTTCTAGGGAAGTCTTATATTTATCCAAAGGTGACCTTCATGTCACACGACCTTCCTTTCGTCGGCCGCTCAATTTTTCCTTTTGGTCGATCAACATAGATAGGGAAGGCCTTCAATTCTTTCTCCAGGTAAAGGCTTAGTATACTCTTCGATTTGTACTGTAACATCCGTAATTTTTACCCGTTTGACTGTATTGTAATTTGATTAACTATTTTAATAAACGAAAACTTTGGGCCTAATTCATCTATCTGTAAATTGGGACAATTATAATGTCATAATGGGATTTCTAGAATTAAGCCTATGTTGCAAGACCACG
>CM067172.1:116465112-116580127 GCA_034093135.1 Erigeron breviscapus | reverse complement strand
AACTTCTGTTTTGGCGAAAATCAATGACCCTGTATGTATTCCTAGTGTGGGTCTTTGGCTTGCTGAGGAAGGTTTTTCCCAATTTAAAGCATCCTATGTTGGTGGACGTTGGATATTTTTATCTTTCGGGTCTATTGAGGCTAAAGACTTGTTCTTAGCTAATTCTACATTCAAGAACAGGTTTTGTGTGTTTAAAGCACCATGTAGTTCATTTGTTCCAGATGAGAGAATGGTTTGGGTGAACATCTCTGGCTTACCTCTTGGTGCATGGAAACAAGATTCCATTCAAGCGGTCATGGAAAAATGGGGGCAATGTAAGTTTTTTGCGAATGACTGTGCAGACTCATATTCTATGTGCAAGGTTTGTGTACTTGTTCAATCGAAAAAATTTATTTTTGAAGAACTCGAAGTGTCTTTAGATAAAAAACCGTATAGGATTTGGATTAAGGAGTTTGACTTGTGGGAACCAAAGATACGCCATTCTTCTCAAGAAGTATCTTCCTCAGAGAACTCGTCACAAAATGAGGATGGTGATGATATCTGTTCTTTTGATGATGATATTGTCGCAAGTGAGCAATTTGATGAAAAATTGTGTCCAGATAATTCTGATGTCGAAGATGATTGTGGGTTGCAAGAACAGGAAGGTTCTACCTGCTATGAAAACCGTAATGAAGTCAACTTAAATAATCGAGTGGTCAATCATGATCCTAACATACCAGATGGTAGTATGGATAAGGACACGACTAATGAAGATCGTGGTTCAGTGAAGCAATTTTCTGAAGGGGAGATTTTCCGTGAAGATATTAATGTTGACGATACGTCATATACAAAAGAGCTGAATCATGCTCCCAAATCTCAGGAGACTATTGAAGACATTTTTTCATTAGACAAAATAATAGCTAAAGAGGAGGCTTCACGTAAAAAATCTCACTCATGCCCTCCAAAAGTTCATGTGACTCGACATTCTGAAAGTGTTCAGATTGGAAGAAAGGAGTGTGACGACAAAGAAGAACGTGAATCTATGGAGAATCGAACAAGAGATAATCGCTCTTTCACCTCCGAATCATCAGGAGCACTGGGTTTTATAAAAGGTGTATATCGTAGTGAACAAAGTAAGGTTGAAGATTTTTCTCAGGCAGTACATTTGGAAAGTGAAAAGGAAGGTTCTGGCTGCTCTAAGGGGTCGATTAGCAGAAAAGATAAGGCAAAAGTGGTCTTGAACATGGGTGATTGTATGGGTTATAAAGTTATTGGTGACAGCTTGGAGGTTGAACAACAGGTAGAAAGGATGAATGATAATATTGGTCTCCAATGAATATCATGTCTATTAATATGCGTGGTACGAGGTGTGATAAGAAGCGAGATAAATTACGTGTTATTCTCAATAAATTTCAAATTAACTTCGTTGCTATCCAAGAGTCGTTGATGAATGCTAGTGATATTTTTAGAGTGAAGTCCCTTTGGGGGAATTATGGATTCGAGTTTGCGGAATCTCTTGCTAGAGGCCATTCGGGAGGTCTTTTATCCATCTGGGATCCTAGGAGCTTCATTAAAAGTGATTCTTTCATATTTGATAATATTATTGTTCAAGGAAGATGGATTGTGGAAGATCTGGAGTGTTACATGGTTAATGTCTATGCTCCCCAAGCCGAAGTTGACAAAGTGGAACTTTGGAGAAACATTCTGGCCTTCATAAGTTCGAACCCGGGTGCTTATCTTTTATGTGGTGATTTCAATTCTGTGAGATACCCTGAAGAACGAATGGGATCCATCTTCTCAATTACAAATGCCTCAAATTTCAATTTGTTCATTGATAATGGGAACCTTATAGACATTCACTTGGGAAGGCACAGGTTCACCAGAGTGAATCGCGACGGTTCAAAAGCTAGTCGGCTTGATCGTTTTTTGGCTAACCAAGTTTTTCTTGATGTAGCTTCTGATATGGTTCTGGAAGCGCTTGACGACATTATTTCTGACCACCGTCCACTCCTGTTTTCTAAGAAGAATATGAATTTTGGCCCGATTCCATTTAAGTTGTATAACTCCTGGCTGGATATACAGGGATTTGATGATACTGTAGTTTCTTTCTGGAAAAAAGAAAGTAATAATACTAATAAAGGGGCTTTTATTCAAATGAAAGATAAGTTGAAGACCCTAAAACACGAGATAAAAGGTTGGAATAAGGATAGGCTCAATTGTCGTAACATAGAGACCATTACTAAAGACATTGCGGCTGTTGATGAAAAGATTTTCTTGGATAAAGATAATACTGATCTTTTTTTGCAAAGACGTGGCTTTATGATGGAACTTCAAGTGATGGAGCATAGCAAAAGTCGTGATCTGAAACAGAAAGCGAGAATAAAATGGAGTGTAGAGGGTGATGAAAACTCTAAGTTTTTCCATGCTGTGATAAAAAAAAAGGAGATCTGGATCGCTTAACGGGATTAAATGTAATGGCATATGGGCTACTGATCCAAGTGATATCAAAAAGTGTTTCTTCAATCACTTTCAAGACAAATTTAAAAAGTTTGAAGGAATTCCTTTTGCCATTGACAAATCTGAGTTCAATAATTTATCTACAACTCAATCTATGAATCTTGAAGTTGAGTTCTCCTTGGAAGAAATAAAAACAGCGGTTTGGAACTGTGGTGGGGACAAAGCGCCTGGGCCAGATGGGTTTTCTTTGCTTTTATTAAAAGGCATTGTAACATTGTGAAAGACGACATTGTTACCATGGTGGCTGAGTTCTATAATCAGGCCTTTATCCCGGCAGGTTGCAATTCTTCCTTTATTACTCTTATTCCTAAGATTAACAACCCTGTCATTGTGTCCGATTTTAGGCCGATAAGTCTCATTGGGGTGCAATACAAAATCATTTCTAAGTTTCTTGCCAACCGTCTCGCTAAGGTTGTTGACCATGTTGTGAGTCCCCAACAGAGTGCATTTATTAAAGGCAGACAAATTCTTGATGGGCCACTACTTCTAAATGAAGTGATAGATTGGTAAACGTCGAAATAAAAAATTGATGTTATTTAAGATTGACTTAGCAAAG
Source organism: Erigeron breviscapus (assembly GCA_034093135.1). Taxonomy (NCBI): domain Eukaryota; kingdom Viridiplantae; phylum Streptophyta; class Magnoliopsida; order Asterales; family Asteraceae; genus Erigeron; species Erigeron breviscapus. The sequence continues at coordinate 116,577,075 of CM067172.1, read as the reverse complement.
CATATGACTCTTGTCATGGGATTTTCTTTTTGTTATTATGTCAGCTATGGGTTTTGGCGAGAAATGGATAACTTGGATCAAAGCTTGGCTTATTTCTGCCAGATCATCGGTGCTAATTAACGGCAGCCCGACAGAGGAATTCTCCATTCAAAGAGGTCTTCGTCAAGGAGATCCTATGGCCCCATTCTTATTTATCATTGCTATGGAGGGTCTTAATATGACGTTTAATAATCTGGTTAGATGTGGATCTTTTAAGTGTGCTACCATTAATCAACTTTCCATTTCCCATCTTTTCTATGCAGATGATGTAATGGTCGTAGGTGAGTGGTCTAAGAAGAACTTAACTGTTATTTCCAATGCCTTACGATTCTTCTATTGTGTTTCGGGCTTAAAAATAAATATTGACAAATCCGCTATTATTGGAATTGGGGTCGATAATTCTGAAGTTAATATCATGGCGCATGATCTGGGTTGCAAAGTTGAGGTACTGCCTTTTAAGTACTTAGGCGTTCCTATTGGAGGAAGCCCGGGGAGGGTTGCTACTTGGAAGCCTGTCATTACCAAATTTCAAAATCGTCTCGCAAACTGGAAAGCTAATTTATTGTCTATAGGTGGCAGGTCCACTCTTATCTCTTCAGTGTTGGGCTCTTTGGGGATTTATTTCCTTTCGATCTTCAGAATGCCAAAAAAGATTAACCAGATCTTGGAATCTATTCGGTGCTCCTTTTTCTGGGGTGGGTCTATTCATAAAAGAAAACTTGCCTGGATAAAGTGGGGGAAAATATTAGCTTCCAAAGATGACGGAGGCATTGGGCTTGGAAGTATTGATGCAATGAATCGAGCGCTCCTTTACAAGTGGAGATGGCGTGCTTTAAATGATTCAAATAACTTGTGGGTTAAAGTACTCGAAGCCATACATGGTCATAGTTGTTTCTATGACCTGGTTGCCAAAAATAACGGATTATGGTCTACCATTGTCAAATCTATTAAGGATACTCATGTTAAGTCAGATTTGAATCACCACTCGGTTAGTCGCAAAGTGGGAAATGGGTCCCAAACAAAATTCTGGGTGGATGTGTGGTGTGGAAATGAACCGTTGGCCAATCGGTACCCTAGATTAGCTGCTCTCGATGTGGATAAAAACTGCAAGGTTACGGATCGTCGTACTGCATCTGGATGGGCTTGGAGTTGGCGCAGGCCTCTTAGGACCTCTCGTGAACTGGAGCAGCTGAAAATTCTCACCAGTGATCTCTCTAGTTCAAGCTTTACTAATGAAGATGATAAATGGGTATGGAGCTTAAATGGTATTTCCACTTTTTCTATTGCCCAAATTCGCAAAAATATCGACCATCATTGTCTGCCATTGGATTCTACAATAAAAACCAAATGGAATTCTTATGTACCTAAGAAAGTCAACATATTCATTTGGAGAATGAGACGGAATGGTATTCCTACAAATGTAAATCTTTTCGCCAGGGGAATTGACGTGAACTCGTTTCGATGTATGCAATGCAACTCTGGAGTGGAAACTATAATTCATCTTTTTCAAAATTGTTCTTTGGCAAAGGACATTAAATCTCTATTGAGAACCTGGACGCGTTTGGATATTCCCGACAACTCTCCGGAGGTTACGTTAAGCTGGTGTGACTCCCTAACCATTAATGCAAGATCCCGTAAAAGACTCGAGGCTATTTTATTCACATCTTGGTGGTACATTTGGAAGGCTAGAAACAATGTGCTTCACAACAACATTCAACAAAGTGGGCTGGACATTTTTAATGCTATTGTTTCGACTTCCTTTCTTTGGATTCATAGCCGAGATAGGAAAGATACTTCAAATTGGGCAACTTGGATTGATACGCCGTTCCAACATGGATAAGGAGTCCTCCCTAGTTTCAAAGAGTATGTTTTTGCATGTAGTTTGGTTTTTCTTATGTTTTTTGTTGTTACTTTTCTTCCTCGGGACTTGTCTGGGACTGCATCAAAAACATTACGAAGTGAAAACCGGTGACACGGCCTTCGTTAATGAGGTTTTTTTCATGTCTTAGGCAAGTGGAGTTTTTTTCAAATTTTTTGCAGTCTTAGCAGTAAAAGCCCCGAGTAGGATCTAGATGTGTTACTCTTGTTTTCTAGATTGTATTCTTTGTACTCTTGGCCTCTAGCATCTTGCTAGACGGTCGTTTATCATTAATTAATAAATTCTGCTGTTCTAAAAAAAAAAATTATAATTAATAAAAATAAACTCATATCCTGACATTTCTTTTGATAACATGTCCATTGATATCAATGTGCTTGGTTTGATCAGGGGCTATGCTTGTTGATGACATGTTGTCACAACACAACCCCATATGACCATCTCAATTGATCTTCAAGTATTTTAAAAAGTACTCTTCGCACCATGTGTGTGTCAGGGGGAGCTAGGGGCTGTTTCGGGTATGGGTTGATGTAATTAGCTCAGAGGTGAGAAATCCATTGTCTAATTGCAAGCTAGACAAGCTACTCCCTCTATCACCATTTAGTTGTAGAATGGAACCCATTAGAGCATACATGTGTTGGACGTTATCATATATGGGCTAGTAAAACTGATCCGAATTGTTAGAATGTCAATATATGATGGTGGGCCCAAATTAGTTATACTCCCAAAGGGAATGAGTCTATATATATTATCTATATCTACTCATTATAAACATACAATCAATATACTAGTTTTTAATCCTAACCCTTTTAGATCAAATGGTATCGAATTCCTAGAATTAGGTTTTAAAACATTTTTTATGTCGTTCAATGTTAATGAGGAGTGATGCTAATAGTTATTGAAGAGCCACATATTTGATAACTGATAAGTTTTATTATTGTATCTTGTGTAGAGTAAACAAGAGTACATACATTTAAATGAAAGTCTAAGTTAGGTTGGGATCCCTCTAATATTGACTATTGTAATGTTAAACTAATATATCTAATATCCCCCGCAAGCTGAGGCCGGGGAACGACCTGCAGCTTGGACCATAAAAACAAGAAACGATCACTTGGTAAGGGCTTGGTGAAGGCATCTGCAATCTGATCATGAGTAGAGATGATTGTACTTGTAATCTCCCCTAAGCAACCTTTTCGCGGACAAAGTGAAAATCAACTTCTACATGCTTAGTACGTGCGTGAAAGACAGGGTTGGCTAAAAGGTAGGTTGCTCCTAAGTTGTCACACCAAAGAGTGGGGGCAGATTTGGTGACCATGTCAAGTTCGCATATGAGGGTTTCAAGCCATGTGAGTTCAGCCACTATGTCAGCAAGAGCTTTGTACTCCGATTCTGTAGATGAGCGAGAGGCAGTGCATTGTTTGCGAACTCTCCATGAGATTAAATTAGACCCCAAGTAAATAGCAAAACCACTAGTAGATCGCCGAGTATCTGGACAACCAGCCGAGTCGGCATCAGAAAAATCCTTGAGATTAGTCCAGTTTGCATCAGTAAAAGCATGAAGAGTTGAGCCAGAGGCGTGCTTGATCAGTAAACCATAACCAGAGGTACCAAGCAGATATCTCAAAATTCGTTTAACTGCAGTCCAATGCTGTTCTGTTGGAGCATGCATGAACTGACAAACCCGATTGACAGCAAATGTGATATCTGGTCGAGATAAAGTAACATATTGTAGAGCCCCAACAAGCTGCCTATATCTAAGCGGATGGGAAAATAGAGGACTGTCCTGTAAAGATAATCGCATGGAAGTGCTCATTGGAGAAGAAATCGGTTTAGCATTGGAGAGACCAGCCCGTTGTAGAAGTTCCATGATGTATTTTTGTTGCGATAGAATGATATTACTACCATGTTTAACTATCTCTATACCCAAAAAATAATCAAGATCACCCAAGTCTTGGGGTGCAAATTTAGTGCTCAGATGAGCAACAAATTTGTTGATGGCTGCCAAATTATTCCCGCTAACAATGATATCATCCACATATACGAGAAAATAAATGATTGTACCACGGAAGTTATATATGAAAAGAGATGCATCCGTTTTTGAACCCGTGAAACCCAACTGAGAGCTGTGGACAAACGAGTGAACCATGCCCGCGGGGCTTGCTTTAGACCATGTAGAGTCCCTAGCTAGATGGTTTAACCCAGAAGTGTAAAATACAACAAGTCTAATAAGCACTAGATTGGACTAGTATTACTTGAATATAAATGCAAGTATATAAACAAAGTAATACAAGACTTAAAGAATAAATAAAGGTGGAACACAATGTTTATTTTCAAGTGTATTTTATTTATGATGTTAAATAAAATACAAGGTTGTGCGGAATCAAGATAATACAAATATGTAAGTATCCTAACAACCTATGAATTACAAATGATCTATATTGCCAAATAACTCTTTTGGATCGAGATACTTAAAGTTGTGAAGTATCCCTGTTACGATCGAGAGTATTTAGACAAATTCACCTTAATTGCTAAAAGTAATTTTAACAAGGAAATGACTTTGTATTTATAGGCAAACAAATTCACCAGTGAATTTGTGCCGTACAAATATGGTTGCATGCATTTAATGAACCGACAAGGACATTAAATGCATTGGTTAAAGTACAAGGATAAAGTCACATCAATATGACTTTATTCTTTTAACCAACCACCTTTACACACGTATGTACTTTGTAAAGAACAAGTGGAATGTTCTTTGGAAAGTGTGTAAAGGCAAAAAGTCAATCCTCGATATCAGTGTTCAGACTTGTAAGGTCTAGAACACAACAATCCTCCAGTGTTCAGATCTGGTAAGACTTCCAGTGGACTCCGCCATTTGTCAGTCTTCTTTATTCTGACTTCAGTCTTTGACTTCAGTGAGGCCCTTCTTTTCGACGTATGTCCAGGAGCATCTTCAGTAGCCTTTCTCTTTGGAGATGGAGAATGGTACAGACTCTGGTGATTTCATGCCTATTGCAACTTCCATCTGTTGCTTTCTCCTCCATACCTTCTCAATCCTCTTCAAAAATGCTTTAACATCAGTCGACAAATCTGTCTTCCCCCTGAACGTTAAGGCAATCTCCTTAAGTTCAGTCCATCCAAAAGCTTGGACTGAAGCACTCTTCCTTTCATCAGTAAAGTTACCCTCTCTGGTCAACTTTACTTCAAACCTGGACATGCCTTCATGATTTTCAGCTAATTTGATCTCTGCACCAATGATCCTTCTGGCATCAGCCCTGAACTTCAACATATCTTCATATTTGGCTTTTTGCTTAGCCATCTGGATCATATATTCAGTTTCCTTGGATTGTTAGTGCATATTTAGCATAACATCAAAATTCAAGTTTATCTCTTGTTTTGATTATGACAATAATGTACACAAGAATGCAAAATGCAATGAACTACAACTTATATATATACTAGCAGTTCAACTCTTCCCTTTAGCTTCAAGCCAAATTAAGTTTTGTCAAAAATGCAAAAGGTTGCACTGCCCAGCGTACGGACGCTCCCACGGATCGTCCGTGGAAGCGTCCGCCAAATACTTGTTCAAATATTGCTCAAGACTAAAACTGCACAGAGCACGGACGCTCCCACGGATCGTCCGTGGTGCGTCCGTGAAAGCTTCTGTCCAAATTCACACTTTGTTAGTAAGTCAAGATCTACATATCCAAATGGTCTAATATTGATAGGATATGACTTATACAACATCTTAAGAGTAACCATTTCATCAGAATTCACATCCGAAAAGTTTGGATTCACGGACGATCTCACGGACGCACAAGCGTCCGTCCGTGCCTGAACTGGGTGCAGAATAAAGAGAATGTTTTATCCCCACTTGGCTTTATTTCCCTAAAACATTCTTTGCACCTTTCCCTTTAACTCATACCTGCTCATACACTCCCAAGAACAAGTTGCAAGGTATTCTAATCTTCTTTCTAATTCTTTCAATCCTTAATCAATTCATTTATGTATTATCTTGATTTAGGGGTTAACAAGTTGTATCACTATGTAATCAAGATGAATTCAAATTTATACCTAATTAAGCAAGATGCAAACAAATAGGTATTATAAATATGAAAGGATAATACAACTATACATACAAATTTATCCCTGGATTAAATTCTATACAAGTTGTGCTTTGATAATATAATAATATTGAATATATTCAAAATCAAAGCACATAGAAATTTGCATGCGTGTTTTGTTGAATTAAAGATAGGGGACAAGTTGTAACAGCTATAAGCATGTGATCTTGACTCCTGGAATCAAGAAAAAGATGAAAAAGCAAGCCAGCTGTGCAGGGACGCTCCTGCTGAATTAAATGGTCACACGGACGCTCCACGGACGCTCGAGCGTCCGTCCGTGCAACTACTGCTTCTCTCTCTTTGCTTATTTAAATGACACTTGATGATTGTTGTACTCACCTCTTGCACCTGCAAAAACATCAAGTATACTTACAAGTGAATATCAACTTATATATCTATTTTCATTTGTTAGAAATTAGCAAGAGAGCATTGTAGTGAGCATTCATACATATTCATATACACACTACATTTGTAACATTCTTCATACTAGTGAGTGTGAAGAACTTGATAGAAGGTCTTAGTGTAGGCCTTGTTGTTTCTCTAGTGGTTAGAGAACTAGCTATTCTTGAAGTGTCAAGAACCCTTGATTCCTAGTGGTTAGGAATTGGTGATAGGATTTGTTATACTCTACCGGGTTTAGAGACTATAGTGCAGCAACTCTTGGTTAGTGAACCGAGGAGTGGATTAAGGCGAATTCGTTAACATTCGCCCCAACCACTATACATCGTGGTGTTGTGTTTGGTGATATCTTTCTTACTCTAATCTTTTACTTATCTATTTACTTATATTGTAAGTTCTATAGCACAAACAACACTTCAAATTAAACCTAAATTGAATAGTCTTTTAAATAAATCGAAAAAGAGGGTAAATCTATTCAACCCCCCCTTCTAGATTTCCTTACAATTGGTATCAGAGCAAGTTGCTCAAATTTTTAACATAAACCTTCAAAAATTCGAGTTTGAATCCATGGAACAAAAAGGTTATAACTATAATGAAGGGTGTTCAATGCAAAGACCTCCCCTTCTTGAGGCGGATGGTTTTTGCTATTGGAAACAACGATTTGAAACTTATGTTTGTGCTAAAGATATAGAACTATGGGAAAGGATTGAGTCGGGTGACTATGAACCGAAAATCTATTCGGTAGAACAAAAGAAACACCTACCCGTTGAAAAATCGGCTTGGACCACCGAACACAAACAACAAATGGCTAAAAACCATGAAGCTAAACTTATCTTATATAATGCTTTGCCTAGAAAAGAATATGAAAGAGTCTTTATGTGTAAAAATGCTAAGGAAGCTTGGGACACTCTTGTTGTCACTCATCAAGGGAATGCCCAAGTCATAGAAAATAAAATAGACCTACTAGTAGGACAATATGAACAATTCATCATCAAAGATGATGAAAAAATAGATGTAGGATATTCTAGATTTAACACTATTTGCACAAGTTTGAAAGCTCTAGGTACAACCTATACAAGCAAGCAATATATTCGGAAGTTTCTAAGAGCTCTACCATCAAAATGGAGACCCAAGGTGACGGCTATAGATGAAGCTCAAGACTTTGAGAAATTAACTCTTGATGAGTTAATAGGAAATCTCAAGGTTCATGAAGTGCTATTAGAAAAAGATGAAGAGATAGCCAAACTAAAGAAGGATAAGTTCAAATCCATTGCTCTTAAGGCTAAACATAGCCTTGAGACATCTTGTGAAGAAGATGATGATGAAGGGCTTGATATTGATGATGAAGAGCTAGCATGTGTAGTAAGAAACTTTAAAAGATTCTTCAAAAGGAATGGCAAGTTTGTTAGACCTCCTCAAAATGACTCAAGAAAGTCACAATTTGATGAAAAGAAGAAAATGACCCGAAAATGCTTTAATTGTGGTGACCCTAATCACTTGGTAAGTGATTGTCCAAATAAAAAGCAAGAAAGGGCTTATATTGGAGGTGCTTGGGATGATGAAGAATGTGAGGAGGAAGAAGGTCAAGAAAAGTGCTTAATGGCCTTCAATGGAATGGGAAGCAAAGATGGTGCATGGAGTGATAGTGATGATGAAGACACCAACCATTGCCTCTTTGGACAAAACGACGATGAGGTACTTTCCGATTGTGAATATTCTATTGAAAACCTAGAAAATGACTATGAAAAACTTGTCACACTTTGTGCTAGGTTTGGCACACAAAATAAAACTTTGAATTCAGAAAACTTATCTCTAAAACTTGAACTTGAAAAACAAACCAAAGAGCTAGCTATTTGGAAAGACAAAGTCAAAAATTTAGAAAAAGAATTATACTTTGAAAAATTTTCAAAAAGTAGTGATAAGTTAGATGACATGCTTGGAAAGCAAAAGACCTCAAATAATAAAGGAGGAATAGGGTATACACATGAATCTTCAGCTATAAGTCATAAACCAATTGTGTTTGTTAAACAACAAAGTGCAGAAACTGCTGAAACAGAACTGACCAGAGCACGGACGCAGACACAGACGATCCGTGAAAGCGTCCGTCTGAACCCTGCACAACAGAATGACCATAGGAAAATGTTCAGACCACGGACGAAGCCACGGACGATCCGTGGGAGCGTCCGTAGACCCTCTGACCAGAAACTCAGAAATGTTAACACATACCAATCCACCTTTAACCCACCAAGGATGTTTGAAAATACAAGAAAATATTATCAAAGATCAAACAAACTTGGAATTGGTTATCAAAGAGACTTTGAAACACCATATCATTATGGCACATTAAAACAACAAGTAAAAATAGTGCAACGATGGGTTAAAATAGGAGTATTTACCACTAACAATCCTGGACCCATGAAACATTGGGTACCAAGCTCTTGAATTTAAATACAAATTTGTAGGTATGCCTCAAAAGCTCCATCAATGAAAATAAGGAGACCATTGAGGATGATGATTGGATTGTTGATAGTGGTTGCTCAAAGCACATGACGGGTGATCGTCAAATGTTCTCATCTTACACTACCTATGATGGTGGTGATGTCATCTTTGGTAGTGACCTTAAGGGAAAGATCATCGGTAAAGGTAGCATCTCTCACGAAACCATTACTTTTAATAGTGTCTTGCATGTTAGGAATCTTGCTTTCAATTTGCTAAGTGTAGGTAAATTATGTGATAAGGGATTAAGAGTCTATTTTGATAAAAATAAAACGAATATACTCAAACAAGGAGAAGTCATAATTGAAGGTAAAAGAAAACATGGAATATATACATGTAAACTTAGTGACTCCAAGAAAATAGATATTTGTCTTGCCACCATACATGACACCTCCACCTTGTGGCATAGAAGATTAGGACATGCTAATATGAAACAACTTCACAAATTGTCATCCATGGACCTTGTTAGAGACCTTCCAAAATTAAAATTTGACTACCATTTTTGTGATGCATGTAAAGTAGGAAAACAAGTTCAATCAAGTCATAAACCTAAAAATATGATTTCAACTAAAAAGTGTCTAGAACTATTACATATGGATCTATTTGGGCCCACACCTATTCAAAGCTATGGAGGAAACTTCTACACTTTAGTAATAGTTGATGACTACTCTAGGTACACTTGGACATTCTTCCTAAAACATAAAAATGAGGCTTTTGAACAATTTAAAATCTTTGGAAGAAAAATACAAAATAAACTTAGTTGTTCAATAGTGTCTATACGAACCGACCATGGTAGAGAATTTGACAATGAGACACAATTTGGTGAGTTTTGTGATAAACATGGGGTAACCCATAATTTTTCAGCACCTCGCACACCTCAATCAAATGGGGTTGTTGAGAGGAAAAATAGAACACTACAAGAAATGAGTAGGACTATGCTTAATGAACAATCCGTTCCTCAAAAATTTTGGAGTGATGCCGTAGCCACATCTTGTTATATACTTAATAGAGTTCTTTTAAGACCCTTAATGAACAAGACACCATATGAGATATTAAATGGAAAGAAACCAACATTAAGTCACTTTAGAGTTTTTGGTTGTAAATGCTTTATTTTAAATAAAAAGGAATATCTAACAAAATTTGATCCTAAAGCTTATGAAGGTGTCTTTTTAGGATATTCCCCAACTAGTAAAGCCTATAGAGTGTTAAATAGAACAACAAATGTAATTGAAGAATCTCTTGATATAACATTTGATGAATCGGAACCTAAAAAGTTACCATTGGTAGATGATGATATAATTGAAGGAAGAAGCAATAGCTACACCACAAAATATTAAAACCACTCTAGAAATTGCTCCTCAACTAGAATCCATAAAAAATGTTAAAGAAGTAAAAGATCATCCTATAGGTCAAATAATTGGTAACATAGATCAACGCACAACTAGGTCTCAAATAGGAAATGAAAGTCTTGCCCTAATATCTACCATTGAACCCAAGAATATTAAAGAAGCAATTATAGATGAAAATTGGGTAAAAGCTATGCAAGAAGAACTTGATCAATTTAAAAGAAATGATGTATGGGAATTGGTTGTTACACCTAGTGAACACACAATCATAGGAACAAGATGGGTCTTTAGAAACAAACTTGATGAAAATGGGAATGTAGCAAGAAACAAAGCTAGACTAGTAGCACAAGGGTATAATCAACAAGAAGGAATAGACTATGATGAAACTTTTGCTCCGGTTGCTAGATTAGAATCTATTAGAATCTTACTTGCTTATGCATGTGCTAAAAACTTCAAACTATATCAAATGGATGTTAAAAGTGCTTTTCTAAATGAAATCATAAATGAAGAAGTATATGTTCGTCAACCACCCGGTTTTGAAAACAAAGAAAGACCTAATGATGTGTTTAAACTTAAAAAGGCCATATATGGTCTTAAACAAGCACCTAGGGCTTGGTATGATAGGCTAAAATCTTTCTTGATTGCACATGACTATGTGATGGGTATGGTAGATAACACTCTATTTGTGAAAAGAAATGAACATCATATTATTATTGTGCAAATATATGTTGATGATATAGTGTTTGGCTCCACCGATAAGATTCTATGTGATAAATTCTCTAAACTTATGCATGATGAATTCGAAATGAGCATGATGGGTGAACTAAATTTCTTTCTAGGGTTGCAAATTAAACAACTTGAAGATGGCATTTTTATTAATCAATCTAAATATATCAAAGAAATGCTTAAGAAATTTGACATGGAAAATGCTAAACCACTAGATACACCCATATCCACCACAACTAAACTTTATCAAAATGAAGATGAAACACCTATGGATAGTACTAAATACCGAGGCATGATAGGTAGTCTCTTGTACCTTACCGCTAGTAGACCCGATATTATGTATAGTGTTTGTTTATGTGCTAGATTTCAAGAAAAACCTAAAACATCTCACTATGAAGCGGTTAAAAGAATTTTTAGATATCTAAAAGGAACTACATACCTAGGTCTATGGTATCCAAAGTCCACCGGTGTGGATATTATGTGCTTTGCGGATTCGGATATGGGTGGGTCACTTGTTGATAGAAAGAGTACTAGTGGTGTTTGTGCTTTTATTGGTTTATGCCTTACCTCTTGGTTTTCTAAAAAGCAAACATCCGTTGCATTATCCACCACCGAGGCCGAATATGTGGCCGCCGGTAGGGCTTGTACTCAAGTCCTATGGATGAAGCAAATGTTTGTAGACTATAATGAACATTTAAAAGAAATGATGTATGGGAATTGGTTGTTACACCTAGTGAACACACAATCATAGGAACAAGATGTCTTTAGAAACAAACTTGATGAAAATGGGAATGTAGCAAGAAACAAAGCTAGACTAGTAGCACAAGGGTATAATCAACAAGAAGGAATAGACTATGATGAAACTTTTGCTCCGGTTGCTAGATTAGAATCTATTAGAATCTTACTTGCTTATGCATGTGCTAAAAACTTCAAACTATATCAAATGGATGTTAAAAGTGCTTTTCTAAATGGAATCATAAATGAAGAAGTATATGTTCGTCAACCACCCGGTTTTGAAAATAAAGAAAGACCTAATGATGTGTTTAAACTTAAAAAGGCCATATATGGTCTTAAACAAGCACCTAGGGCTTGGTATGATAGGCTAAAATCTTTCTTGATTGCACATGACTATGTGATGGGTATGGTAGATAACACTCTATTTGTGAAAAGAAATGAACATCATATTATTATTGTGCAAATATATGTTGATGATATAGTGTTTGGCTCCACCGATAAGATTCTATGTGATAAATTCTCTAAACTTATGCATGATGAATTCGAAATGAGCATGATGGGTGAACTAAATTTCTTTCTAGGGTTGCAAATTAAACAACTTGAAGATGGCATTTTTATTAATCAATCTAAATATATCAAAGAAATGCTTAAGAAATTTGACATGGAAAATGCTAAACCACTAGATACACCCATATCCACCACAACTAAACTTTATCAAAATGAAGATGAAACACCTATGGATAGTACTAAATACCGAGGCATGATAGGTAGTCTCTTGTACCTTACCGCTAGTAGACCCGATATTATGTATAGTGTTTGTTTATGTGCTAGATTTCAAGAAAAACCTAAAACATCTCACTATGAAGCGGTTAAAAGAATTTTTAGATATCTAAAAGGAACTACATACCTAGGTCTATGGTATCCAAAGTCCACCGGTGTGGATATTATGTGCTTTGCGGATTCGGATATGGGTGGGTCACTTGTTGATAGAAAGAGTACTAGTGGTGTTTGTGCTTTTATTGGTTTATGCCTTACCTCTTGGTTTTCTAAAAAGCAAACATCCGTTGCATTATCCACCACCGAGGTCGAATATGTGGCCGCCGGTAGGGCTTGTACTCAAGTCCTATGGATGAAGCAAATGTTTGTAGACTATAATGAACATTTAAAAGAAATACCCATTATGTGTGATAACAAGAGTGCAATTGATCTTAGTAAAAATCCAGTTTTGCACTCAAGAACTAAGCACATTGAAATAAGACATCACTTTCTAAGGGATAATGTGCAAAAAGGGAACATTGTTATTGAAAAGGTTGACACAACCGAAAATGTCGCCGACATCTTTACAAAAGCTTTGAAAAAGGAAACATTCGAAATCATGCGATTGGGGTTGGGTATGATGGAATTAAACTCAATTGAATCACAAAAATGAAAGACAGTAACATTACGGACGCACCACGGATCGTCCGTGAGATCGTCCGCAATCTGACTACTTTCCTACAGTACACGGTACAACACGCGGACGATGAGCGACCGCAAGAACGTCCGTATGAGCGTCCGTCCGCTCTCTGATTGGCTTTTAAGACCCCCAATCATTCCTCTCTCCCTTCTTTCTACACCTACCACGATCCCCAAATCAATTTTTAGAGTTTTAGGCTGTGAATTCATACGAATCCATCTCTCCTTCGTCTTCTAATTCACCAATCAAGGTAATCTTCTTCTATTATTCTTCTATACTATATTTCTAGGGTTTGCAACTTTAGGGTTTGTTCTTATTCGCATATTACATTTTGTAATTTATATCTTCTGGTCATATAATGCACATTAAGTTAGGATTTCACTTACCCACGTTAGGATTACACTTTAAATCATTTTTCTTTGCATATCATTAACTAAGTTTGTGAAAACCATCATATTGCAACTATTATTGCTTACTCCTAGGTGTGCCACTGCATTAGAGGTATTTATTTCATTGTATGCATATTTCCAAACATCAAATTCTTTGAAATAAAGCAAATTTTTTTCCAGTTCACGGACGCTTCCACGGATCGTCCGTGGTGCGTCCGTCTGCACACTGTCTTTTACAAACTTCACGCATTCACACACAGAATGTTGCAAGAATCAAAGTAATGATATAAATTGATTATATCTATTCCGATTATGCAACCTTATATCAAAAGACGAACATTGTCTCATTAGGATGGCACATTTGCATGCGAGTCTAGAGTCGAGACAATCACTAGTCGACATAGTCATCCATATAGGCACACACACACCTATATTGGATCATATTTTTGTTAACTTCAAATTTCTTTTGTATTTAGGAAATGGCTGAACCACAATCTTTGATCACCATTCGAAGCCTTACCGCCGACGAAAAACGAACCCATAGAAACCACCTAAAAGCCCTCCGAAAGCGACAAATTCATGATGGCCGCCGGGTTGACCTAAATGCCCTTCCGGCGATTGCCACTAGAGCCTTTAGGGATAACCATTGGGATGCCTTCCTTGATCTCCAAGGCCCGGTCTATGATGATCTTGTCCGTGAGTTCTATGCATCCTTTCATCTCCATGAAGAAATGGATGTGGAAACACGGGCTACTTCTCAAACCATCACCTTTGCCTTCGACAAAGACCACTACACTATGCCTTTGAGCATCTTTGCCAATTATCTTGGTGTTCCAAACACCGGTTATCAATTCTATTCCACCGGCCAAAGTCTTAATCTACTACCTCCTTTTGTCCCTAGAGATGATGCCCTTTCACTCCTTTGTGACAATCCTAATGAAGTCATCAATGAAGTTTTCACAAGCAACCTCAAAGCCCCTCATGATGTCCGTTACAAAGTAATTGATTGGAACCTAATTAACAAACATGGGAATCATAACGAGGTACCCGCTTCCGGGGTCGCCTTTCTTTATTGCCTTCATCACCACATCCCCATTGATATTGGCTACTTTCTAGCCATGAGAATGTCCGGCCTAGTCACTAACAACAATAGGCGCCTTCCTTGTAGTATGCTCCTCAATAATCTCTTTCGAAACCTCCAATTACCTCTTGGCAATCCTCGAGTCATCAAAGCCACTCCACTTGATGCTCTCACCATGAAGCGTATGACATCAAAACGCCCAAGGGAGGATGAAGAAGATGAGGCACATGAGGAAGAAAACATCCACCGGGGAACCGATCAAGGGGGAGCTAGTGGAAGTGGGGCGGGCAATGTGGTAGGCGATGATGATCCATTCTATCGACTCTCGAGTTCTCAAAAGCTTGATCATCTCTACCGGGAGCAAGGCACCATCAAAAAGCTACTCCTAAAGATCGCCACCAAGCTTGGATGTGCCGGGTCACCGCCTCGTGAATGAAAGCCATGATTTCCTAACCTTTTGAATATGAACATTATTTATGCTTTTAAACTTTAATCTATGTGTTGAACAATTGCTACTTTCACTTTTCTTATGGTAGGGACTTGATTTGCTCTCATATTGCTATCTCATGCTAGATGCTTGCTCTTATATGTTTACATGCTATAGGGTAGATATTTGCTCTTGTGTGCTTACATCTCTTGGTTTACATATAGCTTTAGCATTTCCACCTTCAAGGATGAACCTCTACCTTAGGGGAGCCTCTTTCAAGGGGGAGCTTACCTCTTGCATGGTTCTTATTGTGTTCACACATTATGCCCTTTTTGGTTTGACAAAGGGGGAGAAGCATAGGTATGTATTGTTAACGAAGTTGGTTTAAAGTCTCATTACATTTTGCATACCTATGTACATTGTTGTCATTCTCAAAAAGGGGGAGATTGTTAGTGCATATTTGGCATAACATCAAAATTCAAATTTATCTCTTGTTTTGATTATGACAATAATGTACACAAGAATGCAAAATGCATTGAACTACAACTTATATATATACTAGCAGTTCAACTCTTCCCTTTAGCTTCAAGCCAAATTAAGTTTTGTCAAAAATGCAAAAGGTTGCACTGCCCAGCGTACGGACGCTCCCACGGATCGTCCGCCAAATACTTGTTCAAATATTGCTCAAGACTAAAACTGCACAGAGCACGGACGCTCCCACGGATCGTCCGTGGTGCGTCCGTGAAAGCTTCTGTCCAAATTCACACTTTGTTAGTAAGTCAAGATCTACATATCCAAATGGTCTAATATTGATAGGATATGACTTATACAACATCTTAAGAGTAACCATTTCATCAGAATTCACATCCGAAAAGTTTGGATTCACGGACGATCTCACGGACGCACAAGCGTCCGTCCGTGCCTGAACTGGGTGCAGAATAAAGAGAATGTTTTATCCCCACTTGGCTTTATTTCCCCCAAAACATTCTTTGCACCTTTCCCTTTAACTCATACCTGCTCATACACTCCCAAGAACAAGTTGCAAGGTATTCTAATCTTCTTTCTAATTCTTTCAATCCTTAATTAATTCATTTATGTATTATCTTGATTTAGGGGTTAACAAGTTGTATCACTATGTAATCAAGATGAATTCAAATTTATACCTAATTAAGCAAGATGCAAACAAATAGGTATTATAAATATGAAAGGATAATACAACTATACATACAAATTTATCCCTGGATTAAATTCTATACAAGTTGTGCTTTGATAATATAATAATATTGAATATATTCAAAATCAAAGCACATAGAAATTTGCATGCGTGTTTTGTTGAATTAAAGATAGGGGACAAGTTGTAACAGCTATAAGCATGTGATCTTGACTCCTGGAATCAAGAAAAAGATGAAAAAGCAAGCCAGCTGTGCAGAGACGCTCCTGCTGAATTAAATGGTCACACGGACGCTCGAGCGTCCGTCCGTGCAACTACTGCTTCTCTCTCTTTGCTTATTTAAATGACACTTGATGATTGTTGTACTCACCTCTTGCACCTGCAAAAACATCAAGTATACTTACAAGTGAATATCAACTTATATATCTATTTTCATTTGTTAGAAATTAGCAAGAGAGCATTGTAGTGAGCATTCATACATATTCATACACACACTACATTTGTAACATTCTTCATACTAGTGAGTGTGAAGAACTTGATAGAAGGTCTTAGTGTAGGCCTTGTTGTTTCTCTAGTGGTTAGAGAACTAGCTATTCTTGAAGTGTCAAGAACCCTTGATTCCTAGTGGTTAGGAATTGGTGATAGCATTTGTACTACGGATACTCTACCGGGTTTAGAGACTATAGTGCAGCAACTCTTGGTTAGTGAACCGAGGAGTGGATTAAGGCGAATTCGTTAACATTCGCCCCAACCACTATACATCGTGGTGTTGTGTTTGGTGATATCTTTCTTACTCTAATCTTTTACTTATCTATTTACTTATATTGTAAGTTCTATAGCACAAACAACACTTCAAATTAAACCTAAATTGAATAGTCTTTTAAATAAATCGAAAAAGAGGGTAAATCTATTCAACCCCCCCTTCTAGATTTCCTTACACCTTGGATACTTTCTGCTGTTCCATGGCAGACTGGAGTTCTTCACGATTAATTCTTTGTGAAGTATCCAAAGGAATGAAAGTGCTCAGATCAGCATCTCTGATTTCCTTTAACTGTTTGGCAGTGAGTTTTGGCAAGCCTTTTATTTTCTTTCTGTACTCTATCTCCAGAGCACCAGCATTCTTTCTAATCTTTTTCTGGAGGTTCACCAGTTCCTCCGTCCTTTGTCTTATCAGCTCAACTACACTGACACCATAAGTTACAGAATCATAAGTTTGTTCTTCTTCAGAGTACCTGGAGCGAATCCACACGTCATCCAATGCATCCAGACATTGATGAATTCTGGGGTCTTCCTTCATTCTTTTATAAACATCAATATGTATGCCCAACCTGCCAGCATTGTAAGAATCAAGGGTCCCCATATTTGCCATCTCCCTTTTGTGGGCCAGCAATTCATCCTTTTGATTTTTCTTGAATATTTCTATCATAATGCATTCTTGCTCCAGTCTCTTCGAGGTGTCATCATCAGCAGTAGGGAGTTCTGATGAACCTTCAGCAGTTTCAATTTCTTCTCCAGATACCACCTGTTGCTTTCCTTTTGCTGACTTTAGAGTGGTTGTGATATCTGGGAATTCTTCAAACTGGGGCTCACTGGCATCAGTACCAGTAGCCTCTTCAACCTGCACAATGGCTTCAGTGCCAAGTGCCTTCTGCGCTTCTTGTGCACTGGCATCAGTACCAGTCACTTCTTCTTGTTGCACGATGGCTTCAGTGCCAAAGGCCTTTTCAACTTCACTAACAACCACTTCTTTCTTTTTCTTCACCAATCCTTCTGAACAGACTCAGTGGCAACAGACTTTTCCCCCTTGGAATGTCCACCAGTTTGAGACTTGTGGGCACTCCATAACTGTTCAAGCATATGTCTGTCTAGAGCACCAAATGTTCTTTCAGCCACTGGAGTTGTTATATTTACAGTCTTCCTGATAGCCATCACTTCCTTCTTAACAATTTCAAGTTCCTGAGGCAAGTGCTTTGGCATTTCATTTCAATCATTTTCACCACTTGAGGCAAGAACCCATCTTAAATTGTTCTAAGAACAGACCCATAAATCTCTTCAGTGATTTCTTTCAACATACCATGTCTGAACTTCTTAGCACATTCATCACTGATGGTGCTAACAACAGCATTCTGATCAAGAGTTGGCCTGCTTTCCAAATTACTAACCCTGGTAATCAACTTCTGAACCTCATCTGTCAGACCTGCAGTGGTTGAACAAGTTCAGCTTTCACTGCAGTCTGAACAGAATTTACCAATTTTGCATCTAACCCCTGGACTGCCACTTTGATCTTTTCAGAATTTTTATTAGTGGCCAGTACCACCTCATTCAACTTCTCAAACACCAGCTTCTCATTACCAGCAAAAAGATTCATTTCTGATGAAAGATTATTCGATAAAATAGTTTTGAAATCAGAAACAACCTGCGATGAAGACTGGAGTGATCTCTCCAGGTCCGCCACCTTACTTAAAAGGCCTTGGACCTCGGCTGAAGACGAAGTAGAGAGACCACTGGGAGGTGCCAATTCAGAAGCCAATCTGGTCACCAACGGTACTTGTGCCTGGACCTCTTCAGTTGAAACTTCAGATGTTACTATAGTTGAGTCCAGCACACGGTGTTCAGATAAGTGGTGGAGGTTGATTTTGTGAAATTTGAATTGTGGGAGGATTGAAATATGGAGTATTTTGTGGAATTGAAAGTGGTGGTGGTGGTGGTGGCATTTCAGTAGATATAAGTGGTTGGGTGACTGAAGCAATAACAGATGTGACAACATTTTCTACTTCATCACCCAGGAAATTCATATTCACATCAAACATGTTACCTTCAGACATTGGGGAATCTACCTCATCCCAATCTGGAGCTGTCCCAACTGTCTGATCATCTGTCTGATCACCAACTTCTACATTTAAATCTATCTGAGCATCTTGCTCACCAGTCACCTGCTCAACAACCTGTACATTTTCTACCTGCTCAACATCCTGTACAATGTTTTCTTCCTGCTCAACAATAAGAGACCCATCTATATTCATAATATCACAAGGATGGCTTGATTCTGCTCTATCTGGATTAACCTGAACTCCATCCTTCCTAAGACGCCTATTTGTTCTTGGTCGTCTAGGAGGGTCAACATTTTCTTGTTCCTGTTGGTCAGGGGCCACTTGGGTTACTGGTTGCACAATTTCAACATTTAGGTCACAGAGGGTCCTTCACCAACTAAGTTCCCACCTGGAGCCTCTTCTGGCTCATCAGGTGCATCATTTCCAAAATGATTCAACATATTTACAGGAATTTCAACCTCACCAGCTCTTGATTTTAAGGAGCTCAACTCCCTCAGATATTCACACACAGAAAAGTGGTTTGTATCGTAATCATACTCAGCACCTAGAGCTCTTAAAAATACAAGTGACAGAAAACGAATATAAGGAATATGTGGTTTTCTACCTTTCACCTTTAGACGGTCAACAAGGTCATCGAAGAAGATCTGAGCAAAATCGACCCTGTACCCAAACCATAGACAGTAGGCAATCTGGAGTTGCATTTGATTAATCTGGTCCAACCCTCCAAAACTGCCACCTAAACACTCAACAAGATGAGTGAAAAAGTATCTCCATGAGTCTGACAACTTGCTCATGTAGATTGTGCCTTTCCTTGATAACTGGCCATGCTCATCCAGTATATCAGTGTACCCCATCAATCTGCACACATCTCTGAAATTTCAACAAGTCTAATAATCACTAGAATGGACTAGTATTACTTGAATATAAATGCAAGTATATAAACAAAGTAATAAAGACTAAAAGCAATAAAATAAAGGTGGAACACAATGTAATATTTTCAAGTGTATTTTATTTATGATGTTAAATAAAATACAAGGTTGTGCGGAATCAAGATAATACAAATAAGTATCCTAACAACCTATGAATTACAAATGATCTATATTTGCCAAATAACTCTTTGGATCGAGATACTTAAAGTTGTGAAGTATCCCTGTTTAAGATCGAGAGTATTTAGACAAATACACCTTAATTCTAAAAGTAATTTTAACAAAGAAATGACTTTGTATTTATAGGCAAAAATTCACCAGTGAATTTGTGCCGTACAAATATGGTTGCATGCATTTAATGAACCAACAAGATCATTAAATGCATTGGTTAAGGTACAAGGATAAAGTCACATCAATATGACTTTATTCTTTTAACCAACCACCTTCACACACGTAGGTACTTTAGTAAAGAACAAGTGGAATGTTCTTTGGAAAGTGTGTAAAGGCAAAAGTCAAAACCTCGTAGTCAGTGTTCAGACTTGTAAGGTCTAGAACACTAACAAACCTCCAGTGTTCAGATCTGGTAAGACTTCCAGTGGACTCCGCCATTTGTCAGTCTTCTTTATTCTGACTTCAGTGAAAATGTCTTCAGTAGAATAGATCTGGACTGGGGTGAAGTCCAGTGAGCTAATCTGGAGAATACTCCAGATTTCCTATACAAGTATTTTGCTCACTGGTCTTCCATTATTTCTGAACAAATCTTCAGAGGGACTCCAGATTCCAAGTCTGGAGTAGGTCCAGTAAAATACATTTCTGGACAGATCTTCAGTAAGGCTCCAGTAGTCGAGTCTGGAGCGAGTCCAGTAAATCTGGACCTAACAAACTCCCCCTATTTGTTTAGAAATAATGCAAGTGTTTTCAAGCTTATATCTATACAATTTTGTATGCTTGAAAAACACTAGTTTTGACTTAGTCTAAAAAATTTAAGTTACTGGAAAACACTTTATAGATCATCAGTGTTTTCAGTTTCATCTTTTAATACTAACTTAGACTAAATCTGATCATTTACTTTGTGAAACAAAATATGCAACTATATTTACAGCCATCAACAGAAACAAAGTTACAATTTTGGAAATTAAATACAAATACAAGTAAATGATAAAAGAGTTAGGCCCTTCCCTTCGATGTCTGTCCTGGAGCATCTTCAGAAGCCTTTCTCTTAGGTGATGGAGAGGATGGTACTGAAACAGGTGGTCTCATACCCAGAACAACTTCCATCTGTTGTATTCTTTTCCACACCTTTTCAATCCTCTTCATAAATGCCTTAACATCAGGAGACAAATCAGTTTTGCCTTTGAAAGTTAATCCTATCTCCTTCAGTTCAGTTCATCCAAAAGCTTGGACTGATGCATTCTTCCTTTCATCAGTAAAGTTACCCTCTCTGGTCAACTTTATATTAAACCTGGTCATGCCTTCATGTTGGTCAGCTAATTTGATTTCAGCACCTATGATCCTTCTGGCATCAGCCCTGAATTTCAACATATCTTCATACTTGGCTTTCTGCTTAGCCATCTGGATCATATATTCAGTTTCCTTGGATACTCTCTGCTGTTCCATGGCAGACTGGAGTTGTTCACGATTAATTTTGAGTGAAGTATCCAGAGGAATGAATGTGCTCAGATCTGCATCTTTAATTTCTTTGAGCTGTTTGGCAGTAAGTTTAGGCAAGCCTTTGATCTTTTTCCTGTACTCTATCTCCAGAGCACCAGCGTTTTTTCTAATCTTTCTCTGGAGGTTCACCAGTTCCTGTTCTTTGTCTGATCAGTTCCACTACACTGACACCATACGTAACTGCATCATAAACCTGTTCTTCTTCAGAATACCTGGAGCGAATGTGTACATCATCCAATGCATTCAGACATTGATGAACTCTGGGGTCATCCTTCATCTTTTTGTATACATCAATATGAATGCCCAACCTGCCAGCATTGTACGAATCCAGAGTCCCCATATTTGCCATCTCCCTTTGGTGGGCCAGCAGTTCATCCTTTGATTTTTCTTGAAGATTTCTATCATTATACATTCTTGCTCCAGTCTTTTTGAGGTGTCATCATCAGCAGTAGGAAACTCTGATGAACCTTCAGCAATTTCACTTTCTTCTCCAGATACCATATGTTTCTTTCCTTTTACAGACTTCAGAGTTGTTGGGATATCTGGGAAGGCTTCGAACTGGGGCTCACTAGCATCAGTACCAGCAGCCTCTTCACCCTGCACAATGGCTTCAGTGCCAAGTGCCCTCTGTGCTAATTGTGCACTGGTATCAGTACCAGTCACTTATTTTCGTTGCACGATGCTTTCAGTAGCAAAGGCCTTTTCAATAGCACTGGCAACCACTTCTTTCTTTTTCTGACCAAACCTTCTGGACCAGACTCAGTGGCTACAGATGACTTTTCCCCCTTGGAATGATCACCAGTTCGTGACTTGAGATCATTCCACAACTGTTCAAGCATATGTCTGTCTAGAGCACCAAAAGTTACAGTCTTCCTCAGTTGAGTCACTTCCTTCTTTATAAATTCAACTTCCTGAGACAAGTTCTTTGGCATTTCAGTTTCTATCATCTGAACCACTTGAGGCAACAAACTATCCTGAATAGTTCTAAGAACAGACCCAGAAATCTCTTCAGAAATTTCTTTTAACATTCCATGTCTGAACTTCTTAGCAACTTCATCACTGATAGTGCTAACAACTGCATTCTGATCCAGTGTTGGCCTACCCTCCAAACTACTTATCCTGGTTGTCAACCTCTGAACTTCTTCTGTCAGACCTGCCAGTGGTTGAACAACTTCATCTTTCACTGCAGTCTGAACAGATTGTACCAATTTTGCTTCTAAACCCTGGACTGCCACCTTGATATTTTCAGAATTGTTATTGGTGGCCAGTACCAGCTCATCCAGCTTCTCAAACACTATCTTCTCATTCCCAGCAAAAACATTCATTTCTGATGCTAGATTATTGGATATAAGGAATTGAAATCAAAAATAACCTGGGATGAAGACTGGAGTGATCTCTCCAGGTCCGCCACCTTATTTAAAAGGTCTTGGACCTCGGCTGAAGAAGAAGAGGAGGGACCACTGGGAGGATCAAGAGATGAAGTCATTCTGGTCACCATTTGTACTTGTGCCTGGACCTCTTCAGTCGAAGTTTCAGCAGTTTCAACTGTTGAGTCCAGCACACGTTGTTCAGTAAAGTCGATTGGAGTTTCAAGTGGTGGTGGTTGAGTTTGTGAGATTTGAATTATGGGAGTGGATTGTGGAATTGAAGGTGGTGGAGGTGGTGGCATTTCGGTTTCTGATGGTGGAATATTTGATTCTGGTGGAGGTGGTGGCATTTCAGTAAGTGGTTGGGTGACTGAAGCAATAGCAGATGTGACAACATTTTCATCACCAGACATTGGGGAATCTACCTCATCCCAATCTGGAGCCATCCCAACTGTCTGATCACCAACTGTTTCATCACCAGCCTGATCACCAGCCTGTTCACCAACTTCTACATTTAAGTCTATCTGAGCATCTTGCTCATCAGTCACCTGCTCAACTACTTGTACATTTTCTTCTTGCTCAACAATCTGTACAACATTTTCTATCTGCTCAGCATCTTGTTCAATATTTTCCTGCTCAAAAATTGGAGACCCATAATATTCATTACATCACCAGGATGTCTTTCTGGATTCACCTGAACTCCAGCCCTCATAAGGCGCCTGGACGTTCTGGGTCGAGTAGTACGTTCAGTCTGTTGAACCTCAGGAGCCACCTGGGTTATCGGTTGCACATTTTCAACATTGATGACTTCAGTGGGTCCTACAACAATCTGACCTCTACCTGGAGCCTATACTTGCTCATCAGGTTCTTCCAGTTGGAAAGTAAGCATGGTCTGAGGAATATCTACCTCACCAGCTCTTGATTGTAGGGAACTCAACTCCCTCATATATTCACACACCGAAAAATGATTTGTTTCATAATCATACTCAGTACACAGAGCTCTTAAAAATACCAGTGAAAGAAAACGAATATAAGGAATATGTGGTTTTCTACCTTTCACCTTCAGACGGTCAACCAGATCATCAAAGAAGATCTGAGCGAAATCAACCCTGTACCCAAACCAAAGACAGTAGGCAATCTGGAGTTGCATTTGGTTAATCTGGTCCAACCCTCCAGAACTGCCACCTAAGCACTCAACCAAATGAGTGAAGAAATATCTCCATGAGTCTGTCAGTTTACTCATGTAGATTGTGCCTTTTCTTAACAACTGGCCATGTTCATCTAATATTTCAGTGTGCCCCATCAATCTGCACACATCCCTGAAATTGATACCAGTAGGGAGAGGAATTGCCATCTCATTCTCAGCCAAATAATTTAATTGAAGAACATCTCTGAGAGAATCGACAGAGAGAGTGAACGATCTGGTGCCTTGTTGCAATGTGTAGTTGATGGTTTTAGTGTTTTCAACATACACAGCAGAATACCAAAATTCACAAAGGTAATCATGATACATTTTACCTGGATTACGAGTGAGAGCACCATATAGTGGACATGAGAGAAAAAATGTATTTAATCTCCCAATAATGGAACGGGCATTATGAACACTGGAAAGTGAGAGTTTTGCCATCCAGTTATTCATATTTATTCTTATTGCTTTTGCCTCTAAAGTGATATGGGGTGCCTTAACAATATTTGCAACCGGAGCATATTCGGCGGCGAGCAGATTTTTAGGAGAATTGGATTGTCTTGGTGCCATTTAATATGATGAATAGATATATGAAGATGAGATTAAAGAATTAGGGTTTTGATGAAGATTTGATGAATTGAAGTAATATGAGAGTGATATATGATTGGAAATTGAATGGGAGTAAATGAAGAATTAAGAAATAAATGAAGGAATTTGAAGGATTTGGGAGTAAATATGTTCGAAGTAAATGCAATTGAAAGTGAAAGTGGTATATATAGGAGAGAGGATATGGAACTCAAACGGTTAATTTGAAATTATCAAATATAATTTTGATCGGGTTCTGAGATCCGCATTAAATACATCACATCACACATTAATGTGTGACGGTTTACAGCCCACAAACAGTATCAAGTTGCACTTTTTGTTTTCCCAAGGTAAAAATACCATCATTTCTTTGAAAAATTTACATGCCACGTAGGATAATAAGATAAATATTAAGATAAATATCATTTCAAAAGATTTTGCACATGTGGCACGCACACTGACCAAGTATTAAAAAAAAATATTATGACTGACATACCAATGCATCTGAAGGTTGACTGGACACTCCAGTATCACTGGTGGATTAGTCCAGTGAAGCATGCACTGATGGTATACTGGAGGGACACTCCAGTAAAGTACCAGTGAAAACCATTTGAAAGAGACTGGTGACCTCAAACATGCACGCCAACTAATACAGACAAATGAGAGGGACACATTTACAAGGAGACAAAAAGTCACCTCAAACATGCACTTCAACCTGTCTAATTACCAGTGAGAGGGACACATTTACAAAGTACCAGTAATATTTTCTGGAAAATTTTGTCCAGTGAGAAAATAAATTAATAAATTCCCCCTGAACTTAAAACATTTTTAAGAACAAAAATATATCTTTCAAAGTCTTTCCCCCTGGAATGTTGATCCAGAAATCTATTAATGCAAAGATAGTACACAACGGCGTTCGATATCTAAGCAGTCATAAATTTATAAATCTTTAAATCAAGGATCCCTGATAGTACACAACGGCGTTCAATACCAAGGTTCCAGATTTAAGGTTTAACATTCCCAACTCACCAACAAGATATTCAAAAGTTTTGACATCCAGAGGTTTAGTAAAAATGTCAGCGAGTTGTTTGTTAGTGGGAATAAAATGGAGTTCAATATTATTTTTCATAATATGATCACGAATGAAGTGATACCTGAGATCAATGTGCTTCGTCTTAGAGTGCATGACTGGATTGTTCGAGATAGCAATGGCACTGGTATTATCACAAAAGATTGGGGTCTTTGAATACTTAATACCATAATCAAGCAACTGGTTCTTCATCCAGAGTATCTGAGCACAACAACTGGCTGCAGACACGTATTCAGCTTCAGCAGTGGATAATGAAACTGAAGTTTGCTTCTTACTGGTCCAGCTGACCAGTTTGCCACCAAGGAAATAACATCCACCAGTAGTGGATTTCCTGTCTATCTTACAACCTGCATGATCTGAATCTGAATAACCCATTAGATCCATGCATGAGCCTTTGGGATACCAAAGACCCAAACTGGGGACACCCTTAAGGTACTTCAGTATGCGCTTTACAGCAAGCATATGAGAGTCTTTTGGATTAGACTGATATCTGGCACATAATGTTAGGACCAGTTTCACCTGGAAACTGGCTAGTCTCTAGTTGCACCTGGAGACTAGAAGATTTGTTCCGAAATATATTGTAACATCCCAAACTTTTCTTTACTAGTTGACTAATGCCGTTAGGTCAATATTGTGCGTGCCGTTAAGTCTATTCTAGATTTAATGCTTATATGAAGATAATGTGTGTTACGTGTGAGGCATGTAAGCCTAAATGTCAATGTAGTATAAATGTGTATAATATGAAGGTTAATGTCCATGTAGTGACATTTAATGAAGGATTAATGTTGTATATGGTCAATAAAGTAGTTTGTGACCAATAATGAAGGATTAGGAAGCTTAGAGGCTAGTTTTGACATGTGTGCAAAGTCAAACAGTCAACGGTCAACAGTCAACAGTCAACAATCAAAGTCAAAAAGTCAAACGTATTCAAAGCTTTCCATAGTTATCTTACAAATTCATGTATAAATACCATCTCAAATGTAATGGAAAAGGATTTTTGAGCCCTAACCACCACTCATTGCCATAATCATTTCCTTGTTCGATTTCATCATCAAGTGTGTTTTGATCAAGATTTGCACCTCCTTTTATTTGTCAAGCACGGTAAACACATTTGTGATTGCTGAGTACTCCATTGAGGTAAGATAACATCTTTTACCACATGAGGGGCAACAAAATATAAAGTTTTTATAAGTTAACTTCCCCAAATGAATGTTTGTATGTTTATATGTTTTCGGGAATGAATGGGAGGTTACTATGGGAATGATTACGTTACCATTGATGATGAACAGTAAGCTTATGCATGCTACGATGAAATGATGATATGTTTATGTTATAAAATGATGTTATGCTTATGAAATGATATGATGACGCATTGTTATGATGTTATGCTAATGAAATGATATGATGACGCATTGTTATGACGTTATGCTTATGAAATGATATGACGATACATTGCTATCACTTTAAGATGATATGATGCTTATATGACATGATGATATGATGCTATGACGATACGTTGACATGGATCTTTTATGATATGACGATGTGATGTTAATATGCGATGACGATATGTTGATGCTTATATGTCTTATGATTGATTGCACGGCTTGAACACCTAGTCACTAGACTTCTATAGGTTTGCCATGACACGTGCACGATTAAGGGCCCTAAAGTAAAGAAGATGTATGTGATTAGTTTAGGTGAAAGTGTAGCCTAAGCTAATAAAAAGTAAAGAAAGATACATGTGATTAGTTTAGGTGAAAGTGTAGCCTAAACTAATATAATAAAGAAGTCTCGAGCATATGTAAAGTCTTGTGTTAAGCTTAACCCATGCTAGTTCTTCGGAGCTAGTGTGTACGTGGTCACGTGGTGTGGGAATCTAGATACCTCCCGTGGCATAGTTATGTATGAGTGTATCCGGGTGGAGTAACTAACCACTACACGCGCAAAGTTCAAACGGTATACTCAGTTGGATTGACTTTGTCTTTCCTTAACGACGACGATGGACCACCGTAAGGTCTACCCATCAAGTCGGGTGTGAGGACTCCATGTAAGGTCTTATGACCGCCTACACACAACCCCACATCCCTAAGTATGTGTGGCTTATGTCATATAGCCTACGTCTAGGCAAAAGAAAAGAAAGATAAGAAAGATAAGAAAAGAAAAGAAAGTAAAGAAATGTAAGAAAAGAAAGATGAAACGTAAGGATCTATGATGTTAGGCACATTTAGGATTACGATGAATTCCTAATGTGTTAATTTATGTATGTTGCTTTAATGTTGATGATATGTTCTTGTTGACGTGTGATATGATAGACACCATAGTATTGTGGTGATCTTAACGTGCTATGCCTAATATGTGATATTAACGATTATGAAAGGTTTTTGTTAATATATAAAGAATTGGCAACGTTTTCTTAAACTCATGTTATCTTACTTAGCTTTTAAAGCTAACACTTGTTCTTTTGAAAAACGTTGTTCCCTCAGGTTAAGCAGGTTGAGCTAGTGAAAGACTTAGCTTGGTGAGGCGGGTAGTTTCTATGAAGAAGACATCTAGTTTCCCGCTTAGTCATTTATGTTAGCCTTGGTGATTGGCTACTTTTAATATGACTTATGTATTGTTTATATTGGCATTTATGTTGGTGCCACATCTGGATTATCTTACACTATTTTAATGATATGAATGCTGTAACACCACTTTTATAAATGAACTATCCATTAAGGGTTAGTTATGTTTTAAGGATTCTGTATTCCGCATTTCTAAACGCCGTTAGGCAAAAGTTTTTGAAAATTCAGATTTTAAATGACGGGTGTTACATATATGAAGTCCAGTTGCATCGTACAGTTAACGCAACTGAAGACTTCCTCCAGTTACATCTGACCAAGACACCTGAAGACATTCCAACTGAAGTCGAAGACATCAAGTGGAAGAAAGAGAATAACAATGGCAGCGAAGCCCAGTTGTTATTCTATCTCAGATAGAAACTGGAGAACATCAGTGTAAAGCATTTACAAAGCTTTACACTGATTACGAGGAATTGACTTTATGCTTTATGTACCTTTACACGGATAATAAGATTTATCTTATTATTAAAGTACAAAAGGTACATAAAGCAGGTTGAGTAAAGTTGCTTTTTACTGCAACTTTACACTGCATTTTAAGGAATTAAATGTTATTCCTTAAATGATCTCAACCATATTTGTACGGCCAAAGTTAACATCCCAATGTTAACATCCCAATGTTAACTTTGCCTATAAATACAAGTCATTGCACACCCAAGAATACACACTTCACACTTTGCAAACCTGCAATATATTCTTGGTGAACTTGTGCAATATTCTCTCAATCTTAAAAGGAACATTTCACTACTTTAAGTGTTTCGATTGTTTAGAGAAATTCCAAGTATAGATCAATTGTAATTCATAGGTTGTTAGGATATTTACATACTTTGTATTATCTTGGTTCCGCAACAACCTTGTAATTTATTTAAAGTTAATAAATAAATTACACTTGAAAATTATATATTGTCTCATCAATTTACTTTACAAGTATTTCATATTATTGCATTGTTCTTTACTTATTGTCACTTAAATAAGTAATCTATCTAGAACTTGGTATATACTCCTGTAACTGGTCGTCTCCAGTTCAGTACGTATATTGCAAAGTAACTCCACTATCGACATAGAGGTGTCTTCATGTAGTACCATCTATTGAGTTGGGACTTACAAGTGGTATCAGAGCAGAAGGCTAATAAACTTGCCTAGATCTGCTTAGATGACTACTACTGAAAGTGGAGATGGTTCTGGTAATGGTGAAAACCCTTTGAATAATAATGCACCACCACTTCAAAATGTTAACACTAATCCTCCTCCTCCTAATGCCCCTAACCATGTCCATGTACATTATTCTAACACTCCTGTTCCAAAATTTGATGGAAACAGTGAGACCTTCGGTACATGGAAGGCCAGAATGCTTTTGCATTTTGGTGGGATAGAGAGATATATGCTGAAAATCCTTAAGGATGGACCGTATATACCCATGTCTCTTGGGGTAAGTCTCTTCTAGATCCAACTGGAAGAAGAGGTTCTAGAGAAAAGCTCGAAGACCACTGGTCTGATGAGGATCGTAGACTTGTAGATCTGGACACCAGACTCAAGAACATGATCCTTGGAGCTGTCTCTGAAGATCTAATTCCAACACTTGTGTTGTTCCCCAGTGCCAAGGCAATGTGGGATGAATTAGTTATTCAGTTTGAAGGAGGTGATGACACCATTGTCACTAGAAAGGTTGCCCTGAACAAGAAGTATGAATCCTTCTTTGCTTTACCCAATGAAAGTCTTACTGGTACTTACACCAGATTTTCTAGCCTCATTAATCAGTTGAGAGGCTTGGGTGTAGAGAAGGATAAGGATATTCTTCTTGAGAAATTTTGTGATATTCTTCCTTCCAAATGGGAAAATATGGTTCTTGTCTTAAGACAAGGTAAAACCCTGCACAGCCATACTCTTGCATCGCTCTATGGAGCCTTCAGATTCACTGAAGATAATAATGCTGCAAGACTGGTGGCTGAGCAGGATGCCATGAACCATGCCCAGAGTCCCAAGGTTGCTAGTGTAACTGAGCGACCTTGTGCTGCTTTAATGTCTGCAGAGAGTATCCAGGCACACTCAATGAAGGAGATGTTAAACAGTTTCTTGAACTCTGGATTGACCACTGAAATCAGTGATGGTTGTGATGAAACTGACGATGATGATCTGGTCGCCATGATTGCTAAAACCTTTAATAGGTTTAAGCATAAATCTAAAATATTTAATGGCCCAAACAATGCTTCCAGCTCCAACTCTCTGGATAAGACCAATCTTACCTGCTATAAGTGTGGTAAGAAAGGTCATTTCATGAAGGAATGCAGATCTAGTCAGTTGAACAACCAAACTGGTCCACCTGTCCCTAATTTCAATCGGCCTGATGATAGCTACAAAGCTAAATATAAGAAACTTAAGGCCCAGATTGCCCTCCTGTCCATGGGAAAACAAAAGGATCAGTGCTTAATAGCACAAACCGAGGGAAAACAAAATGATTCATCAGCTGATGAAGAAGAGGAAAGGGACATGTGCTTCATGGCCTTGGAAGATCAACAGCAGCATGTGGCAAAGGAAGATGTCATCACTGGAAGATGGGTGGACATCATTTTAAAAAAGGTATGTGATTATGACAATCAGGTGGATCCAGAACTGAAACTGGACCTGGCTGAATCATTAAGTGGTGATTTGGCTTTTGTAGAAACTGTTAGGGCTGATAGTGAAAGATATCTTGACACTATCTTAATTGAACTGAACAATGTTAAGCCACAACTTAATGATTTACAAAGTGTCCAGTTGGCTCTCAAGGAGTCAGTTTTAAAAATTGAGGCTTTAGAATTTGATAATCAAAAATTAGCATCTGATCTTGAAAAAGAACAACTGATTATCAAATCATGGGTTAAAGCATCTGGGAAAAATTACGATGCATTTTCCAGAACCATAGATGCCCAGAAAAATGCATGGAAATCTGGTGATCTGGAAATGGCAGCTCTCATTCCAGATCTTCATGCATTGCCTCCAGCTCTCAGGGTTAACACTCCTTATGATCAACCTGAAGCTGTTGAAACTGTACCCATTGAGACCACCCCCACTGAGGTTAAACCTGGAGCCAAACAGGCTAGTGCTCCAGTTAAGGTCGGTGGAATTTAATTCCACTTTAGTTGCTATGGTGTAAATTTACGAATGGACGAATTTGTGACGAATGGGGTTTACGAAAAAGAGTAAGAATTTTGGTGATGCTGGATCGATTTGCTCAATGAATGACTTGAAAGAGTTTTTTTTTCTTTTTATTGGTCGGAATTTGTAACCGGAATTGTGTCCGGGTGTAACACCCGTCATTTTAAAACCTAGATTTTCAAAAACTTTGTCAAACGGCGTTTAAACGTAACGGAAAAGGATCACTTAAAAACCTAGATTTTCAAAAACTTTGTCAAACGGCGTTTAAACGTAGCGGAAAAGAATTTTGGTGATGCTGGATCGATTTGCTCAATGGATGACTTGAAAGAGTTTTTTTTTTCTTTTTATTGGTCGGAATTTGTAACCGGAATTGTGTCCGGGTGTAACACCCGTCATTTTAAAACCTAGATTTTCAAAAACTTTGTCAAACGGCGTTTAAACGTAACGGAAAAGGATCACTTAAAAACCTAGATTTTCAAAAACTTTGTCAAACGGCGTTTAAACGTAGCGGAAAAGAATTTTGGTGATGCTGGATCGATTTGCTCAATGGATGACTTGAAAGAGTTTTTTTTTTCTTTTTATTGGTCGGAATTTGTAACCGGAATTGTGTCCGGGTGTAACACCCGTCATTTTAAAACCTAGATTTTCAAAAACTTTGTCAAACGGCGTTTAAACGTAACGAAAAGGATCACTTAAAAACCTAGATTTTCAAAAACTTTGTCAAACGGCGTTTAAAAGTAGCGAAAAAGAATTTTGGTGATGCTGGATCGATTTTCTCAATGGATGACTTGAAAGAGTTTTTTTTTCTTTTTATTGGTCGGAATTTGTAACCGGAATTGTGTCCGGGTGTAACACCCGTCATTTTAAAACCTAGATTTTCAAAAACTTTGTCAAACGGCGTTTAAACGTAACGGAAAAGGATCACTTAAAAACCTAGATTTTCAAAAACTTTGTCAAACGGCGTTTAAAAGTAGCGAAAAAGAATTTTGGTGATGCTGGATCGATTTTCTCAATGGATGACTTGAAAGAGTTTTTTTTTCTTTTTATTGGTCGGAATTTGTAACCGGAATTGTGTCCGGGTGTAACACCCGTCATTTTAAAACCTAGATTTTCAAAAACTTTGTCAAACGGCGTTTAAACGTGTCCGGGTGTAACACCCGTCATTATGCTCTAAGATTTGACTATTGACTAGTTCTCAATAGTCAAATCTTAGAGCATAATAATTATCTCAATAGTAAGGCACACTATATAATCATCACTATATTCACGCGCTAGTTTTCAGATAGCTCAATCTTAGGGAGTAAAAGCTTTCGTATCTCTATTGTCCATAAAATTTCCTATCAACTTGTCATGCTCATATTCTCTTTCAAATCAATCATAAATAATCAACCTCATTACCCAATAATTTAAACAAGTCATATCCCAAATGATTTCATGCCTCATAGTAATTATTTTAAAGTGCATATGCTACTTAAAGTTCATCATAATTCATAAAGCTTTTACGCATGCATTTCTCTCATAATTTCCGCATTGCACATTCCAAACTTTCACATTGCACATTACGAGCTTTCACATTGCACATTACAACTTTCACATTGCACATTATAACTTTCACATTGCAATCAAATCATGCCAAAATTCACATGTTATAACATAGAGTAGCATGTATCAACGAATATCTTTCAATCTTAGGTTCATTCCACTTCTAATGTGCATGAGGGAAATCCTACTAAACTAGCATAATCCTCAAGTAAAGCAAATCTCGGATAGTTATATATGCTTAGGTGAATGTCTAAATGCAACACGTGTTCTCATAAAAATGGATTTAATAAAGATCTTCTTTTCTTTTTTTTTGAAAAGGAATCCTTTTGAACATAAGTCCAAGTGGCCGTTTGAGTTTTACATGGTCCTCTCATAATTAAACGTAGTTCATGACCTACGTTTAATTAGGGTCCTACCATGTAAAGCTCAAACTAATCCGCTTAACCTTATGCTCGACTCGACTATAAAAATTTGTTTTTGAAAAGTGGCTATAGTTTTGAAATTCCCGGAGGAACCCCAATGTTCTCTATAACCTTAGGCTCTGATACCATTTTCTGTAACACCCCAACTAAGGCGGAACAATGAGATGTACAGAAAGTCGAGTATTCAAAACAAAGGATAATAGATAAACATTCACCATAGCTTTATTTGATAAAACAGTTTACAAATGCACAAGCATGTGAACCAATCCTCAAGTACAATGCGTCCACCGTACTTGGATATTAAGTCCATGAAACAAAAAACAAATACATGAAATGATATACTACAATGATCAAGGCGGATTCCATTGCCTATCACAAGGTTTGATCTTTGACTCCAAAGTGCAAAGCAAACAATCATGATGCATATAATTCCTCAAAGCTAATGCTAAATCCTGAAAAGCATGAAGAAAAAGTGTCAACTACAAAAAACGTAGTTGGTGAGTGCATAGGTTTTCAAGTAAATTCCGTTACATATTCAATTCAAAACTTGGAATACATATTATTACATATCAATATACCCAAACCACATAACCGACAAAATTCTCATCTCAAACTATCAAGTTTTTCCAAATACCATAATGTCATTTCAAGACTTTGAAAATCCATGGTAAACCATAAAGTTCTCATTTATTAAAATCATCATGAGAGAAAAATATATATCAATCGATTAATTATATATCACACACAAACCATGCGGTCACCAATAATACAATAACACTTGGTCAATGGTAAGACTACCATGACATAATTTGATGAGATTGTTCTTGAGCCACTACTAAGACCGGTTATGTCCAAGATAATAAGAAACACATGCCGTCAATCATGTGCAATAATAATAAAGGGGTCGTGCCATGGAGACGACTAATAATAGAAGGGGGCGTGGCATGACCACTGATATAGTAGCTAGAGCACCGCGTGGTCGGACTGGCAATGAAGGTCGCCACAAAGACAAACCAAGCATCCCACCGTTACTCGTTGGGTGAGGGGACAAGTCCTAGTTGCGCAACTCTCATACTACAGGCCTCTCAAAGAGTTAATAGTAGTGTACCGAGGTGAAACAGTTTGACAGTACTCAAGCTCATCATATAATATATAACACATTGAATATACAATATAATTCCCATATCATAATCATTCTTTCAAAGTATCATTTCATATAAAGAAATCAATTTCAATTATTCATGCTTTTCACCCCGTAAGTAAAACATATAAAAGAGTTTGAAAGGGGGCTATGACTCACCTTGATATGCCACATATTATATTCACTTATCCAAAATGGGTACTTCCCATCTATCGCTTCCTTGATCATATATCCGTCATATTCCTCAATCACATTTCAAGCCAAGACTATCTCTACGAGAGGACTAATACACATAAGTTCCTATCTTAAGCCATCACTTAGAAATGCCACTATCATTAAGTTGTCATCAATTATGGAATCCAAGTGTATTGCTAATATTCGTATCTTTTTGGTTGTAGAGAGTGATGGTGTAAAAGGTCACTTTCATTATACATGTAGTTATAAGTTGTTAGAATTTCGGTAACTTGCCTTCATTTGTGGTTTAGTTTGGCATCTTAGGTTATCATATAGGTATGCCGTATTAAGTTATATTATCCTTATTCATCATTTGATGTGTAACCGATTTTAGCACGAATTAGCATTTGTGATATCAATTTATAGTTTGGTTAACGTAATTACTTATGTCCATCCCACTTAATTTTCTTTTGTGTTACTTTGATTTCGCTTATCTTTTACTCACATATTCCTCAATATGTCTTATGATTATTCAGGTTTATGAAATTCGCTTAGGTGTTATGGGCCATCACCAATTGGGCCTAAGTGTTATGGGCTTTTAAGTGACTTGGGCTTAATTTAGTTATTGGGCTTAACCTTATTTGGGTTATGTGCTTAATGGGTTATATTGGTTATTGGGCTACATGGTTTATTGGGCCCAGTGGGCCTACTGATTTATGGTTCAAATGGGTTTATTATTTGGGCAGTTAGCCCATTATGGTCCTTAGTGTATCTTTTAGCCCATTACACAAATTATTGGTTTACTTCAGAATTTTCTGTTTTTACTTCACATTTTTATGAAATGTTGGCTACTGTTTTGGGGTTAAACCGAATTATTTGGACCCTCCTGATTTTATACAATAACCTATATGTGTCCACTTATTTTGTAATTTTTGGCTTAATTTATAAAGAATGTTTACTACCTCTAAATATTTTTATAATGGAAGTGGTCAAAACAGTCACTGTTTTGCATACTCGAAAGTTTTATAAAAGTTCTTTGGTTTTGCTCTTAATAAAAATTCCATGATTTTATTTTAAGTTTAGGACACATTGGACTTACTTTCCACCAAGTATGGCCTCCTGGAATCTTATGGATTAGGAGATAAAAATTGTTAAAGTTGATAAAATATTTAGACAAAAATGCAGTTTTGACCAGTTTTAGTAGAAAAATCATATCTTTTGTTTGGTTCAGTATTTTTGAGTAATTCCAGTTGGTGGTTAAATTTAACTCATTTATCTACAACTTTTATTTTGAAAGTTTTTCTTGAAACGGCCCTCACATGCTCAGTTTATCCGTTCCAAGACAGAAGATGGATTCTGTTAGAAAGTATTTTGGTTAACACAACCCACCAATGGTGTTGGTTGCTTGTTTTAGCCTCTAAATTACCACTAACAAGATTATCACTTTATTTTGTATCTCTTAACATAAAATATACAGATTTCAATAAATTTCAAGATCATCAATCATCATTTATACTTGAACTTTCACCCAACAAACATCAATAAACTTAGTTCTTGCAAAACTCATCCAAAAAGTGAATGCATGTAACCATCTAACCATTTTAGCAACAAAACTTTTATTAAATCTTTCTTGCAACAATAAAATGAGTTTATTTATGAAAAATCACAGAAAATATGTTCCATCTATATCAACACAAATCAAATTTTATGAAGATCCATCAACTAGTTTGAAAGCTTTCTCATGAACCATCACTTTTGGGTCTTATTTGAGTTGAATCCTTGAATCTTTCCTCTAGATCTTGACATGCAATGAAATGAAAGGAAAGATTCTATCAACATGCCTTCATTAAGTGTATTTTCAAGAAGAAGATCAAAGAAAAACAAGATTTTTGATAAAGATCTTTTAGTATATACAAAAACAAGATAGATTAAACAAAGAGATGATGATTTATACCCTTGATGAACTCGGATTTGAAAGGGATTTTGGGCAGAAATTTCGTGGTCTTCTATGCTCTAAACAACCCTTATTCCAAGCTTGAAATAACCCTTAAACCTTACTTGAATCAACCCTTGATTACTCCTTTCAATAATCCTTATTATTATTGTTGTTTAGATGAGATTTTTGGTTCTTGTTCTCTTGCTTTAATCCTGGCCGAAATGATGAAGAATAAAGGGGAGAGAAAGTGTTTTTGAGAGAAAGGAGATGTGTGTGTGTGTTGGGAAGAGAAACTAATGGGTGTGTAAGGGTTGGAGTGTTGTTTAGGGTGTAGTTACCTTGGAAATTACAAGCTTATGCATGCATCCTCACACCCATTGGGTGTTTTGGCCAAGAGAGGGAGAGTGAGGGCCGAAAATTGGTTTAAATTTTGTAAAAGGGTATTTAGTTTTGTAGATAAAACATGTATGTACATGTATTGTATGTCTAGGTGCATGTATTGGTGTTTAATTTGCTAGTATGTAGGCTTTTAAGGTGTACTTTGTGTTCATACATATATTTATATATATATCCGTATGTTATATGTATATACATATTTTGTGTCTTTGATTTATCATTTAACTCATTAGTTATAGTCTTGTATTTTTATTTGACTTATATATTCACTTATTATTATTATTCAACACTTTCATTTACATAATAGTTTATAAATATATTTTAAGGTGATCATTATATTTTTATGTTCAAATGTACTTTAATTAGCTTGGTGTTTGAATTGTTGGACATTTGTGAAGATTTATAATTGTTATCTCGACTTGTGAATCTTTACATTATTATTTATATCATTTAACTTCTTGAAATAAAATTTTTGTTCATTGACGTTTCACCAAGTTCAATTAGAACTAATTTATAGCTTGAGATTGTCTTGAATGATTATAGTTATTGTTTATGGCAAATCTAAGATGGCTAGTCATCTATGGTATTTCATTGAACTAGAGGGCAATTATCACTATGCCTTAAATGTCTAGAAGATCAATTCTCTTAATAAACCTCTAGGGATAGATGTCTAGATAAGTCCAAGTAGATTGTCCTAGTCGGATTTTGAGGGTTGTTACATCATTACCCCCTTAACAGCAACTTCGTCCTCGAAGTTCGATCATTCATACGGAAGCAAAAATGAATAGGCTGACAGTAAGGGTGTCTACACGGAGACGTATAAAATGTGAGGGTTCATCTAGGTTTCATCATGACCCTTTTCAGTTACTTACAAGCTTTTGATTTCCGTAGTTGGGGGCATCCATTGCTCGGTGCCCTAACATTTCTCGTGATTAGAAACTTCGAAAAAGAAGAAGGTTACGAATGTCGCTCACTTCTTGAGACGACTAGATATTAATCGTATGTAATCGTTGTGGGCTGTCAATCTTGCCTAGATCAATACTAAATACATGGGATGATGATAAGAATGTCAATACGAGGTAAAATGAGTAGACGGTTCGTAATGTGAGTTACAATAAAGACGGTAAGAAACGTTGGAATATCGATTGTTTGTGACTACTCATTTCCATTGGTCACTTGGTGTACTTTCCTTTATCGTTTGCTTTCTTAATTAAAGAAACGTCTCAATGGCTTCTCGCCTATCTTTATCTTTCTTCAGTTTGAAGTTAGACACGCTTGCCGCTACTTGAATATATTGACTTCGTTTGTGACTAATCACTTGTTAAGGGATTACCCCCTTAACTAGAGTGATACTAATCCGTTATGTCGAGTTGTACTAAATTTGCAAAGTACACCTCCGTAGTACCTCATTTTAGGGTTTTCTAGTGTTGTCTTTATTATTTTATGGCGTGCAAGGAAATCATGAATTGGTTGATGATAGTTCCATCTTACTCCTCATACTCACCTTTGTCTTTTCAACTTCGTCCTTATTTTCCCAAAGTCACCTCTTTCATTATTCGCTAAGTCATATCGTTACCAATTTCTCTTGCTTTTGCCGATATTGGCTTTCAAATCGTTTTAAGGTACCTTTAATTACTTCCTTTTTACGCTAGAAGGACCATTATCTATGACTCATCGCCGACAAATCTCTTTTAACATCGCACATATAACCTATTCGGTTTCTTTGCTATACCTACGCATTCCTCATGATAGGATTTACACAATCCTTATGCTCTTAAGTAATCATATCACCACCATCATTTCAAGGTAAACACTTTGATGTCCTTATTCGTATGAACTCCTCCTTTAAAATAATCCTTCTTAGGTCCTCCTGACCTCTACAAAACTTTCAATTACTTTGCTCTCCTGAGCCTCATATCCATTTTCAGCTTTCTAATCTAAGCTTCTTTTCAAATACAATAACCTAATGTCCTTAGAAATTGTGATATAATATAATTTAGGGGAAACATCGGTTACTTTATCCTTTTCTCAACCATTCGGTTTTCTCCATTTTCCTTTCGTTTTCTTATGGGTCACCATACTCCTTACCGTTTCGTCACTCAAATCCATCTCTAACTAGAGTATCATCGTCTTGAACAGCACACAAGCAGTCGCTAGTCCTTGCAGTCATCTCAAGGGTACTTGTCAGATCATGGTGATACGGATCCTTTGATCCTAACTCATCACAGATGCGAATTATCCTTATCACCCTTCCGTTCAAACATTCCATAACTAGCTCTTCCTGGAGTTTGTAGTTTCTTGAAAAGTAGTTCAACGACCAACTTCCTTGGTCGTTGTGGTGGTATGTGCCTTGACTTCTAGCGTCGTATTTCTTATTTGTTTTCACTACTAACTTAGCGATTTCATGTTGTTTTCCTTCTTCACTTTTCTTGGGCGTACTACTTCGTGGGTCGATGGCCCTTGACGATTCACCATTTGTTGCAAATTTTTTCTCACCTAAGTTCATCTTATCTTAGCTTACCTCTATACGACCATCAACCTTAAGGGGATAACCATCACAACTCACCGTGCTTTTAAACTAGCCTCCGTCGGGTGTTGAGCGTATACCGCTTTCTCTTGGCTTAGTTGATAGGTTCTACTAATAGCTTGTCTTTCGATAGAGGTTTTCCAAGTGATATTCAAAGAATAACATGAGGAGTGCCATAAAGATGAATACCTCCAGAACTACACCTTGTAGATAACGTCAATGCCGTTACTTTACTGTTTGGGTTCAATCGCCTTCCTTTACTTTACTTTCTACTCCACGTCACCTTCAATGATGCTAGTGAATAACTCTTCTTGGACGATAAAGTATAATCTTGCGTTTCATACTCCTTGTTCGAGTATCTTCTTTTGTTGTGATTACCCCCTTAACATTTTTCCTCTAGAAAAATGTAAGGGATTTCGTACTCTTCATTTCATCTCGCCAGCCTTAACGATCTTCAATTCGCCAAATTCTTTATTCCTTCATGTAACAAATATCCATCTACTCGGGTGTTTGAAAAAGAAAAGGATAGCTCGGAATCCTTTTTGTTACTCTTTAATATTGAGGGTTACTCGACACATCCCAATATCTTATTGTCCTTAGTTTTCTTCTTCCAACTACTTTCGTTTTCCAACATTGCTAATGATCTCCCCCAAGTTCTAGGGAAGTCTTATATTTATCCAAAGGTGACCTTCATGTCACACGACCTTCCTTTCGTCGGCCGCTCAATTTTTCCTTTTGGTCGATCAACATAGATAGGGAAGGCCTTCAATTCTTTCTCCAGGTTAAGGCTTAGTATACTCTTCGATTTGTACTGTAACATCCGTAATTTTTACCCGTTTGACTGTATTTGTAATTCGATTAACTACTTTAATAAACGAAAATTTTGGGCCTAATTGTGTTTATTTATCTGTAAATTGGGCCAATTATAATGTCATAATTGGATTTCTAGAATTAAGCCCATGTTGCAAGACCATGATATTGGCCCATATGTAATAAGGAAAATATATTATAGAAGATAATTGAGTAACTGTGTTAACAGGAAAAACGTATATACAAAACCTTAAGTATAATGTACGGTAAACAGTGTCGGTGGTTATCTAATAATTCCATTAATGGGACAAAGACCGACATACTTTATGGAAAGTAGGAATACGCGTGAAAATTATCACAGACTATATTTGGTTTATTAGTGGAATAATATTATTAATAGACATCCAACAAAACTTTTATAAAAGGTTATAAACCCGTGATTTATTTTGGTTGTTTAGTAATCATGGACCCGGTCAAGTAGCGGATATATATCCCTACTACCTCACTTATTGATTTACCTACCGTGACTCCATTATTCCCCCCCCCCCCCCTTAATCATCACACACCACGCCATAATTAGTTTTCTTCCTAATCCCTCTTTCTAATCCCTTTCTTCTTTCAAAAAGTCAACCATTTAATCATCAAATTCTGAATTTGTGTGTTGTGCTAGATTAATAACAAAATCATCATCTTCACCATCATCTATACACTATATCAAAAGATTGAGTTTCCAAGTGCAAGAAATCTCACTTTTAGTTCAAATCGAATTGAAAGCTTTTGGAAGATTTGGTAAGTCAAAACTATCTTATATTAATCATTTTATGTTGTAGTATATCTTAGATAACATATTAACTACAAAACTTTGATCAATTTTAGTGTTCTTGAGCAAAAATGGGTTAAACTAAGTTCATTAATGGTAACTTATGATTTTGGAAGTGGGTTTATGATTTGAGTTGTTATTTAGGCTTGATTATGTTTATGGATGATTATGTATAAGTTTGGGGCTTTGATTTTGTGTTTAACATAGCCAATTTTGGGTCAAAACTCGTTCAGGCGGAGCACGGACGCTCATACGGACGATCGTGAGTCCGTCCGTGCTATTTTTAAGAACATAAACATGAATTCCAGAACTCGGACGTACGGACGGACGCTCAGCGTCCGTGGCTGCATCCGTGGATGCACGGACGAACGCTCATGAGTCTGTGAAGCGTTCGTGAAGCCTCTGTTCGATTCTTAACTTTTCCAAAAGGTTATCGGTCGATTTCTAATGATCCAAAACTTACTTAATAGTCTTATATCATCATAATAAGAGCATCAAACTTGTTAAAACACACATTTAAACACTTTGATTTTCCGTCCAAATTTAGTGACAAATTATGAACTTGGGTTATGATATAGAATAACTAGTAAGGCGTATATTAGGGACATTTTGTAATGATTTGATGCTATGAAGTAGGTTGTGATCACTGTTGAGCCTTGGTGTTGCTCTCACCTATCGTTGGAGGTTATAACTGTTCATCTCAGGTGAGTTTCGTAAACCCTCCCTACTCAATTGAGATTCGGGCTGAAAAGTGTACATGCTTGTTGATTGATTGTTTGTTTAATGTATTGACTTGTTGCTCGGTTAATTATTGTTATAACACGATTTCTATCACCGAATTCAAGTCATCAATGGCGGTTTTGGTGAGTGTGTGTTCTTGGTGTTTGTGTGTGTTTTGAGAGAGAAAGTGTGTGTGTGTGTAAAAGTTGGTGATTTTGTATTAAAGTTATGCAGGGATTAATCAAGGTTCTTCCAAAGTTATGATCTCTAAGGTATGAGAGGGGTATTTATAGGCTAACTATACAATTATGCTAATTATCACAATTAGCCCCTCAACCTTAGTGATCATTTATCTATGACTTAAAAACAAGAAAGTCCTCTAATCTAAATTACAATTTATCACTATTTTTGGATTTCTAACATTCTCCCCCTTAGTGATATATTGTAATGAATGAAGTACGTGTTATCTTGTCTTGTAGGAATGAATTTGATGAGCCCGGTGGTGAAGACAATTGATGTGTTGAAACAAGTCTTCAAAGTTTTCTCTTTTGTCTTTGGAGAACTTGATTCAGTCTTGGTCTTGGACTTCTTGAAATTAAATCATGTGATGATTCTCAATGTTCTTTTTGAACAGAGAATAATGAATGCGTGTGTGTCTTGAATCTTCGAGGATTGTTGAATCATGAATCAGAGTTGTCTTTTGAAATGTGGAAGGTATGAATATTGGTTTTGATTTTTCAATCTTTGATTCTTGAGTGAAATTCAACTTTTTGATTCTTGAGTGAATTTCATCTTCTTGAAATAAAGTTTCATGAATATGTACTCTCCCCCTTGATATATGCATTGAAGTTTCTTGATAAAATGTTGTTGTATGAATTGAAGATCTTGAATAAAGTGTGTTTGATGAAGACTCTTTTGAAGCTTTACTTCTTTGACTTGAATCTTCTAACCAATCTTTCAACCTTTTTGAAGCTTTGATCTTTTTCACATCAACTTGAACACTTTGGAGAGTAAGCATTTGAATGAAGTTTGGATGAAATTCTTATGAAGTAATCATGCTCCCCCTCAATCCATGAGTATAAACATTTTTGGAGCGTCTTTGGACTTTTGAAGCATCTTGAGTGAAAATCCTTTCATCTTTGGTTTCATTCTTATCTTTGAAGTCAATTCAGATTCCCCCTTTTTAAAACCAAAATCTCAATCAACTAAAATCTAGTGAAAATCTGAACATAAGAGACTATTGACACATCATGAAGAATTTTCTCCCCCTATACACAAACTTTGATAAGCCTAGAACTTTGATAAGCCTAAAACCTATTGAAACAACCAAACACAAACTTTTCTCCTTGTTTCCTTATCAATCAGTAAATCAATCATAATATTTTCTCCCCCTCATAATGACAAAATTGGGAACCAATGTCATTATGTACACATTTGATTGATTAAATGTCAAAAGGAATAACATGATCACATAAAGAAATGTCAACCATCAAAACATCAACCCAAACCATTAGCCCAACCCAAGAAATCCTAGGGGTGACTAAAATGTAAGATCGAAGTTGTTGGTACAAATGTTATATCATGGTGTTGGTGTTTTCTGTGTTTGTGTGAAGAGAAATGAAACCGGATAAGAATGATCCGTTAGCATGTTCAAAAATCGAAAGGATTAATGAAATGACCGATTGAAATGTATAACATTTTTCGGATTTCCTATGTATCATTGAGATATGCACAAAACAATTCTCTAACATAGTTCGATCTGCGGCTTTGCAACCACGAGATTGCTTCAAAGAATATAAATCATGGTTAGTACTGCCGAAGCATTTGATAACCACAATCTTTTATCCTTAAAGACTATTTAGGGAAAAACCAAGGTCACT
Organism: Erigeron breviscapus; assembly: GCA_034093135.1. NCBI lineage: Eukaryota > Viridiplantae > Streptophyta > Magnoliopsida > Asterales > Asteraceae > Erigeron > Erigeron breviscapus. The sequence goes on along the minus strand of CM067172.1, from coordinate 116,533,033 downwards.
TAGACTTCTCGTTAACTCAATAATCACATAAATGTAATCACGAGACCTACTTTCAACGTTGGAAAAGATGTTAGCATTGGTAGGATTTCCATTCGATCATCGTGGAATATCAATTAAGATATCACTACGAATGTTTCGGCTATATCACAAAGATAAGCAATAATATCACAAAGATATGACTCGAATGTGTTCTAAAAAATGAATGATGATCAAATTAATGACCAATCAAGATAGCTCTAGACACAGTGTGATCAAATGAAGTCGGGGACTGGAGCAGAATGTCGCCCTTTTTCAATATCAACATCTTCCAAATGAAGAGTCAATAGAAATGTGAAAATCTCCGTGAGAAATAAAACAAGCATTTGTTAAGAAATACTTGAGTGGTTAGGAAAGATGTGCATTGCTTCACTGGGTCCATGAAGACTTCTTCAATATCGAGAAATCAACAAATGATGACCGATAGGAACGTGTTGACCCGGCTTTTTGAGAATTTGGGGAGGGCTTTTGTTTCTTTTAGCCCTATCACACATCATTATTTCACCGTAACCTCTCACTTTTCGACTTTACTCCCTCCATCCTATTTGCACGAAAACAACATCACTCAAAATACCCTCATTATCTAATGAAAGAAGTGAATACTCCGGGGTTAGAACTCATCGGCGATGATGAAATTCATGGAGTAAATTTTGAGAAAAACTTATCGCTCATGTGCAAACTAATCACCGAACTTCTTTTGATTGAAAATCATTGGAAAAACATCAAATGTGTGAATGAGAAAAAATTTGAAACACATTTGAAGTTTTGAAAGTTTTTGAAATCACAAACTCCTCCTTAAGCTATGCAAGAATAGATCAAAATGTTTTCCATAGAAAGGTGGAGCAAAAATTGTTTTGTGATATCAAAGTGAGTAAAATCTTTGTTGTGATATTTTCGGAAAATTTGCTTCAACAACAATGTTGATAGTAAGACAGCTAGGGAGTACACAAAGGCGTTCAATCCTTCGTATCTTACAGCAACAAGTTGGAGGCAATTAAAACATTTAAGCAAATGTTAACCCAATCAATTGTTCAAGATGAGACAGCAAGGGAGTACACAAAGGCGTTCGATCCTTCGCTTCTCATATCAACAATTGAGAGTTTGAAAACTTTATTTGAAAAACTTGATTGCTATTACACATACATATTCATATAAGAATACTTGGAAGTACACAAAGGCGTTCGATTCCTTGTTATCTTATATCAATCTATATGTATAATAACAATATCTTAGAATGTATAAACATTCTAAAAATAAATATATCATTTAAGAACGGGTTGCATACATAGTATATGCAAGCCACTGAAATAAATATCTTTTTGTTTATTTTTGAAAATATGTAATTTTGTATTTGATTTTCTCTTTTCAAATTTTGTATTTTGTTTTTCTGGAATGTGTCAAGAATTCCTTCAAATGGAAAAAGAGTTAAGGTTTAAGATTTAACATACCAAGCTTGGAGATAAGAAAGTTAAACCTCTTTTCATCCAATGGTTTGTGAACAAATCTGCAAGTTGAAATTCAGTACCCACAAAGTAGAGCTCGATGTCACCTTTCTCAATATGATCTTTGAGAAAATGATATCTAACATCAATATGCTTTGATCGAGAGTGGTTTACTGAGTTGACTGCAATGGCAATGGCACTCTTAGAATCACAATAGATAGGGATATGATCATATTTCAGACCATAATCAGTTAGTTGTGTCTTCATCCATAAAACTTGAGCACAACAACTAGCCGCAGCCACATATTCAGCTTCAGCCGTTGATAGTGACACACAATTCTGTTTCTTGGAAGACCAACTCATTTTATCGCCTAAAAATTGTAAAGTACCGGAAGTGCTCTTGCGATCAAGTTTACAACCAGCATGATCTGCATCTGAATATGCAGTTAGATTGAATCCAGTATCCCTTGGATACCAGAGACCTAAATCGGGTGTACCCTTCAGATAATGAAAGATTCGTTTCACAGCTTGATAATGTAAATCAGTTGGAGCAGCTTGATATCTAGCACACATACATGTTGCAAACATTATATCTGGGCGAGATGCTGTTAGGTACAACAACGAACCAATCATACTTCGATATCTCTTTTGGTCAAATGGTTTCCAATTTGTATCAGCATTTATGTTTGTTCGAGCAGCTATTGGGGTAGAAATTGAAGAACATGAAGTCATATCAAACTTTTTCAACATGTCATTTATGTATTTACCTTGTGATATAAAAATACCAGTTGGTAATTGTTTGATTTGAAGACCCAAAAGTAATTCATTTCCCCAATCATGCTCATTTCAAAATGATTAACCATTAGAGATGAAAAGTTTCGGCAAAATGTTTGACTGGTCAACCCAAAGATAATGTCATCAACATATATTTGAACAAGTAGAACATGCTTACCTTGTTTGCGAATGAACAAGGTAGGGTCAATTGTGCCTTTGGTAAAGCCACCTTTTAGTAAGAAAGTAGTTAAAGAATCATACCATGCTCGGGGTGCTTGCTTAAGACCGTAGAGAGCCTTGTCTAACCTGTAGACATGGTTTGGCCTTTGAGGATCAACAAAACCTTCTGGTTGATCAACGTAAACTTCTTCTTTGAGGTCACCATTCAAGAAAGCAGTCTTCACATCCATTTGAAACACAGTAAAGTTTCGGAATGCGGCATAAGCTAAGAATATTCGAATGGCCTCCATTCTTGCAACTGGAGCAAAAGTTTCGTCGAAGTCAACACCAGGTTGTTGGCAATAACCCTTTGCAACAAGTCGAGCTTTATTCCTTACTACCACTCCATTCTCATCCTTTTTGTTTTTGAATATCCACTTTGTACCGATTGGATCATTTTTTCTAGGATTTGGAACTAATCTCCATACCTTCAGTCTTTCAAATTGTGCGAGTTCATCTTGCATTGCCTTAACCCACTCTGGATCACGAAGAGCTTCAGATACTGTTTTGGGTTCGATATTGCTAAGAGAAAGTGCAACAAGACACTCATTTACTGAAGTACGAGTAGTTACTCCTGCTTGTGGATCTCCAATTATTTGATCAGTAGGATGGTATTTCTGCATACGTGTCCACTTGTGAGCATGAGGAAGAGGATCTTGTTGTTGAAGATCAACATCATCATCATTGAAACTTGAGTTTTGTTGAGAGATGGAATCATAACTTGGTAGAACTCTTTCCTCATAAGCTGGATGATCAAAGTCAAGTGGTACATACACATTTGGAGTGTTCAAAGGATTTGTTGTCTGAGTAATTCGAGAAGGTTGTTCTTGAACATTCACTTGAGAAGCATTATCAGGAGAGGATGGTGGAGAAGAATTATTAGAAGAGGATTCTTGCTCTGAAGAACTTGATGAAGATTCATGAATGATGTCAGGAACTGGATCGTTGTTATGAAGAGGTTCATTGTTTTGAATTGGTTCAACGATGACTTGAGGTTCTTGATCATGAATCGGTTTTGAATTATAGAATTCTTCAAAAAGAATATCTAATTCATCACTTGTTGGAGTTGGAAACTTCTTGAATTTAGAAGCTAAGGTAGAATTCCTTGTAGAAGTACTTGAAGCACTTGGATCATTACTTGTTGGTAGCAAACTTTCTTGCTCAAAAATCATGCCTGACATCTCATCTCATCAAACCAAACATTCATTGATTCTTGAATTGTGTTAGTTCGACGATTATAGATTCGGTAGGCAATTGATGTTTTGGAATAAGCAACAAAATATCCTTCATCACCTTTCTTCTCGAACTTTCCAAGATTCTCCCGATCATTCAAAGTGTAACAAACACACCCAAATATATGAAAGTAGTTGATGTTGGGTTTGCGTTTGTTAACAACCTCATAAGGAGTATTTTCGAAACGCTGATTGATAATGGACCGATTCTGAGTGTGACAAGCAGTGTCAACAGCTTCAGCCCACATATTGGATGGCAATTTGGAATAAGCAAGCATTGTCCTTGCTGCTTCCACCAGCGATCGATTTCTCCTTTCAACAACACCATTTTGTTGTGGGGTGCGAACTGCTGAGAATTGATGAGTAATACCTTTGGATTTGCAGAATTCATCAAAAACAGCATTCTTGAATTCAGTACCGTTATCCGAACGGATGTAACGAACTGGAAGTTGAAGATTTACTTGAGTAGTAGTGATGAAATCTATCAACATCTGAGTTGTTTCATCTTTAGATGCAAGGAACTTGACCCAAGTATATCTTGAATAATCATCAACAATAACCAAGATGTATTTCTTCCCATTTCGGCTTTGTAATTTCATCGGCCCACAAAGATCCATGTGAAGCAAATGAAGAGGTGCTAAAGAATTTGGAGATTTCTTCGGTTTATGAGAAGTTCTCTTAATCTTCCCAACAGCACAAGAAGGACAAACGTACTCACTTTCATACTTATAGTCAGGTAAGCCTTCAACAAGATGCTTGTTGACCAAAGTATTGATGGTTTGGAAATTCAGATGAGAAAGCCTTCTATGCCATAACCAAGAATTCTTTGAAGTAGCCTTTGAAATAAGACAAATATTATCGGTTGGTTGGTTATCATCGAGATTGACGGTAAAAAGATTATCATCACGATCACCACAAAGAATATCAACTCCATCTAGAGTTTGAACTTTGCAAAGAGATTTTCGAAAAAGAACTTGAAGATTGTTATCACAGAATTTGTCACACCCCCAAAATGCGGGTCCACGGGTGGGGCGTGACTTCCATAATATCACAACACAAGAGTATAATGAACGACTTAAAACGTAGTCGTTTTGAGAATTTGCATTTTATAAAACATAATCATTCAAGATCCAAATACATTACATGAAATCAAATAGTCTTGATTTGAAAAAGATTAAGAAAACACATTTGAACTATGAATCCATATCCTTTAGCAAAAGATGGAGCACTAGAAGGCATGGAGGGTAGGGTCTTTATTCAACAAGAACAAGCGAACAACAAGTAGCAATCTGAGCACGACAACATCTAATCACCTGCAATACATACTAAATTGTGTCAACATAAAGTTGGTGAGTTCCTTAGGGTTTTAATAAAACATTTTGCCATGAACCACAAGCCATAAGTTAACCATTGCTTTACCACAATGAATGTAGCCATTGTTAAACAACAATGCTAGGAATGTGAGAAGTATACATCTATATAAGCTCATGATATGAAACTGACACGTTGTTATAGTTTGCCTCCCGGTACTTGTTCAAGGTACCGAATGTTTACAAATACGTGTCACCCGTTCGGCTCCCAGCCGTGTTTATGCCGGGTGGGGTGTGTCGACCCAAATAGCGCTATTCAACATATCCACGTTTAAATCCATAATTAACGTATCATGATTGTGAGGACTTGTTGTGAACATAGTAACTTATAATAGCCTTGTATACCGTTGTGCATGTACTTGTGTTCATAAAAGTAAGAGTATGTATTGCAGCCCAAAATATATAAGTAAGATGGGGCTAAGGAGATCTCACCTTAGTTCGAAGTAGCAATTATTAGCAAATAGAGAATCCTCTTGAATGTGTTAACCTATAGAAATAAAATGTAAACTTGTCTTAATAAACTATTCTATTATTTCCTAAGGAATTTCCCTCTTCTTCCAAATAATATTGTTTAATGTGATTTAAAAATGTTTCTTTATGTGATAATGGTAAGGGTTGACCACGTGCTAGTTGGAGTCGGTCTTTCATGAGTTTATATATAATAATATATATATAATATAATAATAACGATAATAATAATAGCAATATTATGACTATTCTCCCACACAACCTATACACGTGAAATGGCAAAGAAGTATGGTTGTATGTTGAAATAAATCATAACATGGCATTCGCGATCATTCTCCCTCACAACCTATACGAGTGCACCGGTTTCCATAATAGGAGTTGGGCAATTGTCAATTAAGTATGGTTGTGAGTTGGAATAACCACGAATTATAAGTATATGAATATAAATATGTTGCCGCACAACTTTGCACCAACATTCTAAATAGAAGATGGGCATGGTGGGTCTATATATTAATAGATATATATATACGTATTAATGGGCATTTAACTAGCACGTTTTCCAAACTTCACTTACATAGATTATCACAACAACGATTATACTCAAAGCATGCTTTTATATTCCAAGAAAAAGTTAATCATTATGCATGTTGGGATTTGATGTCATAAAGGTATTTCTTGGAAGAGGGAACATCCACCTAGGAACTTTACAATCTTTAAAAGCATGTCATTATTATTAACTACATTAATTAAATTAAATTAAGTAAATTAATAATTTATTAGTTTTTCCATGAAAATTCAGTTTTCAAAACATTCTAGTTGCATGACACAAGTACGTAGAAGTTTTTGAAGTTTAAAAGTCGTTTTCGGTTTAGTCTCGGCTGAAGTTCACGGCTCTAGATGGTGTGGTTTCTGTTTTTGAACAGCCGAGGGTCGACCATTATGGTCCAGAAATAGTAGCAAAATGGTGGTGGTTCGCGGCGGTGGTGAAAGGTGGTAAAAGGTGGTGGTTCGTGATGGTTTCGCCCCAAAACCGAAAAGAAAACTATAAAGCTTTTGCATAGCCACACCTTATCATTATGTAAACTTTTAGGACGATTAAACAACATGTTTTGAAGGTTTATAAGATCCGAAAATTGTGGCTGGTGGTGGCTATTCGCGGTGGTGGTGGCTGCGAGAAAGAAAGAAAGTTAACAAAAATGTTTTTGGAGATTTATGGCCCTAAAACTAAGCATGGGCAGCCATGAAACGACCCGATATGATACCTGCACGCTCCTCCTTCTTCCTGGGTCGTCGTGAGGTGGTGCTGGGGTGGTGGTGCGCGGCTGCCGGAGAGAAAAAGAGAGAAGAAAAGAAAAAGTTGTTAGGGTTTTTAGAGAGAGAGAGACTAAATGGGTTTGCTTAGGTGACCTTTACTTACGTTCTTGAGCTTACTGGGATGCTGTGGAGTCGACTGGTGGTGGTGTGATGTTTTGCGTTTCTAGAGAGAGAGAGAGATGGTGGGAGTGTTTTAGGGTTGAAGATGTGAGTGATGATGATGTATTGGGTGGTGGCCGGCCGTTTTTCCGGCGAGCAGAGGTGGTGGCGCGGCGGTGGATGGAGATTTGGGTGCTTAAAGGTGCAGAAAACCCTAGAGGGTGACTGGGGATGGCTGCCGGGTTCTTTTTCTGGTGAGAGGAGGGCGGCAGGTGGCGGTGGTGTGGCTGTACAGCAGCAGCAGCGGCGGCCCACTGGTGGTGGTGTGATGTTTTGCGTTTCTAGAGAGAGAGAGAGAGATGGTGGGAGTGTTTTAGGGTTGAAGATGTGAGTGATGATGATGTATTGGGTGGTGGCCGGCCGTTTTTCCGGCGAGCAAAGGTGGTGGCGCGGCGGTGGAGTGAGAGGGAGGGAGAGAGGTTGAAGATGGAAGGTTTAAGTCCTTTTAGTGTTTGTGTGTGTTGTGAACGTGCAGGGGAAAAAAAAAGGTAGCACATTACTAGTATTTTATAGGGCTAAGGGGGATGGGCTTAGGTCTTGACTTGTGGGCTAGGCTTACAATTTCGAAAATTACATGGGTTGAAAGTTTATGGGCTTATTTTTGGTCTAACAAATGCATTAGCCTACTAATAGTGTTAGTTAGTTGGTCCATGAGTTTTTATAAATAACATAAATATTATTTTGTATAAATTTTTAATTAGGAAACTAAAAATAATATGTCATGTTTTTATAATTCATGTTTTTATAAATTGGGTCAATTATTATAATTGTATAAGTGCGTTCTTTAATCATTTAGCGAATATCTATCAACAGATATTTCATATAAAAGCTTTCTAACGTATGGCTATTTCTAACAAGATATAATTATCACATAAAATTATACATCAAAAAAAATGTATGACCTGAAGGTCCTCCTTGACCGGTGTGTCAGCATCGTTATTTTTTTAACGACGTTTGATTATAATGACACATAAGGATTTAAAATATTATATTTTTAAATTTATCTTTCTATAAATAGCACACGAATAGTAAACTTTCTAAGTTTAGAAAATCAAAATTTGACGGTTGTCACATTCTCTCCGGGTTATTAGAAATTTCGTCCCGAAATTTTAGCTCGAGTCACTAGTGGGTGGGACGGTAGCAAATAAAGAAGGATAATATATCAAGAAACATATAAATTAAACGTACCGGTGGCTATGTTAGGGTCCTCGTGAGCCTCACCGGCGCGCAACACAAATGCTCTCCCGCGAGCAACGTCGTTGTTACCACGGTTGTTGTTGTTAGGCGGGTGACGGTTGGCGTTGTTGTTGGCACGGGTGTTGTTGTTGTTTTGGTTCCTCAATCTTGGGCAATCTCTCTTAACGTGCCCCTCCACTCCGCACTCAAAACATCCCTTAGGTGCCCCTTGATTTCCAACCGGCTGAGGATTCCTACAATCTCTAGTCGCATGGCCAAACCTCCTACAATTTCCGCACACAATCGCGCACTGGCCATAGTGGTGAGTATTGCACTGTGTGCAATATGGCTTAGTGCCGATATAGCCCTTCTTGGCGGGTGGTGCAACTTGACGGGTATTGCCGGCTTCGTTTCTCCTAGCTTGTTGATGCCCTAGACTCCTTCCCGAATCATCCTCCCATTTCCTCTTGTTCTCCAACCCCTTGTGACCACTAGAGCTTCCTTCACCAATGCTCCTCTTAACTTGGTCTGCCAAGTTGTGTGCCATACGAACGGCGCTCGCAATGGTGGTTGGCTTGGATGAAGTAACCATGCCTTGAATTTGGGGTGGTAGTCCCCAAATGTAACGCTCTATACGCTTGTACTCCGGATCAACCATGGTTGGGCATAGAAGAGCCAACTCATGGAATCGTGTGGTATACTCGGTCACCTCTAGACCCCTAGTCTTCAAATTCCAAAACTCAACCTCCAAGTTTTGCAGTTCATTCCTTGGGCAGTATTCACCCCTCAACATCTCTTTCAGATCTTCCCAAGAGATAGCATATGCTTCATCAATCCCAACACTATGGGCATAAAGGTTCCACCAAGTTAAGGCGCCACCTTGCAGTGTACAAGAGGCATATTTAACTCGGCAGTCTACCGGGCAATCACTAACGCGGAATACCGTCTCCATCTTCTCGTACCATCGGATCAGCCCGATAGCACCCTCGGTACCGCTAAAAGTGAGTGGATTGCATTGCTGAAAATCCCTATATGTGCATCTCCTTGGTGCATCTCCTTGCCCAGCCATTGGGCCATTTCCTTGGTCTCCATCTCCGTTTGGGTTAGCGTCGCTAAAAGTGAGTGGATTGCATTGCTGAAAATCCCTATATGTGCATCTCCTTGGTGCATCTCCTTGCCCAGCCATTGGGCCATTTCCTTGGCCTCCATCTCCGTTCGGGTTAGCGTTTCGGGCAGCTAGCGCGGCTGCCACTCCTTCAGCTATTAGCCTTTCGATGTCCTCGGTTGTCATCCTTGCAGCTCTAGCGGGTGCCATGGTTGTCCTTGATAGAAAATTCCAAGGGATTGTTAGATACGTTGACGTCATAATTACCGTCACCACATTGCAACCACAAGCAAACCAATCAATCAATCCCAACACTATGGGCATAAAGGTTCCACCAAGTTAAGGCGCCACCTTGCAGTGTACAAGAGGCATATTTAACTCGGCAGTCTACCGGGCAATCACTAACGCGGAATACCGTCTCCATCTTCTCGTACCATCGGATCAGCCCGATAGCACCCTCGGTACCGCTAAAAGTGAGTGGATTGCATTGCTGAAAATCCCTATATGTGCATCTCCTTGCCCAGCCATTGGGCCATTTCCTTGGCCTCCATCTCCGTTCGGGTTAGCGTTTCGGGCAGCTAGCGCGGCTGCCACTCCTTCAGCTATTAGCCTTTCGATGTCCTCGGTTGTCATCCTTGCAGCTCTAGCGGGTGCCATGGTTGTCCTTGATAGAAAATTCCAAGGGATTGTTAGATACGTTGACGTCATAATTACCGTCACCACATTGCAACCACAAGCAAACCAATCAATCAATCACCACATACACAATCATCTTTATGCAACTTTGTTTAGATTCACACATACATATGTTAGGGTCGGAATGAGTTTCAAAGGAGTGAACAATCTTGTTCATTGTATAATGACGCGAAAAGTTTTTAAGTTCCCCTTAATAGTGTAATAATAATAAATAAAGAATTTTCTTAAGGTTTTCAAGGTTTGAACAACTTAGTAAGAAACTTAAAGTTGGGTTTCATGTTAACTAAGCAAAAGAGTGGATTTGACTTATCCAAAAGTTAAGTTATAATCTATTTGATAGAATTTTTAGAGAATTTTAGAATGATAAGAGTTTAGGCATCTCTTAATAGAGTTTAAAATCTCATGTAAATAAAAAAAATCAAACATTTAAATACTACTTGAACCAACTTAAAATATTTTGATATTTCGATGAAATGACCAAGAGACAAATTTTTAGGTAGTGTTTTTCTTCCCTTCTTTTTTTTTTTTTTTTTTTAAAATTCCCCAAAAATCATATCCAAGATAATTTGCCAAGTTTTTCAAAGTAAATGTAAGAAAAGGTCAAGCCGCCGGGCACATCCCGCCCGGAATTAGGAAGACAAAAAGTAAAATAAGATGCATAAAGATAGTGTTTCATGGTAGTGGTGGTGTATGACTTATGCTGGTGGAGGCCGCCTTTGACATGGCCTCGAATGTGTGACTCATTTTCTTCTCCCATTCTATTAGTTTGTTACCCATAACCCGAGCCATATCCTTCCAAAGCGCCACCGACTCCATGGTGTTCGCCAAACCTTCCTCTAGTTGTGCGATTCTCCTATCCTTGCTCACTAGTTCCTCCTTGAACTTCTTGTTATCAGCCTTCAACTCTTCCATTTTATCCCTCATCGACCTAATCTCCATTGTGTTATCTTTTAACACGAACCCTATGTCAACATACGTCTCGTCTAATGTTTCTTGGTGAAATTTCTCTAACTTCAGAAGTCTGTCCTCGACACGAATAGCGCGGGCCACCAAAAGTGGCACCGTGTCCTCGAGGGGGTCACCGGTGAAAGCCGGTACAGGTGGGGTAGATCGATGGATGGTGGGTGCTGTGGTGCTGGAATCAACAACCAAGGGAGAGGGGATGGGATGAAGTGGTACAGTCCGTGGTACCCAAAAGTCCTCGGGTAATGGTCGAACCTCCATGCTCTCGCCTTCCGACTCCGTTTCAGAAATCCAGCCGCCATTGGGGACACCAATTGTATCGGGGGCCCCGGTTATGACCTGATTTGTGGGCCAAACATCTTCCGATGTGGACGGAAATGATGAGTCGGGTGTTGCGCATAGCGAGTCCTCGTATTCAGTAATAGGATGCATGATTCCTGTTCTTACACAAAGCATTGCATATATACATGTAATGCACATAAGTAACTCAAGTATAAGGGCGTAGAAACCTTCACATGTAGATAATATCGAGTTAAACATGTAGTGTGTGCGTGTCTCATTCGTTATCATGGTTGTATGTAGTACACAAAGGTTTTAAGCCCAAAATTTCAACTTTGCATTGTTCCTGATTTCGATTAGAACTGTTGGGTCTCCTTCAGGGAGGCATAAATCGATCATGGTGTCGTGTTTTTGTGCATTTCTGGTGTCCAAACTGAAGTTCAAAGAGTCCCCCTTTCATTAACGGTGGCCTCGGGTCGTGAAAGTAAGAAGAGGTCAGTCAAAAGGCCTTTGTAAGACATGTGGTCAAAACTGAAAATTTTTGTCACAGCAACCAGTAAGCTTTTCGAATTTTTATCTCACTATTCTTTGGGAGTTGGGACTTTATTTTTCTACTGTGACATCTTCAATGTGTTGTTGATTTTTGGTAAAAATTTCATAATTTTTAACGGTCTCCTTCATAGGAAACTTTTATAAAACTTTTTATGTCGCAGTGCAGAAAATTTTTCTGTTACAGTCGGGTTTGGTGAATTTTTAAAAATAGCTATCCTTTTCAGAAAAATTTTGAAAAATTCATGTAATAACTAGACACCTTGAAGTTTCAGAAATAAATTTACCAAGTCCCAGCCCCTTCATTTTGACCACGAATAAATTCCCCCAAGTTCCAAGAAAATAGTGAGTCGAATCTGGAAAAATGCACATACACTTCAACTATACAAAATGCAACTTATTAATAACCCAAGCAATCACTTATCTCCATTTTAAACATAATAATTTGTAAACTAGTCATGTTAAATGAATCTAATAGCTATTGCACTTAGGCAAGTAAGAATATTTGCATATTGCACATAAGGTCTTTCCGGAGGGTTATAGTCTAGGCTCCCATTTTGAAAGAAAATTTTATTTATCTTCCTTTTTGAAAACCTAGTTCACTATAACCTTGGCTTTGATACCACTCTGTCACACCCCCAAAATGCGGGTCCACGGGTGGGGCGTGACTTCCATAATATCACAACACAAGAGTATAATGAACGACTTAAAACGTAGTCGTTTTGAGAATTTGCATTTTATAAAACATAATCATTCAAGATCCAAATACATTACATGAAATCAAATAGTCTTGATTTGAAAAAGATTAAGAAAACACATTTGAACTATGAATCCATATCCTTTAGCAAAAGATGAGCACTAGAAGGCATGGAGGGTAGGGTCTTTATTCAACAAGAACAAGCGAACAACAAGTAGCAATCTGAGCACGACAACATCTAATCACCTGCAATACATACTAAATTGTGTCAACATAAAGTTGGTGAGTTCCTTAGGGTTTTAATAAAACGTTTTGCCATGAACCACAAGCCATAAGTTAACCATTGCTTTACCACAATGAATGTAGCCATTGTTAAACAACAATGCTAGGAATGTGAGAAGTATACATCTATATAAGCTCATGATATGAAACTGACACGTTGTTATAGTTTGCCTCCCGGTACTTGTTCAAGGTACCGAATGTTTACAAATATGTGTCACCCGTTCGACTCCCAGCCGTGTTTATGCCGGGTGGGGTGTGTTGACCCAAATAGCGCTATTCAACATATCCACGTTTAAATCCATAATTAACATATCATGATTGTGAGGACTTGTTGTGAACATAGTAACTTATAATAGCCTTGTATACCGTTGTGCATGTACTTGTGTTCATAAAAGTAAGAGTATGTATTGCAGCCCAAAATATATAAGTAAGATGGGGCTAAGGAGATCTCACCTTAGTTCAAAGTAGCAATTATTAGCAAATAGAGAATCCTCTTGAATGTGTTAACCTATAGAAATAAAATGTAAACTTGTCTTAATAAACTATTCTATTATTTCCTAAGGAATTTCCCTCTTCTTCCAAATAATATTGTTTAATGTGATTTAAAAATGTTTCTTTATGTGATAATGGTAAGGGTTGACCACGTGCTAGTTGGAGTCGGTCTTTCATGAGTTTATATATAATAATATATATATATATAATATAATAATAACGATAATAATAATAGCAATATTATGACTATTCTCCCACACAACCTATACACGTGAAATGGCAAAGAAGTATGGTTGTATGTTGAAATAAATCATAACATGGCATTCGCGATCATTCTCCCTCACAACCTATACGAGTGCACCGGTTTCCATAATAGGAGTTGGGCAATTGTCAATTAAGTATGGTTGTGAGTTGGAATAACCACGAATTATAAGTATATAATATAATAATAACGATAATAATAATAGCAATATTATGACTATTCTCCCACACAACCTATACACGTGAAATGGCAAAGAAGTATGGTTGTATGTTGAAATAAATCATAACATGGCATTCGCGATCATTCTCCCTCACAACCTATACGAGTGCACCGGTTTCCATAATAGGAGTTGGGCAATTGTCAATTAAGTATGGTTGTGAGTTGGAATAACCAAAGAAAAAGTTAATCATTATGCATGTTGGGATTTGATGTCATAAAGGTATTTCTTGGAAGAGGGAACATCCACCTAGGAACTTTACAATCTTTAAAAGCATGTCATTATTATTAACTACATTAATTAAATTAAATTAAGTAAATTAATAATTTATTAGTTTTTCCATGAAAATTCAGTTTTCAAAACATTCTAGTTGCATGACACAAGTACGTAGAAGTTTTTGAAGTTTAAAAGTCGTTTTCGGTTTCGGTTTAGTCTCGGCTGAAGTTCACGGCTCTAGATGGTGTGGTTTCTGTTTTTGAACAGCCGAGGGTCGACCATTATGGTCCAGAAACAGTAGCAAAACGGTGGTGGTTCGCGGCGGTGGTGAAAGGTGGTAAAAGGTGGTGGTTCGTGATGGTTTCGCCCCAAAACCGAAAAGAAAACTATAAAGCTTTTGCATAGCCACACCTTATCATTATGTAAACTTTTAGGACGATTAAACAACATGTTTTGAAGGTTTATAAGATCCGAAAATTGTGGCTGGTGGTGGCTATTCGCGGTGGTGGTGGCTGCGAGAAAGAAAGAAAGTTAACAAAAACGTTTTTGGAGATTTATGGCCCTAAAACTAAGCATGGGCAGCCATGAAACGACCCGATATGATACCTGCACGCTCCTCCTTCTTCCTGGGTCGTCGTGAGGTGGTGTTGGGGTGGTGGTGCGCGGCTGCCGGAGAGAAAAAGAGAGAAGAAAAGAAAAAGTTGTTAGGGTTTTTAGAGAGAGAGACTAAATGGGTTTGCTTAGGTGACCTTTACTTACGTTCTTGAGCTTACTGGGATGCTGTGGAGTCGACTGGTGGTGGTTGGGCGTCGGACAGCAGCGGCGGCGGCGGCTGGGCGGTGGAGCAGCAGTGGCAGCGGCGGGGCTGTGGTGGGGATGGAGATTTGGGTGCTTAAAGGTGCAGAAAACCCTAGAGGGTGACTGGGGATGGCTGCCGGGTTCTTTTTCTGGTGAGAGGAGGGCGGCAGGTGGCGGTGGTGTGGCTGTACAGCAGCAGCAGCGGCGGCCCACTGGTGGTGGTGTGATGTTTTGCGTTTCTAGAGAGAGAGAGAGATGGTGGGAGTGTTTTAGGGTTGAAGATGTGAGTGATGATGATGTATTGGGTGGTGGCCGGCCGTTTTTCCGGCGAGCAGAGGTGGTGGCGCGGCGGTGGAGTGAGAGGGAGGGAGAGAGGTTGAAGATGGAAGGTTTAAGTCCTTTTAGTGTTTGTGTGTGTTGTGAACGTGCAGGGGAAAAAAAAAGGTAGCACATTACTAGTATTTTATAGGGCTAAGGGGGATGGGCTTAGGTCTTGACTTGTGGGCTAGGCTTACAATTTCGAAAATTACATGGGTTGAAAGTTTATGGGCTTATTTTTGGTCTAACAAATGCATTAGCCTACTAATAGTGTTAGTTAGTTGGTCCATGAGTTTTTATAAATAACATAAATATTATTTTGTATAAATTTTTAATTAGGAAACTAAAAATAATATGTCATGTTTTTATAATTCATGTTTTTATAAATTGGGTCAATTATTATAATTGTATAAGTGCGTTCTTTAATCATTTAGCGAATATCTATCAACAGATATTTCATATAAAAGCTTTCTAACGTATGGCTATTTCTAACAAGATATAATTATCACATAAAATTATACATCAAAAAAAATGTATGACCTGAAGGTCCTCCTTGACCGGTGTGTCAGCATCGTTATTTTTATTAACGACGTTTGATTATAATGACACATAAGGATTTAAAATATTATATATTTAAATTTATCTTTCTATAAATAGCACACGAATAGTAAACTTTCTAAGTTTAGAAAATTAAAATTTGACGGTTGTCACAGAATTGTCCAACACTGAACAAGTTATGACTTAATCCTTCAACATAGTGAACTTTCTTGATGATAATTCCATTTCGTTCAATGTCTCCATAACCTAAAATAGGAGCGAAATTGTTGTTTCCAAAGCGAACTGTTCCCATGAATCGTTCAACAAAATTCTTGAGCAAAGATTTATTTCCAGTCATGTGCTTCGAACACCCGGAATCGAGTATCCAAACACAGATGGTTATTTCCTGCAATCAAAGAAATTTAACCATTTTTAGGTACCCACTTGAAGACGGGTCCTTTATGGTTAGTTAAAACAGGCAGGGTATATAACTTAGGAATCGCATTCAAACATGTTTTTTCGAATCAACATAAGCATTAACAAGCACATTATCAACAAACACATTTGAATAAAAAGTACGAACATTCACATGAGAATTAAAAGTAACATGTTTACAAGCATCAACATCACCTACACAAGTACGGGAATTGAGATTGTTTACAAGCTCACAAGGTCTTGCCTTGGCATATTCAACATTATTTAACAAAGAAAAATTGTTTTGATTAACAGGAACACCCTTCCTCCTATTAACAGCCTTTCTCCTCCTTCTTTTCTTCTTTTCTCAACATCCTTTTGATTACTAGTGATCTTAGGTACTAATGTATTAGCAACCCATTTAGCACCACTAGTTATGCTCTTTCCACCTGTTGAATTGAAACTAAGAAGATTAGAACTAGGAGTTTTAAACACTTTCATCTTTTTGGAATCTTTTGGAGGTGAGGAAACTTCTTGCTTCTTTGGTTTATCATGAGAAAACCATCCATATCTATCCCTATATCTAGTTGTACAATTTGATGCATCCTTAGTTAGCGAAACTGAGCTAGACTTAGACACCTTAGGTATAAAGCTAGATTGAGAGCTAGATTGAGAAGCATTAGAATAGTCTTTCGGAAGTTTCACTTTGGTGTACTTTGTCTTGTGTGGGGTCTCAGCTTGTTCCTCTTTGACATGTTTCACTGGGGTAGCAACAAAGGTTTCTAACTTAATGGTCTTTGGTTCAGTCTTGACGAGTTTGGTCTTAACTCGTTTCTTTGAATAATATGAAGTTGGAGCTTTGGACAATGGTTTTTGAGATTCCACTTTTGTTTCAACTTTGATTTTGGTAGATTCAATCCTTTTCTCAGTTTCTGAATTAAAAACATATTCTCCCTCCATGAATTTATCAAAATCATTCTTTGTGAAATTTTTTGAAAAAGAAAAATTCAATGGAGATTGATTAGTTTCAAATTCATTTGAAAGTTTTGAAAAATCAGGAATCTTGGTGTCCAACTTCACATCATGGGTAGTCTCGGAAATTAGGTCAACTTGAACTGACACATCTTTGGTCTCACAAGAAAATTGAGTAGACGTATCAACACCTATACTAGCACTAGGCTTAGGGTGAACAACTAACTCATCAACAGTGTTGCATGTGAAAAACCTATAGAAGTACCATATCAAAACTAAACTATGTGCAAGTTCTTCAATCAGATAAATCAGATTGCACATAATCATCAGCTATAAATGTAGCAGTATTTTGACAAGTACATTCAAGAGAATCAGTCAAGGTCTGAATAGAGGTATTGGTAGATGAATCACAAGTAGTTTGGGTAGAATTGTCTACTAAAGCACTTTGGTCAGTTTGAGTAGAAACATTCTCACAAACTTTCTTAGTATCAACAACAATACATTTATCCTCTGAATTCGGACTTTGAGACTTGAGGTGATTAATAACTTTTTGTTGAGATTTCACCTTTTGTTGTAAACCTTCAGTCTCAAATTCGTCATCCAATGGACGAATAAATTGTTGTATCATACCAATTCGTAGAAATTTTTCATCATACAAGGGTTCAATTTCCTCTTTGGCTTTTTGTAATGGTGTGATATTCTCAAATCCCAACCCAAGAAGAAGATCCATTTTGTCAATTTTTGACTTGTTGAAATAGGCAGTGAAATCCAAGAGAGGATTTTGTTCAACTTTATATAACTTTTCTTGATAGAAAAGTATATTCCTTTTAAATTCCTCAACTTGTTTTTCAAGATTCTCAATCTCAATGCCTTTTAGAAAACAATTATGATTTAAATCGGAAATCTTCCTTTCGAATTCAACATTGTTTGGTTTAGCTTCTTGGAGCTTTTTATTAAGAATATCAACATCCATTTGTCTTGCATTTGCCCAAAGCCATTCATTGGTCTTTTGAATTTCAAGATTTTGATTGGCCTTTTCAAGATCATGAATGGTCTTTTCAAGATTTTGACATTTTTGTAATAACTTAGAATCAGGAGAGACATTCAACTCACATTCTTTAACCAACATCTTATCTTTGTATGCTTGAAAATCTTGTTTAATAGCATCATGTTCAAAAAGTAATTTTGAATGTTCTTCAAAAAGTTTTGAAAATTCACTTTTAGAAAATGAAATACTATTTTTCAACTTTTTGTTTTTGTTGGCTAAAGATTTGATATGAGTTGTCAAATTTGATAAAGCTAATCTACATGACTCTTTGTCCTTAATCAACGAAAAAGTAGAGTCGAGAGTTACCTCATCATCTGGGTATTCATCATCAGTACTTTCTGCTTCAAAAACTTTGTCCTTGGCCAACCTTGCCATAAAGCAAACATTAGCAGAGAGATCTTGATCTTCATCATCTGTGAGTAATAGCCATTTGTCATCTTCAGCGAGCAATGCATGTCCTGCTTCAACTTGTTTGGCTAACAGCATCTTCTGCTTGTAATACTCATAATTCCGCTTTCGAGGTTGTTTGCAATCAACAGCAAAATGTCCAGGAATACCACAATTGTAGCACTTTTTATCTGATGCCTTACCCTTCTCAACAACTTGTTTCTCATAAGCTTCCTTTTTCTCACCATGTTTTAATCCATTAGCTTCTCCTTGCTCATTACTCTTAGGATGATAGTGTTCCTTCTTGGGAAATGCACTTGTAGAAGAAGTGCGGAGATTGTTGTTTGTTGGCCTCGCTTTGTAGAATTTTCTCTTGAAATGCTTTGTTACCGCGGTAAGAGCTTGATATAGTTCATCTGAAACACCATCTCTTGTAGCCATCAGATCATCTCCCTCCTCATCAGATGAAGAAACAACTACCATTTGCCTTTTAAGAGCTTCAGAAATCTTCTTCTCAACAATCAATGCCAAAGGATCAGTAGATACAACTTCTGGCATTTTGCTTGATGAAGCTTTGTTTAGGACTTGGTTTTCATTGAGTTTAAAAGATTCATAAAGAGTATGAATGGTGAACTTGGTCAGATTTTGATGTTGCTTGATCTGTGTTCCAAAATCTTCCCATTCTGGACCAAGAGCTTTGATGAATTTGATGTTTAACTCAATCTCTGTTTTCTTGACATTGTTCTTCCTCAGTTCATTTATGACATTGCAGAATCTGTAGTAGACAACTTCAAGAGATTCATTAGGCAATTTGGTGAAGTTGTCAAACTCAGTCAAAACATTGGTCAATCTTATCGTTGAAGTCACGTCAGCTCCTTCCATATGTCTAGCCACCTCATCCCATATTTCCTTGGCTGTATCATAAGAATCAACAGAGCCATAGATTTCATCTGGTAGAGCTTTGTATAAGCATGACCTAGCTCTGTTATCTGCAGCTGTTCGATCTTTTTGTTTAGCATTCAAAAGATCATGAGTTAGAATTGCATCAGTAGTGGGATGGCGATGAACGGCAAGTCCATTAAGGATGGAATCTTTCATCATATGACCATTTGTTTGACTTTCCACATAGTCCATAAATATTTTCTTCCATAGTCCATAGGAACCACGGTAGAGAACTGGAGGTCTTGTATCTGAACCCAATGCCAATGCTTCACGAGAAGCCATTTGAAATTGATTTGAGTTGAAAAAATTGAAATGAATTAAGAGTTGAAGAAACAGGAAATGAAACGATCTTGAGAAGATCGTCCTGGGTGAGATCGTTCTAGGTAAGATCGTCCTGAGCAAGATCGTCCTAGGTGAGATCGTCCTAAGTAAGATCGTCCTTAGCAAGATCGTCCTAGGTAAGATCGTCCTGGGATTTTTGGTGAAATTTAGTTAAGTATGAAAATGAAACGATCTTGAAATGAAATGATCTTGGAATGAAATGATTTTGGAATGAAACGATTCAAAAGAACTGGGACGATCTTGGTGAAAATCGTCTTAAGTTCAGTAGAAATGGGACGATCTTGGTGAAGATCGTCTTAATTTCAGTAAGCTGAGACGATCTTGGAGAAGATCGTCTTGGTTTTCTTTCTTGAAAGTTTTCAAGTATAATACTTTCCAAGTATTTGAATTGACCAAACCAATCCTTCTGGATTAGTTAGCCACAATCAAACACTTCACAACTCACAACCACTTGTCAAGACGATCTTGAGGAGATCGTCCTACAAGCCACTAAGCACAAGAATGAAAAGTGAATATTCAAAGCTGAGACGATCTTGTGAAGATCGTCCTAGCCAAAGTCGTCCTGAGGTCATCTTCTTCATCAACAACACAGTTTTAACCAAAAACTCCATTAACGACTTCAAAAAGCTTTAATAATCTTTTGAATTACTGGGAGTTAGAACTTGAAATCACTTGTAAACTGTTTGTTTTCACCTCCGCAACAAATCTATGAACAAAATTCAACACAAAACACAACAGATTCAAAACCCAAAAATCGCGCCAAAATCCAAAAATTCAAACTCGAGATCTAGATCGAATTGGAACTTGAAACTTGACAGGATTATGTTTACAACTATCACGAATCTATTGATGAACAAATAAGTGTGATTTTATGCAATTTGATAGGTGAATTTCGATGAAACAGTAGATGAAAAAGACGAACAAAAATTGTAAATAATTTTGATTTTTGATGAATTTGTGACTGAATTCAGTTATGGATCGATATCAAATTGATGTTTTTCTCTGATACCACTTGTTATAACACGATTTCTATCACCGAATTCAAGTCATCAATGGCGGTTTTGGTGAGTGTGTGTTCTTGGTGTTTGTGTGTGATTTTGAGAGAGAAAGTGTGTGTGTGTAAAAGTTGGTGATTTTGTATTAAAGTTATGCAGGGATTAATCAAGGTTCTTCCAAAGTTATGATCTCTAAGGTATGAGAGGGGTATTTATAGGCTAACTATACAATTATGCTAATTATCACAATTAGCCCTCAACCTTAGTGATCATTTATCTATGACTTAAAAACAAGAAAGTCCTCTAATCTAAATTACAATTTATCACTATTTTTGGATTTCTAACAATTATGATTTCGTTTAAGAATACTTGTTGTACTTTGGATAGTTGTACATACATGGAAGACAATTATACTTTTTATGAGTAGTAGATGTGGTGGGAAGGCTGCGGGTGACCCTATATATAAGCATCGATGATTCTTTTAAAGTAGAATTGTAAGAAGTGTATGTGCATCGTATTGTTTGGTTGATTCACTTGTTATGATATGGACCGAGATGTTAATTGCTTATTTGTTGATTGTTGATGTGATTACTTGTGGTTTAATGGCGCATTGTTTATCATGTGAGTCGCAACGGGTTATGATATATGGCGCATTGTTTATCATGTGAGTCGCAACGGGTTACGATATATGGCGCATTGTTTATCATGTGAGTCGCAACGGGTTATGATATATGGCGCATTGTTTATCATGTGAGTCGCAACGGGTTAACGATATATGGCGCATTGTTTGACAAGTAAGGCGTAACGGTTTATGTGTAATGGAATTGTAATTGAAATGTTGATTTTGTGCTAACGTGAAACCTTTTAGGGTTTCCTTGGACATGATTAGGTATTCTAATCCTCGCTTATCGTTAACGGTTGTTATCCGACACACTTGTTTCCTATTACTTGTCCCTAGGAACTCACCAACTTTATGTTGACGCATTTTAGTACACTTTTCAGGTAATCAGGTTAATCAGAGACAAAATGGATGATATTGTGTTTGCATTGCTAAGAATGGACTTGCTTCGGACTTTCTGGATCCGTGATCCTTATTTCCCTTTAATGGGTTATGCTTAGGATCAACTACTATCAGTTAAACATTTCCATTTAATATTGATTGAGTGTGTATATTTGATTGATATTGATTATTGTATACATTTGAGTGAGTTTGTGGATTGTTTCAATCCTATGAATGCATATAGTTTGACTCTACATAATTTCCATGTCGTGCTGTGCTTTTCTAAGTGATACCCCATGATTCTGCCTTGTTGGGGTGTTACATGTACTATGACTGACACACAACATATCTTCCACGTCCTATGTTATGTACGTGATCCAATAGCATCTTCTATGCCATATAGTTATCCCAAGTATTTCACTTATGGACAACTGATGTATGAACGTCTTTCGCATCCCTTGATGTCGCAGTAAGAGCAGGGTACTAGTTACTCGATTCGCCATTACGAAATGTTACGTAAGTGAGTTGTGTGTTGTTAGGTTACTAACCTTTGAAGAGAAACAGGGGTGATCTTCACTTTTAATAATCGAGAATATCAAGGATATAAAATTTGGTTTCGAATGAATGAAATAGGAAATACAAAAACAAAAGAATCATTAAGACTCGAATCAGACTCCTTGCGCGAGTTAAAGAAATCACTTCTCTGTCTTTCGTTGCCCGATGGACTCCAACTTTCAATGACGTCAATATATGTCACACTGACTTAGATAGTATGGATAACTGTTCGTGTGCGCGTGTTAGACTAGAGATATCGCACCAAATTTCGGAGCTACAATCCCCAGAATGTGTCGTCTAGAATGTATATCGGAATGTGTTCTACCGGTGTCGTCGAATCGTAATTTGGCTTTAATACCACTCGCCCTTCACAAGTCTCCAACTTCATCCGACGTTTCCATATGTTTCGCACCATCTCAGATCGAATACAAAGGTTATGCGTAGTATCTAAGAGGATAGAGTCGTGTCATATCTTGGGACTACAATTCTTAGAGTATATTGTCCAACGTTCCTGAGAAGATGCTCCACCGATGATATCGCGTTGTCGTATGTCCATAATGAATAGTGGTGTCATAAGCAATAGGATGTGGGATAATTTCAAAAGAGCACGAGTGAAGGAATATTGGATTGGAGGGGTACTTAATGACAACTTTCATACTTAGGAAATTTCTAATTCATTTTGCATTTCTCAGGGACAATCACTAGTTCTCAAGCGGTCATGTCTCAACGCACAATATCTATCTTTATAGTAAGTACTAACCACATTATCATCATATCGCGCAAATACTAGTTCTCAATAGTCAAATCTTAGAGCATAATAACTATCTCAATAGTAGGGCACACTATATAATCATCACTATATTCACGCGCTAGTTTTCAGATAGCTCAATCTTAGGGAGTAAAAGCTTTCGTATCTCTATTGTCCATAAAATTTCCTATCAACTTGTCATGCTCATATTCTCTTTCAAATCAATCATAAATAATCAACCTCATTACTCAATAATTTAAACAAGTCATATCCCCCCCCCCCCCCCCCCCCCCCCCCCCCCCCCCCCCCCCCCCCCCCCCCCCCCCCCCCCCCCCCCCCCCCCCCCCCCCCCCCCCCCCCCCCCCCCCCCCCCCCCCCCCCCCCCCCCCCCCCCCCCCCCCCCCCCCCCCCCCCCCCCCCCCCCCCCCCCCCCCCCCCCCCCCCCCCCCCCCCCCCCCCCCCCCCCCCCCCCCCCCCCCCCCCCCCCCCCCCCCCCCCCCCCCCCCCCCCCCCCCCCCCCCCCCCCCCCCCCCCCCCCCCCCCCCCCCCCCCCCCCCCCCCCCCCCCCCCCCCCCCCCCCCCCCCCCCCCCCCCCCCCCCCCCCCCCCCCCCCCCCCCCCCCCCCCCCCCCCCCCCCCCCCCCCCCCCCCCCCCCCCCCCCCCCCCCCCCCCCCCCCCCCCCCCCCCCCCCCCCCCCCCCCCCCCCCCCCCCCCCCCCCCCCCCCCCCCCCCCCCCCCCCCCCCCCCCCCCCCCCCCCCCCCCCCCCCCCCCCCCCCCCCCCCCCCCCCCCCCCCCCCCCCCCCCCCCCCCCCCCCCCCCCCCCCCCCCCCCCCCCCCCCCCCCCCCCCCCCCCCCCCCCCCCCCCCCCCCCCCCCCCCCCCCCCCCCCCCCCCCCCCCCCCCCCCCCCCCCCCCCCCCCCCCCCCCCCCCCCCCCCCCCCCCCCCCCCCCCCCCCCCCCCCCCCCCCCCCCCCCCCCCCCCCCCCCCCCCCCCCCCCCCCCCCCCCCCCCCCCCCCCCCCCCCCCCCCCCCCCCCCCCCCCCCCCCCCCCCCCCCCCCCCCCCCCCCCCCCCCCCCCCCCCCCCCCCCCCCCCCCCCCCCCCCCCCCCCCCCCCCCCCCCCCCCCCCCCCCCCCCCCCCCCCCCCCCCCCCCCCCCCCCCCCCCCCCCCCCCCCCCCCCCCCCCCCCCCCCCCCCCCCCCCCCCCCCCCCCCCCCCCCCCCCCCCCCCCCCCCCCCCCCCCCCCCCCCCCCCCCCCCCCCCCCCCCCCCCCCCCCCCCCCCCCCCCCCCCCCCCCCCCCCCCCCCCCCCCCCCCCCCCCCCCCCCCCCCCCCCCCCCCCCCCCCCCCCCCCCCCCCCCCCCCCCCCCCCCCCCCCCCCCCCCCCCCCCCCCCCCCCCCCCCCCCCCCCCCCCCCCCCCCCCCCCCCCCCCCCCCCCCCCCCCCCCCCCCCCCCCCCCCCCCCCCCCCCCCCCCCCCCCCCCCCCCCCCCCCCCCCCCCCCCCCCCTTGGACAGTCAAATACAATTAAAGCCAAAAGCATGAGAATCCTCAATGTCTGATGCTAATTGTACGTCCAAAGTCAAAAGATTGGCCCTATAATGCCAAAGACGATTCCAAGACTTACTGATGGTCACCTGAAAAGCATGAAATTTGAGAGGATCAACTATCGAAATAGTTGGTGAGTTTACAGTGTGTTGACTAAAAGATCAATCGTCGTTTGTTGTAGTTATTTAATGCATGACGGTTCAGACCGAAGTCTAACCTAAATATATATAGCCAAGACGGTTCAGACCGAAGTCTAACCTAAATCATATGACAAGACGGTTCAGACCGAAGTCTAACCTAAATAATATGACAAGACGGTTCAGACCGAAGTCTAACCTAAATATATATGACAAGACGGTTCAGACCGAAGTCTAACCTAAATATATATAGCCAAGACGGTTCAGACCGAAGTCTAACCTAAATAATATGACAAGACGGTTCAGACCGAAGTCTAACCTAAATAATATGACAAGACGGTTCAGACCGAAGTCTAACCTAAATATATATAGCCAAGACGGTTCAGACCGAAGTCTAACCTAAATCATATGACAAGACGGTTCAGACCGAAGTCTAACCTAAATAATATGACAAGACGGTTCAGACCGAAGTCTAACCTAAATAATACAACAAGAGGGGGATCATTTTAATTTGTCAAAACACAAGAAACAGTTTAGTCAGCCGACAACATGGCAAGTCAAGACATATAGATCAATTTTCATAAGACATGTATACACATTATTAGACAGCCGTCTCATGGCAAATATAAGACAAATGATTTCATTTACCATATCTCATGGCGTAGACAAAGACAAATCATTTACAAAGTATTTGTGTATACAGTACATGCTTTCAGGCCCAAAGTAAAGGAAAAAGGGCGCCATAAACTCACCTTAGCAGTCTACGAGCTAAAGTATGAGCAGTCCGAGAATATGAGCAGTCTAGTCTCCACGTCTATCCAAAACCTAGGATAAGAGTACCAATGGTGAGGATCAAATCTCACGACGACAAGTATCCTACGTACCACTACTTAGCTATCAATCCTAGAATGCCGTTTCCGAGAATGTGATTCGACGTTTAATATTATTTGACTCAAGTTCGTCTTTTATTACTAAATTTGAATAGAAAGTCAAAAGTTCCAGCCAGTTACCACTGCGCCGCAGTGAGCCAGAACTATGCCACTGCGCCGCAGTGAGCCAGAACTATGCTCACTGCGCCGCAGTGGGCTAAATGAACAAAAGGGCCGAGAAAAGACACTGCGCCGCAGTGAGCCATCGCCAAGCTCACTGCGCCGCAGTGAGCTAAAAATGCACAACCAGCCCTAGCCACTGCGCCGCAGTGGGGCTAAGCCCATGCCACTGCGCCGCAGTGGGCCTAAGCCCTTACCACTGCGCCGCAGTGAGCCAGAACTATGCTCACTGCGCCGCAGTGGGCTAAATGAACAAAAGGGCCGAGAAAAGACACTGCGCCGCAGTGAGCCATCGCCAAGCTCACTGCGCCGCAGTGAGCTAAAAATGCACAACCAGCCCTAGCCACTGCGCCGCAGTGGGGCTAAGCCCATGCCACTGCGCCGCAGTGGCCTCAGCCCATGCCACTGCGCCGCAGTGAGCCAGAACTATGCTCACTGCGCCGCAGTGGGCTAAATGAACAAAAGGGCCGAGAAAAGACACTGCGCCGCAGTGAGCCATCGCCAAGCTCACTGCGCCGCAGTGAGCTAAAAATGCACAAAAGGGCCGAGAAAAGACACTGCGCCGCAGTGGGCTAACCATGCCACTGCGCCGCAGTGAGCCATGCAAGCTCACTGCGCCGCAGTGAGCCATCGCCAAGCTCACTGCGCCGCAGTGAGCCAGCTATGCTCACTGCGCCGCAGTGGGCTAAATGAACAAAAGGGCCGAGAAAAGACACTGCGCCGCAGTGAGCCATCGCCAAGCTCACTGCGCCGCAGTGAGCCATCGCCAAGCTCACTGCGCCGCAGTGAGCTAAATGAACAAAAGGGCCGAGAAAAGACACTGCGCCGCAGTGGCTATGAACAGCCAAGCACTGCGCCGCAGTGCTAATGCAGCCAGAAAGCACTGCGCCGCAGTGGCTAAATGAACAAAAGGGCCGAGAAAGACACTGCGCCGCAGTGGGCTAAATGAACAAAAGGGCCGAGAAAGTCACTGCGCCGCAGTGGGCTAATCCATGCCACTGCGCCGCAGTGGCCATCGCCAAGCTCACTGCGCCGCAGTGAGCTAAGCCCATGCCACTGCGCCGCAGTGGGGCTAAGCCCATGCTCACTGCGCCGCAGTGGGCTAAATGAACAAAAGGGCCGAGAAAAGACACTGCGCCGCAGTGGCTAATGCCATGCCACTGCGCCGCAGTGGCTAAGCCCATGCCACTGCGCCGCAGTGGGCTAGCCAGAACATGCCACTGCGCCGCAGTGGGCTAAATGAACAAAAGGGCCGAGAAAAGACACTGCGCCGCAGTGGGCTAATGAACAGGCCGAGAAAGACACTGCGCCGCAGTGCAAATGACAAGCCAGAAAGCTCACTGCGCCGCAGTGGGCTAAATGAACAAAAGGGCCAGAAAGCACTGCGCCGCAGTGGGCTAAATGAACAAAAGGGCCGAGAAAAGACACTGCGCCGCAGTGAGCCATCGCCAAGCTCACTGCGCCGCAGTGAGCTAAATGAACAAAAGGGCCGAGAAAGACACTGCGCCGCAGTGGGCTAAAACTATGCCACTGCGCCGCAGTGGGCTAAATGAACAAAAGGGCCGAGAAAAGACACTGCGCCGCAGTGAGCCATCGCCAAGCTCACTGCGCCGCAGTGGGCTAAATGAACAAAAGGGCCGAGAAAAGACACTGCGCCGCAGTGAGCCATCGCCAAGCTCACTGCGCCGCAGTGAGCTAAAAATGCACAAAAGGGCCGAGAAAAGACACTGCGCCGCAGTGGGCTAAATGAACAAAAGGGCCGAGAAAGACACTGCGCCGCAGTTAGCCCTATGCTCACTGCGCCGCAGTGGGCTAAATGAACAAAAGGGCCGAGAAAAGACACTGCGCCGCAGTGGGCTAAATGAACAAAAGGGCCGAGAAAAGACACTGCGCCGCAGTGAGCCATCGCCAAGCTCACTGCGCCGCAGTGAGCTAAAAATGCCACTGCGCCGCAGTGAGCCATCGCCAAGCTCACTGCGCCGCAGTGAGCCATCGCCAAGCTCACTGCGCCGCAGTGAGCCAGAACTATGCTCACTGCGCCGCAGTGGGCTAAATGAACAAAAGGGCCGAGAAAAGACACTGCGCCGCAGTGAGCCATCGCCAAGCTCACTGCGCCGCAGTGGGCTAAATGAACAAAAGGGCCGAGAAAAGACACTGCGCCGCAGTGAGCCATCGCCAAGCTCACTGCGCCGCAGTGAGCTAAAAATGCACAACCAGCCACTGCGCCGCAGTGGGGCTAAGCCCATGCCACTGCGCCGCAGTGAGCCATCGCAAGCTCACTGCGCCGCAGTGAGCCATCGCCAAGCTCACTGCGCCGCAGTGGGCTAAATGAACAAAAGGGCCGAGAAAGACACTGCGCCGCAGTGGGCTAAGCCCATGCCACTGCGCCGCAGTGGGGCTAAGCCCATGCCACTGCGCCGCAGTGAGCCATGAAGCTCACTGCGCCGCAGTGAGCCATCGCCAAGCTCACTGCGCCGCAGTGAGCCATCGCCAAGCTCACTGCGCCGCAGTGAGCCATCGCCAAGCTCACTGCGCCGCAGTGGCTAAGCCCATGCCACTGCGCCGCAGTGGGCAAGCCCATGCCACTGCGCCGCAGTGGCTAAATGAACAAAAGGGCCAGAAATGCTCACTGCGCCGCAGTGGGCTAAATGAACAAAAGGGCCGAGAAAAGACACTGCGCCGCAGTGAGCCATCGCCAAGCTCACTGCGCCGCAGTGAGCCATCGCCAAGCTCACTGCGCCGCAGTGAGCTAAAAATGCACAACCACCTTACGATTAAATATCGTTTGACCTAAAAGTCAAAATGTAAAGTAAAGGTATTTTCCCTCGTCTTATTTTAGTCAAGACAAGCCAATAAAGTTTCGTCAAAAGGGAACTTTATAATATTAAGTCTAGACAGTCTAATTATCTTGTGCAAGACATAACCTTTAAATATTAATTTAAAGTTATTTTTAAAGACTCGGCATTCGTCTAGATAGCTAATAGTCTACGTCATCAAGATACGTCTAATTTGACTAAGTCAAAAGTCCAAAAGTCTAATAAGTTCCACGTCAAATGACTGTCTAATTGAGATTAGGACTAACCCGATGTTAATTAATTACGAGTTGTCACAGCATCCCCGACTTCTAAGGATTTCGTCCCGAAATCAAGTCTTGCTCAGTAAAAAGATGAGGATAGTTATTCCTCATAAAGTCTTCACGTTCCCAAGTCAAGTCGGGACCATGTTTTGAGTTCCAACGAACTTTGACCAATTTGATACGACTGCGTCTAAGTTGTTTGAGCTGTTGGTCTAAAATTTCAACAGGTTCTTCAATGAATTGAAGAGAGTCAGTCACTTGCAGCTCTTCGACAGGTACGACTAAAGTCTCATCAGTCAGACATTTCTTAAGATTCGAAATGTGAAATGTGTGATGAACATGTTCTAGCTCCTTAGGTAAATCGAGCTTGTAAGCCACGGAACCAATTCTTTGAACAATTTCGAATGGTCCGATATAACGAGGACTAAGTTTCCCTCGTACGCCAAAACGTGCAGTGCCCTTCCAAGGTGACACTTTCAACATGACTTTGTCTCCCACTTGAAACTCAAGTGGTTTCCGTCTACGGTCGGCATAGCTCTTTTGACGATCTTGAGCCGCTTTCAGCCGTGCCCTAATTTCGATAATTTGATCAGTAGTCTTCTGAACTAGTCCATATTTAAATAAACGACGTTCTCCAGCATCAAGCCAACAGATAGGAGATCTACACTTTCGTCCATATAAAGCCTCATAAGGCGCGCATTTGATGCTAGTGTGATAGCTGTTGTTATATGAAAATTCAGCTAACGGCAAAAAGGTATCCCAACTACCTTTGAAGTCAATGACACATGCCCGAAGCATGTCCTCTAAAGTCTGGATGGTACGTTCACTTTGTCCGTCCGTCTGTGGATGGTAAGCCGTACTTAAGTGCAATTGAGTGCCTAGGGCGTCTTGAAAATATCGCCATGATTGTGAAGTGAAACGACCATCACGGTCAGAGATAATAGACAATGGAACTCCATGAAGAGATACAATCCTTTCAATGTATATTTGAGACAATTTCCTTATCTTCCAGTTCTCCCGAATTGGAATGAAATGAGCAGACTTCGTCAATCGATCGACAATGACCCAAATAGTATCGTATCCTTTCAGGGTTCGAGGTAACTTCGTAATGAAGTCCATAGTAATTTGTTCCCATTTCCAGTCAGGAATTTGGGGTTGTTGGAGCAGCCCAGAAGGCTTTTGGTGCTCCGCCTTGACCATTGAACAATTTAGACACTTCGAGACATAAGTGGCGATATCTCTTTTCATACCAGGCCACCAATAAAAGTCCTTCAGTCCATGGTACATTTTGTCAGCGCCAGGATGGATTGAATACCTAGATCGATGACTTTCGTTCATTAAAAGTTCTCTAAGTCCATTATACTTGGGAATCCACACTCTGCCCTTTACATGTCGGATTCCATCGCCATCCAATTCAAACAAACGTTCAGCATTCCACAATGCTTCCTCCTCGATACGCCCTGGCCGTAGGGCTTCGTTTTGATCGTCTAAAACTCTATCCCTTAATGACGAGCCAAGATAAGAACTTGCTCTTGTTATGACAGATAGTGAAATTCTATCTTTTCGACTTAGCGCGTCAGCAACAACATTTGCTTTACCGGGATGATATTTGAGTTCACAGTCGTAGTCACTGAGTAATTCTACCCATCGTCGTTGTCGCATATTCAGCATTTTCTGATCGAAGATATGCTGAAGGCTTTTGTGATCCGTGAATATAGTACACTTGGTACCATACAGATAATGTCTCCAAATTTTTAATGCAAAAACAACCGCTCCGAGTTCTAGATCGTGGGTTGTATAGTTCTTTTCGTGGATTTTGAGCTGTCTAGAAGCGTAAGCAATGACCTTACCTTCCTGCATAAGTACACATCCCATGCCCTGATGTGAGGCGTCACAGTATACCACGAAATTTTCAATGCCATTTGGTAACGCTAGAATAGGAGCATTACACAGCCTGTCCTTTAATGTCTGAAATGCCTTCTCTTGGGCATCCTGCCAAATAAATTCCTTAGTCTTCTGAGTTAATAAGGTCAAAGGTTGAGCAACCTTAGAGAAATTCTCAATGAATCTCCTGTAATAGCCAGCCAGTCCAAGAAATTGACGTATTTCTGTCGGAGTCTTTGGGGCTTCCCACTTCTTTATCGCTTCGACCTTAGATGGATCTACATGGATTCCATCCCTGTTCACTACATGACCCAAGAAGTGTACCTCCCTAATCCAGAATTCACATTTTGAGAATTTCGCGTACAACTTCTGATCCTTGAGCAGTTGCAGAATGGTTCTCAGATGACCTTCATGTTCGTCTTTATTCCTTGAGTATATCAGTATGTCGTCAATGAATACAATGACAAACTTGTCCAGATACGGTCGACATACTCGATTCATTAAGTCCATAAACACAGCAGGTGCATTGGTTAAGCCAAATGGCATAACCAAAAACTCATAATGTCCGTAACGAGTTCTGAAAGCTGTTTTAGGAATGTCTGTCTCTCTGACTCTGAGTTGATGATACCCAGACCTGAGATCGATCTTGGAAAAGTGTGATGCACCTTCCAGTTGGTCAAATAAGTCGTCAATACGAGGCAAAGGGTACCTGTTCTTGACAGTCAACTTGTTCAATTCTCTATAATCTATACACATGCGCATAGAGCCGTCCTTCTTTTTGACAAATAGAATCGGAGCTCCCCAAGGTGATGAACTTGGGCGAATTAGTCCTTTAGCTAACAACTCTTGAAGTTGTTCGGATAATTCTTGCATTTCTGACGGCGCAAGACGATAGGGTGCCTTGGCCACGGGTGCAGCTCCAGGGACTAATTCTATTCCAAACTCAACTGGTCTGTGAGGTGGAAGTCCCGTCAAATCTTCAGGAAATACTTCTGGAAAATCTTTAACTACAGGGATGTCTTGAATGTCTTTACCCTTCGGCTTCCTTTCAACAACCAGTGCCAAGAAGGCAGGGTATTCTTTTTGTAAATATTTATTCGCCTTTATCGCCGATACTAAAATCAATTCCTTTCCTGACTTGTCTCCTTGCACTACTAGGGTTTCGTCATTCTGAAGGGGTATCCTAACAATCTTCTCGTAACACATTATTTCGGCTCTAACCTTAGATAACCAGTCCATTCCAACAATTACATCAAAACTACTGAGTTCTATGGGAATTAGATCAATTTTAAAGGTTTCGCCAGATAGTGTCAAATTGCAATCTACTAAATGATCTCTAGCAATATACTTTTGACCGTTTGCATATTCGACAATATAAGTGTCTTTCATGGGGATAGCCACTATACCGAATCGGGACTTAAATTCTAAGGATATAAAGCTTTTATCAGCACCAGAGTCGAATAACACAAAAACATAATGATTATTGAGTATGAATGTACCTATCACAACGTTGGGATCACGTCGTGCATCAGCAGCATCCAAAGCAAAAACTCGGCCTCTACCTCGTCCATCTTGATTCCTTGCTTGGTTATTCCCCGCATGGTTCCTTACTGGAACTATGGCATTGTTGTTCGGGTTCAGATTTAGTCTTGGACATGCAGGTCGCAGATGGGTTTCGCTCCCACATTCGTAGCATTGAGCTGGTGTCTTGCCCTTACAAAACTTCTCCAGATGTCCCGCCCTTTTACAACGTCGACAAATAGGACAATTTCCTCTGTGATGGAGATTACACCTATTACACCTAGGATCTGTGCCGGTGTACCTCGTGACGTCCTGTGTAACTACCGCAAAGTTTCTGGCAGTCTTAAACCTCTTGCCGTTTCCACCGCCACCATATCCACTACCAGAGGCATGATCACTCCTTCTCTTGACCACTTCAGTTCCAACAGAAGAACCAGTGGTTCTTTTTAAGTCTATCACCATCCGGTTGGTTGCACTAACTGCTGCTTGAAGAGTCGTAGGATTAAAAGCGGCTACCAATCTTCGGACATCAGGTGACAAGCCATAACAGTACCTCTCGATCAATTTCTCCTCCGTATCTACCATACGAGGAACTAGTCTTGTCAGCTCATGAAAACGAGTAGTGTATTTCTCGTTGTCTAGCCCGACCATAGTATGATTCCAAAATTCGCCTTCCATTCTCTGTACTTCCTCCCTAGGACAGTATTTCTCCATCAACATACTTTTAAAATCAAACCAAGGTATCCGATTAGCTTGGTCTCGACCTCGGGTCCTAACCTGTTCGTTCCACCATGATAGAGCGTGCTTTTGAAGTTGAGTGGAAGCATATTCCACTTTGTGCTCTTCGGCACAACGACTAATATGAAGCACCGCCTCTATGCTTTCTAGCCAGTTGATTAGACCTACCGGACCCTCTGTACCATGAAATTCTTTTGGTTTACAATAGGTAAAGGTCTTGTAGTCACCCACTCGAAGTTGAGCTCGAGGAACAACTTGCTCAGCAGTAGGTTCAACATTGTTACTATTATCAGTATGATGATTATTATTTGCGTTCATGCTTGCCGTGATCTGAGCAACTAAAGTAGGCATGGCGGCCAACAGTTGCTGCGTCACAAATGCTGCCATATTATTATCCCCGTCAGTATTTGGGGTAGGTCCAGGACCAGTGTTTACCTGGACAGGAGCAGTTTCTGGTTCTTGCTGGATTACAGGTTCTTCCTGTTCAGCTTCATTATTCGAAGGAGTGGATCGAGTAACTCTCTTTGGTGCAGTTTTCTTGACTGGAGCCTTTTTCTGAACCTTGCCTTTCGTCTTAGGAGCCATAAGTCTAAGATATGAACAAAAATGTCATTTAGAGATTTCCTTGATAGGTTAAATAGAAAGTATCTTTGCAAGACAGATGACAGTACAATGCAAGTCACAAATTGCTGACTTGTATGAATTCATGTACTAGACAAGACAGGAAAAATATGAAAAGTCATATTTCCAGAGCTAAGAATAAGCAGTTGACATAGTCTGAACAAGTAAGTAAGCCAAAAGACAATCGTATTTCATTGATGTTCAAAATTTACATAGTCAGGTATGTACAGTCCAAAACATGTGGGAAACTTCATCCACAACGTTAGACTACATAGTCGGAGCAATACGATTTATAGACACGTGGGAAATACATCCACCAAAAGATTACAACTCAAAGTACAGAAGTACGAGTTGTTATAAGTTCTAGGCTTACAATACAGAAAGACATATTACAAAATTACATCTTGCAAATAACAACGACTAGCAAAGCTACCACCAAAACCACCACAACCGACAGTATCCAGATCAACCTCCCAATAGTTTCCTTCCCTTCTCTAGCAACAGTCAATGCCTCCTCCGCCTGATGATAAGCTCCAGACAACGCCTGAGCTTGATTCTCTAATTTCTCCCTTGTACAGATGAGGGAATTGTTCATCCTTGACAGTTGTCGGCGATAATAATCCGACCTATCAGCTGCAGATGCAACTGGCATAACAACACTTGGGTTGTAGACAGGCGCTCTGGAGGGACCCGCCGCATACGGATCTCCCTGAAGGAAAGAAAGTCCAAGTCCACCGTTGCCCTGAACTGGTGCAGAAGGACCAGGAGCATAGGGGTCTCTAGGAGCATAAGACAAATGAGCTCCCTCGGTAGTACTCCTCTGATATGGAGATACCGGTGTTACAGATGATTGAACATGGATAGACACATGTTCGCCTCCAGATTCACTGGAAGATGAAACAAGGTTGATAGGGCGTGATTCATTGCCCGATTCCTCCATTGGTTCCTCTTCATAAGAGTCAGGAACATAAGGAATGGAGTTTGTTATGACAGGAACTGGAGGTGTACAAGGTACAACAGCATTTGAGCTAACTCCATCCGACATGACTAGTCTGAAAAGATAGTCAAAGAATCCATATAAGTCAAATGGATAAGGCAGTACGTCTCAAATGGATGATACAGTACGCAAATGAGTTTTAAAGAAATCTTCGTCTAGATTACACACATTTGGTTTGGGTTTCTATTACCAACATATTTGAAATGCTTATATATAGGGTCACCCGCAGCCTTCCCACCACATTTTAAATATGCTGTTAATATAATCCAAACTATCACGTATATAAACCTTATGCATACACATACGATTTGAGTTTCTATTCCTAACATACCTTCAATGTTTATATATAGGGTCACCCGCAGCCTTCCCACCACATTTTAAATATGCTGTTAATATAATCCAAACTATCACGTATATAAACCTTATGCATACACATACGATTTGAGTTTCTATTCCTAACATACCTTCAATGTTTATATATAGGGTCACCCGCAGCCTTCCCACCACATCTACAGTATGTTGTGAATATAGCTCAAACTATAACGTATATACAAAATCTAAGATATTTATTTCGAGCCTTATATTATTTTACATAATCGGGACGTAGTTGATCAAGTTAGGTCTAATTATAGACAAATAATATAACTCCTGAAATAAGTATCCTAAACCTAAATAATATGACAAGACGGTTCAGACCGAAGTCTAACCTAAATATATATAGCCAAGACGGTTCAGACCGAAGTCTAACCTAAATAATATGACAAGACGGTTCAGACCGAAGTCTAACCTAAATAATATGACAAGACGGTTCAGACCGAAGTCTAACCTAAATAATATGACAAGACGGTTCAGACCGAAGTCTAACCTAAATAATATGACAAGACGGTTCAGACCGAAGTCTAACCTAAATATATATAGCCAAGACGGTTCAGACCGAAGTCTAACCTAAATATATATAGCCAAGACGGTTCAGACCGAAGTCTAACCTAAATCATATGACAAGACGGTTCAGACCGAAGTCTAACCTAAATAATATGACAAGACGGTTCAGATCGAAGTCTAACCTAAATAATATGACAAGACGGTTCAGACCGAAGTCTAACCTAAATATATATAGCCAAGACGGTTCAGACCGAAGTCTAACCTAAATATATAGACAAGACGGTTCAGACCGAAGTCTAACCTAAATATATATGACAAGACGGTTCAGACCGAAGTCTAACCTAAATATATGACAAGACGGTTCAGACCGAAGTCTAACCTAAATAATATGACAAGACGGTTCAGACCGAAGTCTAACCTAAATAATATGACAAGACGGTTCAGACCGAAGTCTAACCTAAATAATATGACAAGACGGTTCAGACCGAAGTCTAACCTAAATAATATGACAAGACGGTTCAGACCGAAGTCTAACCTAAATCATATGACAAGACGGTTCAGACCGAAGTCTAACCTAAATAATATGACAAGACGGTTCAGACCGAAGTCTAACCTAAATATATATAGCCAAGACGGTTCAGACCGAAGTCTAACCTAAATCATATGACAAGACGGTTCAGACCGAAGTCTAACCTAAATATATATAGCCAAGACGGTTCAGACCGAAGTCTAACCTAAATATATATAGCCAAGACGGTTCAGACCGAAGTCTAACCTAAATCATATGACAAGACGGTTCAGACCGAAGTCTAACCTAAATAATATGACAAGACGGTTCAGACCGAAGTCTAACCTAAATATATGACAAGACGGTTCAGACCGAAGTCTAACCTAAATATATATAGCCAAGACGGTTCAGACCGAAGTCTAACCTAAATCATATGACAAGACGGTTCAGACCGAAGTCTAACCTAAATAATATGACAAGACGGTTCAGACCGAAGTCTAACCTAAATAATATGACAAGACGGTTCAGACCGAAGTCTAACCTAAATATATATAGCCAAGACGGTTCAGACCGAAGTCTAACCTAAATAATATGACAAGACGGTTCAGACCGAAGTCTAACCTAAATATATATAGCCAAGACGGTTCAGACCGAAGTCTAACCTAAATATATATGACAAGACGGTTCAGACCGAAGTCTAACCTAAATAATATGACAAGACGGTTCAGGACCGAAGTCTAACCTAAATAATATGACAAGACGGTTCAGACCGAAGTCTAACCTAAATATATGACAAGACGGTTCAGACCGAAGTCTAACCTAAATATATATAGCCAAGACGGTTCAGACCGAAGTCTAACCTAAATCATATGACAAGACGGTTCAGACCGAAGTCTAACCTAAATAATATGACAAGACGGTTCAGACCGAAGTCTAACCTAAATAATATGACAAGACGGTTCAGACCGAAGTCTAACCTAAATATATATAGCCAAGACGGTTCAGACCGAAGTCTAACCTAAATAATACAACAAGAGGGGGATCATTTTAATTTGTCAAAACACAAGAAACAGTTTAGTCAGCCGACAACATGGCAAGTCAAGACATATAGATCAATTTTCATAAGACATGTATACACATTATTAGACAGCCGTCTCATGGCAAATATAAGACAAATGATTTCATTTACCATATCTCATGGCGTAGACAAAGACAAATCATTTACAAAGTATTTGTGTATACAGTACATGCTTTCAGGCCCAAAGTAAAGGAAAAAGGGCGCCATAAACTCACCTTAGCAGTCTACGAGCTAAAGTATGAGCAGTCCGAAAATATGAGCAGTCTAGTCTCCACGTCTATCCAAAACCTAGGATAAGAGTACCAATGGTGAGGATCAAATCTCACGACGACAAGTATCCTACGTACCACTACTTAGCTATCAATCCTAGAATGCCGTTTCCGAGAATGTGATTCGACGTTTAATATTATTTGACTCAAGTTCGTCTTTTATTACTAAATTTGAATAGAAAGTCAAAAGTTCCAGCCAGTTACCACTGCGCCGCAGTGAGCCAGAACTATGCTCACTGCGCCGCAGTGGGCTAAATGAACAAAAGGGCCGAGAAAAGACACTGCGCCGCAGTGAGCCATCGCCAAGCTCACTGCGCCGCAGTGAGCCATCGCCAAGCTCACTGCGCCGCAGTGAGCTAAAGCTCACTGCGCCGCAGTGAGCCATCGCCAAGCTCACTGCGCCGCAGTGAGCCATCCCATGCCACTGCGCCGCAGTGGCCTCATTCTGCAGCCAGCACCAGCAGGTGCAATTATGCAGAGAAGCCCAAATCGTTTTCGACACAATTACTTTCATTAAAACAAGTTTCAACAAGTGTAATAGGCCTGGAAACATACCATTTCGCCAACCATTTCGTCATTTCAATCATTTTGATATCAAAACCAAATTCTAAGCCAAAACCTAATTAAATTTCCATGAACCCTAATTTACATAACAATTTAAAGCCTCTAATTCCGTTTACAAAACTAAAACCAACCTTTAAATGAATTTAAATCGAATCAAAAGTTTGAGAAAGATGTTTACTTACCAAAAATTGATGTTCTTGAGGTAAAGATGAAGATGGTGATGATAATGATGCTCAAAACCCTAAATTATTATAGAAAGATGATTAATTTGCTTTGATTCCCCTTTGATTTCTCCTTGCCAGAAATGATTTAGAGTGTAAGGTGAAATGTGTGTGTGTTCTGTGTGTGTGTCTTGTGTGATTTCTCCTTGCCAGAAATGATTTAGAGTGTAAGGTGAAATGTGTGTGTGTTCTGTGTGTGTGTCGACAGGCAAAGAAAGAAAGAAAAGGAGGGAAGTGTTTGGTTGTTTGATTGTTGTTAAATTCTCAGCCACAATAAACATTTCGGCCCATGTGGCCCTAAATGGGATATTTCCAATACCCTTAATTTGGTAAAATGCTTACGATTAAATATCGTTTGACCTAAAAGTCAAAATGTAAAGTAAAGGTATTTTCCCTCGTCTTATTTTAGTCAAGACAAGCCAATAAAGTTTCGTCAAAAGGGAACTTTATAATATTAAGTCTAGACAGTCTAATTATCTTGTGCAAGACATAACCTTTAAATATTAATTTAAAGTTATTTTTAAAGACTCGGCATTCGTCTAGATAGCTAATAGTCTACGTCATCAAGATACGTCTAATTTGACTAAGTCAAAAGTCCAAAAGTCTAATAAGTTCCACGTCAAATGACTGTCTAATTGAGATTAGGACTAACCCGATGTTAATTAATTACGAGTTGTCACAATAAGCTTACTTAAAGTTCATCATAAGTCATAAAGCTTTTACGCATGCATTTCTCTCATAATTTCCACATTGCACATTCCAAACTTTCACATTGCACATTACAAGCTTTCACATTGCACATTACAACTTTCACATTGCACATTATAACTTTCACATTGCAATCAAACCATGCCAAAATTCACATGTTATAACATAGAGTAGCATGTATCAACGAATATCTTTCAATCTTAGGTTCATTCCACTTCTAATGTGCATGAGGGAAATCCTACTAAACTAGCATAATCCTCAAGTAAAGCAAATCTCGGATAGTTATATATGCTTAGGTGAATGTCTAAATGCAACACGTGTGCTCATAAAAATGGATTTAATAAAGATCTTCTTTTTTTTTTTTTGAAAAGGAATCCTTTTGAACATAAGTCCAAGTGGTCGTTTGAGTTTTACATGGTCCTCTCATAATTAAACGTAGTTCATGACCTACGTTTAATTAGGGTCCTACCATGTAAAGCTCAAACTAATCCGCTTAACCTTATGCTCGACTCGACTATAAAAATTTGTTTTTGAAAAGTGGCTATAGTTTTGAAATTCCCGGAGGAACCCCAATGTTCTCTATAACCTTAGGCTCTGATACCATTTTCTGTAACACCCCAACTAAGGCGGAACAATGAGATGTACAGAAAGTTGAGTATTCAAAACAAAGGATAATAGATAAACATTCACCATAGCTTTATTTGATAAAAGAGTTTACAAATGCACAAGCATGTGAACCAATCCTCAAGTACAATGCGTCCACCGTACTTGGATATTAAGTCCACGAAACAAATAACAAATACATGAAATGATATACTACAATGATCAAGGTGGATTCCATTGCCCATCACAAGGTTTGATCTTTGACTCCAAAGTGCAAAGCAAACAATCATGATGCATATAATTCCTCAAAGCTAATGCTAAATCCTGAAAAGCATGAAGAAAAAGTGTCAACTACGAAAACGTAGTTGGTGAGTGCATAGGTTTTCAAGTAAATTCCGTTACATATTCAATTCAAAACTTGGAATACATATTATTACATATCAATATACCCAAACCACATAACCGACAAAATTCTCATCTCAAACTATCAAGTTTTTCCAAATACCATAATGTCATTTCAAGACTTTGAAAATCCATGGTAAACCATAAAGTTCTCATTTATTAAAATCATCATGAGAGAAAAATATATATCAATCGATTAATCATATATCACACCCAAACCATGCGGTCACCAATAATATCAATAACACTTGGTCAATGGTAAGACTACCATGACATAATTTGATGAGATTGTTCTTGAGCCACTACTAAGACCGGTTATGTCCAAGATAATAAGAAACACATGCCGTCAATCATGTGCAATAATAATAAAGGGGTCGTGCCATGGAGACGGCCAATAATAGAAGGGGGCGTGGCATGTGTAACACCCGTTTCGTAAAAATATGGATTTCCAAAAATTTCGCCTAACGGCGTTAAATCATGCGGAAACGATTTAGGAAAATACTCAACTAAGGAAAACAGTTGAGAAAACATTGGTGGTGTTACTAATAGCATCAAATCTGTAATAAAAGAAATCCATAAGATTGCCCAACATAAAGCAATCATAACATAGTCATTACATAAGTTCCATAAAGGAAATCAATAACATAAGGTCTATGCGAAGCTATTGGGTAAACTAAAGCCAGCTTGATCATCTACCCATCTCTCGCCAAAGCTTCACACGTCATCTCACTGCCTAACCTGAGGGGTGTCAACACATTAAAAGAAACAAGTGTTAGCTATAAAGCTAAGTAAGATAACACCAGGTTTAAGCAAAACATTTCATCCATTTAAATCGTCACTTTAAAGCATTACGTCATTTTAATTAGGCATTCATACCACCGTATAAACATATCCACATCACATATAAGCATAGAGTTCATGACCCTAAGCGTGCCTAATCAATTTGATCACTTTGATTCACCTCGTTAAGTTGTAACCGAAGTTACCGTTTTTAAGGAAAGACAATGTCGATCCATGAGTAGCACGCTATGTTCATGACATTAGGTGGGTCATCAGGCCACCCGAAACTACTCGCCACATATGACTTGTTGCAAGGAGCCACCGAGCAACCATTTTAACGTACCTATAACCACCGTCAGGCATGACGTACCTATTACCACCGTCAGGCACCATTTATACGTACCTATTACCACCGTAAGGCACGATGTACCTATTAACACCGTAAGGCACAGGTTATGCATAACACTTAACATCTAATTAGCTCGA
Source organism: Erigeron breviscapus (assembly GCA_034093135.1). Lineage (NCBI taxonomy): Eukaryota > Viridiplantae > Streptophyta > Magnoliopsida > Asterales > Asteraceae > Erigeron > Erigeron breviscapus. The sequence continues at coordinate 116,491,960 of CM067172.1, read as the reverse complement.
TCATTTATCATATTTAGTTTAGATTTCCACCTTTAACCTAAACTAATCCATACTATCATCTTTTCACGTTAGGGCCCTTAAACGTGCACGTGTCATGGCAACCTAAAAAGGTCTAGTGTTCTAGATGAACAAGCCACATATACATGCACATAACAACATTACAACATATCATTAACCACCGTTCATCATAACATTTCATATCGTAAACATATCATTAACCACCGTTCATCATAACATTTCATATCGTAACCACATGTACGGGGAAGCATTTTAGGCATAAACATCGTCATCATTAATCCCCGAGTACCTCCCATATCAACCCAACCACCTATGAGTTATACATTACTGTTATGGAGGTTATAGTTTACGAACCATTTTCGTTGCACCCTCAGCGTGACAAAAGTAGTGTATCTTACCTGTTGGGAGTGTGCGCGCGTAATGAAAGGCTAAAAGTGCTTAACAATAATCCCCGACACCTAAGATACATTAATATACAAAATATAAGTCATTTGGGACCCAAACGAACTTTAAAACGAACTTAGGTTTGTTCTTACGAACTTAGACTCACTGAACGAACTTAGCAATGCCCAAACGAACTTAGGTTTGTTCTTACGAACTTAGACTCACTGAACGAACTTAGCAATGCCCAAACGAACTTAGAAGACCATAAACGAAGTTTAACTTCGTTTGTTGAACGAAGTTAGGGTTTAACTCAAACGAATTTAAGTCTCAAAACCACTTAGACATTCACTTTAAACGAATTTAGACACCTTAGGGTTCAAACGATTTTTGAAGGCTTCAAACGAACTTAGGTTTGTTCTTACGAACTTAGACTCACTGAACGAACTTAGCAATGCCCAAACGAACTTAGAAGACCATAAACGAAGTTTAACTTCGTTTAACGAAGTTTAACTTCGTTTGTTGAACGAAGTTAGGGTTTAACTCAAACGAATTTAAGTCTCAAAACCACTTAGACATTCACTTTAAACGAATTTAGACACCTTAGGGTTCAAACGATTTTTGAAGGCTTCAAACGAACTTAGTTTGGGTTCAAACGAACTTAGGCTCATCTTCAAACGAATTTAGAGTGTTCCAAACGAACTTAGAGAAGCTTAGAACGAACTTTAAGTTCGTTCGGAAGCTGTTGACATCAGAAAAATGAATTTAAGACTCAATTTCGACCAGAATTCATAAAACGACTTTGTTCTTCGATTTTTCCAGAAACAAACGACTTGGGCTTCACCCAAAACATGATTTTGACATTGTTAAACATATTTTGATCATTCATATTGATTACAAACTCGTTTGACACCGTTTAGATCATTAATTAGCCAAAGACACAACATGAACCCTAATTAAACAAAAACCCTTTTAAAATCAGATCTGAAACATCAATTTATGACCTTTAAATCTGTAAATACATCGATGAATCATTAGTTACCTGATAATACAATGACCGATCCAATCCAATGCCAAAACACACGATCGATTGACCCAAAACTTGAAGATTTGCTTAAGAAATTCAAGAAGGATTGAAGGAACTTGTTTTCTTGACTTAATTATGATTAATGGCTGCAACTAATGAGAGATTAGGTTTCCCTAATCACTTAACCCGTTTTTAACTTTCCAACATTGGCAAAATTGGTCCCTGGACTTCATATCGACTTTATTTCGCTTAAAAACACTTATTGGGGATACATATAACACACTAAAGCACTTTCACACACTACAAAGGCCTTTTACACATCATTAAATCTACTTTATTGTCACTCATTAAAGATAATTAAATCTCACATATAGGGCACATAAACATATAAACACATATTTCCACACAAACGTATCACGGACTTATAATTTGACCTAACGACGTTAGTCAACATGAACGATTAAGTTTTGGGATGTTACAATTACCTCCCCCTTAAGAGGATTCCGTCCCCGGAATCACTTCAGCATCAAAAAGGTGGGGATAGGTCTCCCGCATTACGAACTCGGTCTCCCAAGTCATACTTTCGCCGTGATTGTGTTTCCACTTTATGAGAACTAGATCGATAGTCTTTCGTCGTAACTTCTTTTGTTTCCTTCCCATTATAGCAACAGGTTCATCGACAATCTGCTTGTTTGGATCAATACTTACGTCCTCGAGTGGAATAACATCTGCTTCGTTTGCATAGCATTTACGTAGATAACACACATGAAATGTGTTGTGAATCGCGTGTAGTTCTGGAGGTAATTCCAGTTGAAATGCCTGTTCATTAACCTTTTTAATGATCTTAAAAGGTCCAATGAATCTAGGGCTTAGCTTTCCTCGTTTGCCAAATCGTAATACACCTTTCCAAGGCGACACCTTGAGTAAAACCATTTCACCTTCTTTAAAATCAAACGGCCTCCTTTTCTTATCGGCATATGACTTTTGCCTTTCGCGAGCAATACGCAGGGCTTTCTTTGCAACATTAACTTTATCGGCCGTAATTTGTACTAATTCGGGTCCAGCCAACTGCTTTTCCCCGGGCTCCAACCAACAACTAGGAGTCCTACACTTTCTACCATATAGCATCTCATAAGGTGGCATTCCTATACTTGCATGATAACTATTGTTATACGCAAACTCGACAAGAGGTAGGTGTTTATCCCACGAGCCACCATAATCCATCACACAAGCTCTGAGCATATCTTCGAGCGTTTGAATAGTCCTTTCACTTTGCCCATCGGTCTGCGGATGATAGGCTGTGCTCAGACGGACTTGAGTACCAAATTCCCGTTGAAAACTCTTCCAAAAGTTGGAAACGAATCGAGCATCACGATCTGACACAATCGATATCGGAACACCATGTTTAGTAACCACTTCTTTAATATACCATGTAGCGAAATTCTCTATAGGAGCATTCTCACGAACTGGGAGGAAGTGAGCACTCTTCGTTAATTGATCGACAATAACCCATATCATATCGTGACCACGAGGCGTCCTTGGAAGTTTGGTTACAAAATCCATCGTAATGCGATCCCATTTCCACTCAGGGATCTCGAGTTGCTGAAACTTCCCATAAGGCTTTTGATGTTCAGCTTTCACCTTAGCACATGTCAAACACTTCTGTACGTACTTCATCACATCGTTCTTAATACTGGGCCACCAATAAATCGGCTTCAGGTCCGCATGCATCTTTGTGGCACCAGGGTGTACAGAATACTTAGTCTTGTGAGCTTCGTCCATCACTAACTCACGATTGCCTCCATATAGAGGAACCCATATTCTACCTTTGTAAGTCCGAAGACCGCGACTATTTTCTTCCATTTCAAGTCTATTTTTCTTCTTTTTCCCAATAGACTCCTCTTCACATTCTCCTCCTTCAACGCTTCAATTTGAGCTAATCGAATAGGTTCCATTAAGTTCGACTCAACCTTCGTAATCATTGCACATAACCTACTCTTCGCATATCCTTTGCGGCTCAAGGCATCAGCAACCACATTAGCTTTGCCTGGGTGATATTTAATCTCACAATCATAATCCTTTAATAACTCCATCCACCGTCGTTGTCTAACATTCATGTCCTTCTGAGTAAACACATACTGTAAGCTTTTATGATCCGTATAAAGGGTACACTTCGTACCATACAGATAATGTCGCCACAATTTCAGAGCAAAAACAACAGCAGCCAGCTCAAGGTCATGAGTAGGATAGTTCCGCTCATGAGGCTTCAGCTGTCGAGAGGCGTAAGCGATAACTTTGTCTCGTTGCATCAGTACACACCCTAACCCCGTGATGGATGCGTCACTATAGACACTAAATCATCGGTTCCTTCGGGTAAAGCTAAGACTGGAGCTTCACACAATTTCTTTTTCAGCGTCGTGAAGGCTTTCTCTTGAGCCTCGGTCCACACAAACTTCACACCTTTCTTCGTTAATTCAGTCATTGGCTTGGCAATGCGCGAGAAATCTTGAATAAAACGTCGATAATAGCCAGCCAAACCGAGAAAACTCTTAATTTCAGTAGGAGACTTAGGCTGCTCCCACTTCGACACCGCTTCTATCTTCGAAGGATCTACTTTTATACCATCAGAGGAGATGACATGGCCAAGGAAATGAACTTCCTTTAGCCAGAACTCGCACTTGGAGAACTTAGCATATAGCTTTTTCTCTCTGAGGACTTGAAGGACAGCTCTCAAATGCTCTCTATGTTCCTCTTCCGTCTTTGAATACACAAGAATGTCGTCGATAAAAACAATAACGAAATGATCCAAAAATGGTCGACAGACACGGTTCATCAAATCCATAAACTTCGCTGGAGCATTTGTCAAACCGAATGGCATGACAAGGAACTCATAATGACCATAACGAGTTCGGAACGCTGTTTTGACTACACTTTCTTCTTCAACCTTCAATTGATGATAGCCAGACCGTAAATCAATCTTTGAGAAATAAGTAGCACCTTGAAGTTGATCGAACAAATCATCAATGCGAGGGAGTGGATACTTATTCTTCACCGTTCTTTTATTCAGCTCACGATAATCGATACACATGCGCATGGATCCGTCTTTCTTCTTTACGAAAAGGATAGGAGCACCCCAAGGAGAGGAACTCGGACGAATGAAACCTTTATCTAAAAGTTCTTGAATTTGCGTCATCAGCTCCTTCATCTCTGTCGGAGCTAATCGATACGGAGCTTTGGCTACAGGAGTAGCACCAGGAATAAGGTCGATAGAAAACTCAACCTCACGGTCAGGAGGAAGACCTGGAAGATCTTCAGGGAAAACATCTGGAAACTCGGAAACAACTTCAACATCAGAAACTGTAGGCTTCGCGATACGAGAATCAATTACATAAGCTAAGAAATGTGACTTAGTTTGCCGTATACAACGAAGAGCTTTCATCATAGAGATCTCCTTAACAATTCCCGGCTTCTTGTCACCATAAACACAAACACCTTTACCGTCAGGAAGTAGCGATACGGACTATCTTTTTCGAACATAGGACGACAGCATCATTCTTAGACATCCAATCCATACCGAGAACAACATCGAAACTAGGAATGGTAGCGGGTAACAGGTTAGCAGTAAATGAACGACCCTCTATTTCTATCGGACAATCAGAATAACCTTCCCGAATAATAGACGTCGCACCATTAGCCACCTCTACTTCTATAGGGCACCGTAAAGAACTAGTAGTCATGTCTAACTTAGGAGCAAACAGAGTAGACACAAAAGATTTGTTCGCACCAGAATCAAATAACACATTAGCAGGTTTGGAGTTAACAATAAGGGTAGCAGTAACTACCTGATCATCGTCTTTTGCCTCCTCAGCCGTCATCTGAAAAGCACGGGCTTTGGCCTGGGAAGCTTCTGCCTTCTTTCCCCCATCTTTCTTCATCTGCGGGCAGTCTGCAATACGGTGCTTGGTGTCTCCACATTTATAACATCTTGCCTTGTCAGTGCATTGATCAATGGTATGACCCTGAGTTCCACACCTATTGCACCTGCGGGTCTTTGTAGAACACTGACCAGAATGGATAGATTTGCAGCCTGGGCACCATTTTCCATCCTTGTCTGCCCTTCCCTTGTCAGGGGACGATGAAGATCCCTTAAATTTCTTTCCAAAACGATTTGCTCCACCACTGCTTCGTTAACTATGGGTTGATTACCAGGAGGTGGAGGCATAGGGCCTAACGAGCCTTGCCGATTGACTTGCTGAGGATTCACTCGATTTCTATTCACGTTAGCTGCAGCAGCAGTAGCAGCAGCATTAGTAGCAACTGCACCTGGATGGACAGGTGGAGTAACGCTGGCAGTTGCTCCGTCACGTTGGATGTTGCGGTTGCGAGTGTTAACCATTTTCCTTCAATAAAATGGTGGAGTCGATAAGCGCGAAATAAAACAAAAGTTCGTTGGGATAAGGCTAAATCATATCATCGTAACATAAACATCTCGTAAGCCTTATCACACTCGCACTCATCCCAACCCATCCTACATCACATGTCATCACTAGCTAAGGCATCCTACGAGTACCTAGCATGCATATCCTAAGTTTAAGTCCAAATCCTATGGTTAATAGGCCTTGGTTCCACACCTATTGCACCTGCGGGTCTTTGTAGAACACTGACCAGAATGGATAGATTTGCAGCCTGGGCACCATTTTCCATCCTTGTCTGCCCTTCCCTTGTCAGGGGACGATGAAGATCCCTTAAATTTCTTTCCAAAATGATTTGATCCACCAAACCTCCTCTTATTGCCAGACTTCTTCTCATCCTCTTTCTTTTCAACTTTCTTATCCGCAGCAAAATCATCATCAAGCTTTTTAGATTCTTTGATTGCTTCAGTTAGAGTCTTATGCTGCCTACAAATACCTCGATAACTTGGAGGTAAACCATCGACATAGCAGGCGACTTGATCTGCATCAGTTCTGAATAGATGACCCACAAATTTCATCTTTTCCATAAAGGAACGAGCATAATCATTAATTTTTCCCACTTCAGCCTTCAGGGCACGAAACCTTTTTCCATTTTTCTCTGCTCATGAACTCCAATATACTCTTCAATAAATTTCTGTCTGAAGTTAGCCCACGTAATAGCAGATACCATAGCTGGAGTCATCGAAATGGTAATGCTCTTCCACCAGTCCCGAGCACCTTCTTTCAGCATCCTGCTAGCACACAACACTTTCTTATCCTCGGGACAATCACAAGCTTCAAAAACCATCTCAGTATCATCAAGCCATTCCATGCAACCCACTGCATTAAGTGTTCCATAGAATTTCTGAGCTCCGCACTTCTGAAAACTTTCGAACTTGAATCGAGGAGCTTGAACTACATTAGGAGGAGCCACATCAACATTAACAGGGGGAACGACTACATTATTAACTGGTAGCTCAGTGTGGTGAGAAGGCACTGAGAAATTGCCATCAGTTCCTTCAGCATTTTCGGCAAGAGCGTTGTTCAGTTGCTCCTGAGTCTGTGCTAACTGGGCCTGGAGAGTCAGCACAAGATTGTACAATTCAGCTGCATTTGGGATTTGCTCCACCACTGCTTCGTTAACTATGGGTTGATTACCAGGAGGTGGAGGCATAGGGCCTAACGAGCCTTGCCGATTGACTTGCTGAGGATTCACTCGATTTCTATTCACGTTAGCTGCAGCAGCAGTAGCAGCAGCATTAGTAGCAACTGCACCTGGATGGACAGGTGGAGTAACGCTGGCAGTTGCTCCGTCACGTTGGATGTTGCGGTTGCGAGTGTTAACCATTTTCCTTCAATAAAATGGTGGAGTCGATAAGCGCGAAATAAAACAAAAGTTCGTTGGGATAAGGCTAAATCATATCATCGTAACATAAACATCTCGTAAGCCTTATCACACTCGCACTCATCCCAACCCACCCTACATCACATGTCATCACTAGCTAAGGCATCCTACGAGTACCTAGCATGCATATCCTAAGTTTAAGTCCAAATCCTATGGTTAATAGGCCTTGGTTCACTTAAACTACTTCTCTGATACCAAATTGTAACACCCGTTTCGTAAAAATATGGATTTCCAAAAATTTCGCCTAACGGCGTTAAATCATGCGGAAACGATTTAGGAAAATACTCAACTAAGGAAAACAGTTGAGAAAACATTGGTGGTGTTACTAATAGCATCAAGTCTGTAATAAAAGAAATCCATAAGATTGCCCAACATAAAGCAATCATAACATAGTCATTACATAAGTTCCATAAAGGAAATCAATAACATAAGGTCTATGCGAAGCTATTGGGTAAACTAAAGCCAGCTTGATCATCTACCCATCTCTCGCCAAAGCTTCACACGTCATCTCACTGCCTAACCTGAGGGGTGTCAACACATTAAAAGAAACAAGTGTTAGCTATAAAGCTAAGTAAGATAACACCAGGTTTAAGCAAAACATTTCATCCATTTAAATCGTCACTTTAAAGCATTACGTCATTTTAATTAGGCATTCATACCACCGTATAAACATATCCACATCACATATAAGCATAGAGTTCATGACCCTAAGCGTGCCTAATCAATTTGATCACTTTGATTCACCTCGTTAAGTTGTAACCGAAGTTACCGTTTTTAAGGAAAGACAATGTCGATCCATGAGTAGCATGCTATGTTCATGACATTAGGTGGGTCATCAGGTCACCCGAAACTACTCGCCACATATGACTTGTTGCAAGGAGCCACCCGAGCAACCATTTTAACGTACCTATACCACCGTCAGGCATGACGTACCTATTACCACCGTCAGGCACCATTTATACGTACCTATTACCACCGTAAGGCACGATGTACCTATTACCACCGTAAGGCACAGGTTATGCATAACACTTAACATCTAATTAGCTCGAGCATTTATCATATTTAGTTTAGATTTCCACCTTTAACCTAAACTAATCCATACTATCATCTTTTCACGTTAGGGCCCTTAAAACGTGCACGTGTCATGGCAACCTAAAAAGGTCTAGTGTTCTAGATGAACAAGCCACATATACATGCACATAACAACATTACAACATATCATTAACCACCGTTCATCATAACATATCATATCGTAAACATATCATTAACCACCGTTCATCATAACATTTCATATCGTAACCACATGTACGGGGAAGCATTTTAGGCATAAACATCGTCATTATTAATCCCCGAGTACCTCCCATATCAACCCAACCACCTATGAGTTATACATTACTGTTATGGAGGTTATAGTTTACGAACCATTTTCGTTGCACCCTCAGCGTGACAAAAGTAGTGTATCTTACCTGTTGGGAGTGTGCGCGCGTAATGAAAGGCTAAAAGTGCTTAACAATAATCCCCGACACCTAAGATACATTAATATACAAATATAAGTCATTTGGGACCCAAACGAACTTTAAAACGAACTTAGGTTTGTTCTTACGAACTTAGACTCACTGAACGAACTTAGTTGCCTTCAAACGAATTTAGGACATACTGAACGAACTTAGCAATGCCCAAACGAACTTAGAAGACCATAAACGAAGTTTAACTTCGTTTGGAAGCTGTTGACATCAGAAAAATGAATTTAAGACTCAATTTCGACCAGAATTCATAAAACGACTTTGTTCTTCGATTTTTCCAGAAACAAACGACTTGGGCTTCACCCAAAACATGATTTTGACATTGTTAAACATATTTTGATCATTCATATCGATTACAAACTCGTTTGACACCGTTTAGATCATTAATTAGCCAAAGACACAACATGAACCCTAATTAAACAAAAACCCTTTTAAAATCAGATCTGAAACATCAATTTATGACCTTTAAATCTGTAAATACATCGATGAATCATTAGTTACCTGATAATACAATGACCGATCCAATCCAATGCCAAAACACACGATCGATTGACCCAAAACTTGAAGATTTGCTTAAGAAATTCAAGAAGGATTGAAGGAACTTGTTTTCTTGACTTAATTATGATTAATGGCTGCAACTAATGAGAGATTAGGTTTCCCTAATCACTTAACCTGTTTTTAACTTTCCAACATTGGCAAAATTGGTCCCTGGACTTCATATCGACTTTATTTCGCTTAAAAACACTTATTGGGGATACATATAACACACTAAAGCACTTTCACACACTACAAAGGCCTTTTACACATCATTAAATCTACTTTATTGTCACTCATTAAAGATAATTAAATCTCACATATAGGGCACATAAACATATAAACACATATTTCCACACAAACGTATCACGGACTTATAATTTGACCTAACGACGTTAGTCAACATGAACGATTAAGTTTTGGGATGTTACAGCATGATCACTGATATAGTAGCTAGAGCACCGCGTGGTCGGACTGGCAATGAAGGTAGCCGCAAAGACAAACCAAGCATCCCACCGTTACTCGTTGGGTGAGGGGACAAGTCCTAGTTGCGCAACTCTCATACTACAGGCCTCTCGAAGAGTTAATAGTAGTGTACCGAGGTGAAACATTTTGACAGTACTCAAGCTCATCATATAATATATAACACATTGAATATACAATATAATTCCCATATCATAATCATTCTTTCAAAGTATCATTTCATATAAAGAAATCAATTTCAATTTATTCATGTTTTTCACCCCGTAAGTAAAACATATAAAAGAGTTTGAAAGGGGGCTATGACTCACCTTGATATGCCGCATATTATATTCACTTATCCAAAATGGGTACTTCCCATCTATCGCTTCCTTGATCATATATCCGTCATATTCCTCAATCACATTTCAAGCCAAGACTATCCCTACGAGAGGACTAATACACATAAGTTCCTATCTTAAGCCATCACTTAGAAATGCCACTATCATTAAGTTGTCATCAATTACGGAATCCAAGTGTATTGCTAATATTCGTATCTTTTTGGTTGTAGAGAGTGATGGTGTAAAAGGTCATTTTCATTATACATGTAGTTATAAGTTGTTAGAATTTCGGTAACTTGCCTTCATTTGTGGTTTCGTTTGGCATCTTAGGTTATCATATAGGAACGCCATATTAAGTTATATTATCCTTATTCATCATTTGATGTGTAACCGATTTTAGCACGAATTAGCATTTGTGATATTAATTTATAGTTTGGTTAACGTAATTACTTATGTCCATCCCACTTAATTATCTTTTGTGTTACTTTGATTTCGCTTGTCTTTCAAACTCACATATTCCTCAATATGTCTTATGATTATTCGGGTTTATGAAATTCGCTTAGGTGTTATGGGCCATCACAAATTGGGCCTAAGTGTTATGGGTTTTTAAGTGACTTGGGCTTAATTTAGTTATTGGGCTTAACCTTATTTGGGTTATGTGCTTAATGGGTTATATTGGTTATTGGGCTACATGGTTTATTGGGCCCAGTGGGCCTACTGATTTATGGTTCAAAGGGTTTATTATTTGGGTCGGGTTAGCCCATTATGGTCCTTAGTGTATCTTTTAGCCCATTACACAAATTATTGGTTTACTTCAGAATTTTCTGTTTTTACTTTCACATTTTTATGAAATGTTGGCTACTGTTTTGGGGTTAAACCGAATTATTTGGACCCTCCTGATTTTTATACAATAACCTATATGTGTCCACTTATTTTGTAATTTTTGGCTTAATTTATAAAGAATGTTTACTACCTCTAAATATTTTTATAAATGGAAGTGGTCAAAACAGTCACTGTTTTGCATACTCGAAAGTTTTATAAAAGTTCTTTGGGTTTTGCTCTTAATAAAAACTCCATGATTTTATTTTAAGTTTAGGACACATTGGACTTACTTTCCACCAAGTATGGCCTCCTGGAACCTTATGTATTAGGAGATAAAAATTGTTAAAGTTGATAAAATATTCAGACAAAAATGCAGTTTTGACCAGTTTTAGTAGAAAAATCATATCTTTTGTTTGGTTCAGTATATTTGAGTAATTCTAGTTGTTGGTTAAATTTAACTCGTTTATCTACAACTTTTATTTTGAAAGTTTTGCTTGAAACGGCCCTTACATGCTCAATTTATCCGTTCCAAGACAGAAGATGGATTCTGTCAGAAAGTGTTTTGGTTAACACAACCCACCAATGGTGTTGGTTGCTTGTTTTAGCCTCTAAATTACCACTAACAAGATTATCACTTTATTTTGTATCTCTTAACATCAAATATACAGATTTCAATAAATTTCAAGATCATCAATCATCATTTATACTTGAACTTTCACCCAACAAACATCAATAAACTTAGTTCTTGCAAAACTCATCCAAAAAGTGAATGCATGTAACCATCTAACCATTTTAGCAACAAAACTTTTATTAAATCTTTCTTGCAACAATAAAATGAGTTTATTTATGAAAAATCACAGAAAATATGTTCCATCTATATCAACACAAATCAAATTTTATGAAGATCCATCAACTAGTTTGAAAGCTTTCTCATGAACCATCACTTTTGGGTCTTATTTGAGTTGAATCCTTGACATGAAATGGCATGAAAGGAAAGATTCTATCAACATGCCCTCATTAAGTGTATTTTCAAGAAGAAAATCAAAGAAAAACAAGATTTTTGATAAAGATCTTTTAGTATATACAAAAACAAGATAGATTAAACAAAGAGATGATGATTTATACCCTTGATGAACTCGGATTTGAAAGGGATTTTGGGCAGAAATTTCGTGGTCTTATATGCTCTAAACAACCCTTATTCCAAGCTTGAAATAACCCTTAAACCTTGTTAGAAATATAAATGTAGTAGTTGATTTGTGTACTTTATATTGTTTTGTACTTAGATTGTAAACATGTTAATATGGAAGGGGGCATAGTGTAAATAGAGCATATGTATATAAACCCCCTCCATAAGTGAATATGTAACCTTTCACCCCATAATACTATCTAATCTTTCCCTGACATCTCTCTACTCTCTCTCTACTTTCTCTCACTAGAAACCTCCATTAACACATACTAAAACACACACTAAAGCTCGAATTATACTTAACAATTGGTATCAGAGCACAATCAGCATATCTGAACGATCCACAAGCAACAATCAAGCTGTTTTTGTGCTTAATTTTGGTATTTTTTGAGTTTTTCTGAAACTGTCATATGCCGAGTTAACTGTTCGAGTTAATTCTGCAATTTGAGTGTGTTTTGGTTAAAATTTTGTTCACCGATCGATTCATTGATAGTAAATCATCATTCAGTATCAATTTCAGACTTCAATTTCAACTTTTGATCATGTTTTGATCGAGCTCGGCAAACAGAGGTTTCATTGGGATTTGAATTGAGTGGAAATTGGTTAAAATTTTGTTCAAGGATTTGTTCGCGATTCAATTCTGAACATTTTGATACAATTTTCAAGTTTTAATTCGCAAAAATGAGTGAGAATTTGAAGATTTTGTGTGAGCTCGGCATTTGAGTGTTTGGCTGAACGAAGAAGACGACTGGAAGCCGACTATTTTGTCCTTTAGTGTATTCTCGTTCAATTTAGTGTATTCTCGTGTTTGCAGAGGTCGTTGGCTAAGTGTTGGACGAATAGTGAGATTTGCAGAGATATAAGCTCGGCAAATCATCATTTCAAGAAAAATTTTCTAAGTGTTGGACGAAGAGTGTGATTTGCAGAGATATAAGCTCGGCAAATCACTAGTTCAAGGAAATTTTTCTAAGTGTTACTATTTGTTCCATTTGCAGAGATATAAGCTCGGCAAATCACTAGTTCAAGGAAATTTTTCTAAGTGTTGGACTATTTGTTCCATTTGCAGAGATCTAAGCTCGGCAAACACTAAGTTCAACTCTGGTGTGACTAAGTCATTTTGATTTGGTTCATTTGCAGAGATTTAAGCTCGGCAAATACGTGGTTTTGAGAATTTTGGTTGTTTGCAGAGATATTATCTCGGCAAACACGGTGTTCAGCTTAACTCGTCTAAGTGTTGGAGATCAAGTTGGAATTTGAGCTATTTGACGAGTTCTAAGCTCGGCATCTAGTAGGAATTGAAGTTTGGTCAAGGATTCTCGTATTTGAGACTAAGTGAAAGTACCATTTGCCGAGATCTAAGCTCGGCAAATCAACATATTTTGTGAAAGTTGATTGAAAATCATTTTTGATCAACATTCTTTCCTGGTGCAAAGTTTTGAGATTTTCAAAATTTTTCCTTCATTTGCCGAGATCTAAGCTCGGCATCCTTCACAATTCAGAAAATTCAAAATTTTTTTTAAGTCTTTTTCATACATCTTTGCTTGAACATTATGTCTTCAAGGGAAGCATTGGCCCTTGGTTCTGAAGGAAGACCACCTGTCTTGTTTAGAGGTTCCTATCCTCAATGGAAGAAAAGGTTTCTGAACTGGATAGACAGACAGAAGAATGGAAAACTGCTAAGGAAATCATACAAAGAAGGTCCTGAAATTCCAAAGAACCCAGTAAATGGAGAGGTGTTACCTGAAGAGAGTTAGAACACAGATCAAAGAAGCAGAGTTGAGGCTGACCAAAGTGAAATTGCCTTTCTTTACCAAGCACTTCCTGATGACATTTACTGCAATGTGGATTCCTATGAAACAGGAAAAGACATTTGGGATGAAGTGGAGAAGCAGATGGAGGGATCAGATGTATCCAACACCATTAGGTTGTCGACTGTTTTGAACATGTATGAAACATTCAAACAACAAAAAGGTGAACCACTGAATGAGGTATACATCAGATTCTGCAATGTCATCAATGAGCTGAGAAAGAATGATGTGAAGAGAACCAATATGGAACTCAACATCAAATTCATCAAAAATCTGGAAGAAGAATGGCAAGTGTATGGAACCCAACTAAACCAACAAACTCACCATTCACACCCTGTTTGAAAAACTGCAACTAAATGTTGAGGATGTGAAGAGAATTCAAAAGAAGAAAGAAGAGGTTGTACATTCTGATCCATTAGCTTTAGTTGCTGAAAAGAAAACTTCAAGATTGTCAAGACACAGTTTTGTTGAAGATCAAACTGATTCTGATTCAAGTGAGATGAGTGATTCTGATCTGGATGAGAAACAAAAACAGATGTACAAAGAACTCGCTTATTTCACTAAGGCTTTCAAGAAGAAATTCTTCAAAAAGAAGCCCACCAACAATCAGCTTAGAACTTCATCAGTTTCTTCATATGCAAAGAATGCAAATGCTCCAAGGTTTGAAGCAAAGAAAGATTTTAGTGGTGGTGAGAAGAAATATGAAAATCAGAAGAAGTTTGAAAAGAAGGTAATGGAAAGAAGGAATGAGGACAAGAAGTGCTATAACTGTGGTCTTACTGGACATTTTGCTATCAACTGCACGAAACCTCGACAGAAGAATTCTGAGTACTACAAGTACAAACTTTTGCTGGCAAGACAAGAGGAAAGTGGAATTGCACTTCTCGCTGAGGATGACAAGTGGTTGCATCTTTCTGATGAGGAGACAGACAAACTTGCAGCAAATGTGTGCTTCATGACAAAAATCAAGAAATCAAAGGAGTTGGAGGAAGATGATGAAAGTTCCTCTGAAGCCGAGGATGAGGTAATATCTTTTCCCAAATCTGTGTTGAAACATTATATGGATATGGCTGAGACAGCAAGAAAAGATTGCAGGGAGTTGAGTAAAAAGAATCTAAAATTAAAGAAAGATTTAGAGGACAACGAAAAAGATTTTCAAATCAAAATTGATACATTTCAAAAAGAATTTGAGAATTTGAAATCTGAAAAAGCAGCAGTCTCGTTTACTCAAAACTCCAAACTGCATCTTGAGAAACAAGAACTTGAGACCAAAGTTCTTGAACTGAACAAGACTGTCAGACAACTTCAGGTTGAAAAGACCAATGAGATGTTTCGAGCAAATGCTTTGGCTGAAGACATTGAGTCTTTGAATGTCAAGATGAAAGAATCTATCCCTGATGTGACGGAATTTGAAAACAAAATTTCTGACCTAAAATATGAATGTTGTATCAAAGATTCTCTTAAACAAAAACTTGATTAAGAAAATGATGAGCTGAAAGTTGAACTTAAGTCTTATCAAGAAAAGTTGTATAAGATCAATCGTTCATATCAACAAGTCTATTTAAACAGGCCCAGAAATTCAGAAACAACTTTCACATCAGGGTTGGGTTATAATAATCCAAAATGTTTGCTCGAAGCACAAAAAGAAGTCCCAACGTTATACAATGAATCTTATTTGAGATGTGGGATGACCGACCAATTTGTGAGACCGACTGATAGTGATTATGAGGCTAATGATTTTCTAGAAAAGGGTGCAAAAGTCTATTTTAACTATGAGTTAATGGACGAGTCATATGATTTCTTCGCTAACTCTACACATGAAACAATCAAAGAAAATCATGAGGCTATCATACCAGAAATTCTTGAGTGTTTCACTGAAAAACCTTTGGATAATTCTATTCCTATTCCAAAACCTGAAAATTTGAGACCTTATGTTCCACAAATAGTTTTGGAAAAGGTAATAGAAGATTTGAAAAAGTCACTTGATGAAAAGCAATCTTTGATAGTCAATCTACAGACTCAAAATCACTTGATCAGTGACCAACCCAAGTTAGATTCCAAAGTTTGTGATCCATCTGGATGCTCTGTGAATTCTATGTGTGAAAGTATAAATGCTTCTGTGCAAACTGAGAAAGAATCACAGATTTTTGATATGTGCAAACTTGATTTTGATCGGAAGTTTTCTGAATCATTTGAAAAAATAAATGAAAAGATTTTATCCATGAAAAAGAAAACCAAAGTGTTTGAAAAGAATCATCCAATTCATGTACAAAATGTGTGTGTTGACATAAAGAAAGTTGTTCATGTCTCTATTCAAACTGATGTTGATTTAGATGATATTCATGATGTTGATGATTATTTTTTCCCAATTACCTCTGAAATTGAGACGTTCACCAAGTTTTCTGAAGGAACTCAATCTTACTTGAATGAAATTGATGCTTTCAAACAAAAGTTTGAAAAAGAAAGAAAACAGAGATTAAATGTGCTAAAGGAACTTAATGATTTAAAAGTTGAATCCCAACTTCAGAAAATAGCACTTCAATTTCATAAAGAAAATGAAAAAGCATCAATTTCACTCAAGCAAAGTCCAAGACCGATAAAGAAAAGTGAAGTAAGTGTGAAGTTGGAAACTGATGAAATGTCAACATTTTTGGAAGACAATCATGATTATGATCCTGAGTTTGAAAAACATTTTGTTAAAAAGGAAGAAAAACTTGATTTTAATCTAAAGAAGATTCCAAAGTCACACTCTTCACAATCTTCAAGACCAAAGACCACCCAACAATCAAAGTCCAACCCATTACCAAAGATTGTTTCAAAACCAAATAACAAACCAATACCAAAGACTGTTGCAAAACCCAAGACCAACCAATCACCTAGGAACATTTCGAGTCCAAATCCAAAGAAAGGTCCCAAAGTCCCAATAAAATCAAAGACTTCTAGGCAAAAACAGATGTACAAGGTCAAATCTAAATCTGAGTCTCAAAAAGAAGTCAAAACAAGCAGTGGTCAGAAGATTGTTAAAATTGAATCTTTCTCATTAGGTGACAAACAACCTCAGCAGGTTAGGTATTCTAGTTTCCCTAGGTACTCTCAGAAGAATCCTAAGTGCACTTTACATAGGGTTAGAGATACTGTTATAGGCATGACTAAATACAAAGATCAGTATGGATGGTTGTCACCTAATAACATTAAGAAAGTGAATAAGACCACAGAAACCATCAAGAAGAAACCTGTTCAGAACATAACTGCTAAATTAGTATCTAACTCTAAAAATGTTCGTGTTTCAGGTGACGTTTGCTTAACTAGTAGCAGTAGATGGATCCCTAAGGATAGATATTTGAATGCTTCTAGTAAAGTTAAGCTTGATGGGGGAACTGCAAATGTCAAACAAGTGTGGATTGTTCGTAGATCGATTACATTAGATAATGCTGATAAATCTAGGACTAGTCCTGCTTGTACCAAAACATGTGTTTAAACTTTTACATTTTCTTGCTTGTAATTCGTATTTTTGTTTTGAACATTTATGTGTGCTTGTTTGTTATTTGAATAAATTGTTTGTTTGCGTGTTATTTTGCTTGTTTGTTTAATGTGTACTTGCATGTTATCCCTCTAACCTGCAAGGACCCAATCCACATGGGTACCTAAACCATATTCCCTGTCCTTGCAGGAATTTCTCATTTGTGTATGGTATGTCGACTCGGGATGTTCTCGCCACATGACTGGTACCAAGTCAATTCTTTCGAATTTTGTTGAAAAGTTTATGGGAACCGTCAGATTCGGAAATGATCATATCGCTCCTATTCTTGGTTATGGAGACATTGTCAAAAATGGAGTCACTATCAAGAGAGTTTCCTATGTTGAAGGACTTGGACACAATCTCTTTAGTGTTGGTCAATTCTGTGACAATGATCTTCAAGTATTATTTAGGAGATATGAATGCAAAGTGCAGACTGAAGATGGTGTGGATATTCTGACTGGAACAAGAGACAATAATTTGTTCACAATTGATCTCAATAACATCCCATCCAACTCTTCAGAGATTTGTCTTCTTTCGAAAGCAACTGCACAAAACTCTTGGTTATGGCATCGCCGTCTTTCTCATCTTAACTTTCAAACGATTAATACACTCGTGGATAAACAACTTGTTGAAGGTCTTCCGGACTACAAGTATGAAAGTGATCATGTTTGTCCAGCTTGTGCAATTGGGAAGATGAAGAAAGCTTCACACAAACCAAAGAAGCACCTAAGTACAGAAGGTCCTTTGCACCTTATTCACATGGATTTGTGTGGCCCAATGAAAGTTCAAAGTATCCATGGAAAGCGATACATTCTAGTGATTGTTGATGATTATTCTCGTTACACTTGGGTATTCTTTCTTCATGCAAAGAGTGATACTCCACAAATGATTATTGATTTTATCAAGAAAACCCAAATCAATCTAAAATCATCTGTTAGAATTGTTCGCTCAGACAATGGCACTGAATTCAAGAATTCAACGATTGATTCTTTCTTCAAGTCCATGGGTATTACTCATCAATTTTCCGCTGCCAGAACACCTCAACAGAATGGAGTAGTAGAACGTCGAAATCAAACTCTTGTTGAAGCAGCTAGAACAATGCTTGCCTATTTGAATGTCAAATCATTCTCAACTCCGACTTCACAAGATTTGGATATCTTGTTTGAAGAATTTTTCCAAGTTTCAAAGAAAGTTTCTGAATCTGATGACATTTTAAATGAACCATCAGGTTCAAATTCGAAAGAAATGGATCCCAATGAGTCTTCACAATCACAATCATCAGATGATAGTTCACCATCTGATTCTCCTCCACCTACTGATTATTCAGAGTTGCATACTCAACCTCATGTTATCTCTCAAGTGACAAATCCATCAACCAATCCAGCAGATTATGATCAAGATAACTTTGTTGAACCAATTGCTACTTCACTTGAACAATTGACAGAACAACATACTCCTAATTTTATTGATTCTGAAGAATCTGGTGATCCAATTGACCCAATTCCTCACACAACCAAATGGACTAGAGCTCATCCAATTTCTCAAGTCATTGGAAATCCAACAACTGGAGTTCAGACAAGATCCGCTTCTGCGAATGAATGTCTGTTTGTGAATTTTCTAAGCATTGTTGAACCAAAGACAGTGAATGAAGCTCTAAGTTGTCCAGATTGGGTGAAAGCTATGCAAGAGGAACTGAATCAATTTGAACGACTTGAAGTGTGGAAATTGGTTCCCAATCCTTACAAGAACAAGGAGCCAATTAAAACCAAGTGGATCTTCAAGAATAAAAAGGATGAAACTGGAGTTGTTGTACGCAACAAAGCACGATTGGTTGCAAAGGGATATTGCCAACAAGATGGAATTGACTACGATGAGACATTCGCACCAGTTGCACGGATAGAGGCTATTCGGATGTTTCTTGCCTATGCAGCCTACAAGAATTTCACAGTCTACCAGATGGATGTTAAAACTGCCTTCTTGAATGGAATTCTCAAAGAAGAAGTATACGTTGAACAACCAGAAGGGTTTGTGAGTTCCAAACATCCAGACTACGTTTACAGGTTAGACAAGGCATTATATGGTCTGAAACAAGCGCCTCGTGCATGGTATGATGCTCTATCCTCATATCTTGTGAAATCTGGTCTTTAGCAAAGGTTCGATTGACACTACCTTGTTTATCAAATGACAAGGGAGTGATATCATTCTAATCCAGATTTATGTTGACGACATAATTTTCGGGTCAACTAACCCTAAATACTGCAAGAATTTTTCAGCTTTAATGATCAAGAAATTTGAAATGAGCATGATGGGTGAATTAAACTTTTTCCTTGGTCTTCAAGTAAAACAGTTGTCAAATGGTACTTTTATCTGTCAATCTAAGTACATTTTAGACATGTTGAAAAAGTTTGATATGATGGATTGTCAAACAATTGGAACACCCATGGAAGCTCGAACAAAGATTAATGCTGACTTAACTGGAAAATCTTTTGATCAAAAGAAATATCGCAGTATGATAGGGTCACTCATGTATTTAACTGCAAGTCGCCCGGATATTATGTTCGCCACATGCATGTGTGCCAGGTATCAGGCCAATCCCAAGGAAAGTCATTTCCAGGCCGTTAAACGGATATTTCGATACCTGAAAGGCACAGTGAACCTTGGTCTCTGGTATCCTAGGGATACTGGGTTTCAATTGGTTGCATACTCGGATGCTGACCATGCAGGTTGTAAGCTTGATCGAAAGAGTACTTCTGGGAGTGTACAGTTTCTAGGGGATAGATTGGTCAGTTGGTCTTCGAAGAAATAGAACTGTGTATCCACATCTACGGCAGAAGCTGAATATGTTGCTGCAGCAAGCTGTTGTTCACAGGTTCTTTGGATGAAGACAGTTCAACAGGATTCCCATATACTGTGACTCTAAGAGTGCAATTGCTATTTCTTGCAATCCTGTACAGCACACAAAGACCAAGCACATAGATGTTCGGTACCATTTTCTTAAAGATCATGTCGAAAAAGGTAACATCGAACTCTATTTTGTCCCAACAGACTACCAACTTGCAGACCTTTTCACCAAGCCGTTGGATGAAAACAGGTTCAATTTTCTGAAAACCAAGTTGGGAATGCTTGATTTACAAACTTAAATGCTTAAATGCCATGTATTCTATGTTCGTTTTCTGTTTCAAACATTGATGTGTTTTACTTAGTATTGCATGCAATGTTTGAGGGGGAGAAAAAGGGTAGAATGCATGATTTTAGGGGGAGTTTGTAAATTAGTATAGTCTAATATGCTTAATTTGAGGGGGAGTGTGCAATGCATGTGAATATCTGTTTGCTTATTTGTTAATTGTTTGTTTTAGTTGTTTAAAATTGTTTTCTTTATTTGTATGTGTGTTTGTTTTTTTTTAAACTGAAAAATCTAATACAAAATTAGAAAATTATAAAATGATAAAAAGATTTTTTTGTTGTTTGTTTTTATTTTATTTTTTATTTTTTTTTTTTTTTTTTATGTTTGTGTTAAGTGAAAACCCAACATTGACCAACCCAAATTGTGTTTAAGCCCAAATACAAGATTGAGCCCAAACTGCCATGTTTAAGCCCATATCCTATTTGCATCCGGGTTGAGACGCGGGTCACACCCAGACCCGCGACCCATGTTTGTTCTTTAAATAGAAAATGGGCGGGTCAACTATCACTTTCAAATTTTCAAATTTTTTAATCAAAATATCTTAATCTTTCTCTCAAACCGATCAAAAACATCACATCAATCAATCATTTTTTTTTCTTAAGTCATAAGAATCAAAGGAAGATTAACAAGTGAACTCATTTCGGTCCATATTATATCCATTCATCGATCATATCAACAGTTTTTGAGGTGAGATTTCGTGTTTAATTTTGATCACCAACTGTTTGATTGAATGCCAAAATGAACTGCCATAATCGTTTTTGCACTTTGTGATGTTATGATGTATGGTTTTGATTGTTTAGATGCATAATTAGAGTTAATGTGTGTTGCTTTGATTGATATGACTGCTTTGTTTACATTTGATTGATTTTTCTGAGCGGATCATTTGAAGGGCTGGGTTTGTATTATGAATGTTTGAAGATTTGACCCGTTTGCAGAGCTCCCAGCTCGGCAAACGCTATGTTTGTTCATCCTGGTCCTCAAACCTTCATAATTTTCTGGTTGTACATGTTGTGTAAGTCTTAACAAGTCTTTCATTAAAAATGCCATTTGCAGAGCTCTAAGCTCGGCAAATGCATGTTTTATCAATTTGTTCGAAAACTTGTTTTTGCCACTTAAAATTTACAAGTGTTTCTGAAACCATCATTTGCAGAGCTCCCAGCTCGGCAAATGCATGTGTTTCTGGTCATCATTATACAAGAAATTTTGTCTAAGGTTTGAAATAGCCATTTGCAGAGCTCCCAGCTCGGCAAATGCATGCTTTACTTGTATGTGATCATCAAGAAATTTCTTTAAGTACTGAAAAGGCCATTTGCAGAGCTCCCAGCTCGGCAAATGAAAGATTTTTGAAAATATTGTTAACTTTGTGTCATTTGCAGAGCTCCCAGCTCGGCAAATGCACATTTCTTCATTGAAAACATCCTTTATACATTGATAACATAATCAAAGGATTTTTCATACATCAAATTGAAGTTTAGTCTGAATTGCTTATTTGCCGAGATATAAGCTCGGCATTTACGAGGATTGACTTCAAATACTCAATGATTTGCTTACATGCTGGTCGCTGATCTCATTACTCGCATTTGCCGAGATATTAGCTCGGCAAATCATACTATTTTATCAAACCTTGTGCCCAAAACCAATTTTCATCCTTGTTATTTGTCTGGGCAAAATTCTTGGCTGAACATGTCATTTGCCGAGATCTAAGCTCGGCAAATGCACAAATTTTTTTTTAAAAAAAGTTTGTTTTTTTTTATTTCTTTTTTCTTTTCTATTTTGTTTTCAATCTTGTTTGTTTATAAATTGTCTAAGTGTATGTATGTATGTGTGTAAATATTTTTTTTGTCTATATAGTTTTTCATAAGTGTTAGGATAAGAAACAAGGTATCGAACGCCTTTGTGTACTACCTTCGGTGTCTTATCTTTTAATACTTATGAGATTCTATATGTCATTGTATTTGTTAAAGTAGTTGTGTGTATTTGTTATTTTCTAAAATAATTGTCTGGTCAAAATTTTGTTTTTGGTCAGTTTATTTTTTCAGAAAATCAATAAAGATACAATAAGATGGTGATGTTTCAAGAAGGTGCTACAATGAAAATGCAAGCAAATCAAGCTCTTCAATTTCCTTTCAATTCCAGATTTCCAATTATCACTGAGATTCTAAGCCATCACCCACTGAATGATGCATTAACCAATGGTGCTGTAGTTCCAGAGAAATACATCTTTGATTTATGGGAATCGATTGAGTATGTAAAAGCAAGTAAGAGAAGAAAGACTGAAGACTTCTTTCGATTCACTCTTAAATCTGGAGATCATGAAGTTGAATGCACATTCACATTAAATGAACTCAGAGCTGTTATTGGCTTTCCTGAACATGAAGAATATGAAGAACTGCCGTCTATTGAAGATATGTTAGCTGCAGTTCATGCTCTGGGTTATGAAGGACAATTGGCAACAATGAGAGACTTTAAAAGAAAGAATATAGCTTCTCTCTGGCATACAATGTATAATGTTCTGGTGACATGTTTGATGCCTTCACAAAAAGGGATTGATGCAATGACAAAACATTCATTGTCCATCTTCTATGCAGTCACACACAATGTTGAGTGTGATTTTGCCAAGATCATATGGGATAAGATGGCCCAAGTTGTTAAAGGGAAGGATGTACAAGAAAGGAAGTACATTCCTTATATCAGATTCTTCACATTGATTGTGGATAATGTTCTTGACAATAATGAAGATATTCCAAAGATGGAGGATAGTTTCAAGTGTGTCATTGCTATGTACAAATCTAATATGAGAGGCACTGGAAGTGATAATGTCAGACCTTTTCCGATTCCACCTTTCCTGATAAATTTGGTTCCTGCTCAGAGTCCTCACCTTAGGTCTTATCTTGAGTGGTTAGTCTCAGCGATGGGGTCTGAAAGCCGACAGACTCCTTCCCAAGCTGAGCATAGGTCACCAAGTGAGGGTCCTAGTTCGTCAAAAAGAAAAAGAGGGGTTAGTGATGAAGGGGCCTCTGAGCAGAGGAAAAGAAAGTCAAAAAGAGTTGTGTTTGAGCAAGACGTTGCTTCACCTGAACCTGTTTCACAATCTACACCATCTACACCAACCGTTCGTTTTTCACAATCTTCACCTTCGCAATCTACACCTTTACCATCCGTAGTTTCACCGAATCCACCAATTCTAACACCACCTCGTTCATCAACGATTCTTAATCCAACACCAATTGCATCTGCTCCACCTGCTGAACCAACTCCACCACCAGGGAGACGACTTAAAATGTCTGCTAGAAGTGTCCTAAAGCAGACTGCAAAGAAGAAGAAATCAAAAAGAAAACATAAGTCGTCTAAATCTGCAAGACAGAGACTTGATGTAAATGATCAACCTGGTGCTTCAGCGGAGTTTGATGTTGAACAAGCATCAAGAATTGTGGATGATGTTGTAAATGAGCCTGAGACTGAGCATGTTAGCACTGGAAGATGATGTTATTTGAGGGCAAGGCGGGACTGAGGGAGGAGTTGAAAATACCAGAGAGGATGAGCGGTCCGGGTTAGGACAAGGGCAAAAAGAAAACGTTGGCCCTCCGATAGTTGAAACCAATGAGTCTAACCGGGATGTCAACCCTAGGGTAGAAGTCGAGAACTCCCCATTCTCGCTTGCACCGAATTCTCCTCGCCATTCTGACTCCTCACAACAGGAGTTAGTCTCAGAAATACACGGGGAACAGCCACGCTCACCACACTCTCCTCATTTGGAGGATGAGAGTGTTGAAATTAGAGAGGACCAGCCCCACCTCTCGCCTTCAGTTCGTGCACATGAGTCTAGATCTCCTAGGGACACGGATTCACAAGCCCAGTTGAGTACTGGTGCCGGAACAAGCGGAGAGGGACCCACTTTGTGTGACCCTCAAGGACAGCTTGGAAATCCTGCCTTAGCTAACATCACGCCAGCTTTAACCGCAGGTAACAGTCCTCAGACCGAGACTGGGGAGCAGTATGAACGCCGTAGTGACACTGCTGTTCCTCAGGATCAACCTGAGACTGTATTAACGGGCATTCTCAGTGACCCCGGCGTTGTTAGTGGTGTTGCCCAACAACAAGTCCAGGACAGTGATTTATCACAGTCTAGGACACAAATTGATTCGGGTTGTAAAGCCCATGAATCTGAAACTGCTGGTGAGGGTATAACCCGAGGATCCGCAGGAAATCCTGAATCAGCATCGCTGAATTTAGGTCACACCACAAGTGTGCCAACAACCCCCGGGTTGGCTACTCCACCTCCTACACAAACACAAAGAACACCAACACCAAATGAAATTCCATCAACCTCAACAAATTTACCTACAAAAGACGCTGCTTGTGAAGGTTTATTGAATATTTTAAGGTCTGAGGGTGATTTGTTGACGGTAACTGAAAGAGGGGTGTTAAATGCTCTTGAGGTGCGAGAAAGAGAAATAGACACTGAAAGAAGAGTGAAAGAGTTAAAAGATCAAGTGGAACGTCAAACAGCAGAATATGATGCAAAACTTGCTGCTTTTGAATTACGATTGTTGGCGTTAGAGTCTTGCCGACGGCCTCGGTTCCTTCTCGTCGGGATGATCCTGATTCTGATGATCACCCCGAGGGGGAGAACCAAGGAGAAGGTCAAACAAACATTGATAGTACTTCGGCAAGAGTTGAAGGGATTGTTGAAGATGTAGTGATGGAAGAAAGAGTTGAAGGTAGTAATCAAGATGATGAGATTAGAAGAAGATTAATTGAAGTTTTTGGTGTTGATTCTGAGGATGAAACTCAAAGAGAAATTGATCAAATTGTTAAAGATTTCACTGAAAGATTGAATGAAAGAAACAATGACGATGACCCAGAGGAGATTAAAAGAATTGCTGAAATAAAAAGAAAATTTTATGAAGTGTTTGGAGCTGAAAGTGATGAAGAAGAAGAAGAGGAGAATGAGAATATTGTAGTTGATGAAGAAGAAGGATTTGTGATTGAAAATGATGTTATGGAATATGCTGAAGGCGAAGCAGAAGATGAGGCAAGAAAAGACAATATAATCTTGGATGAGCCAGAAATTGTTGAGACTTCAGCAAATGTAGAAGTTGTTGAGGAACCTGTGTTTGAAGACTTTCCAGATCTTGAATATTTTAAAACAGGTTCTTCAAGCAGAATTGAAGTTGGAGAATCTTCTGTTCCTGCAAGCACAACTCCACAACATTACACATTTGAAGACTTCAATTTTGATGAATTAAGAAAGACTCCTGAAGCTGCATCCCAGAATTTCAAGAAGTCAACTTATAAACAAGTGTTGAAAGAAGCAATCATATCCGAGGAAGTCCTTCCTGATTACTTTTCCAACAGAATTGACTGAAGAACAAAGGAGGTTTGTTAATCGGGGATACTTCTTGAGGGATAAAGAAAGAATGGTTGCTCTGGGTGTTAAGCCAAAGGAGGCAGCTAAGAAGTCGAGATTTCTGGAAGAAAGAGCTTATCCAATATTCTGTGGAGCTACCAAAGTGACTAAAACAAAGAGACCAGAATTGGATTCAATGTACAAGTTTAAGGAAGCTAGACAAATTGAAGAATACAAAGAGCTTCTTAGACTCACTAAGCAATACAATCCAAAGCTTCTCGAAGAACAGAGAAACCACAAGATTCTGGTGCTTGTCAGAGTGATCTTGGTGAAAAGGATTTCTATCTCAGTACCTTGCTTTCATGTGAAAAGAGATAACAATAAGATGTACAGATTCACAGAAGCACAGTTCAAGCTGCTACCAGTTGATGATATTATATTTCTCTACAACCACTTCTTGAATGCAATGCAAAGATACAAAGAAGATGTTATTGCCTTTGAAGCTGTTAAAAGATACATGTCAAGCTGCATTCAATACGCTTCATTGGAAGACTTTCAAATTGGTTTTGAAGTGGTTAAGAGAAAGATCAATGTACCCTATCCAGATCAAAGTCTTTACACCGGAGACATTGAACAGCTCAGTATTGGTCATATCATAGAAGAACCATCCTTTGGTGTTGTCTTTTTAAACAGCAGAAAGAAGAAGATCTTTATTCGAATGGATGAACTTGCTTCTTATTCAGATGGAACACTAGAATTCTGTAAGAATGTTTTGTTGTGCTTGAAAGAAGATGAACAAGATGAAAAGAAAAAGGAAGTATTTGATAAGGTAATCTCCA